>OU342784.1:4954285-5573571 GCA_910591435.1 Acronicta aceris
TTCACAAATCACAATAAGTCAATTTAGTGACAGAGATCATAACAACATTGACCACTCGTTAACTTTAACTCACATCCATATCACACGCATTTTCAAGATTGTATTGTATTGTATCGCACGGTTGCTTCTCATTTAAAACCAGTTTTTGTTCTAAACTTTTCACCCACGCTGAGCCCCTTATTGTTATTGTCAACCGGCGGCGCGGCGGCCCGGCCCTTCGCGCACTCATAAGCAAGTTGTATTCCATGTAGAGAGGTGTTGTGTTAAGTTTGTGTAAAAAGCCAATGCAGTCTGTCTGATGTAAGTAACTTAAATTCTTTACTATCACTATGGCTGTTGATAGTAATGTACGTACTCGTATTAACTCGTATAGTGTCAATGTTGTTTAATAAGTCTAGAATTTTCAAAATTAAATAGGGCTTTTCTTTGTTTTCAGATTTTTGTGATTAAAAATATTCAGATTTGCTAAAAATGGCATCCAAAACTCAATTTTTTGAATACAAAAAATGTTCTCAAATGAAGAACTCAGTCTGGCAGTATTTTAAACGCAGTGTTGATGGTGCTCAGGCACAATGCAATATTTGTAAACAAGTTTTGAAAATCGCAGGATCGACATCAGCTTTACATAATCACCTTCGATCAAAACATTCAATTAATGTTAAAAATCAAAGCACTTCAAGACCAGAAGGTACATTGATTGGCCAGCCAAGTAGTTCAACACAAGCATCCACATCTTATTCTGAGGAAAATGTGACACCTAATAAAAAAGCTAAAATAGTCGATTATTTTAAGTCTGATGAGCACGAGAGTATGGAAGTGATGATTTCTAAATTGGCAGCTCTAGACGGATTTGCATTCAATGCTTTCTGTACATCTCAGACATTGCGTAAACTTTTTTTAAAAAGTGGTTTAAAATTACCACAATCACCCCACACTATTAAAAAGATTGTTTTAAATCATTGTGAAGAATTAAAGCTAGACCTGAAGAAAGAATTGGACCGATTGAAATCGAGAGAATGCAATTTTGCAGTAAGTCTGGACGAATGGACATCAGTTCAAAATAAAAGATTTATGAACATAAATATACATTCAACACAGTTTAAAAACAAATCATTTAGAAATCTAGGACTCTCGTTGATGTCAGGCAAAGGTACGGCGGATAATTGCCTTAACCTTCTTAAATCAAAGTTGGCACAGTATGGTCTGTCCCTGAACGATGATGTTATTTGCCTGGTGACAGATGGCGCTTCGGTGATGTGTGCTCTAGGAAAAAAAACACCAGTGTACCACCAATTGTGTTATGCACACGGGATTCAGCTTGGAGTTCTAGACGTTCTGTATAATAAAAAAGAGCCTGCTGCTGCACAAGACAATACTGATAATGATGGCAGTACAGAAGATATAGATGTACAAGAAATTGAAGACTCCGATGATGAAGAAGGTTTTATTGTAGCTACAAGTAATCTATATGCAACCGGTCGTAGAACTGAAATTTGTTTAAGAAGCCAAGATTATAACGAAATAATAAAAAGAGTTAGAAAAGTAGTCAAGATGTTTAAAAAATCACCGACGAAGTCTGAGGTGCTTTATAAATACACCGCAGAAGGAGAACAAAAGAATGTTCGTCTTATCTTAGACTGCAAAACAAGATGGAGCAGTCTTGCTAATATGATTGAACGGTTCTTATTATTAAAAGATTCTTTATTCAAAGCATTAATTGATTTTAAATCTGATATATCATTTACTGATACGGAATTACAACATCTTAAAGAAATTTCTGAATCCCTTAATATAATTAAAGCTACGGTAGAAGCGATCTGTGAAGAAGATGCAAACTTACTGACTGCTGACACAGCGTTAAGATTCATGATTCAGAAATTATCGCAAAAAGATAGCATTATCAGTAATGAACTTCTAGTATCACTCAAAAGAAGAATATCACAACGACGAGTTCCAGAACTAATCGGTACCATGACATATTTACACAATCCTCACAATTTTTATGAAGAGCGAAGTACACACGACTGTCCTTTTGAAAATCCTTCAAACGAATCTGTGAGACTGACGATTGTTAAAATTATTTCTACATTTTTTGACACACAACAACCAGATCAAACAGTCATAACTTCAGCACATAATACACAAGATTCAGAAGGTTGCTCTTCTTCAACTGTAAGCGTATCAATTAAAACACAAATACGAGAAGAAATCATCCGGTTTATGAGTCAGCCATCTTCTGCGCAGCGACCGACTTCTTCAACAAATGATTTAGACACTACAATTCGAGTTGAGATGGCACTATTTGATGAGAGTGGTCAGAGAAGCAGGAATTTAGAAAGGGTTTACAATCTACTTTTATCAATACCACCGACCAGCGTTGAAGCAGAAAGAGTGTTCTCTGCTACAGGATATTTATGTAACCATTTAAGAACTTCCATGAAAGAAGATTCATTAGATAGTTTAAGCTTTTTAAGATCATATTACCAGAATTTGGATAAAAAATAATTAAAAGTAATATTTTATTATAAAGGGCTATTTAATTATTTTGAGATATTTTGTTAATGTTTGTTCTATTATATTTGATTTATACTATTGTTGTTTAATAATTAAGCTAATTTGCCAGGGAAAATAATATTTTTATTTAATTATTATGTTTTAAATAAGTTGATTTGATTAGGATGTTGTGATTTGTGATAAATGTAAGATCTCATTTTTAATTAGAATAGTTTTTAGTATGAGAAGAATAGATACAAATTATTTGTGCAGTATCGGTATTTTATTGCTTAATTTTAGAAAGTGAACTAGTTTTTTTATGTGATTGTTACTTGAATTATTGGTATAGTTTATTATTTCTTTGTCATTTTGTTTGAGAGTTTGATTAAAACGTGTTAAAAAAGCTTATTAGTTTTATTTATAATAAAATCGAAAAAATATCCGTATTATCCGCATTATCCGGATATTCCGGATAGTAAAATATTAATATTCGTATTATCCGGATAATAAAAATGAACGGATATTGCAAGCCCTAGTCCTGCCGTTGGTGATCTATTCTTTATATATACAGCCGTATTTACAGCCTCCGCCCAAAACTTTTTGTCAAATTGAGCATCAAACAGGAGACAGCGTGCCTTCTCAACAATAGACCTATTATATCTCTCAGAAAGTCCATTTTGTTCTGGAGTATACACATTTGTTTTCTGATGCACTATACCACATTGCTTTAAGTAGTTTTCCATATCTACTGAACAGAACTCACCACCATTATCAGATCTCAATATTTTAATTTTCTTACATTGCTGGTTCTCTACTAACCTTTTAAATTCCTTAAAGTATTTGAATGTTTCATGTTTTGACTGTAAGAAATAAACAAAACACATTCGGCTATAGTCATCCACAAATAATAAGAAGTATCTAGCCATTCCAAGTGACTTATTCTCCATTGGCCCACATAAATCCGTATGAACTAATACCAGTACTTCTGCACTTTTGCTCGCACTTAGAGGGAAAGGCAGCCTTGTCTGCTTACCCTCACAACAAACTGTGCAATTGGATTTGTCTATATCACCACTTTTATCTTGAAATGTCACACCTTCAACAAGCCCATTTTTCATCTTGCTTAGGTCAGTAGCATTAATATGACCTAGCCGTCTGTGCCATGTTGTACTTGAAGTTTTCACTGTTGCCGCTAGCAACTGCTGAGATTTCGCAATGTTTAACTTGTATACCTCATTTACTAACTTTGCTTCACCAATACAGACATTCTGTGAGTTATAAATAAAGCATCCTTTTTTGTTAAATATCACTTTGTTCCCACTTGTAGTCATTCTACTTACTGACAACAAATTAGTGGTGAGGTTAGGTACACATAAAACATTGTTTACATTTACTTCATACTGCTTATTTCCTACTGCAGTAGTAATCTGTAAATCTCCGGAACATATTACTTGTACACTTGTTTGGTTAGCCATGATAATCTCTTTTGTTTTCGGTTGATACGAAACATTTGACAACATGTTTTTATTTGACACTAGATGAGTACTCGCGCCTGAATCAACGTACCAGTCATTCTGACTGAATTCACTCGTTAAAAAAACTGCGCTGAATAAATTCTTCGCTTTCTCTGCAGAACATTGATTTTTATAATGCCCAATCTGCTTACATTTGTAACAACGAATTACTTTTGTTGTTTTATTTGCGTTGACAGATGAAGATAATTGACTTTGTTGCGTTTCGTTACCGCCATGATGCTTCGACACATTTTTATTATTCTTACTGCCACCGCATGTTTTCTGAGAATTTCTAGCGATGAATGCACCTTCTGATTTGGTCTCAAAATCTGTACTCATGTCCAACAACTTAGTTTTAATAGCGTCTGCACTAATAATCATCCCTGAATGTTCAATAGCCATAATCATTGGACCAAACTTCTCTGGAAGTCCTGCCAAAAGCAAAGAACCAATCCATTCGTCATTTATCTCGAAACCGGTGCCTTTCAACTTCTGTGCTGTATCCACTAGTTGTGTAACATAACTAGTCATGGAATCGCAAGTTTCCAAGCGAATTGAAATCAAACTTCTGAGTAAACTGATTTTTCGTGTGAAACCGGAGTCGTCGAATAGTGATTTCAGTTTCTTCCATACACTTAGCACTTTCATTTCGCCTTTTATATGTACGTAAAGGGATGGATCAATGGTCATTATCATCTTAGCTCTGGCTTTTCGGTCGTTTTGTTCGTCTAGCACTTGCGCGCCATCCAAATCGACTCCTTCCAGGATGAGAAAGTTTTCAACTGCAAAAGCCCAGTCGTCATAATTCTCTCGCCCCTTTAATTTTGGGACGTTAACTGAGTAATTTGTCGCCATAATTGGTACTTTGCACTATTAAAAATCTAGAAAATACCAAGTATTTGCGGGACTGGGCCCATAACCTAATAAAACGACAAGATGGCTTGCAACAGACAGTAATAAATTTTATTCCGGAAACTTAGCATAGAGTATGGCGCTAGTAGTCACAGACATAGACAAATGAACATATTTATTTTGTTAACTATTTTAACAGTTTTTCTATGAAATTCTCAGTAGCAGCTCGGAGTTTGGTGTTTGTGCCCGGTTTATGGCAATATTCTCGCCCCCTATTACTTGGGACCTAAACATTAACATAAGTACCTATGCCTCTGCTCAACCCTTCGGGGAATACAGGCGTGATGCTATGATATCTTTTAACAAAATAATCTATATCTTTGATCGCGTTTAGCACAGCACTAATCTCAAACAGACACGGTTCTAATAATCTCATATTCGTCATCCACTTATAACGTACATTATACAATAATACAGTATGTATTGCGCATAAATACTGTAATTATTGCCAGCACGGCTTTTTCAGCAGCCAGCAAGCCTAGGCGAGCGTGTCGACATCAATTAAGGCCTTATAAAACATTACCTGTCCATAAAACTATGATTAAAATATTTAAAGCATCTTTATTGCGTGGAAATAAGGTTTAAAGTGAGTCTTAATAACAGTTGTCATTTGCAACTTGTTTTTCTTAGAGTAATTAAAACTGCCTCATTAGTGTAGCGATGGAGTGCGACTGCTACGCTTGAGGTTCTGGGTTCGATTGTCAGGTTAAGCAGTTTTATTGTTGGTTGGTCTATGAAATTCTCAGTAGCAGATCGGAGTTTGGAAGCCTGTTTGATGGCAATAGGCTCGCCCCCTATTACATGGAATCTAAACATTCTGAACTGTGCGAGTACACCTCTGCCTAACCGTTAAGGCATATACAGGCGTGATAGTATGTTATGTATTTAATTATATTTAATTTTCCTTCGTGATTTTATTTTGCATTTTTCCATGCTAAGATTATAAAGTTATTTTAGTAAAGGAAAAATTCAATTGCGGGCAGGATTCGAACCTGCGTCTGCCGGTTGGATACACCAGACGCTCTGACCTCTCCGCCAGCCACCGCGAAAACTGAAATAACTTTATAATATGTTATCCAAACTATTCTAAATGAAAAAGAAAGTATCTCTTTATCTGTGAAGATTTTTAATTGGCACTGGATTAACTATGTATCTAGATGTTTATGATGTTATTTGTCTGTAAATCTTCCTTGCAATAAATAATAAATAAATAAATCTCTGTCAGTCTGTCTATTAATATAGTATATAAGATAGCAGGACATGTTACGATATATTTTCTATAATATAATAATCTTTGAATAACTTAAGCGCAGCTATAAGTATAACTTAAAACCTCATTTAGAAAAGCTATATAATAATTTGGCATATTAATATTACGAATGAGCACGAAGCAAAAGAGATGTGCAAGAATCGTAGCAAGTTGCGTTCTGTAGTTTCTGCTTACTCCGATAGAAAAAAGGCGTATATGTATAAATAATATAGCTCCATCTGTGATGGGCTTTACGATACAAAGCTGACTACTGCAATAACTCTTTTGCCGACCGACTATGAGTCATCTAACAGTTTTTGCACTGTGTTTAAAATCGCAATGGTGCATGCGAAGTGACAGTTAACGTATCGAGTCACACAGTAAACTTGTTCCCGCACATTGCGATACTACATACTCGTACTTACGTCACTGTAAAGTGAGTTATTGCTCCGTGAGTTGTAGAGTAAACGCTACATGTATAAAAATTAATATCTAGTGTCATATTTATATCACAGTTAGAAACACAACTGATATCCCACAAAGGTAATGTCAAATTTCTATCCTTATTACAAAACAGTGTCATCCTAGAAATGTCTTATTGTATCTGCTACAATTTTAAAAAGGCATTTCTAAATAAACAAACAAAAAAGATATTTCTAGAGGAACGTATAAGCATTGCCATTCAGCGTGGCAATTAGGGTTGCCAACCGTACTATAATATATAGCATTGTACTATATTTCGGGTGAGTGTACTATATACTGTTGAAGAAATATATAGTACGCAAATATACTATTTTCCAGTTAGAAGGGATTTTTTTGTAACATCGAAACTAATAAGCAAACAGCCCTTAAATATTCCATAAAATACTATATTGTATTGTAATGTAATATATTTTTATAAGGTTATTCTGAGAAATACTATATCCGGCCGAAAAATTGTTGGCAACCCTAGTGGCAATGCTGCCAGTCTTTTGGGCACGTTGTCGGACGACAGCGATGCCGAGGAATACTTTGACGCCTAGTCACGCCTCTTTCGTTCAGATTTAAGTATTACGTATCTTTTTTTTACGTTTATGTATTTTATGTAAATAGTGTATATTAATAGACTTCTTTTTAAGTTACTTTTATATGAGAATTTTAGTGGTTAAAAGTAGGTATGTTCATTTAAATTAATTCCATCTTTCAAATCCGCCATTTAGGCATTTATTAGACCCGTTTTCTATACAAATAGTACCTATGTAAAATTAATTAATTATTTGTTTATACTCTAAACAGAAGAAAAAGAAGAACTATACTCTAAACTTTAGAGCATAGTTCTGGTGCTTTATACCTCAATGTTTCCGCAATACATTTTTACAAATAGCGACTGTTTCTTTGTTTTTCTTACATTCTCAGCGTTAACTTGGGAGGGAAAAATATTTCCTTAGGAATTAAGTTCTACCTTAATGGCGCTTCAAAAGCTCTTGAATGTTTTACTCGCTTGGATAAGAAATTATTTAAAAAGCTTTAAAATTGTTTTGCCCACGTTTGTTCGCGTGGTGGGTTTGGGTAGATCTTAGCCAGCCTTTTACGAGTAACATGATGAATGCTATCATGTGTTCTACGAGTAGGAACTCTGCTATAATACAATACAGCAATAGTGGAAAGCGTTCCTGCAAAAGTTTGTTGTATTTTATGTTCATTAGGGGCATCCATTAATTTCATACGGCGTTTTTGATGATTTTCTGATGTGAGATATTGTGGGATTTGGCTCGACCACCGATCCCATATCTCACAACTTTCAACTTTCGGTTAACAACGATAAATATTATCGTGTCGGATTGGTTTTTGTCGAGGCCCAAGTCTCGCGTGAGATTGGATGAGATTTAGCTCGAATCCCCCGCCTGAACACCTCACGTAACTAATGGACGCCCCTTATTAATGTCAACAGTCTCATTAGTCTAATAGTCTAGTGGTTATAAGCGCGACGCTAGAGGTCGTGGGTTCGATTCCCAGATTGAGCAGTGTTATTGGGTATTTCTATAAAATTCTCAGTAGCAGCAGTTTGAGTTTGTGTCCGGTTAATGGTAATAGGATCGCTATTACATGGCACTCAAACATAGCGACGAATAAATATCTGTACAAATACAAAAAAAAAATTGAAATGTCTTTGTAATGTCAAAATAATAGCAACAAAAAAAAACAATTTTAAATTGTTGTCTGTCTGTTTGTTCTAGCTAATCTCCAAAACTGCTGGACCGATTTTGGCGAGACTTCACTAGCAGATAGATTGAGATTTTATAAGTATAAGGAGTACTTAAGACTACTTTAATAGTACTTAGTAAAAACTGCGAAATCCTAAACAGTTTTTAAGCCAGGACCATCAACTCGCCTCTAACGCCATCTATCGAGATAGAATAAAACCGTCCACTATACAGAGATGACTCATTATCTCAAGAGGATTTTAAATTAGATTACCTGTGCTATACAACATGGTGACGTCATCAAAACGACAATGTTCTACGAATCCATACAACACGACACTAAACGTGAATGTTCAACAAAAATCGGTGGCCACAATCCTTAATAAGAAGGAAACCACCTTACAAACTAAAACTGTCACTAACACAAACGAATATGATCCTTATTATTACAGTTCTAACAATTTTATAGCTGGTAATGTTGCGTTTGTCGTTTGAGAAGCGCTGGGTGCCAGGTCGATGAACTCAACGAGTTTGCTTATATGGTTTAATATCACGCGAATGCAGGGCTGTCACAAAGAGGTTGATTGAGTCCACAGATTAGATAGAGGTGGTTCACACGATATTGTGCTAATTTCGAAGGAAACGGAATTCACTGCAATAAAGTTGAAAATGAATGAGTTTTTTTTTATCTTGGTCTTAATAATCTAAATATGTATATCTAAGACACAAACTGTGATATAATAAAAAAAAAACATTGGTCTAGTAATTCTAAGCTCCTAAAATAAATTTCTTTTCTTTATTCCTACTTTCTCCTATGCTCCTGCTGCTACGTGTAAGGTCCTGGGTTCGTTACCTAGGTCGAGCAGAAATTCTCAGTAGCAGCTCGGATTTTGGATTCCGGTTGGCTCTAGGCTCGCCCTCTATTACATGGGACCTAAACATACCGGCGAACTGTCGGTGTGAATGTTATGAACTAATGAATTCTACATTATTACGCCTCTGCCGAACCCTTCGGATAACACAGGCGTGATAGTATGTAATCATACTATCACGTTCACATTAAAACTGTAAGAAGTGATCTATCTTGAGTCCTATAACTTTCACAAAGACACAGTTCATAGACAATCACTTATCCATGTTCATAATTAAGCAATAAACTCGTATTACTTTTCACTGCAGTCCTTTGTATTTTGATTACGTTCTTTTAACTCAATAATATAATGGCTCAGCCCTACGCGCGTGATGTTTCACGACGTTTTAACGACAATACATGTAGTTAGAGTACGAACAAAAGACAAAGTTATTATTGACCGGAAAGTGGCCGGCCAATGATAGGATGCCACTGAGAAGTACTGAGAACTCGTTTTCTAGTGAAAAGTTACTTTACACCGTACAAAACAGTTGTGCCTCGTTTCGACAACGGTGCTGCCTCATTTAGGCAATAATAATCATACCATCACGCCTGTATTCCCCGAAGGGAAAGGCAGAGGCGTACTTAATGTAGGTACACCCACAGTTCGCCGGTATGTTTAGGTCCCATGTTATAGGGGGCGTACTTATAGCCATTAACCGGGCACAAATCCAGACTTCGAGCCACTACTGAGACCACTAGACTAATGAGGCAGTAAAAAATGTTCAAATGTGCCTAAAAATAGGCACATTTGAAAAGAATATGCTGAGAAGTAGTTTGGAATGAAACACGACTAAAGAAAGAAACTTATAAGGCCAATGTCAGCGGCAGCGTCGGAGGAGGTCGCCCTAGAAGGACATACGCCGATCTTATTGGCGAAATCCTTCAAAAAGGTCAGGTACGTAGTACTCGGACCCGGCGCATATATATGAGGAGATGTATGAATGTGGAAGAAGCAAATAAACTATGCAAGAATCGGAGCAAGTGGCGGTCTATAGTTTCCGCCTACCCCTGTGGGAGAAAGGCGTGTGTGTATGGATGTATGTTGAAAAGTCAAAACTAAGTTGCACGTTTCCAAAAAGTGAGTTTATTGGAGAAGAGATGACAGAAACCTCCGCCTCATTTAGATAACAGCTCTGCTAGTGCCTCGTTTAGACAACAACAGTGCCTCAATCAGACAAGAGCTCCACTTCATTTAGACAATAACTTTGCCTCATTTATACAACGACACTGCTTCATTCAGACATCTATGCCTCATTTAGACAACAGCCCCATCTCATTTTAATGACAGCGCTGCCTCATTCTGCTAAGCTCAATTACTATCATAAACCGGAATACCTACAACAAATATTTCAGATAATTACTACAGTTTACAAATAACAGCTACAACATTGTCCTTTCTTGGATTTCCAGATCAATATGGTAATAGCCGTGGAAATACCGAGTTCATAATAAATTCTGTGCGAGTGTTCATGGGAACGCATTCGTCGCCAACTGTCCGGCTAGAATTAGTGGGGTATGTCTAATGTGTTAAGTACCGATAGAATGCTAAGCGTGTGAACTAAATCATTGACGTTTTCGTTAGCTGTTTCTTTCTATTTTATAATCCGTTTCCTTCCCATTTCTGATCAAAGGCCTCACCTGCCCAGATAGTCTTTTATTGCGCCCCAAAGAACCAGCCCTCGGGGTCGTCGCTACTAGTAGGAATTGACAGATTTGGCATAAAATATTTCATTTCAGTTTTGTCTAAAAATTGTGAAACATTAACAATTCTGATTATGAACGCTGTCTTATTCATCTGATAAGACAAAGTTCACGCTTGCTTGCGAATATTTATTAGTATATAATTTCACTTTGACTGCCTCATTAGTCTAGTGGTCCCAAGCGCGACTGCTAAGTTAGAGGTCCTTGGTTCAATCCCCAGGTCGAGCAGTGTTATTGGGTTTTTCTATGAAATTCTTAGTAGCAGTTCGGAGTCTGGATTTGTGCTCGGTTAATGGCAATAGGCTCGCCCCCTATTACATGGGACCTAAACATACCGGTGAACTATGGGTGTACATTAGTAGCCTCTGCCTAACTCTTCGGGGAATACAGGCGTGATGGTATGTTATGTTATCACTACATTGTAATATAAAACAAATTCGCTGTCGCTGTCTGTCCGTCCCTATGTATACTTAAATCTTTAAAACTACGCAACGGATTTTGAAGCGGTTTGTTTTTAATAGATAGAGTGATTCGAGAGGAAGGTTGTAAGCTATTATACATTACGCTACGACTCTTAGGTATGGAGCTATGCGGGCGGGTCACTAGTGTTATATTTATTTATTTATTTTCCACATTACAGCTATCATTACAGGTATTTTTTATGCCCCAATGCCATAGTGTAGTTAAACAATTTTACATATTAGTTTTACAGTTACAGTATATAATTTCAGCTTACCACCGAAGAGGTTAGCGGCATCGAGCAGGCCATCGGGGGGCGCCTTCCCCGCCGCGTCGCCGCCCTCCGCCCCTTCCTTGTCCATAACACGCCTGAAACATAGAGAAACACCTATGAATATCTAGAATAATGAGAACACGCACCTTTTTTTATTGTAATAACATGACAAACAAGCATAAGGGCAGTGTAGTAATCGATAACCGCATCCAATAGACATTGTGTGGAACAGCGAATTAAGCAATCCAACTGCGACATAAGCTTACTTATATTGTTTTTTTTTTTTACCTAATATTGGTGATGTGTTTATTATAAGTAATTATTACAAAAATATCTATGTTTTTGGATGCATTACGTGTTATCTTTAGACAAAAACTACATACATACATACACCCACGCCTTTCTCCCACAGGACTAGCCAGAAACTATAGACTGCCACTTGCTACGATTCTGGCATACTTCTTTAAACAAAAAAAAAGCAAAAACAGAGACAGACAGAATAACAGACAAAAACGAAACAATGTTTTCGTAATTTTTTTTTGCATTTTCGATGCTAATTTTATTTTTATTATTTTTTCTTCTTTTACTAAAATAAAAACTAAACAAAGTACCTACCTACTAATATATTTAAAATTTATAGACGCCTGCAACCGTGGTATCACTCGCGCGTTGCCGTTTGTCAACCTCAGACCATGTCTCAAAACGTTTCAAAAAGTTACAAATTGTGATTTTCAGCGACAGCCGTCAGAGAGAGAGAGAGAGAGAGAGAGAGAGAAAGAGAGAGAGAGAGAGAGAGAGAGAGAGAGAGATGTCACTCTACAAGTTATAGACAGCTAAATTCCTCTTTAATAACCTATAAAAATTACTACGCTATCAGCCATGATTGACATCTGGAACTTAGAATACATGTCCATGTAAAATTTCGCTTTTCAAATAAGGTCATTACTGCCTACAAACTTGACAAAACGTCATCTCATAAGCATTCGGACAAGAATACCGGATCGAGATTGCTCAAGCTTTGTGTAACAGCTGTACTATTTATGAAATTATAATAATTTGGCTTGAAGAATTAAACTCTATGAAATTCTCAGCAGCAGCTAGGAGTTTAGAATTTGTGCCCGATGAATGTCAATAGGCTCGCCCCCTACTACATGGGATCTAAACATACCAGCGAACTGTGGGTGTACATTAGTACGCCTCTGCCTAACCCTTCGGGGAATTATACAGGCGTGATGTTATTTAAAAATTAAATTATGTTGCAATACATAATCAATATCGAATAAAAATCGAGTCAATAAAATACAGATAAAAAATGTAGCAACCCTAGAAAAATAGTTAATTTGGAATAACTAACTTCTAGATTCCATGGAATCTAGAAGTTAGTTGTGGTGTGTGGGGGAAGTGAAGAGCATAATTTCAGTATAAATAAAAATATAATAAAAATAAAAACCAAATAAAAAAAAACGTAGATAATATATAATATCTGGATCTAAAAAAGCTACGAGGTTCATTTGTGGCCTATTGTATGCAGCATAAGAGACGCTATCAATGTACCTAACATCATTATTGCGTATCATGCTTACGTTTAAGAGTAATAATTGGTTTTCTAAATATACGGATGTAAAGTATACGATTAAAAAAAAATATCTCAAAAACCAGATGTGCCAGCTAAACAGGGATTTGAAAATCTGATGTACGAAAAATGGTTTTCTTAAAACACTGTGCCTTACTGAGAATTTTATAGAAAACCTAATAACACTGCTCGACCAGGAAATTCCAACCCAGGACCTCTAGAGTAGCAGTTGCCCTTGGGACCAATAGAGGCAGGTGAGGCTTATTTCAATATAATAAATGTCTAATATGTAAATGTCTTATATATAAATGTCTTAACAATAAACTAACCTATTAGGAGATAGGCAAGAATGCGTAGCATTTTATTTAATCCATTTATAGATTTATTTAAGTCTTACAGATCGAGTGTAGGTAATGAAAAAAATTGATATACTTATATAATAATTGCCAATAACAAGATTAGGGCCCCAATTATAAATCACTTTTTCTTTGTCTCCCAAAAATTCTCTGTTTTGTGTCAGAAATCAGAAGACTAAAGGTCACATCACTATGCTATCACAGCTTCTCAAATTACAATAATGACGTATTTTTGTGTCGTACGGGCCACACTCTCCCACGTTGCTACGTCATTGAGGGGGCACCCCGCCCACATTCTGAATGGGGAGGTTTTTTAAATGAAACCATTCGCGATAGTCTACTCCCACGGGGCTTGGTAAAATTATAATACTATTTATGGGTTATCGCTGATTGTTATAATAATTGCCTCATTAGTCTAATGGTTCCAAGCTCGAGAACCTAGGTGGAGAAGTGTTATCGAGTTTTTCTATGAAATTCTCAATGGCAACTCCGGAGTCTGGATTTATTTATTTATTTAAATAACTATAAATTTACAGAATGATATCCAAAACATTTATATTTTAGGTAGGTATAAAAATATTGAAAAATAAGTACTGGGTAAATAATCTCCGGTTAACGGCAATAGGCTCGCCCCTATTGCACGAGACCTTAATCTGCTAGCGAACTGTGGATGTACATTAGTACGACTTTGCCTAACCTTTCGGGGATTACGGGCGTGATGGTATGTTTAGTGTGCAAATCTTAACCTAAGGGAGTGTACGTTACAGCCCTGTCTAACTATTCAGAGAATAGAGGCGTGATGGTATACTAGCGAGCAGGTGGGGACTCCTAGAAGCTTATCCTTGTCAGTTCTTGGTCCAGCGTAAACTGCATACGAATACTGAAATGATTATACCTTAATACTTTTTGAAAGAAAATCCCTATGTAAAATTACCTGATTTTTTTTTGCAAAATTCATTAATTGCACCCCAAGGTTACATACAAGGATAATGCAATAAGGAAAGCCCCACCCCTCACCCCCTCGCTGATTCATACACCCCCTCGCTCAGCTGATAGGGGGGCATTTCGGTATCACCCCGGGGTGGTACACCTCTGTATAACATAAATATATAAGTAGGTATGTATGTCAAGTTGACCTAGGTCAGGATTTTGACGTCATTTTGTGGTAAGTAGATAAATTATTTTCCTTGATTAAGTACTTTGTTTGTGTAGGAATCTGATGTATCATCCATCATTCTCTTAGATTTGCCCAACCATGTTGGGGTCGACTTCCAGTTTAACGAAATGCAGCTAAATATCAATATTTTACACGAAGCGCCTGCCATCAGAACTAGGCAACCCAATTTCTGGGTAATACTGATGTAACATAACAATACCAATACGCCTGTATTCCCCGAAGGATTAGGCAGAGGCGTACTAATGTAAACTCACAGTTCGCCGGTATGTTTTAGGTCTCATGTAATAGGGGTCGAGCCTATTGCCATTAACTGGGCACAGATTCCAAACCTGTGAATTTCATAGAAAAACTCAATAACACTTTGCTCAATATAGGAATCAAACACAGGACCTCTAGCGTAGTCGCCTTTGGACCACTACGCAACATATTTTATAAGCAATAGCTATAACCTAAAGATTAACCAGCTCTTCGTACTTTTGATTATCACTAACGATGCACGATGATCATAGGTATGATTACTGGGGACAAGGCGTTGACCCCGAAATCGGTAGCATTTATATTTTTTTAAATGTACCAGTCTATTATTGAGATCAATCGTAATTATTTATGAGATAAATAAAGTTAAGTCTCCAGTAGAAGAGACTCAATAACTAATTACTAATTAGTGCACATTTTTAAACCCCTATCGTGCATTTAATGAGGAAAGGCTTGCCCTTTGACAGCATGATGAGCAGGTGATCCTAAATTATAACAGTACTTTACAAAGGTGTCAATATTATCATTACCTCAGTTTTTTATTGTAATAATAAGACATTGACAAACAAGCGTAGCGAACCTGCCTGATGGTAAGCGGCAATGCAGCCTATAGACGACAGCAACACCAGTAGTATCACTAGCGAGTTGATCTTGAGACCTCAGTTTTTATGTCTTATATATGCCCAGTACAGATTAATAAAACTGTGCGATTCGGATGTTAACGGTTACGAACGTCTGCGCAGATAATTTCAGGAACAAAATTATTGTTACTGGTTTCTGACACTTACGCGAATATTAGACACTGAAATAAAACTATTTTTTACGGATTTTATCGCGTTGTATTAATAGATATTATTTAATTCCCGACGTTTCGGATGCTTTACAGCATCCATGGTCACGGGTAGACTAAGTTGTTGGACGTCTTAATGTTGCAATTACTAACAGCTACCTTAATGTTTGTTATTTATTGGCGATCTGATTCACGTAGAACGAGCTCACCGTATCCTTCGGTCTTGCAGTTTTGGGCTTGGATTTTGATTTAAAGAAATCTATAATGGGGTTCCAAGCAGGTGGTAAGCCCCAGCCATCTTCTCTATTGAAATTTGGTGTTATTTTAATTTCAATAGCCTCGCGAATCATCCTGGAAAAGGAATCGGTTTTCTTTTGCGAGGACTTGTGGTTTATCAAATCTGATGTAGTGCTGGACCTTGTCAAGAGTATGTTCACAAACTGCTGACTTCTTGTTATTTCAAAATTATTTTTATTATAATATGTTTTTCCCCGTGTGGAGATGGGTTAGAATAATGTTCTTCACTGCCTCTCAGATAGGCATCCCGTAAGATACGTGAAAATATCTGATTTGGTAGAACCACGGACCGTTTTGTTCAGTGGGTAGGACCTCTTGGGGTATGCCCCAAAAGTCGCTAGTCAATTATAACTAACTAGCGACCACCCACCCTTACGTTGGAGTCTGTCGTAAAGCACTTTGGTGTGTATTTCAACTTTTCCGCGTAAGAGACAGTTCCCCCTCGGTTGCTGCGGCTCTAGTAGTCTGCAGTCCGTACGGTCTCTTAAAGGTCGGTAACTCCTCTGGTGTTACAGGTGTCTATGGGCGATGATGACTACTTACCACCAAGTGAAGTGAGTTTTAAACAAAATCATTTTTACGCCCCAAACTTGATAAAGAGTTCCAGTTTTATCGTAAACTTGACCACAGTTATATCACACAAACTGTAATTTTAATTAGCAGAGGAGTTCTACCGCTTCTAATTACTAATAAACACATAATAATATGACAGAGACATGTAATGTAACAGAGATAAAATAACTAGGTTTAATAAATGTAACAGACTCGTCTTTTTTGCATTTTTATACTTAAATTTTTTGTTAACGCAATTAAATTATTAAAAGAACTGGCTATCTAGAATAAATTATAAGTTTAAGCGAATGTATGTTGGCCATTAAGGCACGTGAATGTCAAATTATTCTGTTAGCGTCAGTTTATTGGGTCCACTAATCGAATATATCAATTAAATTTTTCCATGTCGTAAAACAGTGGTAATACAATTTACAAAAATGTAAGCTAGCTGTTAGTCATTGCAACATTAAGACTTCCAACAACTTAGTCTACCCGTGACCATGGATGCTGTAAAGGATCCGAAACGTCGGGAATTAAATAATATCAATACAACGCGATCATTTTTTTTTGTAGTTAATTAAAACGGTTGACGAAACCAATTACATTAATTAACATAGAAATAAGATAATACATAAACATTGACACATTACATGAAAAACTAGCAAGACTGTATATACTGATATCAAGTAGGTATATACTGATTTACGATTAGGTACAAATTAGCACGGAATTGTGGACACTCTCGCATACTTCGCCTCGCAAAACGTCAGACATACTCGCAAATTAAATCTTCTATACTTATAATAAATCTGTAGAGAGGTCAATTCTGTACATGAAATATATTTCCAAAATAACTATCAGCGGGTGATTAGTGATCGATACTGACGCCAAAAATGCAATCAGTAAAATTTTTGTCTGTCTGTCTGTCTGTCTGTCTGTCTGTATGTTCGTTATAGAAACAAAAACCACTTGACGGATTTCAACGAAACTTGGTACAATTGTTCTTCATACTCCTGGGCAGGTTATAGTATACTTTTCATCACGCTACGATCAATAGGAGCAGAGCAGTGAAGGGAAATGTTGGGAAAACAGGAGAACTTACTCCATTTTTTAAGCTTCCGTCGCGTGTGCAGCCTTAATGGTTAAAGCTACACAGAAATCATGTATGACGGAAATGTTCTCCTTAAAATTATATAAAAAATATTCCACGACAGCAAATGTCTATCTTTTATGGTTGACTCACAATAACACGTGTAACTCCCGATAGCTTAGCAGTTCGGAGCTTTCTGATTATATTTGTCTACTATTACGTTAGGTGACTGACTGACTGACAGTGATCTATCAACGCACAGCCCAAACCACAGGTTATAGTATACTTTTCATCACGCTACGATCAATAGGAGCAGAGCAGTGAAGGGAAATGTTGGGAAAATGAGTGATTCATGAGAAAGGTTTCAAGCTATAAAACATCACGCTACAACCCTTAGGAACGGGGCAACGCAGGTGAAACTGCGGGCGAAGAACTAGGGAACAAAGTAACTATTCCACGCGGACGAAGTCGCTGGCAAAAGCTAGTGAAAAATAAAATCCGTAAAAAGTACTTAGAGTTGAAGTAGTAAAAATTCTACTAAAAAAAAGTATTTGTAATTTGAGTTCTACAGAATCACGGTCGACTTGAAACCAAATCTTTTTATTGCACGTATGGCATAGCGGTTCGATTCCCACCCGAGACAAATATTTGTGTGATCTACGGATATTTGTTGGGAGCCTGGATGACACAGAGCTTTAAAGAAATAAAAACGCATAAATATGAGTGTTAGTTTACATTTAATTTACATAAATTGTATGACGCACGGAATACTTGACATTTTTTTTTTTCAATTTCAATCGTTTATTGCGAATATAGGTCAATAAGTTGGTAAATACATAAATTTGTCAAAGAACAAACATTTAACTTAGACTTAACATGTTCATATTGAGATCTTATTCATTTTTGAACCGATTTTAACATTTGTTTTTGTTGATCGACTCAATGTATTATTAACCTTTTTAGACCATATAACCATCAGTCAACTAGCCTATTACGTCACCATTGTTTTGTTTTAGGAGAATTTTCTCTATAGAAGACGCGGACACGTGAGATATTCGATATTGTTTTTGCTATCTCTATCGCTCTATCGATATTATAAAGCTCACCATTTCAAGCGGCATGTATGTCAGGTCAAATGACACAAATAATATACTAAGTCCATACCTTGTCGCAGCGTCGCCCACTAGCTTGAATTTCTCTCATGCTAACCGATTTTGGTCGCCATTAGTGCAATACAACGTTCCGTCTTGTAATGTAACGCGGCAAAGATCAATTTTTTTATACAGATATGATACATTGATCAAGATGCCTAATAATTAATTTTGCAGACCTGTTTAGTAGTCCACATAGACTAAAATGTACGAATACTGGGCAATTACAACTTGTCGAATTGATAACCTCCTCCTTTTTATTTTGAATTCAGTTAAAAAGGTTACGTTTAAATGTTATTTCAAAATATTAATTTGTCGGGCCGACCGTGGCGCTCAAAAAGTTGAGCTTTTTGAGCACCACAGTGAGTTGAAGCAATAAAAACTGTAAATGTAATGCCACCGTTTCTTTCAATTAACTTAAACACATAGAATAGTCGATCTAGGTGATTAACGGAGCAGATTTAATTGCTTCTAGTACTAACATATTACTTATAATCATAAAGGAAAACGGCAGGTTTAAGTGTCCATGAATAAAGAGTAACAAGTTGCTGCTGGAGATAATCAATTATTCTTAGCTATGGTTTATTTACGCATATAACCAGTATATAGAAGCGGGGAGGTTTTATTTTCAATGCCTTGTCACAGCTTGGACACTCTACACTAAGGTCCGATCAAGTTTTGTTTTGTGACGTTGGCAGAGTTCTACCAAAAAATAAACCATGTCGGAGACGGTATAAAATTTACGGAATATTTGGGTTGTGATTGTGACATAAGTCCAAGAAAATTCAACAAAATTCATGAACTGTCAATGGACAGTTGCAATGTGTTTCCGTAAGCAATTACGTTAATTAAGTAATTGCTTATGGAAACTCATTCTCATACAAATTATGTCATTATGGGATTCTGCTAGGCACCATTGAGGATATCCGTTACAAATGGTAAACAAATAAATTAATAAAAAATGATTTTCTGATTTGTTTTGTGCCCAACCATGTAGATACTAACCTAAAAACTCACTAATCAATTGATTATATTGACCTTACCAAATTCAGTCCTCACAGAGGTTTGCAAACACTTGCTGCCTATTCGCCCGTCTGATCGCACTTAATGGTTACCGATGGTCACGCCGGTCGGCAGGTCACTGACCCCTCATTGTCTCAGCTTTTACCCGGCTCGGATCACTCGTGTTTAACAACTGGTTAGAATTAGAAAACGATTTAATACGCCGTGAGAAACGGTACGACAAAGTACGTCCTGTGTACAGAGTGGCTTGGAGTTTTGTACTGTGGTAATGTTCGGTTACATTAGTATGTAAATATTGCGTAATATTACAGTTGTTACATGTTAGGTATTAGAAAACGATTTGATATGGAAATTGTGTCGCGGTTTGTCGACTTGACGGTTAAAAATATAGGTAGGTATTTAGGTATAGTTTGGTATGATTTTATGAGGCGCTAAAATTGTCTTATTAACAAATTCATCTGGAATCTAAACAAATATTATTTAATGCGAAAGCAACTCTGTTTGTCTGTTTGTTACCTTTTCACACCAAAACCGCCGAACCAATTACCTGAGGATTTTGCCTACTTTTGACAAAAGATGTCCCAGAAAAACGCAGAATTTAAAATGGATAGGTATGTGAATATGACATTAGAAAGTAAAAGAATCACGTCAACATTTTTCGTAATTTACCGAATTCATAAGGTGGGCGGTTATTGACTCATAGGTTAAACATAATAACTTTTTAGGAATGGAAAAACGTCCAAGCATTTTGTAGTCATATCTTCAGAACCGATAGTCACACACTAATCAAATTTACAATTGTAGGAATTTTAAAAGAATATATAAAGGGTTTCACCCGCGTTGTCCCATTCCTAAGAGTCGTAGCGTAATGCTAAACCGCTTAAAACCTTCCTCTAGAATCATTATATCTATTAAAAAAACCACATCAAAATCCGTTGCGTAGTTTTAAAGATCTATGCATACATAGGGACGGACGGACAGTTTTATACTATGTAGTGATGTGTGATATTTAACGCAAGATGCACGAGTTAAAATAACGGGTCTGAAAGAATATACCATAACTATGTATCATCATTGTCAGCCTATATTCTAACTATATATACTAATAATATAATAAAGCTGAAGAGTTTGTTTGTTTCTTTAAACGCGCTAATCTTTGGAACTACCAACCAGATATTTTTTTTTTATAAAACGTTGCCCCCCACACTAGGGTTTTCTCCTGTATCGTGGGTGCGTTTACAATTTTACACAAAATCTCACATACACAAACGCCCAGACCCGGACCAACTACCTGCAGATCATACAAATATTTGCTCCGTGTGGGGATCGCACCCACAACACGTGGCGCCGATCGTGGAAGCCGATCGCTCAGCCGCTACGCCAAACGTGTCGTCAATGTCAAGATTTGACATGAAATAAATATTTTTACTATATGATAGCCACATTCATGAGGAAGTTCATATGCGGTTCAACATCATACTTACTCTTAAAAAGCAGAGCACCCGAGTGAAACCGCGGGGCGCAGCTAGTAAAAAAATAATTATAAGTGCTGAAACAGGCGTGTGAGGAAAGCACACGATAAAAGCTAAATTGTTACATCTATACTTATAATAAATCTGTAGAGAGGTAAATTCTGTACATGAAATATATTTCCAAAATAACTATCATCGGGTGATTAGTGATCGATACTGACGCCAAAAATGCAATCAGTAAAATTTTTGTCTGTCTGTCTGTCTGTATGTTCGTTATAGAAACAAAAACCACTCGACGGATTTCAACGAAACTTGGTACAATCGTTCTTCATACTCCTGGGCAGGTTATAGTATACTTTTCAACACGCTACGATCAATAGGAGCAGAGCAGTGAAGGGAAATGTTGGGAAAATGAGTGATTCATGAGAAAGGTTTCAAGCTATAAAACATGACGCTACAACCCTTAGGAACGGGGCAACGCAGGTGAAACCGCGGGCGAAGAACTAGGGAACAAAGTAACTATTCCACGCGGACGAAGTCGCTGGCAAAAGCTAGTTGAGTAATATAATAAGTCTAATTGAGTATAAAAAGAGTTTAATAACGATCCCTCACTTAGCATAGGATAAATTAGGAATATTCCTAATTAGTTCTATCAAATAAAAAACATCGAAATCGATTAACAATCGATGAGGATATCGCGTACTTACGCACAAACACTCATAACACAAGCATTTAGCTTATCACGAGGGATTAACAAGAATACTAGTAATGGGCGACGCACATCACTAGTAAGCTTTAAAAAAAACATTGAGGAACTTCTCTTTTTTGGAAGTCGGTTTAAATGGCTGCAGACTTCACTACTTATAAGCTGTTACTAAAACAATTAATGTTTGCAAACAGGTGTGACAGTCTGGTGAATGAACTTGGGAAAACCGTGTTAATGACGTCACTTGGATAGTATCGATTGAATTGGCATGGTATCATCAACTTATTCTACTGTCCTACTGCTGAGCACGGGTCTCTTCTTGAAATGAAAGGGATTACGTTATAGCCACGCTAGCTTACTGCAGAGTTGGCAGACTTCACATGCTGTCGAGAAAATCTCTCAGGCATGCAGAGGTCCCTTTACCATTTAAGGTCTAATAACATACCATCACGCCTGTCTTCCCCGAAGAGTTAGGCGTACTAATGTACACATTAGGTCTCATTTGCCATTTACCGGGCAGTAATACCAAACTCAGAGCTGCTCTGAGCTAGCTGAATAGCACTGCTCGACCCCGGACCTCTAGCGTTGCAGTCGTGCTGGGACCACTCGACTACCGAGACAGTTTCGCTTTTTTCTCTCTCGTTGGCAACAGTAGGTACCTGATTGAGGAATCAGGTTATACCGATAAAATACTAGCTGAAGTCAGATATTATTTTTAATCAAATGTCAACCAAACACCACCTGAACAATGGACTTTGAACCTTCACTGTTACACTTAAGGTTTATTTCCCAATACAGTGCCATCAACTGAAACATATACAGTATGATTTATTTTCTATTTCATAGTAAACGCTAGTTGGCAAGTTCGCGTCACCCATGTAATATTCAATGCAGGGTATCGATTTTATACTACTAGGGTAGAACTGACCGCGTCTAAGAAATTAGTTTTATGTTCCTTACGAGGCAAATATGCACGGAATAAGTTGGAAGAGGTCGACCTCGGCAAACGTCCAAAAAAAATCTCGTAAAACTGTCACATTTCTTCAATCGATTTTCAATTTAATCTCTAAATAATAGAGATTATTATCCATTGGGGAAAATTGACAGGGTAACTTAATATGCTGTTGAATGTACCAGAATCAAATCATGGACGCTACAACAAAGAGACCAGATGTTGGGATGACATATTTAGGCAAAATCTAGGCAAAAGTATGTAATAGGTCCCATATAGGTCCCATAGCAAGCCTATTGTTATTAACCAGACTCAAATCCAAACTTTTAGGTACCTACTACTGAGAATTTCATAGAAAATCCTAATAACACTGCCCGACCTGGGAATCGAACCCAGGACCTCCTGCATAGCATTCGCGTAAACCACTAGGCTATTGAAGCAGATATTGAATAGATCAAAACTTGTAAGTAAAACGCAAGTAAATATCCTATATGGCAACTCAACCTTCGTGCCAGACTTGGCGTGACGTATTGCCACTATAAAGACTGGCGGATGTTATTAAGATCATTCGCTTCTTCCTACTTTTGGTCAGGCCATTGAACGTGGGAGTCGTACTACAAATAACTACCTAATCAAATTGCCATGAAATCTTTACATGGCCTCGCAATTAAAATCATTATTATGGATAGTGGTTTGATGACTCTATACTAGCTAGCAATTGCCCGCGGTTTCACTCCTATGTCCATCTCCAAGGCCTAATCTGTATCTATACTCAAATTACGTGGGAGAGACATGCTTCGGCACGAATGGGCCGGCTCGACCGGAGTGATACCACGACCTCACAGAAAACCGGCGTCAAACAACGCTTACTTTGTGTTTCGCCGAGTGAGTGAGGTTACCGGAGGCCCAATCCCCTTTTAAAAGGTCGGCAACGCACTTGTGACTCTAATGGTGTTGCGGGTGTACATGGGCGGCGGTAATCGCTTACCATCAGGCGATCCGTCGGCTAGTTTGCCCTCCTATCCCATAAAAAAAATCATCAAAATTGGTTCAGCCGTTTAGGAATGTACTTAACAGAATTATTTACACATTTACATACATACCATCAAGCCTGTATTCCCTGATACCTGTATGCCATGCTTGGATTCCGCATAATATCTAGATGCGCGTGCGCATTGACGACGCAAATAGTCTAATCATAGCATATCTAAAGTCACATCAGCCCAGTGTCAGGGACGTGGCGACGTGCGTGCTCCGTTTTATAACTAACACAAACAGTTGTCATAGGTCTTTGTATGTCAACCGAGACCGTCGACTTTACTCAAGGCACGAAGAGGTTTTGATGTGTTAAGAATGGTCACCTATCCGTAGAGTGACCGCGGCAATCACAGATTAACCTTCTAAATATACTGATCAGCATGGTTAATACAAGTTCCTCAACTCATAAGTTGACAATACACCGCTGTGTGATATTTACCCTTAACTTAAGAGACACCATGCGGCAGGGTGCCTATAAGTTAAGGATAAGCCAATCAAAAAATAAGGGTACTGTTGAAAATATGAAATACTAGCTTCTGCCAGCGACTTCGTCTACGCGGACTTCAGAATTGGATCCGACCTGAATGAAAAGTAGCCTATGTGCAATTCCAGACTATAATCTATCTCTATACCAAATTTCATCCAGATCCTTTCACCCGTACGAGATTGAGTAACAAATATCCTTTCACACGTGGTAGAGCCATGCTTCGGCACGAATGGGCCGGCTCAACCGGAGTGATACCACGGCCTCGCAGAAAACCGGCGTTAAACAACGCTTACGTTGTGTTTCGCCGAGTGAGTGAGGTTACCGGAGGCCCAATGCCCTTTTAAAAGGTCGGCAACACACTTGTGACTCCTATGGTGTTGCGGGTGTCCATGGGCGGCGGTAATCGTTTACCATCAGGTGATCCGTCTGATCGTTTGCCCTCCTATCCCATAAAAAAAAACGTGCTCACAAACTTTCACGTTTATAATATTAGTAGGATGGTAGGATTCATATCTTGAGATGGTAGAATTATGTTGCAAGCAATAATGTGCTATCATTATTGTGTCCCAGTTTGAAATTAAGTGAAATCATGAAATAATATTTAATTCTCTGAGATTTATCTTTGAAGATATTATCATTTCAAGCCACTGTTTGTTTTTTTGTGTAGCTATAGTTGACGCCGCATTTCCTAACCGACCGCCTCTGAGACGTAACACCGAAACAAACTCAGAGAATGGTCTTTTTTTAAAGTCCAGACACAGTAGAACACTTAATATATATATAGGGTAATGTAGCCCATGACCACTTTTTTTATATATTTTTTAAGAGGGTTTTTGAAAAAGAAAATGCCACCCTCATAGTGCTCACACAATACAAACAAATAATATTAATAAAGCACAAAACAAACCATCATGTCTGCATTCCCCGAAGGGAATCCCATGACCACTTAACAACTGAGGTGTCAAGATGACAACACGCGAGTCATACCACTGGTGTTACCGGCTCCTATACGCTGCGTTTGCCACTGATCATCATCGGCCTGTATACTTGTCAAGTTTATCATTTTATAACAAAAAGCAACCTGTGTGCCACGAAGATATCTTCGGTTACTCTACGAATTCATATCCTAAATGTTCTGGGAATAACCAACAAAATTGCTAGAGGATGGGTCTGTCTTTGAGTGACAGATCGAAATCCACGCGAGCGGAGCCGTTGGTAGAAACTAGTTATTTTTTTTCTATAATAAAAGCAACCTATAGATGTGACATGACGGCATTGAAATCTTTGGCGGTTCACGAAGACACATCCTCAATGTTCTAGGAATAACAAAAAAAAACTGTTAGCTACATCCTTAGCTTAAATCGTTAACGTTACAAGGGATGTGAGTCATTTAACTGCCTCATACCGGTAGGAAACGTTTTTTTGGAAACACGTTATTAAACTGGTTACATACACTTACTTATTAGCTACAATTTACCTGTCTGAACCGACTAATTGCTGGTGTGTATCGTTTTTAGATTTCTAAATTTTGGACCTATACATCTTTAATTGACTGCCTCATTAGTCTAGTGGTCTCAAGCGCGACTGCTACGCTAGAGGTCCTGGGTTCGATCCCCAGGTCGAGCAGTGTTATTGGGTTTTTCTATGAAATTCTCAGTAGCAGCTCGGAGTCTGGTTAATGGCAATAGGCTCGCCCCCATTACATGGGACCTAAATATACCGGCGAACTGTGGGTGTACATTAGTACGCCTCTGCCTAAACCTTCGTGGAATACAGGCGTGATGGTATGTTACATAACATTACGCCTGTATTTCACTAAACAATTAAAATTCCATTGAATTAATCAAATTCAATTAAAAACTAATATATTATATTTTTCGTTTAATTGTATTTATTGTATTTCAAATAAATAAGTACAATTGGTTAAAAAATTAATTGATTGAAAATTTGTTTCATGCCCAAATACTGCTCAGTGCTGAGAATTTCATTAAAAAAACCAGTAAAGGTGCTTTTAGACCAGCGACGTGAGGTGTGGATTGGATGGGCGAGAATTAAGATGCTTAACAACAGACGAACTGGCGGTCAAGCCAAGCCTATGACGAATATAAAATTATGTGTGTGGTTTTTTCTCGATGTTCCGCCCATTTTTGCTCCACTTGGTAATCAAACCCTGGATCTCTAGTGAAGCACGACATTAACACTATTATATCTAGAAGTTCATCTTTTCTTGTTTTACTTAAAACTTAAAACGTTTCCTCATATAACTTACAGTTCAGTCGAACGAAATAATTGTGCGCGTCTAAAGTTCGCCCCTAGCCGTTCCCAATGCCAGCGCAGGTAAAATAAGTACCTGCGCTGCCGTTGGGAACGCTTAATAAGTATTTTTATTGAAAAATATAGAAATCAGTAATGAAATAAAATTTATTTCTGTAAATAGATCTCTTAAAGATACTTTTACATTTTTTTTTAACTACTAGATGGTGTCGGCATTTCCTAGCTGACGACCTCTGAGAAGAAAGTCCGAAACAAACTCCGAGAGTAAGCACAATAATCACGAATGCACATGCATTTACGACCCCAATTTTCCTTACCAAAGCAAAAACACTTGCGGACAACTTCAGACGCTCAAAATTAATGACCGTAATGTAGGGAATTTAAAATATGAACATGGCCTCTCATTTTCATGGTTATTTTGTTAACTAGGTATATTGAGAACTTCATAAGCATACCATGCGTCAGTCAAAGCACTGGGTCACTAACCCACAGAAATGAGTCACTTTTAGACTTGAGTCTAAATCAGATTAACGGCCGGTTTTCTACATCAACTCTGACAGTAGATTTGCTTACTAGAGGTAGGATTTTGTCATACGGTCCATACAAGTAATGCCAAAATTGTGTCTCTAGTAAGCAAATCTATCGACGGATTTGTTATTGGGTCCGGTCGGCGGCCGTAATACAGTTTAGAGTTAGTAACCCTTAACCAGAGGGTCCAGTTTGTTATTTTATTGCGCCAAAATGATCAATGACTTCATAATTGATTATTTTTGTCAGTTTTGCCAGCCAAATCTGGCAGAGCTTGTGTCATATAGTGTCACAATGGAAATAGCAGACCACTGGTCAGTGTTGGCCATTAATCGAGCATTAATGGATTAAAATTTCAATCAATTATTTTTAAATCAATTGCAATTTAATTATTTTAATCAATTAATTGATTGAAATGTTAATTGGTTAATGCCCAAGAGTGACCCAAATATAAGATGTAAATGTCCTCATTCTCACCTTCAGCGGCAGCTATCATTCAGAGCCAGGGCTCCGCCTTCGTTATCACTCCACCACTCATGTTTATCACTAAAACATGTCACTGAACACTACACTGCACTGGCACTTTGTCACTTAGCACATCATGGGCATCCAATTTTGATCTGTAACAAATAAAGAATAGAATTAGCAAGGCACGGTTTTGACAACAAAATCTATACAACTAGCAAGAGCTACTAAGTGGGACTTTGTCAGTATATTTACAGCGATGATTTTCGATATAACAAATTAACAAATTCTACAAAAAATAAAAAGTAATTGAGAAAGGAGAAAGTCTAAAATAACGACCGATCTAACAAAATACCGCGTCCTGGGGATAGGGGCCAAGACTGCTATTTTAATTGCATGATAATGGTTGTCCAATGATACTAAACGACGTTGGAACTGATAGATTTCGTAGACAAAACTGTCAAAATTAACAATTCTGAGGTCATTGAATGACGATTTTGAAGATTCTGAAGACAGAAGAACACTGAAAAAGTCGGACGCCTGTAAAAAAAATAATCTTTTTTACCCAAAAATCTCGGGTTATTAAATTTTCTTCAGGGTAGAATAAATGTTTGTCGGCGGCAGCGGCTCTTACTTATACTTTGATGCCGATATAGAACTTAGGAAGACCTAACATTGAGCTAAGAGGTACGTAGTACGAACTAAAAATTATATAACCGTTACTAATACTGACTCACAAGCGAACGTTAAATCCTAATCATACCAAAAGAATGCCTAAGATTAAAACTGATATAATACCAATTCTTCCATACAATATCGTAACAACACAAATTAAAACAATATTTCACGACCAGAAACACGGGTTGGCGTATAAAAATTAAACACACAAAACCACCCTAATAAAATTACCTCCGCTACTATTCAGCGAAATTATCGTCCACAATACTAACCACCCTTATTGGGGCTTTCCTCCCCTTTGTTTGCCCTCTCACTCACTCCTGAACTGTGTTATAGTTTTGTCCTCTTCTAGCTGACTCTAGGATTTCGCTGGAAGTACACGTCAATTTATGTTTGAATGGTAGAATGAATGTAAATGTTTTACAATTTGAATCAATATACAGCTGTTACTGTGAGCCTACTACATTGTGCTTCTTATGGGTTTTTAAATATCCTAGTAAGATGCTCTGGTAAAAAGATAAACTGTCTCATTAGTGTAGAACGGGACTACTAGGTACGCTAGAGGTCCTGGGTCCGATTTCCAGCTCGTTTTTCTATGAAATTCCCAGCTGCTACTGGGAATTGCTACGACTATTGGATTTGTGCCCGTTTAATTATTATTTAATTATTTTAGTATTTTTTTTTTTAGAAAAAAAAATGGCAATAGGGTTTCCTATAACATGGGCCTTCAACCACGAAAAAGGCTTGAAGCTTAAAATAAGGCGCGAGCCTAAAGAAAGGCTTCATTTTTAAGACTTGGCTTGACTTGACTCATTCAAATTTTAACCCTTTGAAAGCCTATATTTGCGAACCCGGCCCTAAAAGGGACTCGTGACCTTTACATTTCGGGCTAAAAGACTCGAGTCTTTTGGACCACTAGTTTTGCCTCTGCAACTCTCAAATGAAGTACTAAGATAATCCAGGTATTTTCTCGAATTAGGAGCGCGTTTAAGGTCTGCCAATATCCAGGACATGCAAAACTTGTATGTAATAACTATTATGCAAGATTGTAACCGCTTCCGAGGTAGCGTTATCGATCTCTCCTTCAAGAGTAATTAATGGACTACGGTCAGAAACTCAGTTATAGCTGGTTCGGGATTTAAATCGTGCTAAATATGCCTATATGGCATATTTAGCCGCAAAAATAGCTTGGTCAGTAATAATAATACAATTATTATTGTATACTACCTTCTTCATTGATTTAGTACAGGCTTTTGTTAAGAATAAGGTTCTGGGGTCAACAATAAACAATTCGATACTTTTGGGCTTTACTGTAATAAAATCCTCAGAGGCAGTATGGAGTATGGATTTAATATACATCCGTTTAATGTAATAAATTCTAATGTAATAATTAATGTGAAATAGGATTTCAAGATGCCAGCAATGTTGCTTAACTTTTTTTCTTGATACCGCTATTGATCAAATAATTTATAAAGGTGACGCTATGTTTTTGTCATTTCCAGATGCCCAACTTTTTGTTTGTTAGATAATTTTAATTTGTTTACACATTATTGAAATTGAAATTGAAATTTATTTATTTTAAACATCTTAGGTACAGTATACACCAGTAGTTAACAATAAAGCGTAGTGACAAAACTAGAGTACTTACATAATTTCTAAGTTTTATAAGTTACACTTGAACAAATACACAGTAAGATCAAAACTTAGATAATAATTACTCAGTAAGTATAACAAAAATGCCACTGTTACTGTGTAAAAAAAAAAACTCATATTAAAACATAAACTAATGATAAGTTTTAATTGACGGTATACATAAAAATGTTCTTTACCTCCCGTGCTAGTCAAGACTGTGTTACGGCAAGGTAAGATTCTCGTTCAATGATTAATTTTCAATCGTATCGAAATGAACATAAAGCATTATTTTGCTAATAATTTTTTCTTACAGCGAGAAATAGACGTCGATGACGACTTACAAGTTTAGCGTAAACAAGTAGTATATGTAAAGTAATCAGACAATCAGACAAGCATGCTTTTAATATAGTTTGATAAATAACTTTAAAAGTAGATACTGGAATATTAATAGTTTACATTTACATTTCGTATACTTGGTTGTTCATAATTATGTTTAATAAATAATTACAATAATAAATAATTAATTAAAACCTGGAAGAACTTAATTAAAATGATAGACCATTCTTGAAACATAATATTTTTATAAATAACATATAGTAATATATCACATACATATTTTTATAAATTTTTCAGTCCGTTCATAATCTAATTTGCCCAGAAACTCATCCAGTGTCTTTCTACAAACATAACTGGTCATATCTTTTAGGGGTTTTATTTTACTAACACGATTGTACAATAACGGAGCCAGGAAAAAGGAGAAGCTCTGTGCAAATGTTGTTTTACATGCTGGAACAACGTACACCTCATGTGATCTTCTGGTAGATTTATAAGTAGGTTTTTCACGGATATGTTGAATTAGAACTATATTCTGTATAAAAAGTTGACGGACGTTTAGTACTGCGAATTCTTTATATAGTGCAGTCGTCGGATACCTAAATCCTTTGAAATTAATGACTTTAAGAATACAGCGGTGTACCCTTTCTATTTTTATGAAAGTACTTTTCTTAGCACCACCCCAAACAGATATACCATAGGAAACTATTGATCGGCACAATGTAAAGTAAACAGTTCTGTTAGTGGCTTTATCTTTTAAATTTCTTATTTTTTTGAAAATTGGTATCAGTTTGCGTATTCGTGATTTTAAATTGCTAATATGTTGCTTCCAATTTAAATTTTTATCGATTTCGATGCCAAGATATTTAATACTATTAGTTGAAGATAACAATGAACAATTGCAATTATTAGTATTCTCGCAATTAGAATAATGAGCTTTTACAGTGAAATCTGAGCAAGGCTGTAAATTATTTTTTATACTGAAAGTTACATATTTTGTCTTTAAAAGATTCAAGGTAAGTAGGTTGTAATCAAGCCATTTAATTATCTTTTGGAGTCCTTGCTCAGCTGACGACTTGACGTCGGCCCAAGTAGCATTTTGGAATAAGATAACTGTATCATCAGCGAAAGTAATCACCTTAGCGTCGGCTATTTCAATATTACAAAGATTATTTACATAAATCAGAAACAGAGTGGGTCCAAGAACTGATCCCTGTGGAACACCGAAATTAACAGGTTTTTTAGAGCTACAAATATTACCAATCTTTACAGTCTGTGATCTGCTTGTCATGTAGTCTTGGAAAAGTTCAAGAGGTATTCCTCGAACACCTATAGCCTCCAGTTTATATATGAGTAAGGGAATTGATACAGTATCAAATGCCTTGGCTAAGTCTAGAAAGATACCAAGGCATTTTTTCTTGCAGTCAAGATTGCCAGCTACAGTCGTAACAAAGTTAGCAACTGCATCTATGGTGGATTTGTTTTTCCTAAATCCAAATTGGTTTTTCGAAAGAATATCATTCCTATCTAGATAACTAATTAACCGTTTATTTATAATTTTTTCAAGAATTTTCGCCAAAGTAGGCAAAAGTGATATAGGACGATAATTAGTTATACTATGTCTTTCCCCCGATTTAAATACAGGTATAACCAATGACTCCTTCAGTATATTTGGAAATTTTCCGGAAGAAAAACATAAATTGAATATGTGTGTTAAGGGTTTGACGACAAATTTAGAAGTTCTTTTAATAAATTCTGCGGATATTCCATCCCATCCAGTAGACTTCGTATTTTTCAATGACAAAATAGTTGCATGTACCTCTAATTCATCAGTCTCCCACAGCATAAAAGAGTTCATAGGACCATTCGTAAGCTTATTTTCATGCACAAGATCATTCTCTGTGAGCTGTAACTTTTTTAGAATATTGTTTGACAGTTTAGAGCCTATATTAACAAAAAAATCATTTATGAAGTCCACAGATTCTTGCGGAGTTGACTTTAATTTTAATAGTTCATACGGTATTTGTGACTTTTTAGATACATTTAAATCACATACACGTTTTATAATATTCCAAGTTCTTTTTATGTCGTTCCTGTTATGATTTAAATCTGTTATATCATGTTCATTTTTTAAATTGTGGAGAATGTTGTTGCAGTGATTTCTGTAGCGTTTGTAGGTGACTTGTAAATCTTGATCATTTGGTGACTTTAGGCATCTTCTATGTAATGTATCCCTAAATCTAATGCAACGCAATAGACCCGGCGTTACCCACGGTTGAAAAGTTTGGCGTCTATTGGGCACGGCAATAGTGTGGTTGGATTTTTGAATGATATCACGTAATATTTCAACAAGTACTTCAGCGGCTTTATTGGGTTCTTTTAAAGATGTTACATTGGTCCAGTCCAATTCTCTCAACCATTTGTATACTTTTTCATAATTTAGTTTTTGCAGAGTCTTTTTTTGTTTATTATTACGTTGCACAGTTAATGGTACACTAATGTAAATACTACTATGATCAGTAACCGACGATTTACACACAACAGTTATTATTTTGCCCTTTGACTTGACAAAAAAATGGTCAATACATTTATTAAGGCGAGTCGGAAGTTGGTGACTAGGTAAGAGACCGTGAGTTGCTAGAAGATTCAAGTAGTCATCAGACCTTTGGTCACTACTATGATCACTAATATCAATATTGATGTCTCCGGTTAAGTAAACATTAGGCACGTGTTTTATATCTAGCAGAATTTCCTCCAAAGAACCGAGAAAATTGGTGAGTGATGCAAAAGACGGCGATCTATACATGCAGATAAAGGCATGACTGTTGTCAATTTTTACTATTAAGCAATCTGCGTCCACAAAATTTGGCTCATAGACTGTGACACCTTTTAAATGGCTTTTTACATAAATCACTACACCACTGTTCTGATTGAAATGCTTATTAGTATGAAATGCTGTATATTGATCCAGACTCGGTATCATACTTGAACCTTGAAGCCAACATTCCGTAACTATTATAATGTCATAATTTAAGTTACTCCTTGCAAGAAATACCTTAAAGTCTTCAAAGTTTTTTTGAATGCTTCGTATATTTTGTACAATTATTCTCAAACAAGACTCCGTTTCAAGTTTGTATTCCGAAAACACTTCTGGATCCTCAACCAAAAACGAGTCGCCAACGTTGATATTTCTATCAACTTCGGTGACTACCTCATCTATGTTATCCATAGCGAAAAATTTTAGTATTTACATTTGTGTTAATAGACTGTTTTTGGCTGATGATCAGAGTTTCTGCAATTAATATTATTTTATCTTCTGAATTGGACTTGTAATAAATATAATAAAATAATATAATACTTAAATATAAAACATATAAGTTAAGACATTTGTAATATAAAAAGATACCTAGCATGCTTGTTATGTTGTACCACGAGTAAAGACTAAAAAAACAGATAGAAAATTTAAAATAATAATATAAAGTAATCAATCTCCAAAAAAGGCAAAGTAGGAAAAAATACCATAACTTCATATATTCTTCTTCAATAGATAGTCAATCCGAGGTGAGATCCATAATTTGACTTAGTGATTTGATGACGATGGCAGGCTCTCCTTCTTGCTTACGCAGCAAGATATTTCCTCTTGAAGTCCAGCAGTACTTAAACGATCCATTCTTCACCAGCTCTCTAGCCGCTGCTAAAATCTGCTTCGACATGGAGGTTAGAGACTGGGATACATATATTCGAGAAGAAGCTCCTGCAAATCCCAGGATATCGGTGCTAAGTGGTTTGTCTTTATTATCAGCGTTGTACTTTCTAGCAGCTTTAATTATTGTTTCCTTGCTTTTGCTGTCCTGGAACTCGATAACAATGGGCCCATTTTTTCTGCCTCTTCTAAATACAGTTGCATTCTCGTCTATTTGAGGTATCTTCAAAGTTTCATATATATTGGCGACAATATTACGTACGTCTTCTTTGTCATCATGGGGGATATTTCTAACTTCAACCGTATTTTTTAGGAATTGTTTTTGTAATACGTTTAGTTGTGTCTCCAATTGATTAATGCGTTGCACAGCTGCCTCATGCTTAGTTTCAATTATTTGCACTTTGTTAAAAATTTCCTTATAGTGGGCAGCATTTAATTCCAGTTGACTTTTTATTTCGGCATTAGACTCAAGTATCTTGCTATTTTGATCCTTGATGACATTGATCTCTGCAATCATCATTTCTTTGAATGACTGTAAGAGGTCTTCTTTTAAGTCTGCCATTTGTTGTTCATCAGGATTTTTCTTCCTTATGTTTTTTCTCATGCTTACATTTCTAGTAATTTCATGATCTGTGGATTGCACTTCAGAGGAAAGATCTGGCTGTGAAGAAAACTTTACTGTTGGTGGCGATCGTTGCATTTTGTCTGAGTTCCTCGCATATACTATACGATGACTCAAAACGACTCGATATTTAAATGTCGTACGTAGATTCTGGCTCCAAATTGAATTATACTTTAAACTGACGTATTAGAGCTTAATATCAAAAACCTTCGTATTTTGAATATCTAAAACACGTCGTACCTCAACGGCAACACAGAAGAGAATGACAAAGGAATGAAATTATAATAACTAAATGTAATGAGATGATGATGCTTTTAACTACTACTAAACACAGTAACTCAAGGATGATTTATATTTCAATAAGTAAATGCAAACAATGTGCGAAACTTCTTTAGTATTATAATTTCGTCCATCTATTTTAATAACCGTTCTTTTAATATAAATGAGTTGTAAATTATAAACAGTATACTCGATCTTATCTAAGAAAATGACTTGCTAAAAAGAGACAGCGCACTTAACGAGCAAATAGGTACACAATGGACAACATTTTGTTTAATGAATGCTTTGCGTTATGAGAAATGAATGTCAATAGCTAGAATTCAAAACGTTGATTGGTGAAAGACAGAGTATAAGACGTGAAAATAGTTAAAAAGCCTCAGATGAGCCTGCTTCATAAGCCGAAGTTTTTAGATCACAATAACGGGAACCGTATAAACCCGAAAAGTTCAGATACGGAGCCTATATTATTAATCGGATTACTCACTTGTTCTTAGTAGGTACCCACTAGCTGTTACCCGGCGTTTCCGTTTCACTCATATCTCAAGGGACTTTTTGAGACAAAAGGTAGCCTATGTCCTTCTTCTAGGTGTCATCTATACCAAAATTCATCAACATTGTTTTAACGGTTGAATAGGTAATAAACAGACAGAGTTACTTTCTCATTATAATATTACTATGAATTAGCCATAGGCAATCACAAAGTTCAGACAACAGTACAAAAGGATTTAAATTAGGATCTTAAATTTTCTTAATCGGGGAAAAACATTACTACTAAACAGGACTAAACAGGTTTGCCTCACAAGTATGCGTTTTTGAGCTACCATAAATCGTAACTAACACAACTCGAAACCACCCTGAAGATTCCACGTATACAATTGCGTTTAAGTCATAACTACAAAGCTAAGCACAGATAGGTACTGTCGACAAGTCGTGTATTCAAATCTTGCGTTAGCGATCTATTGTAGTGCCTTCTACCACTCCAGTCGTTAAAATCGCAATATGACGTTGGAGTAGTATCAGTTTATGTCTACCATCGCTCCTACAAAGTAACCCTTTACTCAGTTGAGTTTTATGACTCGCACAGGATGGTATGAAACTGGGTGGTTGTTATTCTGTATTCCGATTCCCCGATCAACGTGAATTAATCTTTTGTCTTCTTTTGTTCAATGAAAGAAGTTTTACCATCAAGAATAATAAAAAAATATATAAGAATAGCTAAGGACATAGAATAGAACCTTGTGGCACGCCTGTTCTACTTAGCGTCTTTTAAAAATAAATCTATTACTTAATATTAGCTGTATCTTGTAAGAGTGAAACCACCTTCAAAATAATTAGGAAAAGTTAGACTAAATATGAGTTTCTATCAACTTTTTATCACGTGTTTATTTATCTGATGAACGATTTCAGTTGCTTAAATCACTCGAATGCACAACTAAAGTCTGAGTTTGAGAGTGAAAATAACTGGAGTGGACTTCTCGTGTTTCGGTTTCCAATGATATTCCAATTCAAAAAGGACTAATTGATGTAGGGTGAATAAATATAAAATATACAACCTTATTTGTGCCCCACATAATTACACTCTTACATTTACATGCAATGTTGCTTCTGACTATATTTTCACCTTAGGGAAATCCTCGGGAACGACATATCGCTAGTTATGCTATGCTGTTTACCAGTGCGTCGTTATTGTGGGTTCAATTACCAAATCATGCAGAATTATTTTATTTCACATCAACCATTTCTGAATAATAAGCATTTGTATAATCACGATCGATGTGTAGGATCTACTGATAAATAATGATGATTGTTACAATTAATTAACAGTTATGTATGTTGATAGTAACGAAGCTGTGGTTTGACAAGCATATATTTCTACCTTTACTTTTAGGCACATGAGTGTGATACCATTTTAAATTTGCATATCATAGCTAGAACTGGTTCAAATAAAAGCTTTTATTCACTATATTATGTTGACACCAAATCTAACTGTGACCGGACAATAACGCTCCATAAATGTTGCCGTAAAATCACTTCATACGAGGGGAGCTACCCTTCTTCAATAGTAGACCCATGGTGCCAAATTATACCAAATGTGCTATGATTCTTAATGATACACTGGTTTATTCGGAGCTGAATTAATAATTTACGTGCTCGTTTCTAATAGCAATGTTTTCTTTTCCTTGTCTAAAATTGTAAGTGGAAAACTAGAGGCGTAGGATGTTGTATAGATTTTTTTATTGCACCACAAATAGTGACTAGCTGTGTTTTTAAATAATGTATATCTTCGCAACCTTTTTGTTATGTCTAGTCACAAAAAAGTAAATGGGTGGTCAAGAAATTGTTATTTTAATCACCAAGGATTGATACATCCGAATGGGAAACCTTATTATAGCAGATGATTAGACCAAAGGCAAGATAAATTCATCAACATGGTATACAGTTTTAAATCAGTAAAACTGACACACTTAGTATTATTTCATTATTCCTTTTGCCAAACAATGACGGCAAAACTCGTTTAACTTGTACCTCATGAAGTAGGTATCTTACTTTTACATTTCAACTAATTTAATTCTATTAATAAAACTTTAGAGCTGTTTAAACCCTCTCCATCGCATTTCGCTAGTGCTACCCAATTCGTAGAATTACCATGTGAAAAGCGGGCATTAGGCACCTACCTAGATACGGCGCGGTCCAGCCACTCACACGAGCAAAGCGTTATAGCTACACACGCAAAGATGTCTCCAACAAAATAAAACACCGGCCCCTGTCATATGGTATTGATTCCGACCCTTCGATTGCCGTCCCTCTCGCACACCGGTCAGCAACCAAAGTGCGAAAAGGACAGGTGTAGATACTTTCTTCTTGGCGACTCGGTTTGAGATGTAATGTTTACTTGTGTGCAGATTAATACGCGGGTAACGCCCTGCTTGGGATGATGCTGTGTAGCTTTTAGTGTCCCCGACTGGGTTTTGATCGGTTCAAAGAAAAATTATGTTCGTTTAAGTAGAATAATAATGCTTCTTATATTATTGACCTCTGAAAGAAATGTTTTATCTGTACGGTATGCTTTCCTATTTGTTTTAGTTTTTGCTGTGTATTTCTTTATTCACTGAGAGAGGAACCCGTAGCTAGAAGTGGGCCAGCATATGGGTTGATGATGATTACTTGATAAATAGTTCCTATTTATCATGTATTTACTTATTTTATGCATGGTGCTACTTAATGAATAAATGCTACGAAATATACACGATTTATATATAATTAATTAGAATTGGAATTAAAATTATGTATCTACCTTAGATTATTGAGAATAATTAAAATACCTACTATACAATCGATTGCTAAATCATTTGATAGCCATTGTTTTATGAAGTGTATGCAGCAATAACACGAAACATTCCAATTTGAACGCTACACCTATCACAATACGATACATTTCAGGTGTAAATGTATACGAGAGACGAGATCACCTTTATACGTACGGCAATTGTATTTATGTTGAACGCATTTCAGCAACGCAGATCGAATTGTCTGGGCCTTGATAAACTGGTCCAGCCTACACATAACAACATCCAACCATAATAATGTGACCTATCCTATATATAATTTTGATGGATAGATTTGTATACAGGGGTGACAACTTCGCCCCTAATTTAAGCGTATAGTTAGGGGTAGTTTGGGGTATTATAAAGGGTAGAATTAATCCTCGGTTGTGTTTTAGGCGCGTGCACAGCAGATGTATGGACTGGACACGAAAGAGGAGTTTAAAATTGTTATATTCTATTAGAGGGTAAGCCTATCACGAATAAAAAAAAGACTTAACTGCCTCAATAGTCTAGTGCTCCTAAGCGCGCAGTGTTATTGAACTGTACGAACTATAGGTGTAGAAACATTAGTATAATACAACATTGGCACTGTTCGCCGGAATGTTTAGGTCCCATGTAATAGGGGGCGAGCCTATTGCTATTAACCAAGCCAAGCTGCTACTGAGAATTTCACTGCTCAACCCAGGACCTCCAGAGTAGCAGAACCTCTAGATCTAGAGGATGAGGCGCTTAAAAAAACATTTATTTTTATATGATACAGATGATTGAGAGAAAACTAGCATAAGAGAGAGAAGTTATAAGCCTTTCAAATAATCTGAGATACTTATGAACATATTCGTATGCAGTTTTCTGCGTATTTTTTCTCAAACATATCAATTGACCCATCCAATTCCATAACTTGAAACGTGCATGCGTGCAATATAATACAAAAACGCATTCAAAATCGATACAGTCCGGTATGGTAACATCTGTACATTTTTTATTACGACGAGCACAACTAAACGATAGTGACAAAACGACCTAATTCAAAATTATATAGTAATCGGAAATGATTTTTAATACTGAACGTTTGAGTTGTGTTTTGCAAAACAGTTATTTTCAGTTGTGACGTTGTATAATTTAGCGTGATCCGCAGATTGATTGACGCAGCTTTTACTGATTGCGTGGACCCCCTATTATAAGGGTGCTTCCATGGGAACCGGTTTTGTGAAGTAATTGTTTTAGAAGTTACTGGATTACTGCAATGTTTTGTGTGGCGCCATCTATCGGATGAAATCTTACCAAAAACATGGCTACATAACGAATAGGTGCTTTGAAATGACACAAATCGAAATCGACGGAATCAAAGACCTTACTCAAATCCAGTAATGCCGTTGCCGTTTGATCACCGCCTTCCATGCTTGATCTCAATTACCTAGATGTATTCACTATTCTGTCTCTGTAATAGAACTACTTACAGAGGGACGCTTACACACACAATCAATACAAATTCCACTGTTACGGACAAAGAAAGCAGTCTTGAACTAAATCACTAATCAATTCACACAGAATCTGCATGTTCACACAGAATCTGTATGTTCACACAGTAAATAACAGTTCACTGGCACTCTTAGGGTTATCAAAAAGAAATAAATTCACAAGTGTTAATATTGTTTGAAGGATATGGACTTACTAATCCCAAATAATATGTTAAATAGAAAATGCCTGCCGTCATATGGGCATTTGGTACAAGTCTTTATTTAAGTAAGCCGGATAGTCGCCAAGACTAATAAAACCCAGACATACATACTTACAACTTTGAATGTTTAGCTATTTAGACGCAAATCGCAAACTTGCGAATCATTAATAACAACTGAAAAGGTAAATCTTAAAATCGATTAGCCAACCCTAGACGGTAGCGCAACTAGACAGCACATTACCATGGGAAAAGAGTATCGAATATTAAATCTAGAATTCAAGACGGTCACTTTCTATTCGTGGCCTAACCTACGTTGATATGGTACTCAAATATGGGAATCGAGGACACTGTCAAAGTTGTGTAAGAAGCAGACGAAAGACATTAAGAGGTGTTCCCATATCTAATAAAAGTCAACAAAGAGGGCTGGTGGTTTCGTTTAGTTATTCATACGAAAACAGAAAGTTGGTGGTATTTTTTTTATCTTTCGTGTCACCTACTTGATAAACTTTATGAGTATCATAATCTGATAAACTTGAAAAATTTCAGACACTTCAGTTTTATTGTATTCTACCAAACATTATTAGAATCTACTTATTTTTTATTATAAACGCATGCTAAAATTATTCAAAGATTAGTCCTCCGGTAGCTTAGGAGCTAGTGTCCAGTGTACTCGTACTTAACCGGCGGGACGCAGGTTCGTATCCTTCCAGAGAGAGAATTTTCTTTCACTAAAATTATTAGAATCGCCTAAATCGCTTCCTAAATATGCGCGATCATACAAAAAGATTATAACAGACGAATTGATAGAATCATCCTTTTTTAATGTCAGCTAAATGTGCATACCATTATAGGAAAGTACCAAGTTATCCTGGTAAGGAAAAGCGACAAAAACTTACAATCAAGAGCTTATAAACCTATAAATAGATACAGTTACGTAGGCGTCAGAAGACGTATCGCTGCTTTGCGTCACAGAAAAAAAAGCTTTCGTTTTCAAGCTATTTAAAAACGTTAAAAGCGAGTTTGTTTGTAACTTGTAAGTATTCTTACTCGCCAGTAAAAGTTCGGTTGCTCAACATTTCCAAACTGCGTTTATTCCAGTTAGGTCGTTTTTGCCTTGTTTACATCACCACTAATTAAGGTTTTCTCCAAACAATTCATTTTTGTTATCTTATAGCATTTATCAGTATCCTATACGAAATGTTATTAAGTATGAAATACACTTCACAAAACAACAAAAATTACATGTACATAATTTAACATTATGTATGTAATTCTCTACTTAATTTTACTGGTGGTATTTGCTTTAGGCTTTAGAATTGTTTTTAATACAAGATATTTATAAACAAATGTGTATAACTTAGCGACGTCACTCGCAAGTATTATTTGAGTTGTGTCGTTTTAATCCAGAAATCCTAAAATAGCTATACGATGAGTTTTTTCTAGTCTAGTGACTAATAACACGTTCATATGTCAATTTAGTTCTGCACGGCTGATTCAGAGAACAAAGTATGTCATTGAATGACTTTCATTTGCGTCTCCGTTTGAACGTTGATCATATTTTTTTGGGTACGTGAGACAAGCCATCTTGTATTTTCCATGTTTATGATGTCCAAACGAATTTGATTACCTTCGAATTTGAAGGACGTTATAAGGAAAGTCGATATGATAGGCTGACCTGGTCAAGGTAGCATTGTCTTTATTTTATACGAAGCAATAGACATCCGTAATACAACTACTTGGAATTATCAATATTTTACCAATAAGCTAGTTATCAGACTTACTCACTAATGACTTACATGTATGCTGATTTCTGAGATTTTACATGTATTCCAAAGAGAAACGGGATCGCGTTGCAGGTATGTTCTCCTATACGAAGGAATATTCACCCATCCATAGACTTGACAACTTTAATTGCAGTTCAACTCCCCTTCCCCTAAATGTGTAAATCTGAATCTCAGTTTAGAGGTTCGTCTCATGTCATCTAACTTTTTTGTTAAGTATTTCTATGTTTTCCAGAACGTTCTCCTAACAAATTCAGCGTATGCCACGATTTGCAACACGTAAAAATATTCTGTTTATTGTGTCAAAACGGCAGAGTGTCGCCTAAAATGACAATGGAGGCACACCCGCATCGTCCAGGTGTAAGGAATCGTATAGGCCCTTTATAAAAAAACCTGATCTGCATATCCCAGATGACTGCCAATCAATTAACAACCTTACATCACCATAATACGGTCCTCCAAATCGCAACGTGAACCGAGAGAAAAAACACACAGTCAATGTCCTTAGTTACATTCGTGTGCTATCTCTTTCCGCAGCTACTGTTAGAGCGGGACAGAAGAAGGGATTGTGACAAAAAATGATCGCTGGCGCACTGTGGGACTTCGAATAGTATTTGCATTTTTTTATGATGACGTAAAATGGACTGTATTTAGTTTCGTTTACTTCCAAGGTTTTTTTTTATGGGATAGGAGGGCAAACGAACAGACGGATCACCTGATGGTAAGCGATTACCGCCGCCCATGGACACCCGCAACACCAGAAGAGGAGTCTCAAGTGCGTTGCCGACCTTTTAAAACAGGATTCGGCCTCCGGTAGCCTCACTCACTCGGCGAAACACAACGTAAGCGTTGTTTAACGCCGGTTTTCTGTGAGGCCGTGGTATCACTCCGGTCGAGCCGGCCCTTACGTGCCGAAGCATGGCTCTCCCACGTGAAAGGTTGGCGAAAATGAAGGATAAATAATAATATACATAATTTATATGAACTACTTAAAAGGTTTGCTCCCGCCACACTCCCGCGCAGCACGCCGTGAAAGTTTTCTAAGAGAAAGGCTGACTGATGTAGTTACTAATAGTTAGGTTACATCAGTCACTGGATGTTGCTCGGTGTTTACTTTATCTTGCAAAACCTAGGTTTACAATCGGATTTATATCAAAAAATGACACTTTGGCATGTCGTTTATCTTACTGAGACTAATGAATGAAGTGCTCATAAAGAAATTAATTGTGAAATAAACTAAGGAAAATTCTGGTTTTAATTTTTTTGGGAAAAGGTGTATATATTTAAAACTTTCGTTTACTTTTAGATTTGGGTTTAAATCTTTTCTATGAGAATTTCTTTTCAGATATATCCGAATCAGGCTTAATGAGTATTAAGATTGGAGTATTTGATACAGTAAGCATAGAGACGAACAGACTGTTCATAATTATCTAGTTTAATAAAGAAATAAATTCTTTATCTCAATTGTATAAAAGTCATTTCAGAATGTACTGTGGTCATTTTGAAACACCCCTCTATCATGGAGATATAAGTGCTTTAATTTCTTAATGGTTTAGATAATTTGACAAGTATGTACTTCTAGATATGGCTGAAGCTGATTGTACAGTCAACAGCACATCATGGTAACCAAAACTGCCAAATTTCTTCAATCAATTTACATTTTAATCTTGAAATAATAGTTTATTATACATTGGGGAATTTTGACGGTTTGTGGTGACTTGATGTGCTGCAATACCTAGTGATGGTAAAATGCGAAAGTTAATGAATCAATTGTCATATGCACGGCGTGTACACTTTATACATAATCGCAAGCATAACTGTGACATTTTCACTTCCTTTCTACATTCACAGTTGTATGTGTTGTACAGTTAATAATTTATTCCTTATACTTCGAGTTAGAGAATGGAAAATGATGGAAGGCCAATTAAAAGATACTTCCAAACAGTTCAATATCTGTAAAACTAATAAGCAAGAAAAGAATCCGGAAACGAATGCTTGCATATGGAATAGAGTTTTGAGATACGCTCTTCTTTTGGTAATACAAATGTTTCGGGAGAATTTTTGGCCAAATATTCAAATTCAATTTTGGGATGTCGTTTTCTTGAGCTGTCGCAGTCAGTTATAATAAAAGTGATAGATGCAGCACGAGACTTAGGCTTCTTAAAATTGAGTAGCATTTGAGTATTTAGCTATTAGGGTCTCACAGTTTAATTACCTTTAGTGTTCTAAATTGGGAGATGCGTTAAGGGATCTTCCAAGTGTCTGACGATATATGCATAGTCAAATGACAGGCGCCCAGACCCTGGGCGGCCAGTGAAATAGACACCTGCTAACGGGGTTATGAGTCAATCTGTTTTGAGTCCCTGATTATGCCGAGCAAGCAATATTTTTCCTTTTATCATGAGTTCATCCAAAGATCGTCTTTAAGAGATTGTTGTTAGTGGTAAGACTGCCCATTGTAACATTCTATGGTTTATATTGCTTATATTTGATATTTGCTTATTTAGCCATTTTATGTCGAATGAAAGCGAGTTTAAATATACTGGTTTCTGACACTTAACGCGATTATTAGACATTGAAATAAAACTACTTTTTGCGGATTTTATCGCGTTGTATTATTTGATTCCCGACGTTTCGGATCCTTTACAGCATCCATGGTCACGGGAAAACTGAGGTGTTGGACATCTTAATGTTAAAATTACTAAAAGCTACCTTACATTTTTTATTAATTATTGGCGATCCGATTCACGCAGAACGACCTCACCGTGTCCTTTGGTCACGGAGTTTGAAGTTTAAATATGTCGATACCATTTGATGCAGTTTCCATTGGAAGCTTAGGACAAGATCATACTTTACAAATGACAAGTCACTATTCAAAGCAGACAAACACATTGTTCGTTAGATTACATCTATTATAACGTGGTATAATGTGATATTATAAATCAAGCATTATTCTCTACAGCCTCAGATTGATTCGGCCTTGCTTTGTACAGAACGTGAACATAATTGCTGCTTCCTACCCGCACATTATGCATAATTTGAATAAAAATCACGAACACATAGAAACGGGCTAGAATGTAATAAGACTAGTCTTGAAAGGTACGGTAAATAGTTTAATTTTTTTTTATATACGATAGGAGGGCAAACGAGCAGACGGATCGCCTGATGGTAAGCGATTACCGCCGCCCATGGACACCCGCAACACCATAGGAGTCACAAGTGTGTTGCCGACCTTTTAAAAGGGCATTGGGCCTCCAGTAACCTCACTCACTCGGCGAAACACAACGTAAGCGTTGTTTAACGCCGGTTTTCTGTGAGGCCGTGGTATCACTCCGGTCGGGCCGGCCCATTCGTACCGAAGCATGGCTCTCCCACGTAAAAACTTTATACTATTTTGGAATTAGAGATTCTCTTTTTTTTCTGGTGTTTCTTCTCTAGACTTAGGATTAGAAAGATTGAGAAAAGATGGACATATAAAAGATCTACTTATTTAAAAAAATATTGTTTTATCACTCTTACTCTTAGCTGTAAAATTCATTTTAACACATAATGTATTATCGGATCATCTAGTTACAACGGATGTTGATGTAGTCCACAACTAAACGATTTGTTACAATTAAACTGTTCATGTTCAATAATAAAATAATTATCTATGGGAATCGTTCATTGTCATTTTGTATTAAACTAACATTGCTGGAACCATGGAGCTTTCATGTAACTAACTACTCAACAACACTTGTTTGATGTTTCGTATAAGGTTTTCTCAAAGAAAAAGAAACCTCTTCCAAAATCATTTTTGATTTCTAACGGGACCGCGACCTTTGACTCTTTGGTCTGAAAATGAGCATTGCTATTCAGCATGGTATTTCTGCTTACCCCTACGATTTTAAGAGTACCTACCCATGCCTAACGAGAAAGTGAGTACCTAAAAGAACAGAGTAGTTCTCACTGACTAAATTTCCAACACTATAAATACTTTATGCATTTTAGTTCTTTTCAAATTTGGCATGTATGTTGCTTATACGTTGCTCAGACATCGGCGAAGAAACGAACTGTGAAAATTACCACGGGATTAGCCAAATCGAGATCACATGAGGACGAAATCGGAGCTAGCAGCTAGTCGCACAACAGACTTCTAAGATTGCGTCACGCAACTAATAATTCGATTCCTTGCGACAAAAAGGGCATAAGCGCCATAAAGTCTAGTCGACTTACGTCGTTTGCACCAAAGACACCGATATAATAAAGGAAACGTCAAACGGTGACGTGTAACAGGTCTAATGGAGATATTTTCCACGCAGCCGACTTCCTTGTTATATGACTGCATTGTTCGGTCATTTCCGATGAGTCGCTTACGCAGAAACAGTCCGATGATGAGAATTGATACAAACAGTATGTTTGGTGACAGTTTTATCTGAGATTTAATTGGAATTGAAAGAATTTCACGACATTTTAAAATTGAACATTTGTTTTATCTGGCATCACGTTTTGTTATGCGCTGCTGTGACATTTTCCATCAATCGACTCATCTGTAAGCCAATAATATAAATTGTAATAATTATGTAGATTATCTTCATTTTTAATTGGAAGGCTAACTATGGATTTTCTAGTGTATCTTTAAGTATTCAAAGGTAACCCCGAAGTACGTATAAAAGCACCATTAATCGCCAATATGATATTTTCAGAGATACTTGATCAATTTCAAATGTATACCACCGATGGCTGACAATCAAAAGAGTAACGTAGTTGGTTTGGAGTATTTATACCCCTAATTTTCTATCAAAATGTGTTCTACAACATTGATAAAACCCTAAATCATGGAGCGTTAATGAGGAGGAGGATCGTAGCAGATAGGAATCTCTACATACCCTAGTGGGAGATTTGCGTATGTATATGGTTTACAACTGCAGAGTTCGTCCAAATCGTTCAAGCACCTACTTACGACACACAACGTCAGCATATACGGCGATACAGCAACATCACTTCTGGCAAGGTTTGCGCCAAACTCCGCTGGACGGCTGCCAATCCGCCAGAGAATTGATTTAATAATCTTTAATTTCACTGCGACAATTTCTGTTTACATCGTTTTGTTTGCAAGGCAGTTTGTGTTTCTATTGTTTTTGGGTCTCTTAAATCGTCACTCAAGCGTCAGAATTGTTGATTTTGACAGTTTCGTCTATGAAATCTGACAGTATTTATATCATTAATTCATTAAACTAGATTATAGTGCTGTTGCATTGTATTAACACTCTAACGAAATTGAAATAGACATAGGTAAGTAGGTACTAATTTAGTGTGTCAAAATCGTGAGTCAATGGTGTCAGAACTGTTGATTTTTGACAGTTTTGTCTATGAAATCCCTCCGTCTTTATGTCATTCAGTGCCATTTGAGGACCACTCTGACATGATTGAAAACCCTGGTTCGCGTATCAGTAGAATTTGTCGTTCGTATGGCGACGTATAATACTGTAGAATACTGTTCAAATTGTCAACATCGGCATTTTGGTCGGTTATATATTAAATGAGGAAGTAAAACTCCACTGCTGAGTTTGCATTTGAGCCACCGCATTGCTTAACATTTTACCACTAAGCAATAATGGGTTAACATTATTTTGTTCCGGTTGGAAGATACAGTGAAATTATTGGGCAAAGGAGTAATAGAACTGAGGTACCAAGGTGACAACGTGATACCACTGGTGTTGCTGGCGACTATAAGCTGCGGTTGACGTTTACCATCAGGCGGTCTGTATCTTTGTTCATCATGAACAGCCTAAGTACTTATATATTTTTCTAATTATACTATCACGCTTATATTTTCAAAGGGTTTGGCAAAGATTATAAAGTGATATTACCATAAGATACTTATGTAAAAATAATAAAAGTGTGCAGAGTTTCATATTTTTTGTGACTTATGGGGATGGTTCTTAGCTATTAAACCCAGTAGGTGGCGCTGTTGTCGACATCCTTTGGGATGTGAGTGAAACTGCGTGCAATATCTAGTTTACTTATAGATTTTTATAAAGATAACTTTTCGATAAAAATACCAAGAAAATAATTTCTAACACTGAGTATCAACCTACAGGGTTGATACTCAGTGTTATAGTGTAAATATTACGTGGTGGACGTGCCCTGCAGTGGGACAGTATAGATGATGAAACCGCTGAGTACGATTTATTAAAATGCATTTGAGTCAATTCCACGCTTACCTATAATACAATACGTAACTGTACTGCCATTCCAATTCTACGAGTACCACAAGATACATCGATTGCAAACAAAAATAGATTTCCAAACGAATCATTTACACGTCACTTTCCGTGTTCCACGAACAAAAGAAAAGACGGTTCTCGTCATAATCGGAATCCGTACCACCGTGTTAACGCGATCAAATTTAGATTGTGAGAAAGGGATAGCACTATTTGTTGTGTAAAGCAGCGTCCCTCTCTCTCAATCGCAAATACATGTCGCAAATCGCAATAACATGTCGTGGTAGGGCCTCAAGGCTGTCTTTAACCTATAACTGGGACTGTATAATAGGTCGTCTATGGCTGTGATATGATAGAGGACTGTTTTTAAAAAAAAATGGCTGAAGCAGTAGTAACTAGGGCTCTCTTGGCAGTTGCCTAGAGTGGTCAGTGGAGGTATCCTCTTGATAATCTACATAATACATACAATAAATAAGAATCAATTGCCGCATATACATACATTACCATCACTTGACGACAGACGTCTCGACTCTTGACCGAATTGGCTGTTTCTCTTTAATGCTCTTAAATGCCAGGACAAGGTTTCTATGGAGATCGAGATTTTGTTTTATATTTAGACGTCGGCAAGCGACCAGGCGGACCACCTGATGGTAAGTAGTCATCGTCACCCATGGACACTTCGAATACCAGAGGAGTTGCTGATACGTTGCCGGCTCTTAAGAGCCCTTTACACGCGCTGTTTGAAGGTCTAAGGTAAAACCTCAGGAGAAAGACCATTCCAAATCTTTGAGGTGCTCGGGAGAAAACCTCGCGACTCCCTAACATTCTTGGAGACCCAGGTCCCCAGAATGTGAGGATGGGCCCTACTCCTCCTGAGGCGGGTATCTCATCATTTCATCACTACACGTGATGAAATGATGAGATACCCATCATTTCATCACTACACGTGATGAAATGATGAGATTATATACGAGATCGACTGGAAAACTCGAGAATTTGGATTGAAAATGTATGCATGCGAAGCTGTGCATGTCCCATGTAACACGAGCGAACGTATTACCATTAACCGGATAGAAATCCAAACTCCAAACTGTTACTGAGAGTTTCATATAAAAACCCAATAAAATAATATAAATCTATATTCATATTATGAAGAGGAAAGATTTGTATGTAAGTATGTTTGTAACGAATTGGCTCAAAAAGTACTGGACCGATTTCAAAAATTCTTTTGCCGTTAGAAAGCTACATTATCACTGAGTAACATAGGCTATATAACATCACGCTACGCCTCTTAGGAACGGAGCTGCGCGGGTGAAACCGCGAGCGGGTCGCTAGTATATAATAATACGTTATATATATACACTTTTTATATTGTAATTTGTATCCTGTACATAAAATGCAACACAGTTACAAAATGCTGCATCCGAATGTCGCAATGGACGCATTGACAGGTTGTCGATTCGCAAACGAATAATACAGTGACCCATTTTCTAGTAAATCCTTTACAGCATTGAAAATATACATACATAATAATGTATTTCAATGTATCTATATATAACAGAATAGCAACATTTTAGGAGACTAATTGTTGCCCGTCATCGCAAAGGATTATCTCTATCCCAAAATTCATCAAAATTAGTTCAGCAGATAAGCAGGATTCATCACGATGTTTTCCTTCACCGTTAAAGCAAGTCAAAGGAAAACAATACAATTCTTCGGCCCAGAACGTTATTTATTGAAGCAGTTTGCTGTAGTGCTACAATGAAACAGGAATATTTTTGGTCCGTTTGTTTGTAACAAACAGTTTTATAGATATTTGGCAAATTACCGATTCAGAATTTTTGCAAAATATATCGCAAATAATTTTATTATCAACACGTATATTTGAGTCTCTCAGTGACTGGATAAGGACAGCCGAGGATTGGCCGACCCGGGATCGGCTCTGTGGCAATCACTAGGAGAGACCTACACGCTCAGGAGCGGACGACTATAGGCTACGATGACATTTTTTAAATTATAGATAGGATAGATACTGCACTACACAAAACATTTTTATACATCGGCTTTAAAAATAGCATAATGACAAGGAAAAGTAATTGAAAACTCAGGAAATACTGAGAAGTGAACAGTACCGGGTATCGAAATTACGACAGCAGTAATGTATTATCGGTTCGCAGGATGAATTTTCTAGAGCTGACCTGAATATCGAGTTGCAATACCGTCGCATCGAGTTATTGGAAAATAGCACAGGGGCTGCAATTTACGATGTGTCATACTAACGCGTTTTCTAAACTCTAGCGTACCATCACGCCTCTATATTAAAAAAAAGTGAGGCCAAAGGAATACAGTTGTGCATCCACAACTGTATTCCTTTTACTGTTATGCGACGTATATGTTGGGTGTTGGTGAGTGTTGTCAATAAATTGGTCAAAATTCACTCGTAACAGCTACAAAGGATTTCTTAACATCCTTTAGACAAAATGACAACAATCTAACGAAGCCATGCCTGAAGAGTAATTGAGGTAGGTTGAATCTTATCATAAAGGTTCATTTCAGTCAATAATCCTAAAACACTACCAAGCTTTATTCTTCAGGTCACGGGAAAATATTATGTTAGGTCCTGGTTACCTTCACCACAACTGACTGAACTAACTCTGTGCTACCTAAAGGCTTACTGTTCAACATGACGATACACACTAGCAGTCGATATAGATGCGATTGTGACAGAAAAAACTTCAAACCATTCAGCAGCAAGTAACTCTGTTCCAATAAATCAATATCAGTTACGAGAATATTAAAACACTTATAACCTGAATAGGGACAACCGTGGGCGATCACTGGTCCGTTATATTTAGACTAGACCACAGACTGGATCGTGCAAAGGTCGAGGGTTCAAATACGACCCGTTGCATTATTGTTGCCCAGCCAGGCATTTTAGCTTAGCTAGATCTGACGAGAATAACGCTTTGTTAACTGAAACTATATAAATTATTTGTTAGTTTGTTACTGGAGACTCCACTGTTTAAGCAGATTTAGACGACTTCCGTTTTTATACCTTATTTGACAGATCTTAATTGCAATCCTTGTTGCGTAATTTTTGGAAATGTGTGTTGAATTTCGTATTTGTTTAGACAGTTTTGGCATTTTGACTTGATTCCCTTCTTTATGTTCTACCTAGGACCTATAGCGTAGCAGTCGCGCTTCGGACCACCAGATTAATGAGGCAGTCTTAAAAATTTCATATACAGTCAACAGCACATCAAGTTACCCTAATGGATAATAAACTATAATATTTAGAGATATAATTGAAAATCGATTGAAGAAATTTGACAGGTATATGCTGTCGAACGTACCAAAAAGTTTAGAGACTTTTTGCGTGGTAAAACAGCGCTATCGCACTCTAACCATTCGTGAGAGTAAAAGACGATGAATCAAAAGACTTCAATTACTATCTTCAAAAGGTTTTGTGAGTTAAGCTTCGAATAACTGGAAACATTTTGCATAAGTGTAAGATGTAGTAAGGCAATGCGAATGGTCCGGGAAAGGTAACTCTAACCTATCACGATCAATACAACGGGTATTGAAGGAGGCAGGAGTAGTGCAGATGTGGGTAGGTGTTAAAATAATGTAAATATATTAAGGTAAGGCTGGGAATCTTTTTAGCGTTCGATGAAAACGTTGGCATTTCTTAAGCTATTAATAATAGAGCGTGGATTTTTGGTTTTGCAAAAAAGAAGACACCCCTATTTATCAGTAACTACTATTTATAGATCTTAAGGCTAATGTATGTTTATAATTTGTACATTACAGACAAAACATCGGGATAAACAGGATCTTAGGCCTTTCGGGTAAAATATTCGGTTACTTTTAATATGATAAACAATGAAATTGCGAAAAACGGCGACAATGGAGAAGGCTTTAACAGAAATATTAGCATAAATGACAAAAAGTCTAAGGATAGTTAAAATACACACTATTTCTCTATAGAAAAATGTAATAAAGCATAAACGAAAAAAAATATATATTATTTGGAAACAAAACAAGGAGGCAAGTCCAATATCGCGAAATTTTCAATGCCATTGAATCAAAGATAGACCTTATAGCAAAGTGTTAGTAACGCGGTATTAGTTCCAACGATAACTATTTTGATATTGTGGCCTCATGCCAGGACACTTAGACTAACCAAGCCAGTCCAGTTATGTGACTATTGCGTGGCTAAACTGACTATCAAGTTGGCGTAAATACTAATTAAACTCACCTTGACTCAAAGGAACGAAATGAAAAATAGGTAAAAGTATACTAATTAGCCGTAATACGAACAATTAAAATGTCTAGCATTATTTACATGGGTGCACTGGCGTTGCACAAAGCAGTTCCAACCAACCATGCAACCATGACAAGTTCGCTGTTTCGTCCTGTGATAATTTCGGCCCATGGAACTAAACAATAATTTTCAATGGTATTATAATTTTCGTGTTATTTTATGGACCTACAATTTACGAAAGAAAAAGTTAATATAATTTTTATCATTCGGTGTACCTGAATACCCATTGTAAGTCTCCACATAGGTCTGTGGTCTTCTGGCCAAATACTCAAACGCTACTCAATTTTAAGGCGCTCTTAAGAGTCCGGCGGACTTCAAACACAATTTAATCAAATTCTGTTATTATTCGGATTCCGCTAACGTCTATCTAGGTACCTACTCTACCATTTCGTCCAAAATACTTCATCTCATGTAAGCATTAAATAAATTGAAGCGAATGCAATTTGCGATAACTTTACCAAGTTTGATTGACACGATTTTCCGGTCTTTTATTTCCAGTGAAGTAGTAGTAAACAAAATAGTATGGTAGGAATTTGATAGAATATTGTCTGGATTGCGATTAATTGGTATTTATATACGTTTTTTTGGGTAATTCAAGCTCCGCCGGGCCCTTAAGTCAAACTGTTTGTGACAGCGCGAGACATAACAGCATTTTAAAATGACCAACGTATAATTAAAAGATTCCGGTTAATTACTGTGCCTGAATTGGCGAGTCGGAAGGAATGGGAATTCTGTCCTTACCTCTGGATTACATGTATGAATGAAGTTTAACATGTATGTATGTTATATTTATGGCATCATTTATCATTGCCTGACCTTTTTCATTGCAAGCCGTACAAGGAAATTATGTTCATGACCAAGTTAGCAATAGATTCATAATAATTATTGAGGATATTGATAGAGAGGTGTTTTTGACTTACATAATATATTTGATTATTTTAATTATTTATTTTTATCGGTATCTCGGTACGGAGATATCTGACAGATTGATGATCTGCAAATATTTTAAAGGTCACGGAACTTTTCTAGTTGTTAAGCTACGTATTGCGAATCATTAGTCATTCTTGACCTATTAATTTTCCATTGCTTTGGCTATCATTTTTATAAACAGCAAATAAGCATACGGGCCACCTGATGGTAAGTAGTCATCGCCGCATATGGTCACCTGCAACACCAGAGGAGTAGCTGATACGTTGCTCGGCTTTAAGAGACTGCAGAACAACAGAGAGCGAGAACTCTCAGAAACACACACCAAGGTACTTTACGACAGACTCCGTCGTAAAGACCGACGACAGTCTGACGGTGGTCGTCAGTCAGTCAGACCCCAAGAGGTCTTACCACCGAGCAAGTCAGATATTTTCTGGTTTCTTACGAAATGCCTATCTAAATGGCAGTGAAAAATTGTATTCTAACCCGTCTCCACACGGTGGTAAGTATGCAAGAATCGTGGCAAGTGGCGTTCTGTAGTTTCTCCTTAGACTAGAAACAGTACAGTCGTAAAAAGAATTAGGTAGATACCTATACAGGTAAAGATTAACATAATTAATAACAATTAACATTCAACTATCTTTGTTAACACACAGATGTCGTTAGTTGCCTGTATACCTAACAATTTTATCGAGTGTACCTACATAAATTGTAATCATTATTTTTCTTACGCACTGTCTCATTGTCTAGCGCGACTTCAACGTGAGGTCTTAGCTTCGAATCTCAGATCTAGCAGTGTTATTGACCTTTTTAGTTACGAAATTCTGAGTAGCATGTCGATGTTTGCTTTGATCACCATCATTTCTTTCATCAAAATGATACGATTACTCATAATAACAGCGCAGAACTTATGTCTGAATTAAAGTATCACAAATAAAGGTCCTATGTGTTATATTTATATCTGGCCAGGTAGTCTGACCTTGATACCTCGCGAACTGTTGGTATGGCCTGCCTCCTTTTATTAACTTAATCGTGACGTGTTTATTAATATCTCGTTCGGGTTAAGCATTACTATTCAGTGTTGGATGGGTTTGAGAGCTCCAATTCATTTTATATGTATATGCAGTTTGATATATTTTTTCATTTTCCATGCTAAAATTTAAATGCCCGCAGTAGAATTTTCCCTTCACTAAAATAACTTAATTTTTGTGAAGGAGCAATTCAACTGAGGTCAAAATTCGTAACTATGTCTTCTGGTTTGATACACCAGACGCTATGACCAACTAAGCCACCGCGAGTCCCACCCGCCAAGTCGAAATTTGCTTTCACAGTGTGAATCATCTTTATGGTAAATTACGGACGTAATTCAGAATGTGAAGGCAAATTTCGACCGAAAGATGCTGTTTCGAATCCTGCCTCAAGTTGAATTTTTCCGTCATTCTCCTAGTGGTCGCTGGAACGACTGCTGTGCTAGAGGTCCTGGATTGGATTCCCAGGTCGAGCAGTGTTATTGGGTTATTCTATGCAATTCTCAGTAGTTAAGATTTTTGCCCGGATAATAGCATTAGGATCGCTTATTACACGGGACCTAAATATTGCGGCGAAATGTGGGTGTACATTACTATATTTCTGAGAATACAAGCGTGATGGTATGTTATGTGATTCTGATATTAAAGAGTTAACTAAAATCTTTCACAGAAGACTAGACAGTGCCGAAACCAAACAATAAAATATACAATACAATTTCTTTTTAAAACACAATTATATTTGAATGACCTAAGTACAAATGTCAATTAAAAATGTTTACATAATTATAATTTATTGAAAATTCTAAAAAAGCCATTGTGTATCTCGGTTATTTAGAAGGTATTCACTGATAATGCCAATTCATTAAAACAAAAAGATCTTACGAATAGTGAGTCAGACAATTCTTGTGTCATGGTCGTGTTTCTGTCAAATAAGCAATTTAATGTAAAATCGGTTTCCTTGTTAAGAAATTATTGTAGGTAGGTAGGTATGGAGAAACAATTTGTAACTTTGTCTGTCTGTTTGTTACGTTTTTACGCGTAAACCGCTGAACCAATTTTGATAAATTTTTGTATAGAGATAGATTGGATTCGGGAGAAGTAAGCATAATTACCTTTTGTCTCATAAAAAACTTTGCCCTGGGAGTGAAACTGAGAGCTGGTACTGCATCACGCCTATATTCTCCGAACGGTTAGGCAGTGGTGTACACATGTAGTTCACCGGTATTTTTCTAGTCCCATGTTACATGACTTGCGGAAGGCAGCTGGCAGCGACTGGATGAGGAAAGCCGAAGATCGGGCTCGGTGGCGTTCACTAGGAGAGGCCTACGTCCAGCAGTGGACGAATATAGGCTGATGATGACGATGTTACATGGGGAAAACCTATTAATTACCTTCTATTAAACCCAAACCATGACATGTAAAAGTATCTCTAAAGATCTACTTGCAGAATAAATAATTTCATTTCATTAATTTATTAAATTAAGTTATTAAACCACAAATCCAAAGTCCAAATTGCTACTGAGAATTTCATAGAAAAATCCAATAACACTGTTCGAACTGTAAATCAAAATCAGGACGTCTAGCGTGGCAGTCGTTTTTACAACCACCAATGAGGAAGCTAGCAGTCAAACAAATAAGGTTGAGAAAACAAAATTTCAACTGACGGATATCTGTAGATAGGACATATTCAAGAAAAAATTAAACGAGGTATACCCTCGTTTAATTTTTTCTTGAATAGTTTATAGTAATAGTTTCTTGAATAGTTTATAGTAATAGTTTCTTGAATAGTAGAACTGACGGCCGCTCAGGCAGAAAGGTTCTCGAGTGGAGACCACGCACCGGAAAACGCAGTGTGGGACGACCTCCAACGAGATGGACAGACGACCTGGTGAAGGTCTCTGGGAGCCGTTGGATGCAGGCGGCATATAACCGGTCCCTGTGGAAGTCTTTGGAAGAGGCCTTTGTTCAGCAGTGGACTTCTATTGGCTGATATGATGAGAAGAGCAAGATAAACCAAAACAATTATCTTCAGAATTTTTGTTTGTCTGTATGTATGTTTGGATGCTTATCACGCCAAAACTACTGCACGAAATTGGATGAGCGGTTTCTTAAAATCTTGTGGAAGTTTAATCTTGATACGAAACGCGAGTGAAACCGCGGTCTTATAAAACTTGTACGTGATAAAACCTTATTAATATTGTTACAATATTTTTCCTTTGCCAATTCAGCATGACAATACTTCTTTCCATTGCGATTGCGATTGGTGCACTAGTGGCTAACCTCTTTAGTAATCGCTTCATTGAGCTCATTGCCTGTAGTATGGCTTCATAAGCTCTTTGGTATGATTTCCCCAGTTAAACAAACAGTAACCGCTTCTTGGTAAACGGTAATTGTCTTACAAACTGCAGTTTTGTGCCCAGTTTCAGTTTTAAAGTATAGAGCAGCTGGTTATTTTAAGTTTTAGTTTTTTAGATGTTGTTACAAAGTCCCAAAAGGGTATTATAACTCAACTTCTAGGCAGCGTATCAAGATGAAACATGCCCTAGATTTTTAATTAGACTTACAGCTAGGGTTGCAAGATTTTCCAAAAAAAGAAACCAATTTTTAAGGTTTTTTAATTTATATTTTCTTGCTGCTTCTATAATTTTACGGCCGCTTTTGGTTTTTAGTGGCTTCTATAATTTATATTTTTCTAATTTTTTTTAAATGCTTGGGGGACGCGATCTCTCGAAAAATTCATGTGCAAGAGTGACTAAAATTTTGTTTTGCTTGCTTGAAATTCCACCTTATGTGACTGCCACCTTACTTACAGCAATACAACTGTGAAAACTGCATTCAATTTCGTGTAATATTTTTTATATGGTACGCGTGCAGACAGACCAACAAAAATTGTAGAGATCACAGTTTCGATTTCTATTGACTACTAATCGTGAGTTGCTGGTGTCGATTACACCTACCACGCCTATGCCTAACCCTTTTGGGGAATATAGGCGTGATGTATGAAGTAGCTGTTGTCCGCGGTTTCAGACGCAGCCCACAAGACTTTTTTAAACAAATGATAGCTAGATCTTTTCCAAGGTCCAATCTATCTAGCTACATACATACTATACATAGGTACTCTCTCGTCCTTGTCCCATAGGGGTAGGCAGAATCTATAGAACGTCACTTGCTACGATTCTTGTACCTCTTTTACTTTATCCACATTCCTACATCTTGTCATACACATCCGCCGGTTGCGAGCACTACGCACCTGACCTTTTTGATGGATCTGACCAATAAGGTCGGGGACCGGGGTATGTCTTTCTAGGGCGTCGACTTCCGGCGGCTCCACTGGCCCCTTCATCCATTCTCGCGAAATGTCCAATGCCTGTATTTAGCTCTTTACCAAAATTAATTAGCTAAGACAGAGAGACTTAGAGAGTTACTTTCGCATTTATAATATTATTGGTACAGATTTATATCAAAAGATACCAAAATGTGTGTTAAATCAATTTCATTTGCAATACTAACAATGTTCCAGGATGTACTCAGCTTTGATGCGATTTCCTGCATCAGACATTCAAAAATAGTTTATTATGAATCCGTGTGTTCCTTTTGATTCCTAAAATACGTATGGAATTAATGTGTCATCTTGATATATGAGTAACAACCAAATGGTTTTATTTATAACTCTAGCGAATCAACCAGGGTTCAGTTCACCTATCAAGCTTGTATTGCGCGAAGGGTTAGGCAGAGGTGTGTCTAATTTACACGCATTTCAGTTCATGTAATAAAGTGCGAGTCTATGGCCATTAATCAGGAACGAATACAAATTTCCGAGCTGCTACTGCTACTTATATCAACCAAAAACACTGCTCGACAAGATCTCTATCGTAGCAGTCGCGCTTGGAATCACTAGACTAATGGGGGACGAAATAATAAAAAAAAACCCTTTGAGGTGTGTTTCTTCTCCATTAAATTCTGTTCCAATATTCTACATAAAAGTTCTGACCACATCACACGGTTCCACACAAAAATTTCATCAACCGAGAACAAAATCTTTGATATTAAAATTTATGGAATGGGATTTCTAAAAAGTGAAACGTGGCATGCACTGGCGTGCAAATGTAGGTCGCAGTTGAATGCAGCTTGCGTCTCATTGCATTGTGTTGTGCCACTCTAATACTAACTGCTTTTTGTTTATTACTGCGGTATATGGATCTGTAATGTATTCTTCTGTATTCATTTACCCTGTATAATATAACAAACTTACCATCACGCCTGTATTCCCCGAAAGGTCAGGCAGAGGTGTACCTACTAATGTACTACACCCATAGCTCGCCGGATAACCGGGAACAAGTGTAAACTCCGAACTGCTATTGAGAATTTCATAGAAAGACCCCATAACACTGCTCGAGAATCGAACCCAGGACCTCTAGCGTAGCAGTCGCAATTGGAACCACTAGACTAACGGGGTAGTTATTAAGTAATAATATATTTTGTCAGTTTTTAAAGGTCAGTGCAGACGGTCCAGCGTTTGGATATATTGATGTATTCTTTGTGTGTTCAATATTTTTGGCAGATTTTTTGTAGAAATACAAATGGTATTGGATCTCTGGCTCTCTGCTGTATTCCACATTCAAGACAAACTTTTAGTAGTAATACAGACGGCGTAATGTATCTGTGTTATAATTCTTTAAGTAGGTATTAATTAGCCCTGTATCTATTTTATGTCTGATTTCAGTAGCCATTTGGAACATATCGAGTCATGTAACATTAAACATCCTGTACATTATTTAACCGAAAATTCATAAGAATGCGTGAGATTCTTAAAAATTTGAATATAATAAATATAACGTCCTGTCTGTTTTCACGTCTTCACGCCTAAACAGTTCAACAAATTTTGATGAATTTTGGTACAGATATTATAGATTGAACCTTGGACACGACATAGACTACCTTTTGTCCCAAAAAGTCAATGGGAATGCGAATGAAAAGGCGGACAACAGCCAGTTTTTAATATATATTTTTATCTTAATAGGAAGTCCTATCTTTGCGTTATTATTAGGTTAAAATAAGACAGCTTAATGAGACCTATTCTAGCATTCCGACAAACATTTATTATCGCTTACAGATGCTGTATTTGTTTAATCTCAATGGTATTTGTTAAGGGCACGTATGACAAAGGACACTATAGTGGTAATAATGGGCTAAGCAGATTAGTGTTCATGTAATAGGGGGAGAGCCTATTACCATTAACCGGGCACAAATCCCAAACTACGAGCTGCTATTAAAAATTTAATGGAAACACCAAATACCACTTTGCTCGACCTGGGAATCGAACCCAGGACCTATAGCGTAGCAGTCGCGCTCAGGACAGCAGGCTTTATTTTTTTAATTAAGGAAAACCGCCTTCAAGCATTTGGTGGTATATCTTTAGCCATCCAAATGTCGGAAATATACTCCATCAAATATAGAAAATAATGGTCCAAATCTGTCCACATTCTACTACAGAATAATGCTCTAAAAAACTATTTTTTTAAATTTACACTGCCCTACTCCGCAATCGACACCAATATAAAGCTAATCCTTTACGCGAATCCCTACCAGTCGGATCTGAAAAATTCTTTTGCATTTGATAGTCAATTTTTCGAGGAAGGTTATCTAATTTGCTATTTAACATATTGCTAGGACCTTCTGGGGCAAAGCGGGTGGAACAGCGGAGCACAGCTACTCGTGTATGGTACGCTCAACAGCCTTTCTGCCATTCGAGTTATGTCTTAACGGTTCCTAGAAATAATTTTATTTCAGTGAATTGCAATTCAGAACAATTGCTTTTGCATAATTAAAAGAAATCATACCAATTTAAATGAACAGATCGCGTGTGGGTCGTGTGAAAGGTACCTAATGCTTTATTTTTTTCTTAAATGTATATTAAATTTATTTTATTAATAAGTATTAAGATCCTATAATAGATAAAATTGTGTTTCAATCATCATTATTAGAAACCTACTGCTGGGCACGGTTCTTCTGTCAGAATGAGGGAGATGAAACATGCAGGGTTCCTCTGCTTATCATGTTCTGTGCGATGTCTTCACGGTATCAGGTTAATAATAAAAACCAGGACTAAACTACTAAGTTTACGTTTAAGAAACAGTGATAAAAACGTAAAATAATCCTTAAAATATCTTTTGGCTGGGCAAATTGTCTTAGAATTCTTAAATCATATTTAAACTTAGTTATTCAAAGAAGACAACCTCATTAGTCTAGTGGTCCCAAGCACTACTGCCACGCTACAGGTCCTGGGTTCGATTCCCAAGTCAAGCAGTGTTATTAGGTTTTTTTATGAAATACTCAGTAATAAAAAAGTGAAAGTAGCAACTCGGATTTGGTATTTGTGCCCGGTCGCCCCCTATTACATTGGAGCTAAACATACCGGCGAACTGTGGGTTACATTAGTGCACCTCTGCCTAACCCTTCAGCGAATACAAGCGTGATGGTATATCAAATAACCATGTTTGACGGATCAACGATAAACTGGGAAAGTACAAAGCAACAAATGCTTTGCGACATTATGTAAGTCTTAATTAAAAAAACACTTAAAATCATTTTGTCTTTTTAGATTAGATTGCAATGTAATTGGAAAGCTGTCTAGATAACTTCCCAAAATAGAGTTGCCATTGTCAAAAAAAAAACAAAAAAAAATTAAATGCTCTATTATTGTCATTATATTTTTTGAAAAAAAAAACCTTGCAATTTTCGCTTTTTAGTGTTAATCGTAAAGAATAAATCCAAAAATGAAATGATTGAAAGTTTTTATTATTAGCCGAAACCAACAAATTCAACAAAGCAAGATGGCGGAACAGCCAACAATACAGACTGCAATACTTTTTGCTGAGCATTCCTCGTCTGGTGAAATGGCCACATTCCTTTTCCTTAGGAACTAGGTATTTTAAATTCAATTGATTTATACCCTTATACGCGAATGTTAATTATGCAACCAAATGTTTTGACTGGAAGAAATGAGTTTCCGAGGCACTGTGGTTTAAACTCTCAAGTAAATTGGGATAGGGGAATATTCCCATTGCATCTTTTCGAAAAGAGCGAAGGTCGGTAAGGAATCCATGCAATACGTTTGTGGGAGTCCATTTGCCATAATTCCGCGATATCAGGGTACGTAACTACGTAAGCAGTTTACATTTTATTGTGCACTGCATTTATTCATGAACTGTTTTTTTTTTGAAAATTTCTCACCTTTCAACTCTTTCTGTCCAGAAATAATATATATGTAAATAATGAAAAACCTTATAATCCGCAAATAGATTCGAAATACATTTCACGATGGCCGTGGTCATATTAGACACACTTTTACGTCCATTTAACTTGGTTTGAATGAATCCATACAATTGAGGCAATGGACAATGAAATTGATGGAAAATCGGTCACAAAGCGATACAGAGTTGTTCATGGTTATTTTTAAAGGATCTTCGATCTTTTCAGGTGGTTCGGTTATATGGCGTTAATTCGAACCATAAGGCGAACGAAAAGTTAATCAACACAGGGTAAGGTAACGCCAGAGAGTTTAAATGGTAGGTTGCATCATTTTCAAGTTGTTCTTATGATCTTGTATTATTATTATATTCGCGGCTATTGCATCTTGGATATCTTAATTTTTGGTTTCCATGGAATGATTTCATATGGTCATTATTCTACGTTACTGGCTCATTGTTGTCGTGGTCACAAACTTGACTCCTGACTGAGGTCCCTATTCCTGTTTTGATCGGGTTTTTCCATCAGGTAATTTAGTAGTCAGTTTCCATCTGTGCCCAAGCAATAGGTTCGCTTCCAGGGGATCTAAAATATGCATAGAAGTATCTGGTCCTTTAAGTTCTCCTCTGCCTAACCCTTCGAGGAATAAGAATTGATATCGGATAGGTATCATTTTGTCCAGTGTGATATTGACAGTATTGTGTGCCTAGCCCTTGATAACGAAACAACTGTATAATATAATGACTCAACAAACGTGCCGGCTTCAGTTCGAAGACTATTAACTCTAAACAAAACACATCTGTATAAATAATATTGTATAAACACTTGCTCGTTTAAATTGTGTTAATGACAAAAATCTTAACTGAAACTACTGCACTGAAGTACGGAATTATGCTTTGGATAATTATGTTTACATTAAAACTGTAAGCTGATAGGGGTAGAATGGTTTAATAATTTTGATGGGACCACATGGGCCATCATGAATCACGAATCCCATAGCCATAACCACAGGGCAAGGTAAGGCAAGTGCAAGGTATGCACCACTTTACAGCCCTTTTACTAGCGCTGAGCAGGAACAATCTGCGCATTGTGACGAGAGTTAACAAGGCACTGTTGCTTAAACAGGCACGCGTTCAACCAGAGTTTGAGCGATACGCAAACCTGTCGACGGTGTGAGGGGGCTGATGAAACGCTACTTCACCTTCTTGGGGAATGCGGATCATAGGAGTTGCAGGATTCAGCGTTGGACTTTAATTCAACTAGTGGCGATCACAATAGACCGATTACGGTTGCAGTGATACTATAGCCGCAAGCCAATATTAAAAAAGGCAAGTGCGGTTTCTGCCGCTCTCCCAGGTGGCAGAGGATCCATGGGAACTTTAAGCACCCCTTTAATAATTGAGTGTCAAGTCTCTGAACAGATATAGTACTCGTATACTGGAACTAACAGTAGAAGACTAACTATTTTATCAAGATCTGATTCAGAAACACTTTTGAAAGTATCATTATCATATCAGCCAAAGGAGCAAGCTGAGGTGGCAGTGGCTTGTAGAACTGATGGCCTCTGGGGCAAATAGGTTCTCGAGTGGAGACCAATGCAGTGTGAGATGGACAGGCGACCTGGGTAAATGTAAGAAAATCTATTTTGTTGATGTTTATGTTCATCAGTGGACATTCTAAAGAGTCACATTCAGACTCGTTTCCTGATACCAGCATTGCAGCAGCATTATAAGCAAGAATTATCATGACATTACTTAATTTAATATTACTGATTCTGATGAGGTTTTTTATAATATTTCAGAATTTCAATGTCAACCTTGCGTTATAGGGAAGGTACGTTGCAGAGTTTTACATAAAATAATGTAACATTACTGTTGATATTTACATGATTATTATTTAAATATCCATACACGATAAACATAGACATTTGGTATCGTTACATAAAAAAACTATCAAATAAGGAATCATAAAGATTCCAGAAACAAGCAAAACGCCTTGTATGCTCAAAAAAGGCCACTTTTTATTAGTTCTTTTTTAAACACAGGCTGTGGTAGTGATTACACTTGTCTTGAAAAAGTTGTTTTCCATTCGAAATTCGAATTAGCGAATACTTGCGCAAGTCGAGAATAGTATCAGTATTGGTTACAAATGTGTATGAGTAAATCATAGATCGCATCGATCTTTACATGTCTTTTATAGCGCTTAGTATCGCAATCTGGGACAAGGCCTCTAGTTGCCCGTTTTCCAGCTGGCAACACTGTGTTTGGATACTATTGTGCGTTTATCTGTCTCAACTTTACGAGAAAACACAAATGACACAGATTTCTGTGAGTAGAGATGAGCACAGGGCAAATCGGTTTTCACAATTACGTAGATATATTCAAATAATATAGGTAATACATCTGACGCACGATATTAGGGTCTAGTTAAGATGTATTCATGTCGTACACACAATAGATAAATAATGTACTTATCTATACAATTAATTTATATGTACGTTTATGTGAAGCGATTTTACTTTGGTATTCCATTAAAAAAAATAGGTACATAAATATATAACTACTATGTTGGAATATGTAATAAGCCTTAATTATTACGTGTGTTAATTATTTTGTAAGATTTCATTTACATATCTGATTGGTTAATCAAAATTAATGTGTATTGGAAAAAAATACAAGAAGTTTGAATCAAATCGTTTCTGGTAGAAGCATAAATAGGTAGAAGACATTCTGACTGTAATTCTCTAAATGATACCTGCTTTTAGTTTGACGAAATAACTCGGTGAAGCGCTTTTTTCTATACGAACAATAAACAAACGATCACTTATTGTCGAAAAAACATTAGCCAGTCGGCAGCGATAAAAATCTTGCGAACCATAACGACTGATGAATCAGCATTTAAATGGTAACCCTGGCGATTTATGGACGACATAGGTAATTACATTTACTCAAGTTGGAAACTGGCGCTTTCCGTCGGTCGCATAATAAGCGGTTGAGAGCACCTCGAGCCAATGTCGGTAAAAAAAACAACGATGACCCGTCTTGTCTGAGGAATGCAACGCGACAAAGTCGAGATGAGCGCAGCACACCGCTCGCTCGGAGATCGCGTTCACACAATTTCACGTATTCGGGTAATAACGATAGGCAGTAACTCTAAAGTACATGGGTATGTCTAGCTAATATGCCGAGAGGCCGTTCACAAGGCGCGGTCGTGAACGAATGCAATTATTTCATGCTCGATGTGCTTGTATCCGCCATTACGGTGGACGCGTTCGAATTTTGAATGTGCTCAACTTTTACAGTTTCACATGGATTGCGATGGAGCTAGCTGTCATTATGAAACAGATTGTTATTGTTTTAATTAACATTTTCTCGTTATCTGTATGATTCAACGAGTTATCTATGTTGTAATACGTAACATATAGATAGGTTTATTTATAAATTTATTCTTACGTAAAACTACGCGATTATGAATGAATGGTAATGTTATTGACCTTTCGCTACAACCATTTCTTTTTTAAATGTTTTTTTTTTACTATCAAGGAAATGAATTCACTACATTTCATTGTTTTAGTAAATAAGTAAGAAGGTATAGGGAGGTTGTTGGACCTACATGATTCTATTCAGATATTTTTGTGTTTGAATGGAAGTCGGTGACGGATGGATAGATGGGTAAGTTGGTAGGTATTTTGGTAAACATGTAGGTAACTACTAAATAATAATAATAGTTCACTAATAATCTACATAGGTACTACCTATTTAGATTATTAGTGAACTATTATTAGCGCCTACGTTGCGAGTATTCAACAGTAATTAAGAGCTATCGTTGATAAGAACCTTGGTTACCTACCTATTACTTCGTAGTAGTTACCTACATGCCTAGGTACCTACCTACCTCGTAGGTAGGTAAAGTAGGTATTGAGTAGATAATTAAGTAAGTACAAATGTGGTAAGTACCTACCTACTTAATAAAAATTAAAGAATTAAGAAATTTGACAGCCAAAAATCTCTGGATGCCAGTAATTTTTTATAAGCTGGTCCATTGTCAACGCGAAAAATCCCATAGGTTCTAAGATTGTGGTCCTTGAAGACGTTAAACTTAAAATGTTCTCATCTCTTTGGTTTCTTACAGTTATTTAGCGGTACCAATGCATATTATGACTTATTGAGTTATTGCCTAGTAGGTATCTACACGAAATAGTAGAACGAGCAGGTACCTACCTACCTAACTACAGATAAGTCGTTGGTAGGTAGGTGGTAACTAAATCTTATCATAACTATGCACTTAAAAAATATCGTAAATATAGCGTTGTCAAGTCAAACTCACATTTTTTATAACTTACTTATTGCATACCTACCTACTTTATAACCGTTTACAGACACAAAAACTGGTCTAATATTAGACATTGCAACGCTTGGTTGTGATTTACCAACTGCATTACTGTTGCACACCTGGCAACAATATTTATAGAAAATGGGGGAACAACAGATTGGACAAGGAAACATTCGAAATTTGAATAGCGAACACAATAAAACAATGTTATCAGTATAGTATACCTGGTATGATGATCACTTTTTAACACTCGAGTACTTTAAAATTATCAGAAATCTATAGAACAACTTTCGCACGGCCAGTATTCAATCGATGCACGTTATAGAAGCACGATTTTAATAAATAACTGTTGCAAAACTCGCGGCAACACCTCGCCGTTACACGAATATTGTGTTAAGAACGCGAGGGACACAGCTAGCCGCCACTAAAATTATTGATTTACAAAACAACAAAAGATATAAAACGGGCCGGGTGCACACCCCCGCGCCGGCCGAATCGATCAGAATGATAATTGTCGCGCACAAAGACTACTGACTACTCACCTAGACAGTTGGAATGCACACACACATAAAACAACAACACACAATTTATGTCAACAATGTTTCGGATCACAATGTTCTGTACACTAATTAGACGCGTTACTACACTTATTTATATTGTTTTTATTATGTTTAACTGTTAATTAGTGCGAATTAAAACCGATTTGTGTGTCGGAGACGCGAGCAATTCGACGATCGCTAGCAAGATGGCCCCGCGTATGCCGCGCGGCGCCCGCCCCCCCGCGCGTCGCGCGTACGTGCAATGAAAGATAGGTGGTCGGTACACAGGGCGCGAACAGAACGGACGTCCGTCCCGAGATATATCTCGCAAAGTATACCTACCTGTACTTCATAATATCATTACAAAAATACACTATCACAGAAAACACACTATAATCGAATTGATTGCCGGAATTAAAATTACACTAGCATAAAATATTAGTTAAGTATGCATATGTATGCAATAATAATTAAATAAAATGATTATGCATTGAGATATATGTTGAATGTATTTTTGATATTAGTATTAATTAAAAAATATTTTGCGCAGGTAGGTAAGTGTCAGAATTCAGAGCATTAATTTCATAAAACAAAAACACAACGTTAGGTAGGTGGGTAATTAACATAATATTAGGCATAACTAAGTCGCTATGATATAAAACTATTCTGTAATTCGTTCAAATCACCCAAGAAAACGTCCAACAAAATTAAATTCACATGAGTTCATTCAAGTGACATTGATTTACGTGCGACATACCTTAAGATCTATCGGAGGACGATTCAAGTCGCGCGGGCCGACCACAGTTCTTTCCCTTCACACCGCTTTGCCCGTGCCGAGACTCCCCCCGCTCGCCCGCCCTGTCCTCTGCCTACCGACCTCTTATATACTGCTCTCTTTACAACAGAAAAAAACACCAATTTCCCAAATTCCCGAAGCGGACCGCTCTCTCGCTCGCGGCAGACCTAAGATGGCCGACGGCTTCCATTTTGATCGCAGATTACAACGCGTCGCGTCCCCGTGCGCTCAAAGCCTAACCGATGTAGCGTCCTGTAGTTAAAACACGGTTTATACACTTATCGCACATGTTTTTAGGCTATTTTTTCGCGTCCAATGCGACGGTGGCGTCGTATTTTCTCGTTTCTATGTATATTTGCGTATGTTGGCATGACAGGTTGTTTGATTGTTATTGTATTGATTGGTCGTGTGATGTGAAAGAAAGCAGGTACGTTTGTCTAAACGTTCGCGTTAAAATGTAGCGGTCGCCAATAGCTATGGTTTTGTCTCTTTTCACCGGCACGGCTCTGTCTACCTGTGAAGCAGGCACAGAATGGCGTACACACCTCTTTTGTGCTAAGCGATGGAACAATGAAATGTAGATAAGAGTGATTAACTATTCAAAACTCGCCTTTGTTACTAATGCGTATTGAACGCATCTAGTTCGGCAGCTTTAGTTAAAAGTAGCTTGCTGACGTTACGAAGCGAACATTGCTGAATAACACGGACATTCCAGGTTCAATTCCCGGTACAAACAAAGCCGGTTTCCATATGGAGGGAGACAGACTATTTTGCTACCTAAAAGTAGATGATACAGTTTCGATGCATTCAGTGTTTCACATTGATTTTATGTATCATACCTACAACGAGTTTATTTCTAGATTATTTACATAAATTATGCACATGAAGACACACCTTATTTGCATAAGTTCACAACACTAGGTAGGTACACTGCGGTCTTGGTATTTTTAAGATTGAGTCCCTAAAGCCCATGCATGCTTGCTCCTGGACCAAAAATTGCCTTGTTCCTTTGTCTGAGCTCAAAAAAAAAAACGCACACCAATAGATTATATAATACACAACATTATAACGATAAAACCACAATAAAATAATAGGAGCCATAGACAAAACAAAGCTAAGTAACAACCTCTGTTGACATACGGGCCTTCCTGTTTATCCAGCAAGGGAGCTAGCGTTATGTTTGTCTTCATAACTTTACTTACGAAACAGGGTGGAAACTGGGAGCGGTCGCCATTTTATGTCGAAACAGTATATATTATTACTTTCAGGGAAAGATTCGGGCAAAATTGAGTTACACAATTTTTCACAAAATAAAAATTATTAAGAATGAAAGTTTCGGACATAGTTCCATAGCACTCTTGAGTTGTTCTGTGGTAATACTTTACAGTCTTTTTTATTTTCAACATGAAACATTAGGACAGGCCATCATAGTTAATATCCTTACCTATGGATTCTCCATCAACCGGCCGCGGAGGTGGAGAAGTACTATGAGGAATTCATACCCCGAATTAAAATTGCTTGGACATAACTTACTTTCCCTTGGCCATGGGACGTGTGGTCACGTTCACCACCCGGACCCCCTAGAAATTTCAAGCCTGCTGCACTTCCCAAATCAGCAAAATTATGAGCATAGTGTTCGTGCCTCCCAGCATATCAGAAATAATCCAATATATCGTAATAAAACCACTACAGAAGTCAGTATAAAATCTGACAGTCTAATAATGTTTTACGCTAAACGAAGAGTCGAAGTTGTTGTGACTTTAGATTGAATCCTCAGTGTGTCCCAAAGAATCAAACTAGTATAGAGAGATAGAGTATATAGTACTTTCAACATTGATAAAGAATTTATTTTATTTTATTTAAAGTACATACATACAGAATATTATTAATAAAACCCGTTAAAATTAGTCTTTCTTACTATAGGAAAAAAGATAAGTGGATTGAGAGTAAATGGAAATGTGAATGGTACTCGTTGAAGTTGATGCGTTGAAGTTAAAAACATAAAATGATTGATCTAATTTGACAGCATTAAATTTATTTTATCCTTTTCTCGTCGTTTTTGTTAGAAAGGGGTACAAGGACTACTGTGTTCCCTTGATGGCTAATTCTAGAAACACCGATTAGTTTCCAAATAATAATAATGAACGCCTTGTTAATAAACGGAGCATTAAAAGTAGGAGCTTCTACTAGAATTGTCTGTCTGCAGGGGCCATAACCTATCCTAATCCTAAGTTCATCTATAGTTAGTTTCCTTTGCCTGTTATAACAACAGACGTGAATGTAAACTTTTGACATAACTTTTATTTAAATTTAGAAGAGGTAAAAACCTAATTGAGAACGTCAACGAAAATATTCCATGTTTGAATGATTACCTACGCTTAAATTAATACCAATATCTAGATTAATGTCGTAAATTCGCTACATACAATCTAGATTGCAGTGCCGAGGGACCAAAGCACAGATAATATAGGCTCAGTATCGATAATATCGATGGCAGATTGATTCGCTGTCTTGACAGCAAACGGTCACCACATATGCGAGGTCATTGCTCCCGTAGAGGTGATGCGACCAGTTTACAAGACCTTCCATGATTCTTGTTACTCTTTTTAAATCGTATCTCGTTAAAGCGGACATATTTGACGGAAGTTGACAAAGATGCGTAGAGGTAGGTAGTTACATAGACTACATTGGTATTATCAAGTTTTTTTTTGTTGGTATCATCTGAGATTTAAACCAGTTTTAAAGATTTTTATTCTATGGGCGTTCTTATTCTTTTATCTGAAGACGAGGTTATTATTAGGATATCGTAATGAAATCTCATTAGGGGGGCGATCAGGTTTGTTTAACTATGTTAAACAAACTCATGAATTCTTTTTATAACATTGAGGTGCGTTAGAAAAAAGTTCGGCTATATACGACCGCTACACTTCTTGTTAATTAAAAAAAAGGTTTTTGTAAGGAGTTTGATTGTGTTTCGCGTTAAGATTTTTATTGGTTTGGAATAAACTCATCAACACTTCGCCGGTACTGGAACCGGGGGCAAGAATTGTAATAGATATACCTACTTAGTATAGCGTTCTTTATACTTACATAGTTTAAAAAATACTTAAGTGTCCGGCGGAGCGTGAATTGCCCACAAAAACCTAATACCAAAATAAATCGAAATCCAGACAATATTCTATCAAATTATGTTATTATTCGGATTTAAACATTGTTAATCTAGGTTCCTACGGTCCTATTTCATTTTTTACTACTTCACTGAAAATAAAAAATCGGAAAATCGTTCTAAACTTGGCAAAGTTATCAATAATTGCATTCGCTTACATTTATTTCCAGTGAACTATTTTTGACGAAATGGTAAAGTAGGAACCTAGATTAACAGTATCGGAATCCGAATAACAAGAGAATTTGATTAAATTATGTTTGAATTAGGATTTATTTCGGTACTAGCTTTTGCCAGCGACTTCGTCCGCGTGGAATAGTTACTTTGTTCCCTAGTTCTTCGCCCGTGGTTTCACCTGCGTTGCCCCGTTCCTAAGGGTTGTAGCGTGATGTTTTATAGCTTGAAACCTTTCTCATGAATCACTCATTTTCCCAACATTTCCCTTCACTGCTCTGCTCCTATTGATCGTAGCGTGATGAAAAGTATACTATAACCTGTGGTTTGGGCTGTGCGTTGATAGATCACTATGTCAGTCAGTCAGTCACCTAACGTAAGAGTAGACAAATATAATCAGAAAGCTCCGAACTGCTAAGCTATCGAGAGTTACACGTGTTATTGTGAGTCAACCATAAAAGATAGACATTTGCTGTCGTGGAATATTTTTTATATAATTTTAAGAAGAACATTTCCGTCATACATGATTTCTGTGTAGCTTTAACCATTAAGGCTGCACACGCGACGGAAGCTTAAAAAATGGAGTAAGTTCTCCTGTTTTCCCAACATTTCCCTTCACTGCTCTGCTCCTATTGATTGTAGCGTGATGAAAAGTATACTATAACCTGCCCAGGAGTATGAAGAACAATTGTACCAAGTTTCGTTGAAATCCGTCGAGTGGTTTTTGTTTCTATAACGAACATACAGACAGACAGACAGACAGACAGACAGACAAAAATTTTACTGATTGCATTTTTGGCGTCAGTATCGATCACTAATCACCCGCTGATAGTTATTTTGGAAATATATTTCATGTACAGAATTGACCTCTCTACAGATTTATTATAAGTATAGATTACGTTTGCAAGAGAAATTCGGTCCGCTGGATTCTTAATACTAAAACCTTCTTATTTAATTTGACTTCTCGTTTGGTGTCCTCCGTTACGTACCGTTACGCCAAGTGTTGTTGATTCAAGTCCCACCCGAGACAAATATTTGTGTAATGCAAGACCTAAGAAAAAAAACGGAACCCAATTCAAATAATTACAAGAACTTACTCTCTAACGTTTGTTTTACATGAGCAATCAGCATAAACATTAATGTTTTACATACTGGGGTGTAAAATAAATTATACTACGTAATAATATTTCTAATCTTAGTATGTTTTTGGCGTGTAATAGGATATAACGATGCAGCTGTCGCCGACTGTACCGGTGTAGAGTGACCATGACAATGTTGTAAATTAGTATACTTATTTCTTTTTTTGTCATATCTGTTCGTTGATTAAGTAAGATTCATACTTTGTTTTTTCAATTTAATATGAACAAACCATCTAGATATAATGTTCTTAACTACTTTTTTATTCTTCAATTTAAAATTATCTGTTTTTTCTTTAGAGCCGCTTATTGTAAGTTTAATTTATGATAATACTAGCTTTTACCCGTGGCTTCGCTCGTTAGAAAGTAAATAAAATTAAGGGGAATTGTATAAATGCACTAATAATAATGTTTCACACTTTAAAATGTTTAGCTTTAAAATTAAATAAATGAACTATAAAAATAATGCTCACCAAATGTTATGCAAAATGTTGGTTTAGGTTAGGTTAGAACTGCGATCCCCTACGCATGATTGCATAGCTCTCAAAGCAGATTATCGCCTTGCTTGTTCTTGTCTTCCTAAATTCTACATGAACGGAATATTCTTCTGATCGTTTAATTTTTGCCGCCCGGACCCGTTATGAATTTTTAGACAGGTTAGATTTATTCTTGCGAGGCATTCTGAAAAAGGGAGGGGAACAAAAAACTAACTACGTTTTGCCTTAATTTTGTACACTTATACATGTAGGAGTTAAATATAAACGACCTTGTATTTTGTTGGTTTTATTTCTTGAAAATCTGAATTAACAACTTTTCTTCTTAATTTTATCCTTAATTTAGAGTATCCAGTCTGTTATCCTAATGACGTTTCTCTTGTCTTCCATCCTTGCATTTTTGTCCCTTTTATATACTTCTCTTTTCATCAACCTATTCGGATACATTCATCCATCACATGCTTACTTACAAAAACAAAATTCGGATACACACTCAATCAATTCCACATTCATGTTGAATGCTACTTTTCAAAGCGATTTCCATAGTAAACATCTCCATAGCAACCATCTCCATAGTATTTTTTTTAACAAATAACAAAATGGCAGCACTCGTCATATATTGACGTCATATATTCACTTTTATAGGCAAATTTTTGATACATTCGGTTACATTATTGTAATTTTCGTAGGTATCTCTAATTAAGAAAAAAATACAGCCTGTGTTACTCGCTGATAATGTAGCTTTCTATTGGTGAAATATTTTTTTAAATAGATTTTGTGGTTTATGCGTGAAAGCGTAGCAAACAAACACACAAACAAACTCACTTTCGCATATATAATATTAGTTAGGATAAGGAAACAGCTACGTAGTAAAGTATATTACTCTTTATGATAATATTTATGGGTGGTATACTTGTTATGTGTAATAAATAATTAGAATTACATACATACACTCACGACTTTCTCGTACAGGGGTAGGCAGAAACTATAGATCGCCACTTGCTACCATTATTGCATAGCTACTTCTTTTGCTTTTCCCACATTCATAAATTTTCTCATACAGACGCGCCGGTTGCGAGAACTACGTACCTGACCCTTTTAAGGATCTCGCCAATAAGATCGGCGTATTCCTTGAATAATTAGAATTATCTGTCATTTATCATGTTTCAGCTATAAGAACTATTGAAAAGTTCTTTCTTCTTCAGCATTATCATCATAATTACTATAATCTCGCCACTCGCTTCTCTCGCTTCTGTTTTTCAAGCATCCGCGAGTGCACAAGGGCGATTCAAACTGCAAGAACTCTGCTTATAGCGTGCAGTAATGAACACGAAAGAGGTAGTGAAAAGGGATAGGGAAGCAAAAAATAACTCTCCCTATACATATATTAAGTAGGTAGTAGACATACCATGTCCTAGAGCAAATGGACTGACTGAGGAGATATAATAATCTTATAAGTGGTGGGGCCACTTACAGGGATCCCTGTTTATGAGAAATTGCCGGAGACCAAAATCTGTCAGGGTAAATAAAGAAATGCGGACGCGGTCTTCAACCCCTATGAAAATCGCGACTGTATTGCAACACTATATTACCTACCTAATTAATTTTAACTTTAATTTTACTACTGGGTTTCAGGACCGTCCTCAGAAATTTCAAACTTATAGACACCCCACAAAGCCACATACAATCGATGTCGTAGAATTTTGAATACATTTGAACATTCAATCTTTTTTTAATTCCTTAAACCTGGAGTCTTTGGAATTTTTCTGTACACACTACTTAATCTTTATCGTCATTGAGGCCTCTCATGGGATAACATATTAGTAGGTAGATTATTTTGGATAAAAAATCAGGAGTGAAGGGAAGCGGGACGAAATTATGAATTAATAATAAATATCAAAAATTCAGAGTCAGTTTCCTAGTTCTTATCATTTACATACAAGAAGTGAAATGGACATATTTCTAGAATTTGAGCCCTTTTACTGGGTTAATATTTTATTAGAGTGCTACTTACTTACAACCATTCTATATAATGATGAATACCATTTTCCTGTACATAAATTATAACAATAATTACTACAAAAAAAAATTGAACTTTATTATATACCATTACACGTGTATTCCCTGAATGATTTTCGGGATTCAGGTTCTATTGATTGAAATGAACTTTTTTAAATATCTTTTTTTATAATATTGATGCACAGTGCAAGAATATGTATGATTGTATGTCCTTTTTTTCCGACAATGGTAAAAACAGTAGTATTTTTAAAATGAAAACAGTTTTTTTTGTGAACTGCCTCATTAGTCTAGTGAGCCCAAGGGCGTCTGCTACATCCTCGATTCGATCCCCAGGTCGAGCAAAGTATTATTGGGTTTTTCTATGAAGTTCTCAGTAGCAGCTCGAGTCTTGATTTATGCCCCCTTAACGGTAATAGGCTCGCCCCCTATTACATGGAACCTAAACATAACGGCTAATTGTGGGTGCATACTTCTGGCTAACCCGTCGAGGAATACAGGCGTAAAATGATATAGTTTTGTTACTTGCTCTTGCTACGAAAATGATTCCGTTCCCCGATATAGAAACAGGGCGTAGGCAGCGCGTTAGTATGCTCGTATTGGTTCCTAAACTAGGACCAATCAATCGATATGCAACAGTAATGCTGATAAAGTGAGAGACACCGTACATCTAGAGGTGAACCGACCTCCATAAATATTGATTTTATGCGAGAGGGCGGCCGCGGCCCACAGGGGTGGCGGCCGTGTTTATTTATTTTAAACTAGCGACCCGCCCGCGGTTTCTCCCGCGTTGCTTATTCATAAGAGCCGTAGCGTAATGGTAAATAGCTTAAAACCTTCCTCTTGAATCACTCTATCTATTAAAAAACACCTTTTCAAAATCCGTTGCGTAGTTTTAAAGATTTAAGCATACATAGGGACGGACAGACAGCGACAGCGACTTTGTTTTAGACTATGTAGTGACAAGCTTCTGCCCGCGACTTTGTCTGCGTGGACCTCAGGATTGTGTCCGACCTGGATAAAAATTAGCCTATGTGTTATTCCAGGCTATAATTTATCTGTGTGTCAAATTTTCCAAATTTCCTGATCCGTTCCAGCCGTTCTGGCGTGAAAGAGTAACAAACATCCATACTCACAAACTTTCACGTTAATAATATTAGAAGGGATTTTATTACATTAAAATACTGTTCCTCACTGCCTTTCAGATAGGCATCCCGTAAGAGGAAAAATATCTGACGGAGTGAAAATATCTGACTTGCTCTGTGGTAGGACCTCTTGGGGTCTGACTGGCTGGCGACCACCCTTACGTCGGAGTCTATCGTAAAGCATCTTGGTGTGTGTTTCGACTTTTGCACGTAAGAGGTAGGTAGTTTCCCCTTGATTGCTGCGTCTCTGGCAGTCTGCAGTCCGTATCTACGGGCTCTTAAGGGTCGGCACCGCATCAGCAACTCCTCTGGTGTTGCAGGTTTCCATGGGCGACGATGACTACTTACCACCAGGTGGCTCTTCAGCTCGTTTGGCGACATAAAAGAAAACCTAACAAATGGGACAGAAATATGAATACTAAAATAGTAATTAAAATGTCATTTTTTTACTTTACACTTAGATATGTTTATTAGACAAGTTTTTATAGAACATTTTTGCTGATAATAAAAATTTTATAGTGGGTACCTAAATATTTCGTGGACCTGGAAATCGAGCCCAGGTCCTCAAGATTAGTAGTTGTGCTCTCGACTCATGAGGCAATGAGATTCGGATTACCGGAACCTACATTAAGAGGAAAACCACATTGGTTAACCGTTACAATATGTACAATAGCATGACAATGCCGAATATTACCGTTCATTCAACTCAAATAATATTTATAACTAGCTTTTGCCAGCGACTTCGTCCGCGTGGAATAGTTACTTTATTCCCTAGTTCTTCGCCCGCGGTTTCACCTGCGTTGCCCCGTTCCTAAGGGTTGTAGCGTGATGTTTTATAGCTTGAAACCTTTCTCATGAATCACTCATTTTCCCAATATTTCCCTTCACTGCTCTGCTCCTATTGATCGTAGCGTGATGAAAAGTATACTATAACCTGCCCAGGAGTATGAAGAACAATTGTACCAAGTTTCGTTGAAATCCGTCGAGTGGTTTTTGTTTCTATAACGAACATACAGACAGACAGACAGACAGACAGACAGACAGACAGACAGACAGACAGACAGACAGACAAAAATTTTACTGATTGCATTTTTGGCGTCAGTATCGATCACTAATCACCCGCTGATAGTTATTTTGGAAATATATTTCATGTACAGAATTGACCTTTCTACAGATTTATTATAAGTAGGTATAGAAGATGTTTTTAGGGTTTCGTAATCAAAGGGTAAAACGGGATGATCAGATGGACAGGATGCTGACGGTACATCTCATGATAGATAAACAGTTGAATTTTTCACAAATAATGTATTTCTGTTGCCGCTATAACAGCAAATACTTAAAAACAGAATAAAATAATATAAATATAAATATAATATTTATATTTAAATAAAATAAATATACTCAATACTCAATACTCAATAACTTTATTGCATCCCATAATGTATACAAAAGCTGGTGGGTAAAATTAAAGAGAAACAATTATGGACCCTGTCGGGCACAGCAAGTTAGTTTTTTTAGAGGAGAGGATGAAGAGCGCTTTTTAAAACATAATATATTGAAATAAAGGAAGATATGATATTTAGATGTTTAAGTAGGTAAATAATACCTATTTAAATGTAGATTTATATTCATTTTATTTATTAATATTCATTTAAAAAAATTTTTTATAAAACGACAACAAAATCACGTTTGTTGTATAGGAGCCCCCCCTACAACAAACGTGATTTTTTTTGCCGTTTTTATAGATAATGGTACGGAACCCTTCGTGCCGCGAGTCCGACTCGCACTTGGCCGGTTTTTTCTAAATTAGACCTTTCAAGACACTTTTGCAATTCAATTGACTTTGAAATTGTCGTGACTTTTGTTTTTATTGAGTTTCAATATAAGTATGTACTTTTCTAAGTAAAATTATATATTTTTCAGGTTGAAAAATTAGAAAGAAGCTTGAAAGATGAAGGTTTGATTCCAATTATATCTCCTCTTAAATATTTTACCTTTAAAATATTTGTGTTTTACAGATATTTGTTCCGAGTCTGGATGTACTTACTTTGTGACCGTATGTTTTTTGTGTGGCGATACAAGGCATTCCTTAGTGCGAAAGGTGTAAATTGTTCTTAAAGAAAAATTAAGAGAGATAGCGGCACCATTTCCTGGTTAATTCGCTCTAAAGAGCGCCGAAACCAATTTTATTCATCGTTTAAACTTTTCAATTCGCGCTGTTTTACAAAATCACTAATCGTTATCCCGCTGTATTGATGAATGCAAAGCGCCGCGTGTTGAAGGTCAACAATTATAAAAAACTGCTAAACGTCATTCAGCAGTTTTACATAACAGCGCAGTTTTGTAAAACAGCTAGTGGTTATGTAAAACAGCGAATTACACAATCCAACTGTATTAATGGAACTAGGCATACTAGAACTACTGAATGTGAGATCCCGAGTTTGTTTTCCAAGGCGAACAGAAGCAACTAGTCGCTCTTAGTTTGGATTTGAAGTCGGTTAATGGTAATAGGACCTAAAATACACTGGTGTCCCTACATCTCTGCTCAAACAGTTGCTATAAGATACAGGCGTTATGCTATGTTGTGTTAGTTTTTTAGGCACCTACCTACTGTATTGTCTAAACATTTTTCTTAAGCACAACCCTTTCAAATAACAATAAATATTTATTTTAACTGGTTACGCACAACCCTGGAGCGCTGTCAAAGCCCGCGGGATGTCACACGTCTGAGGCCAGTGAGATGTCAGAAAAGGACAACAACACCCCTGCAATAAGAGTGAAAGAGACCACCATACATTTCCCGCTTTCTCTCCGCTACGTACTTGTTCGTAATTCTTTTTACTCAAATAGGTAAGTCGAGTTATATTGTACTGTGTACCCTATCCTTTGTTGTTACGGATTTTTGGCAGGATTTAATTACGATGTGTGCAAATTGATTTCAAATTGGGTTTTTCATGAGATGTGTTTTGGGAATTTGGTGTTAGCTACGTTCTTTGGGAATGTTTGAGGAATTTAATGACATTGTTATCCTTACTAATTCTAAACGTGAAAGTTTGTGAGTATGGATGGATGCATGAATGTATCTAGGATGTTTGTTACTCTTTCATGCCAGAACGGCTGAAAGGATCTGGGTGAAATTTGGCACAGAGATAGATTGCAGTCTGGAATAACACATTCTGCTTTTCATCCAGGTCGGACCCAATTCTGAAATCCAAGCAGACAAAGTCGCGGGCAGAAGCTAGTCTATCTATATATATAGCTTTTAAGCCCTATAAATCGTCTAGAGGTCCAAAAATATTTTATGTGCAGTTCAAAAAATGGGTTTGTCTTGCTCTTTAGTGCAACATACGCTGTTGGAAAGTTATTTTTTACATTTATTTTCTTCGTTTTACTGCCTATCCTAGTGGTCGCAGGTACGATTGCTTGATTTAGGTCCGGAGTTCGATTTCCAGATCGACCTGTTATCGGGTGTTTCAATAAAATTTTCGCTTTGTTAATAATAGGTACCCTCAGCCTGAAAAAGAAATCAAATCAAATAATTACACTAACAAGTAACAACACATCAAATAAATATGTTTTTTTAGTGAAAATATTTCCAATCGCTGCTCTATGTCTTTACTGTGATCTCACAACTATGTTATTGAAATAAAATTCGTTTTTCATAGATTTTCATAGATTATAAATTCGTATTTCGTATCGCCAGATAAGCGCTCTCGACAAAACTCCGCATTGCGTATTAAACAGATACCTACTTACCTACTTTGGTCCCCGGTAAAGGACATCAGACGGGCAGACAGACCTATCCTTTAGTCCGTTAGAGGTCAGACATAATCTGGTTATCGATCACCTAGGTGTTTCGGTACTGGGATAAAAAATAGATTAACGGCGTCACAGAGATGCTAGGTTAAAATGACAACAGAGGAGAGTTCTTTATAGTTAAGGTACCTACTACATACTACGTACATAGGTACGGTACTCGCAAATTTAAGATTCAGACACATTATAAAGTCGTAAAAATAGTACCTACCAACGACAGTTAACTTTAAGTAGGTACAAGATTCAGACTAGGTAGGTGCCTACATTTTTGAAAACGGCCGCTGCTAATACATAATTAGTATTAGCATATTTATATACTAGCTTCCGCCAGCGGCTACGCCCGCTTTATCAACGACCCATGTCACTTCCCAGAACAAAATAATCAAATAATTTTCCCGTTTTTGCAACATTTTTTAATTGTGCTCCGCTCCTATTGATCGTAGCGTGATGTAAAGTATACTATAACCTGCCCAGGAGTATGAAGAACAATTGTACCAAGTTTCGTTGAAATCCGTCGAGTGGTTTTTGTTTCTATAACGAACATAGAGACAGACAGACAGACAAAAATTTTACTGATTGCATTTTTGACGTCAGTATCGATCGATTACTAATCACCCGCTGATAGTTATTATTTTGGAAATATATTTCATGTACAGAATTGACCTCTCTACAGATTTATTATAAGTATAGATTTTTTTAATGGATTAAGTCGGCAAACGAGCCAACGAGCCATGGTGGTAAGTAGTCATCGTCACTCATGGAGACCTGCAACACCAGAAGAGTTGCTGATGCTTTGCCGACCCTTAAGAGCCCGTACGGACTGCAGACTGCCAGAGACGCAGCAATCAACGGGAACTACCTCTTACGTGCAAAAGTCGAAACACACACCTGTGCTTTACGACAGACTCCGACGTAAGGTCGTCAGCCAGTCAGATCCCAAGAGGTCCTACCACCGAGGACCAAAACTATTAAAATCCAAAACTATTAATGATATTCCCTATAAGGCGAATGAGCTCCCATCAACACAATAAACGCAGCAAGTGCTGCTTAATCGTACAGATATACCTACCCACTTGCGATTAAAAAAAATTAATTGAAGGGTAGATACACTTTCGCATTAGACCACCATCTTACATACACGTACCTAAGATTTGATTAGGTGTGTGTATTGTGATTTGATGTTAGTTAGCTTAATATTCTTTATTTTTCTTGGTACAGAAATTGTTAACAGCCGTTTTTTTAGTTTTACTTTTGTAAGGAGAAGGAACTGACCTTCAACGTATAGTTTTTATTAAGTAGTTTGAAGGCCTAATTAGTTTCTCACCTAAAGGATGCACATGTAACTGGTTATTAATAATACTATTTATCTAGAGACTATTCATTAAAAAAATTTAAGATTCATTCATTTATATTCTATTTTCAAACATATTCTGACGTTCTATTTTCATAGTTTTCGAACCTAGCCTAGCCCGGTACCTATTTACGCTCGACCGATTCAATATCCATTAATTTAACAGACTGGACTTATGTTTTGAATGGAGGAATTCTAGTCTTACATTCAATTGCCTGCAGTTTTATTGGTCTGTATTTAGTGGTTAGTGATTTACTTAAAACTAGCAGTTTAGAAAATAGGCTCTGTTTAGTATGTATTTATTTATTATTATAACAAGCTCAAGAACACTTATCTTTATTACTAATATAGGTACCTAAGTAAGTACCTATTTGGTGTTAATTTTAAAAAACACAGGTTCATCAGCGCAGAGGGAGCAGTATCCAAGTCGTCAACAAAAAACATAAAAAGGAATCTCCTACTAGTACCTTAAGTATCCTTTTTAAAGTAATTAAGTACGATATTTGTGAATAATCAGCTATGTAATATTCATGGAAAAAAAAACTACCAAAAGGAAGACTTCCATGAAAAATTTTGAATAGCGACATCTAGTGTATAATTTGATATATAATAAGTTTTGCGAAGTAATAAGAGATGACACTAGTAATATTACAGTTTACTTAAACAGATGTCGCTGGTTGTAACTTGATGATTGGGTTCTGCTACTCGATGACAGATGTCTGATGATAAAATTATGAAAATACGCGTCGCGTTTTATGAAAAATATGACAAAGTGCTGTTATTATCCCAAGCTTTAGGTTTTTATTAATGGTTTTTTGAGAATTTTCAGCTTTCGTAAATAAAAGCTAAAACTAAGATTTAAATATCTACTGTGTCTAAACATAGAATAAAATCATGTGAAATAAATGTCAAAGACTTACAAAATTAAAATTATTTTTAAATACCTAGAAAGGACGAACTTTTTGATTGGGGTCTTGTGGGGAATGTTGCCTTGTCTATCTTTGTAAAAAATAATATCTTATCGTGGCACTACCGCCATCGATTGTCGAGTAGGTAAACTAAAAATGACGTCACAGCAACGTCGACCGACCGGTTCCGTCGACAAGTTGCACGGTACCGTTGGGTTCAATGACCTTCCACGCGTTTTGTTTACGCGGGAAGCAGAAACGAATCCAAAAGATAGTGATTTTGGTGGGATTTTTTAAATTCACACGTAGTTATGAAGCTTGTAAAATAAAAATTAACTGTGTAACGTTAGTTTTAAGCGTTCGGAGTTCAAAAAACTTTTGGTAACGGGTCGTTGTATTGTTGGGCGTCCTTGGTTAAAAAATGCAGTACATTATTTGAATGAATTTGCAAATTTCCTCACAAAAGGTCAATATACTTATCTTTGAGGAGTTTACTACAATCATACTGCCAGTTCTCCGTGTACGAGTTAGAATACAATTCCTCACTGCCATTTATGGCGAGAAAACATATGACTTCCTTGATATTAAAACCTCTTGGGGTCTGACTGGCTGTCGATCACCCTTTACGTCGGAGTATGTCGTAAAAGCACCTTTGTTTGTGTTCCGACTTACGCGTGAGAGCCAGTTCCCCTCTTGGTTGCTAACGGCTGTGGCAGTCTGCAGTTGTCGGCAACGCACCAGCAACTCCTCTGGTGTCACAGGTGTCCATGGTCAGCGATGGCCACTTACCATCTGGTGTCACATCTGCTAGATTACGGAAAAAGAAATTCTCCTTTTCCCTCCAAGTTAATTACTGGGTACAAACTATATATAGCATAATTTGAAATTGCCTAAGATGATTTCTTTTGGACTAGTACCTATCTACGAACGACACTATCAATCCAAGTCCTTCAATTTAAGAGGGCTGTTGTTAAAAATCATTCAATGCAATTCCTCTGATATTAATTCATATTTCGAATTCGATTCTTATAACATTTTTAGTCAGAATCGTTTTTGAAATCGGCCATTTTAGCGTTACAGATATTCAGAGTAATAGCCATTGTTCTCTATCCTCTATTTGCTTGACCTCTTGATACGTCTCCATTCCGACAATTTCCGTCAGTTGTTTCCGGGCTTGTTCTCTTTTGTATTTTCTTAAAATAACACCATGCGATGTACCCTATATATAGCAAATTAATATGTTGATTTTTGATCTTCTAGGACCTAAAATCTAGGTACCGCTCCCTAGTCCGGTAGCGGGTCTTAAGACAAATATTAATATTTTATTAGTAATTGTTTAATAGATAATAGACAGACGTATAAAATTGGCATAAATATCTATTATGTAAAGGGGGCGTTGGAATTTATTTTTTTGTAAAGGGGCGGTTCATAATATATTGGGAACCTATGTTTTACATCTCCCTCTTCCTTGCTTTATTTTAATTTTGTCAAATTTGTCATGTCGCATCAAGTGGCTTACCATATTTCACCTGCTGCTGGAATAAAATGGCCGCTTTTCATGAATCATAATTATTATGATTCACATAATCATATTAGAAAGTTGCTACGTAGCTGCTATAAGTATACTGCTGTTTTTTTTATGATCGGTACAAATAATTCTTTTAACTAGAAACACGATAACAGCTGCTTAATATTTTTTCCAATTAAAAAAACACCTTTGAAACGAATACCTACATAATAATTTAAAATTTAAATGCGGAAGGTTCGAAGTATTTATTTATATTTACTTACTTATAAATCTTTTTTTGATAGTAGAGTTTATATGTAGGTATGTAAAACATATTTATGACAGGAGAATTTGGTACCCATGGGCTGTAAAAATGTTCTGTAGTATCATCAATAAAACTTGATTGGGATCGTTCACATAATACATTACAGGTTACAACTTAAAAAAAATACCTATGTAATGTAACTGATGATGGAACTTGTTAAGAATTACCGTTAACGCCAAAACGTTCTTCGTGTAAGCACGAAAGTTTGCAGTTAATAAGATTGCATACCTTTACTTGAGGGATGGCTGATATTATTTCATTCATTTGTTTCATTCAGACGTCCGACACCGCAGTCTACTCGTGACCATGGATGCTGTTAAAGATTCAACACGTCTGAAATTCTTTTATTTTTATTATTTCGGCAAACGAGCTGACCAGCCACCTAGTGGTAACTATGTCGTCGTCGCCCATGGATACCTGCAGGCTTAGACAAGTGGCAAACGCTCCGTATCTATTCTATGTCGAAGAACGCTTACGCCTTAGCGATATCGATAACAATTTGGTAGACAAGCGTACAAGGACTTTTCGAACGCTCAGTCTATTCCATCATACGCTAAAAGTCGGCGGTACTCTATGGTTTCGTTTTAAAATAACATTCTGAAGTGCGCTAAAATTTAAATAGTATTTTGTGAGAAATAGTTTGTTTTATTAGTTTTCTTTAATAAGATTATATATTACATTATTTGTTTTGTTTTTTGTCTTTGACCCTGTAGCCAAGAAGCTCAGAGTACAAAGGACCTAGAAAAATTACAAACATGTAAACAGGCACGTTACTATGAACCTATCTTACGCTTATTGTACATAACATTACATGACCTTACCTATAAGTAGTAATGATTTATTTATTTACCTTTATTTCCAAGGGAATTTCTTTAGTTCCTCGCAATAATGTGTGAACACGTAAATCCCAACAAAACTAAACGTTGTTACGTACTAAATGTTGTTTTGTCCAGTCTAAATCTTTCGATAAACAAATAATCGGGCATTACACTAATTTCCTCCAAACACTGACGATGAATGTTTCTTTGGCGTCGTTTCAACCACACTTCTTCATTATGCGCAGCCCACAATAGTCATGAATTAATTAATTGCAAAAAGTTTATGCATTTTGACGAAAAATAAAACTAAATACGTAATTATACAAAAACAATCACACAATTTCACGTTCAGCTGATCAAAGATCCGCCATTTTGTAGCGTTATCTACAAGGTGCTGGCGTTCGCTAGGTGTCGAACGCTAGCAAGCGAATTCGTTTGTCAAAAGTGCCACTTGGCTAAGATTTCTAAGGAGAATAATGTACTTTCCTAGCGTTTCGTTTAAACGAATAGACTAAATGGACATTTGGCTACCAATTTTTAATTCTATTCGTTGGGTCAAATTACATATCGTAAGCTAGTGTCATTCTCATACATTGAGAATTCTATTCTATTCTATTCGATTAGCGTTCATGCCACTTGTCTAAGCCCTCTGCAACGCCGGAGGAGTTGCTAATGCGTTGCCGACCCGTAATAAATATTTTATTATATTTTATTTAAGGCGGCGGTAGCCTAATGGCTAGGGCTCCGGACTGCCGGTTTGAAACTCACCCATTGCACTACCGACGTGAACCCACTCGTAACACAAGCATTTAGCTTAGCACGATGGCTTAACAATAATACTAATAATGTGCGACGCCCATAACTAGTAAGCTATTTAAAAAAATCTACATGTTCCTATATATATCCACTTTTTAACATTTGTGCCTTTTTCACAAATGTTAAAAAGGCAACCTTTCCTTTCTTCATGGAAAGTTGGTCAGTGTGACGGGTAGAATCACCCCTTGCAGGTAACTAAATCAGCTTCCTGTATAATCTGATGTAAGCGCGTATAATCAGTCTTGGTCATGTACGAACCAGGGTTGTTGCGGATGCAATAATTTTGACATCCGCGGATATGGATTATTAGAGGTTCACTAGCGCATTTTAGGATATTTTTACATAACTATTTCAATGTTAAGTACATAAAAAAAAATGAAAATCGATTCAATTTTAATATGTTTATTTATTAATATTTTGAGTACAAAACTAAAACAGTTTTTAGTCTTATTTATTAGCATTTGGAGAAAAACTTTATTTATTAATTAAATAAAAAAAGGTGAATTATATTTAAAAATAGCAGCCTTCTCACTTATAAATCCGCATCCGTGAAAGCTCCGCAGCGATTGATGCAGATGTGAATGCGGATGCAGATGTCTAAATGCGATGTTACGCATTTCTGGATGCGAATTTCTGTAACACCCGTGGTGCGAACACCAATGTCAATCATTAGTGTTAGTTAGAAGCTCAAAAAGCCAACCAGTCTATCCTCCGGACAGTATTACTCTGAAATTGGGGGAGTTAATGGCAATAGGCTCGCCCCCTATCACATGGGACCTAAACATACCGGTGAACGATGGGTGAGTACATTAGTACACTTCTGCCTAATCTTTTGGGAATACAGGCGTCATGGTATGTTATGTCATGTGTATAAGTAGTAAAATGTCGGATTTCGTCGGAACTGAATCAACTAAAGCCTTTACTAATCCCCTTTATGATATCTATACGAACGCTTTTAACTGTATAAACATAAAATGACAGTTAAATTGTAATTCCATATATATGTTTAACGGTTTTTATTATGAGAATTTCGACTGTGCTTAAGCAATATGTTGATGGTTAACATACTGGTTTCTGACACGTAAGCGAATATTAGACATTGAAATAAAACTATTTTTTACGGATTTTATCGCGTTGTATTGTTATTACGGGTAGACTGTCTACCCGTGACCATGGATGCTGTAAAGGATCCGAAACGTCGGGAATCAAATAATATCAATACAACGCGATAAAATCCGTAAAAGTAGTTTTATTTCAATCTTGATGGTTGTACTCTATAGACTGATTGAAATGGGCCAATAAGTTGTATGTACATGTACTGTATCTGTAAGTAGGTACAGTATCATAAAATGCTGTTAGTCAGAACGATAATAATTCTCTTATTCGTCTTCTTGTTGCATAGCCAGTGGTGTTTTTAACAATTGCTCTCTTCCGCATCTCGTAAAAACAGAGAAAATATCTGACTAAGTTGCTCAGTGGTTCCATCCTCTTGGGGACTGACTGGCTGGCGACCACCCTTACGTCGGTGTCTGTCGCAAAGCACTTTCATGTTTGTTCAGACTTCTGGGCGTCAGTAAACTCAGTATCGCATCAACTTCTTCTGGTACTACAAGCAAGGTAGCAAGGTCTGGGGCACAACATGCAATGGAATTGTGAGTGGATTTGAATTTTCTCACTTGCGCATGTCGTTTTTGCAAAGTTAAATAGGCCATATTCCATTAAAAAAAAGGTTAAAATTCTAAATAAGATCCAAAATCGCTTTATTTGCAATGTCTTAACTTTGGGTTGTGTTTAAAGAGCCTCGATGAGTTATGATTGGATCGTCTCTGCACCCTTGACTAAATCATAGAATTGAAATAGTAAAAAAATACTCGAAATCGCCAAGGTTAAAAGCAGTTTGCTATGGTCAGCACTAAAGCAGATTACCATAGATTACCATAGCACTTTACCATGTGCTTCGTAACCCAAAATCGGTATGGCCCGGATCAAAGCCCAAACTGTGCTCCTCTGGGGAACGATTCATTACGATTTTCATGGATCGTCTAATACTGTTTGTCAGCATTTTAAGTATCGTGTCGATACAATCGGTACTGGCGATGTTACACTTTGGGGTACGAATGGCACTCCATGAGTCTTTCCCTTATTCCACAGATTGTCTCGTAATTAAAGGAGCTTACTGAGATTCAGTGGCCAAGTTGCCATTTTTACTAAAGTTCTCATGTCCTTAGCAATTCTAATTAGTTAATACGAAATACCTATCATAAGTTACTTCAGTTTAAAAAAGGGCATTGATAGATTTTCCTTCATTATAATACATTTGATTTATTTTGCTTACATAATGATGTATTTATAAATAAATATACAAAAGACTTGGTAAATAAAAAACAAGCGTACAAATATTCAGTTTTACAAAATTCAAATTGTTGGACCGCAGTGTTAAGAGAGTAGAGGTTAATAAACCCGGAGAGTGGTATATAAAATTCATATTTTCTGATTGAATGGTAATTTTTCAATTAATGACTTCGACAACCATTAGAAATTTTATTCTTTCTCCCCATGCAAAATAACTGCAGCCTATCACAGATTTTACGATGCCAACAACCCATTCGCAAAAAACTGAAAACCGGAAAACTCGGATCATTGGCAGCAATCAAAATTGACCGTAAATCGAATTAGCCACGCGTCCGAAATCATCGTCGTTCGATGGCAGAAGAAGATGTGAGTGGAAGAACCGGCCTCGACACCGTTACTGTTCGCATCACGAAAAAAAATACAGTTAGCTGGAGTCTCGAGCGCGCACCGCATCGAAAAAAGCACAACCCGCCGCCACACCACATCTCTAGGACGTACCGACGGGTATCCGAACGTAAGCGCGGGAATTTTGACATTGACAGCTCCGTTCGCGCCAAACCAACGTTTTCAAATTGTGCTATAGATTGTGCCGTGAACTCGTGTAAACGTGTTTATTCCAGTGAAAATGTCTGAATTCGGATAATACATTTTTTTATTGTGGCAACAGTGACGTTTTAAGGATTGTTGTTCAGTGGATCCGTGTAAAGGATTTATGCAAAATGCCGAGTACGATAAGAGGTAAGTTCGAAAAAAGTTTAGGTTTCATCTGACTAAGGAGTTCAAAAACTCCTTGATGTTTTTCGAAGATAAGTTCCAAAATCTGTTTTGTTCATAAAATTGATGTTGTTAAATAGTCGATTCAAAGTTCAAAATTTATATTAACTGTAATTTTTCATGCTGAAACATTTTATATTGTATTCACTAAGGTTACAAAGGTGAATGCACTTTTGCGTTGTGTTGACGGAAACACAGAATTCGTGAGTAACAAAGGTAACATTTGAATTTCATACGTTAAGCTCAATTTTGAAATTCAAATTGGATATCTGTCACTTTCTACTATGTTTGCATCTTTTCAGTTGAAAAAAAGTCTTTGGCTAGGTTTTTTCAATACTAAGCAACTTTTGGCCAAAAAATATAGGTACATATTCGTAATTGTAATTATGAAATTAAAGTGATGTTATTATATTTTTAAAGTTATTTTTTCTAATAAGTTTCTTACTAAAATATTTTTCCAACTTTTTTTTTAAATATGAGGGTGTGTTCGAAAATTAACTTAAATTAACTAGTGAGTTTGTTTAAATTTACTTCAGATTTTCGGTCTTTGAAATCCTTAGTGTAAAAAAACCGTAAAAAGTGATGAAATGATAATCATTTTAGCGACTTGTAAAATTTATGAGAATTCTGATTTTTTTAATTCGCATTTTCGATGTTTTTGTATGTTCAAAAAAGTATTTAATATTTATTTGGCATTCGGTAATTGTTATCCAAAATCTTAAAATTATGATAACAAGTTATCATTATGCAAAGTTACCTTACTATTCAAATTTAGCGTAACGTGTCATGACCTAGACTCGATTATGGAAGTCTAGAACTTTCGTCTATGGTTGTCCTACGCCAATGAAATAGTAAATAAGATCTCTTTATGAATTTTAATCACGTAAGTTACAACAGGTAGCTTCCTAACTGTTGTTCGGAACTATTGAGTAGAAACGAAGTTGCGGTCGTAAAATTCGGTTAGTAACCTGGTTTATGACACCATCAGCCTATTTTTATGGTAAATGATTTTACTGTACTTTTGCATAATTTGTGACGTCATCTCTTGTAAGTGCATCAACTTAGTTTTATCATCCTATCAGCGTGAGGTTGTTTGGCAGGAAATAAACACAACATACTATCACGCCTGTATTGCCCGAAAGGATATAGGCAGAAATGTACTGATGTGCACCAACATTTCGCCGGTGTGTTTAGAACTCTTAATAGAAGGCGAGCCTATTGTCCCGGCAACAATGAAAACATTGAGCTGCTGACTAAGAATTTCATAGAAAAACTCAATAACACATGACCTGGGAATCAAACCCAGGACCTAATGAAATGGCTTGCGTTAGATACGACATATTCCATTCATATTTTCCAGCGTAGCGGGTTTTCATTAAGTTTATCCCGTTGGGGGACGGGTTAGAATACAGTTCCTCCCGGCGAGAAGTTATCTGACTTGCTCAGTGATAAGACCGCTTGGGGTTGACTGGCTGGCGACCACCCTTACATCAGATTCTGTCGTAAAACACCTTGGTATGTGTTTCGACTTTTGCAGTTACCCCTCGGTTGCTGCAGCTCTGGCAGTCTGCAGTTCATAGCTCTTAAGACTCGGCAACGCATCAGCAACTCCTCTGGTGTCGCAGGTGTCATGGGCGGCGATGACTACTTACCACCATGGCTCGTTAGCTCGTTTGCCGACTTAATCAATAAGAAACAACGCATAGGTATCAAAAACATACCTAGTTCGGATTGGAAGATTTACTAATTCTTATAATATTTGTATTCTTTAGTACTAGATATTATAGCTGTTTTGAATAAGTACATTGTAGGATAGTCACGTCGTATGCAAATCGGGATAGCCGATTAAGTCTAGACTGCATGGCGACGAGCACAGTGCCCGATATATTTTTTCATGGGTCTGTCTGTAAGGAAAAAGGACACAACTTAAATTTGAAGAAAACTGATGTATGCCATTTTTTATTGTACAGGCAAACTGGCGGTCAGTTCGCCTGAATCTTATTATATTTTTCTCATTTACATGACAAGGAGCTGCTATGAGTTCTGAATATGATTTGATTCATATTTATAATGGATATATTAAGTACTCAATACTCAATATATTTATTGCATTTATTTAAGTAAATGGATTCTTATATTATCGGTTCTAAATATGAATTTATTGATTTATATTTAGAACCAGACTCAGAGGAATGGATAAATTAAGGCTCTTTTAAGCCGTTTTAAGGGTCAGGGTAATCAATTGAAAATTATTGATACTTCAGTATCAAAATTACAAGATACTATTCATTTCGATTCACTCGCATCCAAAAGGACTTTTTGATACAAAAGGTAGTCTTTTTCCTCCATGATAGGAGGCTAGGTTAGGCTTAAAAGACTAGACAAGTCAGACGGAGTCACATACCATACCATCACGCAGGGTATTCCCCGAAGGGTTAGGCAGAGACCCATGGTTAGGTCCCGTGTAATAGGGGGCGAGCTTATTTCCATTAAAAAACTAAGTAATAACCTTAGCATTTATTGGATTCGTTTTTGAAGAAGATACCTAAAGATTATTCTGCATAAGCAAGTTGTCTGATTATTATTTTTTGAATGAAAGATTCCGTGAAAGTTGCGTGGCTAGCTAAATTTACGCGAAGCCTTCTGCGAGGCCAGTGCCAAAAAGCGATAGTAGAGGTCATTGGCCGAGAGCGCTGCCTCTACAACCGCTGTATTTAGCACCGGAACATCCAATCGCATTTATTAGACAACATTATAAAAACGTGAATCCCATTTTTACTAAACTTAAGCGTGTGAAAAAGGTTGACTTTTTATTTCGAAGACCAATGTCGTCGTATCAGTTCGAAATTTAAATTCAAAAACCCTGATTTGAGAAAAAAAAGAATATCACATTTGTGCATTCGAAATTTGAAAAAAATACCATTATTAAATTATTGTATTGTTGAGTAAGAAAGAAAATTTCTTACTAACATTTTGAGAAGAAAATTTTCAGACCGCGTTCGAAATTCGAATTCGAAAACTAGCGGTGTCGAGATATTCTGCGCGCACTGCAGACGTGCATTCTGTGCGGTTATCGTCAGAAAAGCGACAGTAGGGCGGCGCTCGGCCCTGTGTACCGTAAGCCGCAATCCCTTTCTTTGTGACGTAGCATACGGTACTCTGGGCTAGTGATGTGCTTGTCTGTTTATATCGATAAGGCTTTAGGGGTCGATAGTTTGTGTTGAATTTGATGTTCCTGGTTGATGCTACATGTTAGTAACATTTGTTATTGAACTTAAAAAAGTAAACATTTATCAAGCATAAGCCTACAATAATATAAGGCACGAAACTTTAAATTAGGTAATACCTACATAATCTGAAGTAACATTGTGTAAATCTGTAGTAAGATTGACTGCACATTATAACAGAGTTTGTCGTGTCGTATGAAAACGTTTTCTATAAGTCACTATTTGTATCTTGTATTAGATCGATAGACAGACGGGACTAAAATAGTACCTACGCAGGATAAGTAAGACACAATTCTTACCTGCTCGAGATACAATGCTTATCTAGTCAAGAAAATATAATATAATGTGCAGGCACATAAAACATTACTGACCACATTCATTGTGTCTACCCTTATAAGGTTGTGCCGTTTTAAGACACGTCACGGAGACACACAGACACATGCATATGTACTCGTCTGACTGACATTCAAAAAACGAATCCCAACCACAGACAATCCATCGACAACGCCCCCCACTATCAGTGACGTAGGCTAACGGTGATCGCAGTTAGCCTCACCCACATACTGTGTAACTGTGCGCTTGCACCCGTTATATGGACGCGATCCGTGCATGCGACGCCGTGGGACCGGCTGTATACTGAACGCCTGTGCTTGAAAAAAAAACAAATGACAATTACGTGTCGCGTGTGTTGAAGTTAATTTATGGTTTGTTTTTTTACTCTGTAGCAGGTTGTTGAGGGTTGTGTATTTTTATAAATATAAAAATGAAATAGATAAATGTGAGCACGATTTCATTATATTATATAAAACAGTATATGGAATGCAAAAAATTTTAACTACCATAAGCCCATACACCATGCACCATAAGTCTTGCAATACAGTTTTCTTTGCTAAAATATGTAGGTCTTATAGAAAGGATTGGATAATAATATATAAGGGTTGGATACTAATTGGATTCAAGAAGACTGTCACCTCACCTCTGCATGGTACATGAGAAATTGTTTGCCGCAAGTTATAAAGAAGCTAAAAGAATTACAATCCTTAAATCGTCTGAACACTTGGCACTTCCATTATGACAATGTATTGACAGCACATTAGGCAATTTTAACTCTAGAGCTTTTGAGCAAGTCGAAACTCATACTATAGGAACAGCCCTCCCTACAGCCTCCCTACAGCCTGGAGCTTCCGGCTTCTGCTATTGGGCTCTTCCCTGTTATCAAGGGTCAGTTAAACGGGCAAATATTCACAACTGAGGAAGAATTATTTTGTACTTGGGATAGGGCTTGTGGTTGTAAATGGGAAGAAATATTTCGTAATTGATCTGTTCGTATGCAAGGTATGCTAACTTTAATGGTTGTGTTTTGAAAAATGTTAATAAATCAATTTTTTTTTCAAAATCAAAATAAAAAAATTTTGATTTTTGATTTCGATTTTTTTTAATAGTTTATTTTGTGTCACACTGCTGGGCAAAGGCCTACCCTAACTTAGTCCAGGATTTTCTATCCTGGGCTTCCTCATACCACGTCGGCAAAAAGCGGTCGGTCAAGATCAACTCGATATTTGTTTAGCATCATATTTTATTTAGGTCACTTGTAGCAAATAGGGGATGAGTCTATTGCCATTAACCGGCCACAAGGCCGAATGCCGAGTTGCTACTGAGAATTTCATAGACAGGTCCAGTAACTGTTTGCTCGACCTGGGTATCGAACTCCCCATGCTTAGCAGTCACACTCACTAATGAGGCAGTTTAGTTAATAATAATTTGTTGCTCTTAGTTTTTTTAATCTACAGATATATATTTCTGTTCTATGTAAAGCAAAAAAAAATGCTATGTGCGAAACAGTTTCGAAAGTCGGTGCCTTCCATTTGATCGGATCTTTTAATTTCGCCACCGACTTCCGATACTGTTTCGCACTTAACATTATTTTTTATGTTTTTAAAGACGGTTTCTTAAAAGTTTTACGTACCTAGATGACGATATCATTTTATCATTTACTCGGTCGTTACGTGTTATTGTCATTTTGTTCTAAATGTTGTGATCAGATCTTGACCAAATTTTTATGGGACCACCTCTGAAGCTGATCGGACCTACCGATCTACCAATTTTGAAAATTCTGTCACTGTTAGAAAGGTATATTATCCCTGAGTGCTATATACTACTTACTTTTTATTTTTGTAAATATATCTATTATATTTTCAATATAACGCTACGACTCTTAGGAACAAAGCAACGCGGGTGAAATCGCGGGAGGGTCACTAGTAATAAATATTAAAAAAAAACAAGTTTAAAAACGTAAAAGAACTACAAGGGTTCATTGACATTTGTGTATTGGTCAACTAGATGTAGAGATACGACCTAGTCTGAAGTCTAGACGAATTTCGGGAATTTATGGCTAGATATAAACAACTGGGACATTGGTTTAACTTTTTTTTTCATACTTCAACGAAATAGTCACCGTCACGTCAGCGAACAATTTGAAATTGTATTTTTTAAATGTTGTTTTATTCGAATGTTTGGAATAGGTATGGAATTAATTAAGTAAGTGTATAATTATGTTATGATTTGTAAGTAAAATAAAACTTTTCATATAGTAAACGGTTGAAAGATTGCGGACGAAACCGACAAGAAATTAAGCAAGAATATTACAATTATAAAAAATGTTACCATTATTTGACTGCCTTATTAGTACAGTAATAATTTTAAATAAATAATAAATAATCAGTGATAGCCTGGTGATATGACCATCATTAGGCTGCTAAGGCATGGATCTGGTGTTCGAATCCATGGCACATTTAACTTTTTCATATTGAAAAACATCGTGAGGAAACCTGCATACCTGAGAGATTTTCAGGACGGCGCGGCGGGTGTATTCCACCATAACAGCCCAAGTTTGTCGTGTGAGTACTTAAGCGCTAATTTGATGCTGACCCAAGAATAAATCTCTCAAACACTACTTCAAGCCTAAAAAGTGACGGCTTTCTAAAAAAATATAAATTGCATATTTTTTAAATTGAAATTTCTTTGCAAATTCAGCAAGCGCAAAGACCTCAACATTCTCTGCCGCATATTTAAAAAGAGAACAGCGGCACGCAGACTTCAATTGACCTATCAAAAATATGGTTTCTTTTTCCAATATTATATTGACGTTTTATTATCTATGTTTTTTATTGACAAATAATCAAATTGGCTGTATAGCCCAATCAGCTATTAATGTCTGATCACCGATCAGTTATAGAAATGGTGCCGAATGCGGCCGTTGACCCTAACCGGTCCTCGATCACCGACGCTTAATAAAAAGTATTTACTATGAGTAGTAGTAGGGCTTGCAATATTTATTCGACTTTTATTTCGAATATTTAAGTATAAATTTTGTGTTTGAATAATTTCATTTTATTCGATCTTTGCACTGTCCACTGCACGGCTTATTGCATCCGATTTTGTCTGTGTTATAATTTTGCCTAAATATTTAGGCAATATATACACGCGATTTTATTTCAATAATGATTCCTGAGACCAAAACCCTGTGTGAACTATTTGTATGATAATTAGGATAAACATTAATTAGGTCAAGGTATAAAATAACATTTAAAATATTTGTATGTATAAAATATGCGTACTAGAGAAAATACTAACTTTCGAAAAGAAGATGCATGGTTTCAGCGATATCTCTGCCTGCTTTTGCTGCTGGAAAATTTGCCCTAGGGAAGATAAACCGAGACCCCAAGAGGTCTCACCATTGAGTAAGTCAGATATTTTCTCGCCTCTTACGAGATATCTGAGTGGCAGTCATCATCCTCCGAGGCATGTTGGGGTCGGCTTACAGTCTTGCCAGATGCGGCCGAGTATCAATATTTTACACGATGCGTCTGCCATCAAACCTCAGAAACCTAATTTTTGGGCTATACAGAGGGTAGACTGGGCTGGGTCTTTTTGAGCTTCTGGGTAGAATATCTGAATGGCCGTAAGGAATTATATTTTATCCCATCCCTACACTGGGTAATAAAATCTTACGGAGAAATATCTATTGGTTGCTTAGTGTCTTCGGATTATGAACTAATCAGTGTCCGACACAATTGTCAACGAGTACATAAGACTTCAGATTATTACCTTTCATTATCGCATTACTTTATAAATCTTTAAAGTTTATATTTGTGTTCTTCAAGAGCTCTAAAGCATGTCACCAGTGTGGTTTACATGTATGCCACGACATAATTTTGTCGTCACATTATCTCGTCTCCGGCCATAGTTACGGAACGAGATAATTGACGATAAATTTATTTCGAGGTGCACATATTTGCATTGTATCGCTTGGAGCCATCTTGGTTGCTACGACAGTCTGTAGGGGTTCTTAAGGCTCGGCAATGCATCAGCAACTACTCTGGTGTTGCAGGTGTCCATGAGCGGCGATGATTACTTACCATCAAGTTTGCCGATATGAACAATAAAAAAAAACTTCACGGTGGCTTGTAATAGCACCGCTGTTATAACACTTATAACAACCTATCGTGAATCGTATTTTTTGGGGCCCATGGCCCATGACGCTGTTATCAAAGTGTGAGGTTGCCTACTTAATATGCCCTATCGCCTATCAGGATGCATGGGCTCTTTACCCGTAATTGTATACATTCGTCGGCTATAAAAAAATATAAATAGGTAGTTATTGTACTGGCAAAATTGACATACCCAAGTTGGTATTAAAAGTAAGTAATCAAAAATACTTTGAACAGACGAACTGAGAATCTCTTCATCGGATAAAAATGTTTTTGTAAATTTTGTTTTTTTTTTTCAAATTATTCGAATACTCAAAGTGAATATTCGAATTATCGATTGCAAGCCCTAACTCCCTACTTACAAGTCCGTTATATTTGTCGTGTCTTCATAATAATATTCTATTGATATAGTAAAAGCTGGTTTGGCCGGTAAAATTATTTATTGACTAAAAAATAGGTGTTTGACTCCCAGTTAGGTCAACAATTCGGATTCACACATGAGAGTATAAGTAGAAAATTTTAAAAGATGTGAAATGCTTTGTTATATGCGGTAAAACTTTGTTACGTGATGTTAAGAAGCCAGGTAACGACATGACCCTAAAATGCAATACTCGAAGAAAGAATGCGATACGCCCAACAACATTTTATTGTAAGCGACAGTTACGTAAACATATTAACGACCTTGCTCCTCAAAATATTTAAAACTTACCAAAGAAAACATCACACACGGTTAAAAAAACCGTTAAAAGGACACAAAAGATACATACAAATCGCGACCCATATCCGAACCTAGAATTTTAAAATTCGCGCCACGACTTGCCAAATACGTGACATTCGAATTTTGAATTCGTGAGTCGAAAGTTGCGCAACGAATGCCTGAGATGGGTTCAATGAACGGAGTTCGGCTATTTCCCGTTAGGTAGCGCGCGTGAACGTGGTTTTACTTTTAAATTTGCAATTTAGTACCGCTATCGGACACCAGAGCGCGCTAACTCGTTTTACTGTTACTAGAGATTTTTTCTATGATCGTGTTGTAAAATTGTATTGCTTTATTTATAGCCGAAAATTTGCAGGCATTGTGTTTATAGCTTAGGTAGTAACGGGGAATAAGTAATGTTATTATGGAGGCGGAATCTTGTTTCATTATAGGTAGATAGCCACTGCCTCCTGGTGTTTTTATTTATTTATTTATGTAGGTAGGTACATAGGTATAAAAGCTCAGACATTCTCAGTCTAACAGAAAATTGTTGAAAATTTGAAAAAACAAAAAACCCGAACGAAACCCTTTAAGTCCACTTTTATAATGCGAATTGCTGAAATATGGAATGCGCTTCCCGAGTGGGTCTTCCCTGGTGGATATAATTGCATTCCATAATGTACGTACAAATATAAACAGATAAGTATCTTTTTTGTGATTTTTTTGCATTTTCCAATGCTAAGATTATTAAGTTATTTAATAGTAAAGTAGTATACCAGGTATATCAAACCAGAAGACGCAGGTTCGAATTCTGCCCGCGATTGAATTTTTTCCTTTACTATTAAATAACTTAATAAACAGATAAGACTCGGTTATCGAAGTTTTCTAAAAAAGCATGGAGTAAAGAGATAGGTATCACGTTGAACAACTCGTAAAACTGACTGCATGATGTAATTAGTCGGACAGTATCGCGATGCACGCAGTCATAATGTTGCGAGTATTGCATCACTCACGAACAACCATTATGCAGGCATTTTAAGGCTGATCTGATTATTCTTCTTAGACTGCCAATTTTTTTTTTTTGGTTTTTCGCAAATTGTTTGTCTATAGGTCTACATTTTAGGCACAGGATAGTAATAATCGCGACATTAACTGAAATAATTATATTCACAAATAAGAACCTTTGCTTAAATATGTTTAGCATACCAAAAACTTGCCCAAAATTTAGAAACACAGCTTTTAGCTACACTAACGATTTTTAAGCAAAAGTTTTAGTACTCAATTGTGAATATTATATAGTTAATGTATGTGCAATTACTACTGAAATTAATCTAAATATGTAAAATTTTCGAGAAACCAAGAAAGTATTGAATTTGGCTATGGTGAACGATCAGCCTTAAGCGACAAAAAAACAAAAGACATTTTTTTATGTAGGTATGATGGATCAGTTATCACTCATAACTTTGAATAGTGATCCGAATTTGATTATTATTTCTTGCTGGATAAGGTACCTATACCTCGAAATTGATTCCATTTAAATTTGAAAAAAAAAGGGAAAAATAATGAATGTTTTTCTGAATTTCCATCTGTGAACCTTGAAACTTGGCACACAAACCTACCTAAGTAGTTCTGATGACACTTCAACATAGTGGAGGGATTAGAGTTGATCTGATGATGGAGACGGAAGACAGTCGAGGTAATTTCTAATGCCGTTTACAGCAGTTACCTTGAGTTTCAGCTTATTTCATTTATCTTGATAAAATTAACTAGATTTTATTAATTAACCACCTAAAATATAAAAAGTGTTCCCGTGCGCAGCGTCGCCTACGTACCTACTTAGGTAATTTCCGTTTCTAAAATATACTGTGCCCACTGTACCTACACTATGAAGGTTTCTTATCATAATACCTATGTGTTAAGTCTAATTTAAAAGGAAGAAAACAATTGTCAACAGTGAATGACAGCTGTACATAATCTTGATGATGTCATCGTTTAATAATAATTAAGCAGGTTTAAGTGTGTGTGTGTGTATGTCAAACGCATTGTAGTGTGTGCGGACTTTCATACAAACTTTCACCCCCCTTTTCACCCCCCTTTTTACCACCTTAGGGGTTGAATTTCCAAAAATCCTTTCTTAGTGCTCGTCTACCACTAAACTCGTTCAAAAGGAACCAGCATGCAAATTTTCAGGGATCTAGCTCCTGTAGTTTCGGCTGTGCGTTGATACGTCAGTCAGTGAGTCAGTCAAACAGGTTCTTCTTATAAATATATAGAAGATTCAATTATACAAGAATTCGTATATAATATATTAATTGTTTAGCTGATTGTAGGTACCTTTCAAATGCACAAAGATTGTCTACGGGGCGAACTAACTTAATCTATTATATAATATCTTCTTCTTCTATACTTATAATAAATCTGTAGAGAGGTCAATTCTGAACATGAAATATATTTCCAAAATAACTATCAGCGGGTGATTAGTGATCGATACTGACGCCAAAAATGCAATCAGTAAAATTTTTGTCTGTCTGTCTGTATGTTCGTTATAGAAACAAAAACCACTCGACGGATTTCAACGAAACTTGGTACAATTGTTCTTCATACTCCTGGGCAGGTTATAGTATACTTTTCATCACGCTAAGATCAATAGGAGCAGAGCAGTGAAGGGAAATGTTGGGAACATGAGTGCTTCATGAGAAAGGTTTCAAGCTATAAAACATCACGCTACAACCCTTAGGAACGGGGCAACGCAGGTGAAACCGTGGGCGAAGAACTTGGGAACAAAGTAACTATTCCACGCGGACGAAGTCGCTGGCAAAAGCTAGTAATATAATATATCTCTGTTTAAATATTCACTGTTTATTTGAAATTTGATCGTATGAAGTTACATGACATCACGTAGCTGTAAAAAATGTAAAAACAATACTTAGTGTGCTCGTGCGCTACCACGCGTCCACACCATGCCTCCGAAAATGTGATAGAATGCTGGCTACACACGAGGCGATAAATTGTAGCTGTTACGGAATAAAGAACAAGTTACGGACGTGTTCAAACCGTGCCGCTAGAAATGTGACCACATGCAGTTTACACACGAAGCGGTAGCTTTACATTGAAATGAAATGAAATTAAATAAAATTGAAATGAAATGAAATTATTTATTCTGCAAGTAGATCTTTACATGTGAGATACTTTTACATGTCAATGGTTTGCGGTTTTTTTTTTAGCTAGATGGCTTCGGCATTTCCTAACTGACGACCTCTGAGAAGAAACACCGAAACAAACTCAGAGAATCATGGTCTCTTTTAAAGTCCAGACATGGAAGAACACTTATATGTGAGTGGTACGATGTAGGGTAATGTCTGAAATGGCCTTTTGAGGAAAGAACCATTGCAGCTTTGTATCATTTCATTATCATTGTAACGGTGAACGTCATTTCCATTATTCAAATAGATTTTTCTCATTTATGGCTTAATGTAGCATTGTTAAGAGACTGAAATATCGTGAGTCAACAAATAAAGTCGACTTCCAGTATGTAAGATTAAGAATTCTTCAAGAATTCAAATCGATATTTGATTACGATATCTCCATTCTCCGACCAATGACTAACAAAACAGGAAAATGTAGCAGGTATGGATGTTTGATAATTCTAGAGGAGTGCAACGTCTATTTAAAAAAAAGAAACGCTTGATAATATTGCTGCATTGCTAGGGGCTAAGACGAAGCAATAGGAAAAAAAATATTGACTGTTAAAATATAAGTCCTTCTTACTTATCAAATAAGACACCATACGGCATACTAGGTAATAAATAAACACAACTTATTTTGGCTACAGAAAGTGTCGCGACTCTAAGGCAACTGTTAATAAAGGTGTATGTAGCGAGCCTAAGGCTCCTATTGCAACTAGATCACGTGTGAGCTGGAACGTGCGCCGGCGCGTGATCACAAATTGTCTCACTTCTACACTATATTATTGAAATGCAAACGTTGAATAATATTTGTGTATCATTGCGCCTAATACTCATTGAAAGGGTAGGCAGGGGTGACTACTGTAATACCTGTGATGGTGATTTTTGGTAACTACCTCATTAGTGTAGTGGTCATAAGCGCGACTGCTACACTAGAGGTATTGGGTTCGATTCCTAGGTCGAGCAGTGTTATTGGGTTTTTCTATGAAAATCTCAGTAGCAGCTCGGAGTTTGGGATTTGTGCCCAGTTAATGGCAGTGCATAACTATTGCATTTGTCCTAAGCATACCGGCGAACTGTGGGTGTACATTAGTACTTATGGCTCTGCTTAACCCTTCGGGGAAAACAGGCGTGATGGTATGTATGTAATATTACGTATTTCACGTTACCAGAACAAAGGTCTACCGTATCCAAAAATATCATTGCGAATAATCATGAAACATTTAAATTGAAACTTAATTTTGTTATCCATTGCTTGTCCCCAACTGTGCTTTACCACACAGCCTGTAAAAAATCTGCAATGTATGTCGAAATTATAAACTTTTTACATCGGATCTCCGCAGTAGAGCTTTCGTCCTTGAAACTGCCGCCGCATAGCGTCCCACGCACACACAGACAGATAATACGTGTACACGCACACTTACACGTTCTAGCGTACCTAACCTAGGTCATAGCGTACGCTCGCATAGATAGGCTTCGTTCTAGGAACTCAAAGGCCGTATAGAATATTTGCTATGCGCGACGGATGCGTTTTGTTATTTAGTTTTTTTTTTAGGGGATAGGGGGACAAACGAGCCGACGGTTCGCCTGATGGTAAGCGATTACCGCCGCCCATGGACACCCGCAACACCAGAGGAGTCACGAATGCGTTGCCCGCCTTTTAAAAGGGGATTGGGCCTCCGGTAACTTCTGTTTGACGCCGGTTTCCTGTGAGGCCGTGGTATCACTCCGGTCGAGCCGGCCCATTCGTGCCGAAGCATGGCTCCCCATGTTAGTCTCTTAGACTTTTCCTGACAATGTTGAAGATGTTGAAGGATAAGATTATAAATAACTTTAATTTCTTATTCTTCACTAAAATAACTTAATAATATTACTCATTACTTTATTGCATTCCATAATGTAATGTAGGCAATATTTAATACAGATTATAAGTAGATAAATATGGACCCTGTCGGGCACACCACAGTTTAGTAGGAGAGAGGAGGAAGAGCGCTGATTTATTTAAATTCATATAAAATATTCATATTAAAATAGTTTATATAATAATTAATATATCTATCTATTATTTTAATTATCATTTTAAATAAATAATCATATTCTGGAGACCTGGGTGTCCAAGAACGATAGAGCGTCGCGAGGTTTTCTCCCGCGCACCTCCAAGATTTGGAATGGTCTTCCTCCTGAGGTGTTCTTAAGGGCCAGCAACTCCTCTGGTGCTGCAGGTGTCTATGGGCGACAATGACTATTTACCATCAGGTCAGGTAGCTCGTCTACCTTTTTGCCAACGTCTAAATATATAAAAAAGTCTCCCAGCACACTAAACATATTTTGGAAAACATACATCCTCAACATCAATATGACAGATGAAATCAAACATCAAACGGAAATAAGTTCAAACCACGCAATCTGTAACGGTCGCTAGTAATGAACTTAAATGGAACAATGAACATTATAAATGTGGGTGAAGACGCCATATTGATTTGTGCGTCCTTCGACAACGTAAAGATGTCAGTGATTGCTTTCAATCGGTTCACCGGCTAACAGATATTATATTGTGAGGGCAGAAGAGGATTTGCGGCTATTTTGGGACCATAATAGTATTTTAGAAACTCTAAATTAAGAATTTTCTGTAGGTACGTCAAATAAGACGTTATCAAATTCGCCTGTAAAGTATTATTGGGTTTTTTGGACTCGTTCTCTATTATAGGAAGCCTAAACATACCGGCGAACTATGAGTGTACATTCGTACACCTCTGCCTAATACTTCGGGAAATACAGGATGGCATGTTATGTCCGAATAAGTCCTATATTTAGAAATCTATACAATCCATCAATTAGTCAGTTCAGAGAGGTTAATTGCAGCCAATATATATGCGTGTGTAACCAGTTTAGTATACTTCTGTTTAACCCTTCGGGGAATACAGGCGTGATGGTAAAATAATATGTACACAACATCTACTTAATTAATTAAAGGACAATGACCAGAGGGTCAAAACAATAGTATTTATATTGTTTCTTCAAAATGCTCTTTGACAGATTAAAAAACTAACTTTGAAAGATAACGCACAGGTTTAATCGGTGGCTTCATAAGCCTGGGTTTGGTTCCGGGTCAGGACCTCTAGCGTAGCTGAGAACTTTCTTTCTCTATTATCGACTTCGGTCCAACTTGGACATTAAATCAATGTCAGCACATCCTGTTATTGCATTACGAGTATTGTACCTACTTGAAGATTGTAATACAAATTATTTTAAAAAGAGTGTCCATGGAGTTTCTTGCCGGATTCTTCTCCATAGGATCAACTTTTTTGGAACCGTGCGCCTAGACTCATGAACTTTTCATAAACGCTTGTAAAAGCTTATTTGAAATAAAAACATTTTGAATTGAATTGAATTGAATTGAGCAGTCGCGCTTAGGACTACTAGACTAGGTCTACTGACTGACGTCTTTATATTTTTTTTTTCAATTCGACAACAAAAGCATTGTTAGTTATTATTAGCATTTATTCTAATTCTAATATTTGTAATAGATAAGTGTATGCTTATTGTAATATTTCTTATCACAACTACATACTTGCACACCTGTAAAGGTAGGATATGGTAAAAAGAACAACTTAACTAATGTATACCCAAATTCAGGCAAATAAATTATTTGATTTGATTGAGAGATTTCCAAACAAGTTACGTCATTGAATTAATTATGTTATTCCGAAATAATTTATAAACTGTTTAAAAACGTCAAAAAATATGCTTCCTTATGCTGTTTACTTTGACTTTCCTTGTTTTGGTTGTCATCAGTCCGTGTTATATAATGAAGCTTCGGTAGCGTCTGCAAAAAAAACATAATATAAGTTTTTTAGTGATTATAATGAAACTACTTCGCGGATTTTTTCATTATAATCATTGTATTAAGATGACAAACCAGGCTGTCTCGTTAGTCTAGTAGTCCTAAATGCGACCTTTAATCTAGAGGTCCTGGGTTCGATTCCCAAGTTGTTTACATTATTATCTTATATGGGGCCGAGGCCTCAGTGCACTTCGATCCAATGGGATCTTTTGCACTTCTCCTAGATAACTATTCCTCATCCTCACCCAGTTCTTCCAACAGCTCTTCCATGAGCTTTATAATGAGGCCTGGGGATATGAATCTGTAGTTCTCTGGTCTTGGATAACCTTACCCCAAGAGGCGCATTCGCTTTCTAGCCATTACATCGCATGCACACAGAAGGTGTTCCATACTCTCAATTTCCCTTTTGCAGGCCCTGCAGGCTGATATCTCCGTCAGACCTATCATTTGTTAGTCTCGAAATGTCCAATAAGCGCCCCCACAGGCGGCAGGCCCGTTACTTGCTAGGTTACATTATTTCTTGGTGGCAGAATATTTAGTAATGAGTGATACCAACACAGACGATTTTAAGCAGCAGATTTCTTTATAGGATTCGAAACGTCGGGATGTAATCAATCATCGTTCTAACCCATCTACTCTGTCGCGGTTAGCTACCAGTTTAACTAGATGCAACTGAAGCTTTTTTCACGAAGCGACTGCCATTAGACGCAGTAGTATCCAGGTTTTCTAGCCTAAAACCGGGACCGACGCCTCCACGAACACGGAGGGGTCCTAATGTGCTAAAAAATAGACTGAACTAAAACCCTTTGTGGGGACGGGTTAGAATACTGTTCCTCACTGGCTTTCAGATAGGCATCCCGTAAGAGGTGTGAAAATATCTGACTTGCTCGGTGGTAGGACCTCTTGGGGTCTGACTGGCTGGCGACCACCCTTATGTTGGTGTGTGTTTCGACTTTTGCACGTAAGAGCCAGTTCCCCTCGCTTGCTGCGGCTCTGGCAGTCTGCAGTCCGTAGGGGCTCTTAGGGGTCAGCCACGCATCAGCAACTCCTCTGGTGTTGCAGGTGTCTATGGGAGACGAAGACTACTTACCACCAGGTGGCTCGTCAGATCGTTTGCCGACTTAATCCATAAAAAACAGCTGATCTTAACCTTGCAAATCCAGTACTTAGCCGCGAGTAACTCTAATTTATTAATATCAATACTTACGCGATATAAAAAACATTATGGCTTATAGAACGAGCGAGTGTATGAATGAATGTGACGTCATTGACGTTTGACGTGGTTGTGCATTTTTAAAAGTGACTCGCGCTTGACTGGTACTATTATGTAACAATGGACGTTGGCTCCAAAAACAAATCCTCCTTCGATAGATTTTTACTACATAAAACCTCTATTCATAGTATCCCTAAGTTGACAAGAGAATCTTAAAAAAATGGTTCAAGGCCGTTACAAGGAATTATATAATAATTTTGCTAACTGTACCTCCAACATAAATTCGATTATATATACTTTTTCGCCATTCTGAAACGATCGAAGTGTGTAGAGTGGGACAGATATATGATGTTGGAGGGAGAAGGGTGATGTCAGTGTACCGCGCATGCGTAGGCACGTGCCGCCAATGAAGGACGGAACACACGGGGTTACGATGCGAGGATATGTGTTAAGATTATTGCTGTAAGATAATATCTAGGGTTATAAAATATATAGTTCGTAACTGTTTTGGCTTCGTTTGTCGTAGTTATTTAGTTTTTGGCGGGACATGGATTCGGATCCCCAATGAAATAAATAATTACGGAGGATACATAATGACGTAATTAATTTATATAACAATTAAATTTCAAAGTAATTATTATTGTAATTAATAGTCAAGGACAATTTTATACCGCTTGTCAAATTGCCCCAAACGAAGCCTCCTATGTTTATGAGTAAAATACCTTTTATATATACTTTTATTAATGAAAAGTTTAGTTATATAAATAAACAGGTATTTAGAAAATATCCTGTAATAAATATGCTATTTATTCAGCATTAAAATCATTGTCAAACAAAACCTTTTTGTCAATGAATATTATATAATCACGTTACTAATTGTAAATAGAAAAAAAATACCGGAAGCACAAAATAAATCTTGAGACCTATCCCCGGACAAATACACGGAAGTGTGTTGTGAGCCGGGCCTACGCGGCGTCGGCGTAGCGCTACGCTTTCGTAGGCCTCGCAGTGGCTACGGCAGCCAACGCGCGTCTACGTCGCTCGCGAAATTAGGACAATGTGTCAGTGTGTCTAGCAACACAACAAACACAAATATGTGAGCATCACACTGTGCCTGTAACACCAAACACTGCCATTAAGTAATCTATATCTAACGCACAACTAATCTACGTTTAACAAAATCCATTTTTCGGTAGGACGTTCACCCCTGACCCAGTTTCGATGCATCTGCGCGGTGCACTACCGCAGTAGCAAGCTAAACAAAACCAGTAGTGTCATCACAGTGTTCAAGGACGACCTAGGAGTGATACCAGTGTTCATTAGTTAGTAATCCTTCTCTAGATTAGCTTCGTGCAATAATTTTTAATCATTTCTCGACTGACACTGATAAGTCTGAACTGTTCTTCAAATTTCCTTGTGTAGTGTTGTGTATATATCGATGAATGGTATCGAGAGTTAAGTCTGTTTTTTGAAGAAAGAACGGCAATATGGCGGGTCGGGACGGCTCTTTAGAGGGTCAGCTCACTCATGTGATACAGCACCATATATCTTCTCAATCTGGGACCGAGGCTCAGGTTAGCGTGCATCAGGTACATAGTCCGTCTGGAAGCGGAACGAAGAGGCACCAAATCATCATAGACATAAAACAGGACATCGACATAGATGAACAATCGACCAGGTCCTTAGCTGAGAGTGTGATGGAGACTTTAGGCGCTCGCTCCGCCGCGGTATACATTGATAACTCTCAAGTTGCGGGCGAGAATTCTGGAGATCTGGAGTCTTTGACAACAGTCAATGTAATCGTGGCGAATGATTTGAGTCAAGCTCCGAGCCCTCAAGTTGTGGATGATGATCCGCAAGTCGTTCAGGAGCCAGCAGAGAGCTCGGGGATATTGCCGGGGAACCGTATAGCGGTCGATAGGATTGTGGAGATGACGAATGCTACTTCTGGGGAGTCTACAACGACCACAAATACCGCTGTTACGACTGCCGCCAGCACCACTGCGTCAGGTATATGCGCCATTTTTGTTTTATGCAGTCGTTTCAATATTTATTATGAAAATTTCATCACAATCACATCTAAATTAATTGTATTATGGGATAATATCATTTATCATAAAAAAAGATTCGATTGCGAACCTAAATAATAAGTGATACATATTTATTTCTGTAAATAGCTTTCTTCAAGACATTTTTACAAATCAATGTTTTATATTTTTAGCACAAGATGGCAGTAATGATATGGATTAAATTATTCATGACGAAAAATGTCTTCAAAAACATACATACATACATACACTCACGCCTTTCTCCCACAGGGGTAGGCAGAAACTATAGACTGCCACTTGCTACGATTCTTGCATACTTCTTTTGCTTCTTCCACATTCATACATCTTCTCATACATACACGCCGGTTGCGAGTGCTACGCACCTGACCTTTTTGAAGGATTTCGCCAATCAGATCGGCGTATGTCCTTCTTGGGCGACCTCTACCGGCGCTGCCGCTGACATTCGCCTTATAAATTCCTTTCGTTACTCGTCTTTCATTCATTCTTTCAACATGTCCAAACCATCTCAGCATATTCTTCTTAATACGCGTCACTACATCATCTTTCAGCCCGCAACGTTGTCTTATCACACTGTTCCTCAATCTATCATTCCGAGTTACACCACACATACTTCGCAAGGAACGCATTTCCACTGCATTTATTCTACTTTCATGTCTCTTCTGCCATACCCAACATTCACTTCCATACATAAGTGTAGGTACCAACACACCATTGTGGATAGCCAACCGTGCCTTTTTTGACAAGGACTGGTTAACCACAACTGCATGCATAGCACCATTCACTTTATTTCCTGCATTCACTCTCCTTTCCACATCTGCATCAATCTTACCATCCCTAGTAAACACACTTCCCAAATAAACAAACTCATTCACCTGTTCCACACTCTTACCCTCTATCTTTATATCACACACACATACATCTTCTTCTCTTTCAAAAACCATCACTTTCGTCTTACTAACATTTATTTTCATGCCCTTCATCTTGTATGCTTCATTCGTTAAAGTTACCATGTCTTGCAACTCTTCCGCTGACGATGCAAGTAGAACCTGATCATCAGCATAAAGAAGGCATTTGACATGTAACTCATCCATTCTCAACCCACAATCACTCTCTTTCAAGTCTGCCAAACAACTGTCCATATATAGATTGAACAGCCATGGTGACGCGACACAACCCTGTCTAACACCTCTGGAGATATTAAACCAACCTGTGTACGCCCCATTTAGCCTAACACAGGCACTAGAATCCCTGTAAATGGATTTCAGTGCCCGCACCAAGCGCCTGTCCACTCCATACATAGCCAGCGTTGACCACAATTCATCCCTCCACACACTGTCATAAGCCTTCTCCAAGTCAATGAAAGCGCAGAAGACTTTCTTGTGCTTAGCCAGATATTTTTCGGCTATACACCGAAGGGAGAAGACCTGATCCATACATCCCATCCCCACCCTAAAACCTGCCTGAACATCCCATATTTTCTCCTCTGTTATTCTTATCACTCTATTAATCAATACCTTTGCATACAGTTTGCCGACAACACTCAGAAGACTAATGCCGCGGTAGTTTTTACACTCCTGCTGTGAACCTTTTCCCTTATATAGTGGAACGATAACGGCCTTGCACCAGTCTCCCGGCACTTGTCCGTACCTCCAACACATATTAAAGAGCTGGTACAACAGGCTTGCTACCACCCCGTCACCACTTCTGAGCATTTCAACAGACACTCTATCATACCCTGCCGCCTTACCAACTTTCATACCTTTCAGAGCTATTATAATTTCATCCATACTAATCTCACTCTCATCATCTCCATCTATGTCCGAGTTCGGCGAACACACCTCCGCCCAGTCACCCACTCTTTGCACACTATCCTGCCAACTAAATAAACTTTCAAAATATACCTTCCAACGTTCCAGAACCTTACATTCTTCCGTTACCAAGCACCCATCTTCTTCTCTAATGACATTCAAATTTGTTGCTCCTTTAACTCCACGAGCCAATCTTACCTGTTTCCAAAACAGTTTAACATTGGCCCTGAAGTTATCGGAGAATTTCCTACTATCCTGTTCTTCTTTTTCATTCTTCTTCATTCTTACCATCTCTTTTACTTTTGCTTTCATTTCGGTGTAACGTTTCTTCACTCTTTCCAAGTCATCTTTCATGTTTGTTGCCTGATTTATTCTTGCTTTAGCTTTGTGGGCTAACACGTTTAGCCAAGCTTCTTTCTTCTTTCGCACCCACTCTTTTACTTCATCATCCATCCAATAGTCATTCTTTTTCCTTCCATTCTTTCTGCGCGCCACACCACAAACCTTTGTGGCCGCCTGCACCATACTAGTTTTTACATTCTCCCAAGCTTCTTCTATACTACAATTTTTCATTTCATCCAGCATGTTATTCGTCTTCTCTCGCACGTTTCTCTTGTATTCTTCCTGCACATCCAATTCCTGCAGTCTTTCTACTTTTATTCTATCAAGTGCGGTCACAGGCACTCTAGCCCGATGGCGCCAACGCTTGAACAGACCATTTATTTGGCAACCAACCAGGTAATGGTCAGTTCCCACATTAACACCACGGTAAGCTCTTGTGTCTGTCACTTTACTTTTCAGTCTTTCATCTACAATAACAAAATCAATCATACTTCTACTGTCTTGCCTCTCCCACGTATACATATGTATCTTCTTGTGATTGAACATCGTGTTCATCACAGTAAGATGTTTCTCCACGCATACATCTAATAAATTCATTCCATTCTCATTCACTCTTGTATCTCCAAACGCACCTAAAACTCTTTCATATCCTTTCCTTTTTACTCCTACCCAAGCATTAAAATCCCCAAGCATAATGATTTTCTCATTTACCTTACATGCATTCACAATATCTCTTATACTGTCCCAGAATTCCTCTCTCTCTGCTGGTGAGCTTCCCATGTCTGGTGCATATACGCACAGAATGAAGACGGGGTTTATGCCTACCTTAAGCCTAACCCAGAGAATTCTGGGACTAACACACGCATAATCTTTCATACATTCCATCATTCTCTCCGAGAGGACAATCCCTACGCCTTGACAAGCTCTTTGTGCCTCTTGAACACCGGACCAGATTGCGGTTAGGGGACCGTGTGTGGATGTGTCCACTCCTTTTCTTTTCGTCTCACTTACACACAATGCATCTATTCTTTTATCATTCATCAACTCACATACTTCATCTATTTTCTCTTTTATACCTCCCTGAACATTCAACGTAGCTAAGCGACATCCTGCAGTTCGCTTTTCGCCCCGTGTGAACCGCTGACGTGGTGTGTGGCGAGCATCACCGCCGCCTCCGAGTACATTTATTTTGTAAGGCCTCATTCTGTTCCCACGATTAGCTAGGGAAGTATTTGTCCACCCCTACAGAGCCCCGCATGCAGGAGTAAGGCTTCTTAGTGCCTGGGGGCGCCCGGTCCCAGACAAACAGGCACGCTCGCGACTAGGCTCTCCCCTAGCCATGCAGTTCTCAACCAGGCAACCTTAACTTGGAGATAAGGTGTTCTTATCAGTCAAGAAGGTTTATTTAATCTTCTCGCTGTGTCCCTTAGTCGCCTCTTACGACACCCATGGGAAGAAACGGGGTGGCTCATTCTATGACCCGGAACCACACGGGTCTTCAAAAACAGCAGTTCTAAAAATAAATATCGTATATTTTGGTGTTGTCGGTTATTGATCTAATCGTTATATTTGAACTCTGTCTTAAAAATACCAAAATAGGTGGATAATATTATAAAATTATGATACTAAAGTTTGAATATCTATTTCATACATATAGTTTCATTCAGACTACATGTATCTTGAAAGTATAAATCTTTACATCCATATTATTATTATAAACGAATGACGAATAATTCCGTCTGTCTTTCCTGTTTTTACACCAAAACAACTAAACCAATTTTAATTAAATTTGGTATAGAGATAGATTAGACTTATATATGGACATAGGCTACGATTTATCTTAAAAAGTCCTTTAGGATGCGAGTGAAATCTCGAGCAACAGCTAGTAATGTATAAAATACAAATAGAGAAGGGAATAGCATGTACAAATTACAAATGATAATAACTAAATTAGATACAAAACGATGAAATTTTCAGTCATACCAAATCTAATTTCAGTTTGTTGTATTGTTTGAAATTGTATACCACAAAATGGCGGTTGCCGGGGTCCCTCTCTCTCTTGGGACTTATACCGAAATTGACGGAATTTGGATGTGTGTGTTCGTGATATTTCATATGTACCATCGTATCTTCATACCTTCCACCAAAAGTTAGGCAAATAAACATAGATTACAATGTAGAGTCTATTTAAAGTATCAGAACCCACAGTTGGCTTTTTTTGGACTGCGGAAAATACTCAGGGTAAAGGGTATTTCGAACTAGTACCGACTAAAATCCGTACTTGCCTCTCTAGACCATGGGATTCATGACATTCGCCACTGCCCTGACAGACTGCGGTCCGGTACTCCCTGGCCTCTTGAAGGAGACCTGGTTTCACTAACGCACGGCTTTAAACATGCCACCTGTAAAAGAACGAAAACGTCAGATTATAGTGGACAGTCACGTTAAATAGTAGTAGTAATAGTAATTTTCTATGGCATATAGTAGGTATATATGGCATGTTTTATATCCATGTGTTCATTTACCAAAAGTGTCAATTTTAGTGCCCCTAGCCTCCCATCCAATCGTGCGCACGTGTGGTAAACACACACACAAACTGGAGCCATTGTCTGGTCGGAGTAAGGACTCCGCAAGTCAGCCGCCCGCAGGCTACAGCTCATGTAGGCCGGAGGTCTGTTAGCAATTTGCAGCGCCCTTAGGTCTCATCATCAGACTATATCAATCCACTGCTGGACGTAGGCTTATCCTAATGTTCGCCATTTCACCCAGTCCTCGGCTTGTCGCATCCAGCCTTCGCAAGTCATCACTCCATTTTGCCGCAGTGTGCCCTACACAACGTTTGCCAAGTCTTAAGCTGTACGATTATTTTATTGTAGCTCTTGATGGCTCTTATTATTATTAGCTCGATTTGACCCAATGCAGGGGACGCCTACCTATCCTAGTTCCACACATAACAGTTTACAGCTCGGGTCAATTTCTCAAATAAGAGTCCAATGGAGGCTCTTATTGCATCAATACTTTATCTTAGTACTGGTTTTGCAGATAAAGTATTACGAACAATTAGGCATCTCACAATGCTTGAGATATCCCCTATATCTCAAGTATTGGCAGATACCGAAGTGTACCGACGATCGAAAAGGAAACACACCGTCTGATTTTAATCGATCGAAACCTGACATTACCTTTTACCTCGAGCAGGGAGTATCCATGGCGACATTAAAAAAGGAGGGCCTTAATCCATCTGTATATGTTTATTTATAATACATAAGTTTGCGTTAAGCTTTGTCGTTTATGTAAAGATTTGGTAAAGCTGTTTCGTTTGATGGATTATATATATTCCTGAGATGGGAATACCTCTTACTATAATAACACACGAATATAATAAAATTTTAACTAGTCGATATTTAAGAAAAAATAATATAAGTGTTCTTTATAAGCCCAAAATAGAAGCCAAAACAATTATCTTTAGAATTTTCGTCTGTGTGTTTGTACGCGCAACACGCAAAAGCTACTGCACAAGATTGAATACGGTTTTCACAGTTATATTGTTCCTTAAAATCTGGTGCATGTTTCATCTTATTGTTCCATATAGTTCCTAATATACATTAAAAAGTAAAAGTATAATCAGAACATTGATTGTGTTTATATATAATTTTAATATAGAAGTTTAACAAAACCCCATGTAGGTACGGGGTTTGTTATAGTCTTATCCTGTATATATAGCCTAGAGTTCCTCACTGCCATTTGGACAGGCGTTTCGTAAGAGGCGAGAAAATATATTACTCGGTGGTAGGACCTCTTGGGGTCTGACTGGCTGGCGACCACCCTTACCTCTGAGGCTGTCGTGAAGCACCTTGGGGTGTGTTTCGACTTTTGCGCGTGAGAGTCAGTTTACCATTGGTTGCTGCGGCTTCGGTATATACGTATTTTATCCATTACCTACTTGTAAAAAAATATTTATAACGTTTTTCCTAGAAACCAATTAAATTATTTTTATACAACCCATTTTCATGATTTTAGAGAGAGCGCTCGCGAAGGTTTATAATAAAATAATTAGATAGAAAAAGAAACAAACCAATGCATGGCCTGTACCACAACATGTTAAGAACCATATAAAAAGATTGAACTGTCCTGCTAAAATATAGACAATAGGGTATTTGACTAATGTTTGAATAATTAAAAATACCAAGCTGAGTGAAAAATGAAATTAAATACAAATCGTATTTTGAAAAAATAATATATATTGCATAATAAAGTTCAAAGATATGCATTTAAAATTTTTGGTGGGGATTGAGAGGGGATGCTTTGTCCCTTTCCCACAAATGAGTGTTAGTATAGGATTTGTATGGCGCATTGGTTTCTGACGTCATAAACAAGTATAGTGCGTTCTCTGTCTAGCATAAAATTAAAACGCTTGTAACTTCCTTATTTTTGAGCCGATTTTAATTTTGTTCTCGTTGATGGGTTCTATTTATGGTAAACATTTGCATAAGACTATAAAAAAAATCAGTCAAATAGCCTATTGAATTGGTGAAATTACTGGGCAAATGGGACTTAATAACTGAGGTCTTAAGATGATGCGCGATACCACTGGTGTTGCTGGCGTCGCTTGCCATCGGCTGAATGCTTATTTGCCATTTTATTAAAACTAATAACTAAAATACCAGTCTGACTCACTACTACCATGACTGTCTCATTAGTCTAGTGGTCCCTAGCGCGACTGCTACACTAGAGGTCCTGGGTTCGATCCCCAGCTCGAGCAAAGTGTTATTGGGTTTTTCTATGAAATTCTCAGTAGCAGCTCGGAGTTTGTAATGTATTGTTAAAGAATTTAAATAAAAGAAAGAATTTTTAAATAAAGATTTTAAAAGAATTAAAAAAAATAAAAGATTTGAAGTCTGGATTTATGCCCTGTTAATAGCAATAGGCTCGCCCCCTATTACATGGGACCTAAACATACCGGCGAACTGTGGGTGTACATTAGTACGCCTCTGTCTAACCCTTCGGGGAATACAGGCTTGATGGTATGTTATGTTATAACTAAAATAAATTATCGATAGTTATCCATCCGACACTACACCATCACTAGTGTTATATCTGAAGTAAGTTCAAAGGCATGTAAAATACCGCACTGAGATATTAGGTATAAGTAAGCGACAAATAACTTGAACAATGTATGAAAAGGACGACATTTATTTATGGGATAGGAGGGCCAATGAGCAGACGGATCGCCTGATGGTAAGCGATTACCGCCGCCCATGAACACCCGCAACACCATAGGAGTCACAAGTGCGTTGCCGACCTTTTAAAAGGGGATTGGGCCTCCGGTAACCTCACTCACTCAGCGAAACAGCGTAAGCGTTGTTTCACGCCGGTTTTCTGTGAGGCCGTGGTATCACTCTGGTCGAGCCGGCCCATTCGTGCCGAAGCATGGAGTTCAGCGTAGTCCGCACTGTCGCACATCATTGGTATTGCTATCTCTCTCTTCTTTGATCAAGATGTTTGCTGGACGTTATAGAATAGAATATTATAAATAAGTCTTCTTTGTCTATCGTCGATATAAAAATAGTACTCTTTATGTAAAGACTGGGATGACTAACCAACCAGTTTATCCAGCTGTTAAGTTTAATATACCCAGTACCTTTTAATATAACATACCGTCACGCCTGTATTCCTCGAAGGGTAGGCAGAGGCGTACTTAATGTACACCCACAGTTCGCCGGTATGTTTAGGTCCCATGTTATAGGGGGCGAGTCTATTGCCATTAACTGGGCACAAATCCCAATTTCGAGTTCCTACTCAGAATTTCATAGAAAAATCCAATAAGACTGTTCGACCTGGGAATCAAACTAGGGAACTCTACATTTAGGACCGCTGGACCTATGAGGCAGGCAACTACTACCTAATTTTAGTGTTAACATTATCCTTCAAACCGGAACACAATAATGTTATTATTATTATTTATTTTTTACAATTCCTAAATCATCTGACATCCATAACCGAAACTGAGTATCCAAAACAATCGGATAATCCGAAATGATTTCCGGTAATCATCTGTAATCGTAACCGAAATCGATAAATATTATTCGTATATCCATATCCTGATCCGAAACATATCCGTAACATCTTTGTTAAGTTCCATAGTTAAATATCGATTCATTCAGAAATTCTATAAGGTTACCGGTACAGATTACAATAGGTTATGCCACAGTTGTTTGGAGGTTTGCGTGTTATAAAACTTTAGCGGCCAGTTTCTATATCCAATCTGTTGATAGAATTTTGACATAAGCTCCATACAGCTACTGTCAAAATCCTATCTCTAGTAAGCAAATCTACTGACAGATAGGTTAAAGAAATCGGCCGTATGTCACCCTATAACAATCTTTTGAAATTGTTTTTGATAAAGATTACCAAGTTAATAACACTTATATTATCTGCCTCATTAGTCTAGTGGTCCCAAGCGCGACTGCTACACTAGAGGTCCTGGGTTCGATCCACAGGTCGAGCAAAGTGTTATTGGGTTTTTCTATGAAATTCTCAGTAGCAGCTCGGAGTCTGGATTTGTGCCCGGTGAATGGCTATAGGCTCGCAGGCTATAACATGGGACCTAAAAATACCGGCGAACTCTGGGTGTACATTAAGTACGCCTCTGCCTAACCCTTCGGGGAATACAGGCGTGATGGTATGTTATGTTATATTATTATAGTAACTAGCTGTAACCCTCGGTTTCATCTGCTTTGCCCTGTTCCTAAGAGTTAATTAGCTTAAAAAAATGTAAATGTATGAAAATCCTTTCGATAGTTTTTAAGTTCATCGCGTACAGACAGACAGACGGAGCGGGGGGACTTTGTCTTTTAATATATACATATATATGTAAGGAATTAAGATACACAATCATACGATTCACGCCAGTATTCCCCAAAGGGTAAGGCAGAGCTGGGCAATTGTTCATGATGATCTTATGGGTGACCATTCATTTGTTCAGTTTGACCCCGGCAATCTCACATCGAGACCTTTTCGGGCCTCAGAGACCACGTAAATCCTTCCTATTCAGCCGTATCTGGTGAGATTAGGAGAATGGTATAAATTACAGTATGACAAGCTGGAAAATAGAGAATTTGCCAATACTGTCAGACACTCTATGCCAGGGATGATGCCAAAAAAACGTCGGTATTCGCTTTTCAAGTCTGTTGTATTCACCCCTGTCTATCTCGATTTTCCTGGGTGAAATACCGGTTTAGTACCTTTTGGGATTGAATGTTTATAATTCAATGGATGAAATAATTAAAATGTTCTTGAAACTGCATAAAACCTGAGACTTTTTCAATTCGTAGACATAAGCCGCCCAACCCTTAATAACGATACGAAACGATAAGAAATAAATACTACATACATATATATTTAAACGTAAAAAAAAAAAAATATTAATATTAATGAAAAAATAAATATCATAATACAATCATATTACTAATAACTAGGTTTAATATTTTTTTTTGGTAGGTACCTAGCTATAACTTATAATTAGTTATCTTTGCCACGCCTGAAAAAGGCACAAAATCTGAACAGCAATCAATTTAAATGTGAAATGTGATGTTACTAACTTTTATTACATATTTGGATATTTAAAATGCTGAAAGATTAATTCATATTAATAAATAATTCATAATACCTACCTATTATTTATCTCAATTTACTAGATAATACTATTAAATAAATATTGTTATTACAGATAATTAGGTATCTAAATCGGCATATAACCCTCAATATTGCAATGCTTGTAAAAGGCCGCTAAGTCATAAGTTCACTAAAATATAATGTAACACTAATTTATGTACACTTAGTATGCAATAAATCTTTAACTTTGAAAAAAAAAACTATAAGTTACAAGACATCCAACACCTCAGCTTACCCGTGGTACCATGGCTGCAGGGGGTATTGTACGAATTCAAATAAAAATACTTAGTCAAAATAAGCTGTGCGCAAAATTTGAAAAATACAGAAATACCTACCTAGGTTTTATTTAAAGTCGGTTAAATGAAAAACTAGCGGTAATAACATCATTATAATTAATTAAATAGCTAAGATATAATATTACATTATTTACGGTGAATTTACTGCAATACTGTAAATAAAATATAAAATGGTGGCGTATACCAAGTATTATTTATATGTGTAAACTAGCGACATCTATTGCGGAAAAGCTGTACCAGTTTGACACATTTAAAAACTAGCTTCAACGGTACTGATGTGGACCCTTTCTCAGGCAATAATCTGTAGTAACAGTAATAGGATACCCGGAGCTGTTTAATTATTTCAATTAAGCTCATTCATTTGATAATTGAGCTCTCAGCTGTTGGGTCGTTGACGCTTAATGACATCTAGCGGTAAAACTAAGTAACTGTACACTTAATTTTATTCTTTCTTGGTATGCTTTTACTAAAGATGTTAAATGGTATATAGGTATATGAAGTGGGTAGGTATGTGTGCGTCAATAAACATAAATCAATGATACAGCGAATTACGTATTGAGCGAAGTGTTTTTATCAGAATGACCTAAATATCATTATGAGTAATCGAAAACACTACAGCACATACAAACCCACATTCAAACGTTTAAAATGCATTGGCGTTTATCCATCAATTTCAAATTTGCAAAAAATAAAAATAGCGCGAATGTTACCGTAATACAGCGCCATCTCTTATCGAATAGCGACATCACTTTTTTGCTGTGTACCGTTCAACGGGACCGCTAGCTACTGACACAGTTTTGACTCAGCTGATGTCGCGCTAGTGTGGGTGTGACGACGTGGGAAATATGTCGATGTGTGCGTAGAATCCGGGATGCACTGATCCGTTAGCTTTGGGTTCTTTATAGAACCAGTTGGAGTGCCTAAGCTTGTTTGTTTTGTGTACAAGTCTTTTGTGTTAGGTCTTTGACTGGCGCCAATTGTTTTTGAATAAGGAACATGTTGGACAAGTCTTGTTCGAAATTTAAATTTGACATTTCTGACTGACGTACCTACTTACTTATGTTGCCAGATTTATTGCGAATCAGAAAATAGCGGGAAAAAGTTTTGATGATACCTACCAAAGTAGTTTTGGGTTTTGGTTAGTTATCATGACTCACTTAGTATCTTCTACTGTCCAATTTATTGCTCTATGTTACTTAAATTAATATTTAATACTTTTTATCAATTTTTTTAATGCCGTTAATACAATAGATATATGGGTACAGACTTATGCTGTCATAACGACACACTCTAATGCTTTATTTAATTATTATTATTTTTATTTTGAAGTTTGCCAGTTTGCATCCTAGCTTCTTGTCTGTTCTTGTCTATTGTCAACACTATGTATTGTAATAACCCTCTTTCTAACGCAGTCGGGTAAAAAGGCGAATATTATCGCATAAATGAAGTAGGTATCTAAGTGTAGACATTCTTTTATCAGACATTGTGCCAAATATTAATATCAAAACAAAATAGAAATTTACGCATGTACGATTTTTTTCTGTTAATTATCATATCCGTACTTACTTGTATTATAAATGCGAAAGTAATTATCTCTGTCCGTTTGTTAAGTATTTACGCCTAAACTGCTGAACCAAAATTGATGAATTTTGATATAGGGATAGATTGGACCTTGGAGAAGGACATAGGCTACTTTGAGTGCAACCGAGGGTAGCAGCTAGTTATTACTTACATACCTATATTACGTATCATCTTACCCTATATGTATACCTGCTTTAGTTGAAGGAGTACCGTTGTACGCCGGCAGTTTTCCCAAGCTATATGTGCTTAGGTGACATGTAAAAGGGGCTAGCTTAATTCCGGACAAAAATTCAATCTCCAGACTGGCATAGAACCTATCAATACACTCAGTTTAAACTTTTTTAAATAATTTCAATGTATTGTAGAATATGAAAAAAATTTTTAGATTTAAGAAAGTTTTTTATTGTTTATTTGTATTTAATGAATATTTCTTTGTCTTTTCAGGTAAGCGACACTTTCAGCTGCCATCATCATCACAGTTGAGTTCAAGTATATTTTTACTTGGAAGAAGATACGGTATGCTCATACTTTTTAACGTGGGAGAGCCATGCTTGGGCACGAATGGGCCGGCTCGACCGGTGTGACAGCGCGGCCACGGCCTCACAGAAAACCGGCGTGAATCAACGCTTACGTTGTGTTTCATGCTGTCGGAGGCATGGTCTTAAATTTAATTCCAACGACTGCATGAGGTTGTGGCCATCTATTTTCGTAGTCGTTTCAATTTTTGATACACCCAGTGTCACTCTCACAATTGAGACGAGTCTAACAATGCCTCTCAAGCTAAAATCCATCAAGCCGTTTAAGCTACAAAGCGTGCTAAAGAAATATATGTACTACATACATTACATTCGAAAAACATAACCCTTCTACTGCCGCAGTCGGATAAATACTAGTTAGCCTGGGTGGAGATCCTAACATAGTTGGGGAAAGGCTGCTTTTTTTTTTCGTGATAGGCTTACGCTTGGCCGCCAGCTTGCCTGATGTTAAGCGATACTGCGATCTACGATGGAGCGCGCTTGCCTAGAAGAAACCGATTCACTCGTGATTTAAAGAGACCCAGATTATATCTATCAGGGAAGACCCACTCGGGAAGTGCATTCCATATTTCAGCGGTACGCATGATAAAAGTGGACATAAAGCGTTTCGTTCGGGTTTGAATGATACATGACGTATAATTACGCTTGTTTTTTTTATGGGATCGGGGCCAAACGAGCTTTCGGATCGCCTGATGGTAAGCGATCACCGCCGCCCAGGGACACCCGCAATACAAGAGGAATCACAAGTGCATTTCCGCCTTTTAAAACGGGATTGGGTCTCAGGTATCCTCACTCATTCGGCGAAACACAACGTAGGCATTGTTTCACGTCGGTTTTCTGTGAGGCCGTGGTATAACTCCGGTCGAGCCGGCCCATTCGTGCCGAAGCATGACTCTCCCACGGAGTATTCATTATAGGCGTAAGCAGAGTGAAATTAATAATAAACTCTATTATTTTTATGTCCCTTATACATGGTGCTGATTTAGTTGTACCGGTGAAAGGGGTGATTCTTCCCGACTTACCAACTCAACAACTTTTTCGTGAAAATAAATACATCGTCATAAACAAAAGGACTTACCACGTTTGGGCTGTTTCAGATCTCAAGTTTAGTCAATCCACGTACCTTTGATATTTTGAAACCATGTGCGTAAACGGTGAAGGAAAACATCGTGAGGAAACGTGCATGCCTGAGAGATTTTCTTGACGGTGTGTGAAATCTGCCAACCCGCACTAGGCTAGCGTCGTGGACTAAGTCTTTCCTTTTTTTATTCGTGATACCCTTACGCTTGACCGCCAGTTCGCCTGTGATCTACGATGGAGCGCGCTTGCCTTGTAGATACCGATTCACACGTGATTTAAAGACACCTAGATTATATCTATCGGGGAAGACCCACTCGGGAAGCGCATTCCACATTTCAGTGGAACGCATGATAAAAGTGGACTTAAGGGTCCCGCGGAGCGTGAATTGCCTACAAAAACGTAATACCGAAATAAATCGTAATCCAGACAATATTTTATCAAATAATGTTATTATTCGGATTTAGATACTGTTAATCTAGGTTCCTACGGTCCTATTTCATCTGCTACTACTTCACTGAAAATAAAATTGCATTTGCTTACATTTATTTCCAGTGAACTATTTTCGACGAAATGGTAGAGTAGGAACCTACATTAACAGTATCGGAACCTGAATAATAATTTAACAGAATTTGGTTAAATTGTGTTTGAATTACGAATTATTTCGGTATTACGTTTGTAAGAGAAATTCGGTCCGCCGGACTGTTAAAGCGTTTCGTTCGGGTTTTTGGAATGTCCACCATGAATCAATGAGATCTTTTTCTGAGAGGAAACATGTCCAGCAGTAGGACAATATAATGTTTTGACGATATGGACTTTAACCGTCTAGCAACGACACTTGTTACCGTCCCAAACTTGCACTTAAATCCATTACGTTTTAACTAGTAGAACTCAGCATAATTTGATATCACACGTGTTTTTGAAAACAATATTAGGTTACATATTGATTACTTGATTAAATTGTACAAAAACATATTTATTGGATGAGCTCATACCATTATTTGGTTCACCAGTGACACTAATACGTGTAACACGTTTTTTGGGTTTCGGACCAAAAAGGTCAAATACCCTTAGTATGGTGAGATTTTACCCTGCGTGGGGACGGGTTAGCATACAGTTCCTCACTGCCATTCAGATAGGCATCTCGTAAGAGCCGAGAAAATATCCCACTTGTTCGGTCGGACCTCTCGGGGTCTGACTGGCTGGCGACCACCATTGTGTTGGAGTGTGTCGTAAAGACCTTTTGTGTCTGACTTTACAGCCTGTGGAGATGTGCTGGTTTCCTCACGATGTTTCCCTTCACCGTTTAAGCGCGTGATAATATAATTTGTCTACACTTAATATTATAAAGAGGAAAGATTTGTATTTTTATAAGTTTGTAACGAATAAACCCAAAAAGTACTGGAACGATTTCAAAAATTCTTTCACCATTAGAATGCTACATTATCCCTGAGTAACATATTTATTATTAAGAAAAAACTGCCCCATTAGCCTAATAATCCTGAGCGCGACTGCTACGCTACAGATCCTGAGTTTGATTCCTAGATCAAAGCAAAATGTTATTGGTTTTTTTTATGAAATTCTCAGTTGCATCTCGGAGTTTTGATTTTACCTGGTTAATGACAATAGGCTCGCCTCTTATTACATGGGACCTAAACATACCGGTGAACTGTAGGTGTACATTAGTACACCTCTGGCTAACCTTGCGGGGAATACAGGCGTGATAGTATGTTTTTTACAAACGCACCCAAAAGTGTAGCTGTTTTAGAAGTCTTCAATGTAAACAGTACTTAGTGGGTATCTTTTTGATATCGGACATTGACCGCGATACAAAATGATAAGCTATCACACGGCTATCGCCTGAAATTAGGTTAGTATATCTTTTAGTACGTAATACTAACGTTTTGGAGATTTCGGAATTTGCTTAGCCTGTAGTAATTAATTGTAGTTACTTTTAAAACTGCATTTTGTCAACATCCTCCGAACCTTTTCCCAACTATATTGCGACTTCCAGTTAGGGTTGCCAACTTTTTTTACAAGAAATAAAGTATATTTATGTCTGAGAAGGAAAATAAACCGTATTTTAGAAAAATGAACAGTGTTTTATCCACCACTATTGTGACTACGCTGCACTGACTTAGTGTGTGCTTAGTGTTAGGCATTTTGATGCTGAAAACAGTATTTTGTAAGTATACTTTATTTTTGTTCAACAGTAAAATAACATAACATACCATCACGCCTGTATTCCCCGAAGGGTTAGGCAGAGGTGTACTTAATGTACACCCACAGTTCGCCGGTATGGTTAGGTCCCATGTTATAGGGGGCGAGCCTATAGCCATTAACCGGGCACAAATCCAGACTCCGAGGTGCTAATGAGAATTTTATAGAAAAACCCAATAACACTTTGTTCGACCTGGGGATCGAACCCAGGACCTCTAGTGTAGCAGTCTCACTTGGGACCACTAGACTAATGAGGCAGTCTAAAAATAACATAATGTTGTGAAAAAAAAAATTATTACTGTTTTTGACAGTTTAGTTGGGAACCCTACTTACAGTATACCCAGATACGGCTGAATAACAATATTGTACACGAAGCGAATGCCATCAGACTTCCGAAACCAAATTTCTGGGCGATACCGATATCCGGAGGGTAGACGGTTTCACTACCACTAACAAATTGTCATAGATGTTCGTATGACAACCGGGACCGACGGCTTTACGTGCTCTCAGAGGCACGGAGGGGTCTCGATGTGTTAAGAATGGTCACCCAGCCATAGACTGCCTGCGTAGGCCTTTGGCGATTACAGACGCTGCGTAGAGGCCGCGTAGATTCCTCGTAGGCACTATGTAGACCTCGCGTAGTCACTGCGTAGTCGTTACGTAGTCAATATGTAGACCTCGCGTAGTCACTGCGTAGTCGTTACGTAGGCAATATGTAGATCTCGCGTAGTGATTGCGTAGTCGTCATGTAGACACTATGTAGACCTAGCGTAGTGATTGCGTAGTCGTTACGTAGGCAATATGTAGACCTCCCGTAGTTACTGCGTAGTCGTCATGTAGACACTATGTAGACCTAGCGTAGTGATTGCGTAGTCGTTACGTAGGCAATATGTAGATCTCGCGTAGTGATTGCGTAGTCCTTATGTAGGCAATATGTAGACCTAGCGTAGTGATTGCGTAGCCGTTACGTAGGCAATATGTAGACCTCGCGTAGTCACTGCGTAGTCTTTATGTACGCAATATGTAGACCTCGCGCCACGTAGATGTAGCGCAATAGCTTCTGCCCGAGACTTTGTCTGCGAGGACTTCAGAATTGGGTCCGACCTGGATAAAAAGTAGCCTATGTGTTATTCCAGACTATAATCTATCTCTGTGCCAAATTTCACCCAGATCCGTTCAGCTGTTCTGGCGTGTTAAAGTAACAAACATCCATACATCCACACATCCATATATCCATACTCACAAATTTTCACGTTATTAATATTAGTTTAAACTATTGTATATATAACTACTAACTAACTATGTTCTTATGTCTCCGAATAAGGTATTAGGCAAAGAAAAATTGGAGAAGTTGCTCGGAAAATTGTAAAAAACAGAAAAATAAAAATTAAAAGTATTTAAATGGGATTTTTGTATGACTTATTAGAATTTGGACAGAAAAATGTCTAACGAGTCAGTCAGTAGATAATAAATTAGTATGTATGGTATTCCTTTCATGAAACAAACATGTTTTTATGTTACCCCTTTTTTGGGGTTCGTTTTGGATATCGTGTTTCTCAAAATACAGTTAGGTGTAAATCAAATTCGTCATGGGTTCTGCATGAAGAATGCAAAATAATAACATGACGCCTGTATTCCCCGAAGGGTTAGGTAGAGATGTACTTATGTACAGCCATAGTTCACTGGTATTGAGAATTTTATAGAAAATCCAATAATACTTTGCTCGACCTGGGAATCGATCCCGGGACCTCTAGCATAGCAGTCGCGCATAAGACCGCTAGTCTAATGAGACGATTGGAAAGTCAATGAGAACTCATATTTCGTCGGTATTTTTAAGGTCCATATAATAGGGGCGATTTATATTCCGAGCTGCTAAGCTTAGCCAAAGAGTACGACATGTTTTTTTTTACTATATTCAATGAACCTCGACCCAATATGAACATTTGCTATTTTTTTATTGGCAAGTTGAACCCTAAAAACTCTTGTACCCCTGCTCTGTCCGGTTTTTCTGTTCAATGGATTTTACGTGTCCTGTCATTCCGTTTGGGGTCCGACAAGCAACAAAGGGTTTAAAATTGCCAGTAAAAATCCGCGGTAAAGGGTTGATTGTCATTTTAGATTTTAGAGTGACCTAAATTTTTTATCGATTTCAAGATGGTATTTTTGCATGGGTGATGCTTTGAGATTTTATAAAAAAGCGCGGCCATTTTGAGTTGCACTTCGAAATTCAAATTTATTCCTGTCATTTTAGTGTTCCTGTATTCTAAGTTCAAAGCTGTGAAATATATTTGTTAAAATTTTGGCGTTAAATTCTAATGTCAAAGTTAAATTCTAATCACAATATTATTGCATGCAATGGTCTTTTTATTATCTTTTACTACATGCTATAATAATTTGCTAGATTTTTCCTAATATCAGTATAAATAAGTATACGTTTTATAGGTAAGTATGTTTATGTACTTTACACTAGAAACTTTTTAAAATATCAAAGCTTCGAGTTTGAGAGCTGTGGAACTCATTCATAATTTTTAAAAAATATTTTTTTAATTAATTTCAATATTTTACTTTCACGACATAGACAATAATGTGACATGAACACGTCATGGACGTCATGTGTTGACATGAAAAAAATTTATTACTTTACAGTTACAGTGTCGTTTAAAATCCTTCTTAATTCTTTTGGGACAGACAAAAATAGCCGACGGTTGTATATTCATAGTTTAATTTAGTCATCAGAATTAGAAAAAGATTATAAGTTGTTTTTATTTAACTGTCCAATTATTTTTTATTATATAAGTACTAAAAAGTATTTAGTGGATGAAACGGCCATGCATATCTCACTTTATGACGTATTTCAGGCTTTCTAATGAAGTTATATAAAATACTAATTATGTAGGTACTTTTACTAACTTACAATTTAACTTTGGTTAGCTTCAATAAAATACCTAACTGACACAGGTCCTAACATCAACAGCCTCTATTTATACCAACAAGACAGGCCGATGGTTAAAAGTCTTCAAATTAAATGCTTGGGCCGACACCTTCACAGTCCTGCACGCCGTGCGCCAACCATTCGCTTGCGCTTACAAAATTCAGTTTGACTTGCAAACCGCGCGCGCACGGCCGCACTACGCCCAAACTTTTTGGCACCGCGTACTTACATTTTGGAAAAAAAACCAAACGTCAAAATTGCCGCGCTTTTTTGTATCGACTTTTGTGTTCCTTTTTTAAACAAACTTTTTAATAACCTGTGCTTATTGCATTTCGGACTCGTGTTGTGAACTTTTTGGATTGTTAACCAATGCATTACGTTGGATGTGAGTAACTTGTACTTTTTTAATTTATAATCTAGGTATCTACATGTAAAATTGTTCGTCCGTCGATACAAAATAGAAGTTTCTTTAGATTTTTTTATGACCAATCATTGTGACATTTTAAAATTCAATTTTATCCTCAATAAAAGAGTGGCATAAATCACTTTTAATTCATAAATTAAAAAGTTATTTATCCCTAAAAAGTGTAAAAAATTACGGCGTCATAATTTTGAAAACACGCAATAAAAATTAAGTACCTAGTTTATGTTACAAACAAAAAGTCCGTTAGTTTTTTTTTTCAATATATTTTTTAATGGCAAAGGCCCGTATAATAATCACCCGTATAACAATTATCTATCACGAAACTTGCAATTTATCAAGGTCTCTAGTTGCATGAGATCTTGTATTGCATACTGTGCGAGCGAGATACAAAGAATTCGACCTTGCGTTAAAAAGAGACAGAGGATGTTAGGAAACTCTTGGGAAATATCATTTTTCTCTTTCGGGGGCTGAAGGGCACTTTTTATGAATATTTGTTTTTAAGATAATTATTGTTTGATCTTGTTTTATTTTTGTTTGCATTTTATTTGGGTCGATGTTACAAGGATCGTGAGATATTTGAGTAATTATTCAATTGACTTTATTTATTTATCTTTGTGACTTAATAGGTCATGAGTCAATACCTACTTGTTGATAAACTAAATGTGTCTATTTTAGATTTAGATAGTTTAACCAAATATTTGTCAAATAAAAAAATCCCTAATTTATTTTTTTCTTAGAGTTTTGAGTTTAAGATATCTAATAATTTCATAAATTTATTGATATATTTTAATTAAAGCAGTAAGAGATTTTTTTATACAATTTTAATTTTTAAACTTATTAGAATTAAAACACCGACTTCTGAATTCAAAATCGTTATTTAATAAAAAAATGAGAAAATCAAAATCAAAATCTTAAGGGTGAGTTAACTATATCAAGTTATCCATAGACTACATGTTAAAGGCACATAGGCACACAGGTGAACATAGGTAGGTATGTACTTATTTAATTATGTTTAGACCTTACGCATGCGCATAATATGACACGTAGCCTTACCGGGCATCAAAGTACCATGTGTTACAGTACCATTTAGAGAATTGTGTGAACGAGTCTCACGACATTTGTCCTAAGATAAAGACATCATTATGTCCTCAAAATAATATAAATCTATTATTAGGGAAGATAATTTTGAATTTAGCAAACCTATAATTAAAGTTTTTATATACAAATTATAAGTCATAGAGACTTATAATTTGTATATAAAAAAATGTTTTGAGTATTTTTATTTAATAAAAATCGAAATAAAAATTTAAAAAATACCCACAGCGGACTAAAAATTGTGAAGTAAAATTTTGAAAATCCAAAATAAGGTTATAGACCTTCCACCCCACTTTCCTCACCATTTGAAAATTTGGAAAGAAGATCCATAATTTCAAGAACAGAAGGCACGGATTTAATAATAGTTACCTACTACGTAAGTTAAGGTTCCAATTTCGAAAATATGGGTCTTATATTTTGAAATTATGGTTCTGATACTTGAAAAATGGTCTCATAACTTGAAATTTAGGTTCAATATCTCGAAAATTTACTTTAGAATCGCATAAAACAGTCTCCTTGAGGCAGGTCATTGCTACTTATTTATTTCTAACACAACTAGACACAAGTAGCTTAGGTTTTGTGGCTAGCGTGTGCCGAGGCCGCATAGATCTCCGTACCTATAATTGTTCATTAATATTGATAGTTTTTGTTCTCATCCCACGAAGTAACTTGTGTAATATTTGCAAAAAAATTAAGATTTAGGAATGAATTAAATTTGAATATTTTGGTTTGACCTTTCATTTACGATTTTATACTTTATTTGTCTGAGCGTAACCAGGAGTTAGGTAAGTCAGCAAAACTTGCTAAAATATCTGTCTAAAATTTTGTATAAGCTTCTGCCCGCGACTTTGCCTGCGTGGATTTTAGAATTGGATCCGACCTGGATAAAAGCATATGTGCTATTCCAGACTATAAGCTATCACTGTACCAAATTTCATCCAGATCCGTTCAGTTATTCTGACCTAATGGAGTAACAAACATCCATACATTCTCAAAAACTTTCACGTTTTTAATATTATTAAGTAGAATTTTAAACCTGTAGGTTAGCAGCGCCTCTAGCGATCATCTGAGGAACTAGGTGTTCCATACAAAAATGTTGACAGATGCAATTGCGACTATCTCTGACTAAATACGATTTTGAGAATGGGATAAGACTGACTATTATAGCTCATAATGCAAGCTATAACTCCAATAAGTTATTGCTACATCTAGCCTTGAATGCAAGCACATAACGTTAGATCCATATAGGTATTCAGTCGTATTGTAACTTAAATTTAAGTCGTAATAACTTAGCCTATTACTACATGGCTGTTTCACTACTCCAGTCATGGGCCTTCTTACAGAATAACATAACATAACATACCATCACGCCTGTATTCCCCGAAACGCCGATATGTTTAGGTCCCATGTAATAAGGGGCGAGTCTATTGCCATTAACCGGGCACAAATCCAGAATGAGAATTTTATAGAAAAACCCAATAACACTTTGCTCGACCTGGGATCGAATCCAGGACCTCTAGCGTAGCAGTCGCGCTTTGGGACCCCTAATAAGACAGAATTACAGAATAATAGGGTCATAATCCATCTCAGTAATCCATATGGACGGTTGGCAGCCTTCACACACAGAAATTCAAAGAGGTCCCAAGCATGTAGGTTGTTGTGTCGAAGGATGGACAACAATAAAAAAAAATCTCTGCAGGGTGGGAAAAGAAGTGTGTTAAAAAAGTTGAAAATTTGGTGCTAGAATCTTGTGATCTACCTGGTTAGCCAGCAGCTTTGCAAGTAACGCAATAGTTTTACTGTGTTCCTTTGAGGGTATGTGGCAGTCAGAGCTTTAAATGAAAAAGAAATTAAAGCTTCGTAGTGATGATATTCAATTTCTAACTCGCACACGGATTGGAAAAGTCCAAAGCTTGGTAATTCCAATTAAATACTTTGTATACAGAAATAAAACTTCGTCAATCAAATATTGATGAACTAACAAACTTGGTTTCAAGTTAGTTTCGACTTCAACTACCTTTGAACCTTTGTTTATGATAAAGTTATTTATAGATTGATCCAAGTTTGAATTAGTGTTACTTACATTTTGTATGTTCGTTATATAGTTTCTTGCCGGCTCATAATATTATGACCCATTTTTTGAACCGTAACTTTTCAAAAGTACCTATTTTAGTGGTCTATTTGAAATAACACATTTTGATTTTAATTCGTGATTTTGAAGAGCTTTTAATGGTAGGGGAAGATTCTTATAAAAATGTTTGTTAGAGGAGGTTCCTTAGTAAGGAGTACTTACTTGGATCAACCTATCGGGAGGCGTCACTGACCTCTATATTACGAGCAGAGAAGTCTATGGCAAAAACATAAGGGAAAGTTCTAAATATCTATCCGTTGATTAGTATTCTCATGTCCCGGTGAAGGCAGGCTCATGATGAGACCTTTTAGGTACTTTAGCTACCTTTGTTTCTAGACAATTCAATGCAATTAATTGAGTAACAGTGTAGACGTCAAATAAAAGGTATTCATATAAAAGTTGGCATATGTTTAAATAAAAATATCTCTATATTTCACTTTTTTCCAGTTCCAAACGTAAGAAATTTCAAGGAATCTTCTTTAAAACGTGTCTCTTTAGCATACATGTTTATTCAGACTGTTGACAAAGACTAGACTGAGAAATGATACGAAACTCTTTGCTGTCAAAGAAAAGTGTAATGAGAAAGGAGTACCGCTACTAACCATCGCAAAAATAGCCAAAACTGTTTGTCAATGTAGTTCTGTTGTATTTCATACAAGGTTTGCCTTACTCATACACTTTCTAATGCTGTGAAGTTTAAACAAAAATGTTTTAACCATTTAACACTTAGGTTGGTTTAAAGTAGATAACGTAGTAGAGCATGTTTTAAAATTCGAATTTAATTTAATTCTGTGGGAGTGTCTATGGTTTGAACTAGTTGAATAAAATTATTTGAATATAGAACACAAAGAGATGTCCGTTATTTCGAACTGTACAAATAGTTATTCTTTTGTTTTTTTTTACGACAATAGCGGGAATTTATGGCGGATTTTGTTCCTCTGTGTTTGCATAGATTAAGTAATTAATAAACTAATAATAAAATCTTTAATATATTTCATAAATAATAAATTAGGTTAATAAATAATAAATTCTTTGAATTTTTTCCTTTACTAAAAAATAACTTTATAAAAATATCTTAGCATGGAAAATGCAAAAAAATCACAAAAAGATCTTTACATATATAAAAGTAGGTAGATACTTAGTTAATTATTTATTAGATCGGATTTGATCATTCATCAATTATCATTTAACCGTGAAATGACAAAATTTTCAATCTAATATTGCTGTCAAACTTTCATATTCAAAAGAGTCCTCTCACTTAATTTTTGATATATCGACACTGCATCTAGATTTTTTATATCGACATTCAATTCCTACATCCGGCTTGCTTTTAGCATATCTCTTATAATGGTAATAATAATTATGGCATCGATCAACTCTCGACTTTCACGCGAGATTTTGGCAGTTCTTACTTTCACTTGTGTTGCGTGTGGTACAATCTTATAACTGACAGCGATTCGCAAGTATCTAAAATTTTTACGCATTTATATTTATGGTTATGATAAATGATATTATTTATTTGTGTAAACTGGTAGGTAGGTATTCTAAAGATACTTTCATTTTCGTTTTTTGTACTAGATGGCGCTGGCATTGCCTCACGACTTTGAAACGAACTAATTTCACTCATCATGGTCTCTAAAGTCCACATATAAGAGTATCAAATATATATGTGTTTGAAATAGCCTTTAGATTGTTGTTTTAAACTTATAACATCAAGCCCAGTATTCCCTGAATGCTAAGGCAACGGTGTACTGCTGAACGCCAACAATTTGCAGGTATGTTTAGTTTCCGTGTAATAGGAGACCTATTGATTTTAACCGAGCACAAATCCAAACTCCGAGCCGAACCTATTGAAAATTTTATAAAAAATCCAATAAGACTTTTTTCAACCTGAGAATCGAATCCAGGTCCGTTATTTCAGCAGTTAAGCTTACGATTTATAAAGCATTGTATACCGACGTATAAATTCAAAGTAGGCGGAATGAATAAACGTCTGTAAACTTAGCTTTAACATAATTGCATTTAACTACAGTGAGGATATTATTTTTAATTATTTCTAGCATTTACGAAATGTATACAATTCTTATTACGCAACTCGTTATTAAAAACTTAATAATTTAGAAATTTCTTTAATTATTTAAGTAGAATATTCAAGAATATTTTTTTTTTCGATTAATGATGATGTTATAATATGTAAATTACGAGCGATTCTTTCAAATATAATATATAAAAATTATTTTTTACTATTTATATATTACTTAAAAAGAAAACGTTTTACGTAATGAATTATTCAATTATGATAAATCTTACTGACTATCTAAATCTCCATTCGCTTCCCAAACAATAACAAAATGTTAGAAAAATCACATAAAAATGCCTTTCATTCATCCATTCGCTTACATACAATACGCAATTATACAATTAAGTAATTGAAACTTACCATGCAAATTATACTTATCTTTGCCATCTACGCAAACTCAACTTAGATGATACGCTGTAATTTTTTTTTTTCAAAATCATTGGTGCTGTTTGACAAAATTATGGTTTACATACTGGTTTCTGACACTTACGCGAATATTAGACATTGAAATAAAACTACTTTTTACGGATTTTATCGCGTTGTATTGATATTATTTGATTCCCGACGTTTCGGATCCTTTACAGCATCCATGGTCACGGGTTTAAATTATGGTTTTATCATTATTCCAAGTTATTTTTTTTATTCATGATAGGCTTTTGGGAAAATCCAGGCTAAATTAATAATAATAATGATAGGCTTATGCTTGATCGACAGTTCGCCTGATGTTAAGCGACACTGCGATCTACGATGGAGCGCGCATGTTTAGAAGAAACCGATTCTCTCGAGATTTAAAGACACCCGAATTATATCTATCGGGGAACACCCACTCGGGAAGCGCATTTGGGGTCGGCACAGTATGTCTTTTGCCTTCCATATATTTCTATCAGTCATCATCTCCTCATTCGCTTCCTTTGTAGCCATATCATCTCTCACACAGTTCATCCATCTTTTCTTTGGTCTCCCCCGACCCCATCCACATTCATTCTCAAAACGTTGCTGGTAACTAAAATAACTGTCGAAAAAAGTTACATACCACCTGATACGTTCAGCACATCATGGTATTCAAAACTGTCAACTTTCTCAAATCCATTTTCTATTTTACCTCCGAATAATAGAGCTTAATTATTCATTAGGGAAATTTGACCGTCTATGGTAACTTGATGTGCGGTTGACTGTACATGGTTGAACTAGATGGCTGTTTATACCACCACCAGATAATGTACCTTAGCTATATTTACAAAATAATTTTAATTTTTATCTTAGAAAATTTTACAGGATTTTTGATCACGACTTGAATGTCTTAAGTGCGCTTATAGCTTATCTTGACTTTATAATTCATATAGAATGGATACTCCGACCTACCCTACATTCGATAATTCATTGACCACTTTGATGCAGCGTTTGTTGTCTGCTAAATAAACTTAGCACATGTTACATTATATTCATCATCTCGCTTAATATATCTGTAGTAGGTAGGTAATGGAATTAAGTATTCGAAGTATGGCTAGGGAGTGCTATAGATTTTACTGTAAAATTTAAATGATTTTTGGGAGCATATAATTTTCGTCTCTTATATGTTATGCTCATTTTTCTATCATCAGGGAAGAAAAATATAAAACCTCTCACTCTGACATGTCTAATTGACAGCCTTTTTTTGTTTAAAAAAAAAACGTTGCCCCACACTAGGATTGTCTCCTGTCTCGTGGATACGATTACACACACAAATTCTCACATACACAAACGCCCAGACCCAGAACAACTACTTGTAAATCATACAAATATTTGTTCCGTGCGGGGATTGAACTCACAATACGTTGCGCAGAAGTCGATCGCTCAGCCGCAAACGAGTCGTCAAGTTTTGTATTTTTAATTAATCATTAAGGCTTAATGGAAGGCTACTTGTCCATTGACATCCATTACTTATTCATATTAAAATAAAAATATATATTCTTTAGATCATAAATCATCGTACAACATAGGCCACATTCGCTCTTCTACGTCATCAGTATAACAGAAATTAAATTAAAAGTTATTAAATACTTTCCTTCACTCTGGCATGGTTTTATAATTAGCTATATACAATGTTCATTGACATCCCATACTCAGGTTTTATTAAAAATATATTATGTCATTATCCTCATCTATGTACTACATAAGTCATCATGGGTAGCCACCATATTTTACAATGTAAATTCTTTAAAACACAGTATTTAAGTGCACCATTCACTCAACCTTGCGCCCGCTGCCGCTTATGCCTTGCGCGCGGACCTCCAAAACCGGCGACTTTCATCGTTGCAGACGCGGGCGCACACGTAACGTAATCTTGCGTAATGTGTCGCGCACGCATCGCCCATGATTAACGTATTCGCCGAATTTTACTTTGTTTTTTTCCTTCACATTTTAGTATTGTATGTTGTGATAACATTCCTGGAGTTTGGATTGAGTACATCTTCGTAGCTTAATATTAATGACCATCACACATGCCCGTGGGCAGGGGGGATTTGGGGGCTAACCTCTTTGTCATTGGTCCAGAGCTAAACTCCCGTTTGTATTTCGTCTAAGTACTTGTATAAATATGGATATACTTAAGGAATCCCGGAGTAATAACTAAGTTGCCACGGAGAATGCCGAAAGAATTCCGACATTTTAATACGGGGAGGTGACGTTTTGTTCAATAAGTTGATTTTAAGAAAACATTTTAAAAATCTGCTTGCGTAAGACCTCCTTAATTTCTTGAAGATATTATGTGAGGTCTGGCAACCCACATTAGGATGCATAGTGGACTATTATAATTGTTTTAACGGTTTTATTCTTCCTTGCACCACACAATTTAACCTATCTAAATAATTTCATGCCTACAGTAGCTTGAAAACTGACAGACAGACAGGGAAACGGCCTTTATTAAGTAAATGCACACATTGCATAATGTAAACACGTAAATTGGAAATGCTAATGGAAGAGATATATAAATATAGCATAGAATTATTTCTTTTCGTAGCTTGAAATGTTACGCAACTGAAGTTACCCGTTCCTTCAATGGGAAAGCGTAATACAGTAACTCTGCGAATCGAGTAACAATGAATGGACTCGATTTACACAGAATATCGATTCTAATGGCCTATTTTGATAACACTATAAAGACGACATTCCTTTTTTAAACAGATGCAGAATACCCGTGGTATTGTAAACTATTTACCAAAAAGTATTTAAATCAATTAAACTGGTCGCTCTATTTATATTTTAAATGTCGAATGTGAATCGAATACAATTGGAACCAATTTGAAAATAACACTTATAATATGTCACTGGAAAATGTACATTAATCCACATTGATATCAATTAAAATTACTCATTGCACTATTGTATTGCACAAACACGTCAATTCTAGTCCTAACAGCAAACATTTAATTTAAAATAAAAACCTCATTAGAACATTCAAACAAGTTTAAAATAAATAGCAGCCAGTTCGCAAGTACGTACATTCACACTCCGCAGTGTTGCAACACTCAATAAAGAAACGGTCAACAATAGGCAAACACCCACAGCCATACAGCCTAGTAACTAGACATCAAAGTGAATGATATAATAGACTGTACATATCTATTCATGCAAGCCATATAGCGAGTAAGAAAAGTAGTGTTTTAGTCGGTATACCTCAGCGGCCACGCGGGATCGATTCCGGGCATGCGCAAACCGAGCCAACACTTCCGCCCCCTCCCCCCTGAAACTGTAGCTGAAACACCCCCACGCTGCAACTGCACTTCAGTGCATGCGAGAACGCGACCAAAGAAAAACTTGAAAAAAAAAACCAGTTATTTGAAAAAAGAACTGTTTAATTAAAGTTGTTGTAAGGCGTGTTCGGGTTATGTGTCGTTTGTTCAATCGTTAATATGTTATCTGCATCGTGTGGACTTGGAAAACCATAGACCGGTCACAAGTGGGGACGAACACACACCAAGTATTAACGAACTATGAAGAAGAAAAAACGAATGCACGGTACACAAAATAAACGCGTTCAATGCCATATATTAAACACAAACCACTTCGTATAAACACTTCGACAATATAAAAAATCAGAAAGCATTTAATTCACAGTTTATTACAATTTATACGCAAATATTTAATCACAAAACCGTTAGTTTTTAATAAAAATCAATAATTAAACACAAATTAGTGATACACTATTATAACCTCCCGAGCAAATAAAACCCAACCTTAAAATCGAAATTTTAGACTGATATATAAAATTCCGTAAGTAGATTTAATAATAAAAAAATATAGTATTTACATTAGTTGAGCATTTGAGAAAGTTTATATGTAGAATAAAAAATTAAAATATTTATTGAATAAAAAAACGCAATATAATACAAATTTTAATCAGGGATCAGTGACGTAGCCTTAGTATTTTGTACGACGGTCGAACAATTTTGACACTTGCTATTTTCAGTGTACAAAAATGGATGATCGAGTGTTTGTGTGTGCAAGTTAAGTGTTATGGTACCATTGTGCTAGTGTGGGGCCTAGGGCCAATATGTTGAACATGTTCGATATGTGGAACTCTGTTAGCACCAAGCTGGAGCAGACCAACGTTCAGCAAAGCCAGCAACCGCACACTTCAGGTGGGAGCATTAAAGGTAATTTCCTCTTAATAAAACGGGGCCGGTGTTTGGGGCAAACTTTGGACCAAGAGTTTGTAGTAATTGGTAAAAGTTTGGAAGTAGTTAGTAATAATGGGAAATTTTGAAACTGTAATGTACACCCGTTTAGTTGTTTCAAACTTACATTTATTGGTAACTATGAATTTATTTTTGATGTAACATAAGTTTTAACTTCGTTTTTAATAAATGCTGCGAAAAACTACTGTTATATTGAATATTTTTTAAAAATGCTATGAAAATAATCCATTATTTTCTAGCTAGAGAAAAGCTACTTTACTAAGTTTGCCCCAAGCAAATTAGCAAAAAAACCTGACCGGGTAACGTTCGCTAAACTAATCAATCGATAACTTTCATATTATAAAATACTGTAACACATATAATTTAAAACCCTTAGAAATCGGGTTGCATGTGGTAAAATATCTTTGTCAAAAAATGCACCTAATAATTTTAATGCAATATCATTTTGTATCACAATATTTTTACATAAAAATGTAATTAATTATCTTATTATGTTGAATCTCATTGCCCATAAAGTCTCTTTAGTAACAGTAAATCATTGTTATTTTGCACGTTTTAAATTAACGAAAGAGTTGCGAATTATAAAAAAGATTGCGTGAAACAAAACTATAATAAAAAATCTAGAAAGTGAGGTCCGAAAACTTCTTTTTCCGGTATATTTATAGCTACATAATTGTTTCTCATATAGTGGTCTTGCGTAAGACATAAGAAAGTGGCCAATTAAAATTCGGCTGTTGTTGTCGCTCTGTCGTGATATTTCGTAATTATTTTAAAGTCTTTTATATAAAAATAAGCGTTTTTATGCAAGTATCTGAACTTGCAGTATAAGTAGACAAACGTATATTTTGCCTAAGTATTTATGCTTTACACACAATAATATGTATTACTTGCTTTTCACCGTTACGTAATCTAAATTTATCTTCATTGGTCAATGTAAATGCCATACCGTCTGCTACGGTATACACTCTCAATCTCGTGTCTGTCCATCACGATTTGAGAGAAATAGGTTAGCCTATTCATGGCATTAAAAGTCCTAGCCGCCATAACTGGATATAGATGTAGGGGCACTGTATTGAGAGGTTGTTCCCCTAACGCCTACAGTCGCCACAGTGACCCAGATTCAAGTGAGTCTCTTTAACTGGCACGGGATGACAACCACCAGATGCACTATATTTTTAAAGTTAAATCTTTTTCTTTTCAGAATTTCATGGCTTAATGGTCTGCGTGAATAGTACTGGTCCCTTTTATAACACCTAGTTATGTTGGCTTATGTAATAGCGGTTTGTATTTACGTACTTGATGCTAGTTATAAAATCGATACGTTGAACGCACGTCTGTGAAGGCTTCTGTGATAATTTTTCATGCTTTTGCATTTGCATATTTTGGGTCGCTTTAAATAACTTCTGCTACATTTAGGCTGATATGATTCCTAAGTTTTATCATAGAAATTAAGCTTTATATTTTTTAATATAATATCCAGTTTTAAGTGATCTAATCTTTGTGTATACAATGCGATTGTGACAGCTGCATCTCTTCCCACGCAAATTGTATTTTTGCAATCTTTAAAACTTGCATAATTTTACTAAAGTTGTCTTTGAGACTTGAATTGCAATTACTTGCAACTTTTACCTGTTAATAACAACCATTTATTATAATATGATACGTCGATGCTGCTTCAAGTTGTTAATTAATAATATTAACCTTTATCTAAGATAGGAACAAAATTTAAAATGATGGTACCTTCAAATCTTGTTTAAATATAAACTGTAATTCACCTACCAACGCCAATCTTCCGAAACTATGCGATATTCTCTAGTTCGAGAAGTTCAACAGTCAAATAACGCTTCGTCACAGACGTGCTATTCTATAGAAATAAACTTAGGGGGATAATGCGATAACGATGATTGGCATGCACATTGATAAGTTTCAGTATATCAGACAACATTTAACATTAATATTCATATAAACTATGTTTTCTCATGACATCAGTATTCAAACTACAACTGTACATGCAAATTAGATGCACAAGTATCAAAATTTGTTAATAAAATACATTTGACTATACATCATTTGGAAGAATGAAGTCGGTTAAAAAAAAAGTTTGTTTATTTTTTGTTAGCGAATTTTCAGAATGGCTACTATTACATGGGACCGTATTCCATAAATCTACGGTGGTGGATGTATAACAGTAGATATGTGCCTAATTTTTCGGCAACTACAGTCAAATGTTATCTAAGTACATATTGTTCCATACACCACCACCTATATTTGTCCCAATAATGGATTCAATTCCTAAGTACAGCAATCAGTCTCACAGCTGCGTCATTTAGGCCATCGCTAAGTCCAATGCTTTTGAGTTGAGTAAGTCCTAGGGAATGCCATCACGTGACACATTAATGTAACGTAAGATGAGCTCAATGCCGAGCAGGATAGGTGGCGCTGCGGTCGTCGGCAAAAGGTTTAAAGTTAATTGCTATTCGCGGTTTTCCTTGTTGCTGTTTTCTATTCATGCGATTCATTCATAGGTTGAAAGTTTTTTATTAATTGTCTTAGGTTTTGAATTTGAGATAATAACTGTTGATTAAGTACCTATCAATCAAAACAGTTTAACGTATCATTGCGAATTGCGAATATTGATTGAAGAACGTCTGTTAGTGTATTATTTAAGTAATCAAGCAAATAATTTATTAAAACTCGACATAAATCTATGAGCATAATTCAAGACTATTTCGAAATTCTTGTAAGTAAGAACAATCATACATCAAATTGTACCATCAACATTGAAGTCAATAAATGTTTTTTTAAATGACATTGATCACCATGATATTCAGCTACCGACAAAAAGTTGTTCTTTTTTAAATTTCAATTGACATTTCGGCGGTACTTTCACGCGTGGCGCGTTCGGTTTATTGCACAGAAATTTATAAAGGACATGTTGAGCATTTTGCGTGCCACTGTTAAGAAAGCTACGTAGGGCTGATAAAATACAAAGATATATTTTTTAATATAATAAAATGGTTATTATTACCTATTTTGTACTCGTCTCTCTGAAAGTTTAAGTAAAGTTTATATTAAGGAAAACAAGCATACTTATTTCAGATTGTTTTATATTTAGACAATCTATAAATAAAAAACCGCGCCGTTTCTAAATTTATAACTACATTAATATAATACGTTTTACGACTTTAACTCACGCTTGACAGCTTTTTATATTTAAAGTGAAAGTCGATTCAGATCTTAACATCACCATTGTCCTGTCCAGTGTTTGTAAAAACAGGCACTGACTAATCAAAGAGACATAATACCTAAATTTCTAAAAATTTTCTTTACGGATAATAAAAGAAAATAACTTATTCTTGGCATAAGAGGGAAAAAATATAACGTACCTGTCTCAGGTAGGTTTCAAGACAGTCAAATTTTATCCTTGAGACACGTAAACCTAATAGTTTATTTTTAAAAATGTATTTTAAAAAAAATCGGTACGTCGCACTCGCAACTCTAGCCATTCCAAATACACCGATCCACCCACAACAGATTCCTATCACTTTCATCGAGCACAAGCATTTAGATTACATAAACATTATTAAATAAAAGATAAATTACACTTGCTTATTTTAATCTTTAATTACATTCGCATTCAGAATTACACACTTAAAATCTCAACATACAATTTAAATGAAGTGAAAACCCTAAAGCGAACAGTCTGGTTTCTTTTTTTATACGTAGTTGCGTAACAAGGCATTGCTAACCAGTTCCATTTAGCATAAGTTATGATTGGCGTACGAGTTCCAAACATAAACGCGCCCCTCCGATTTAGAAAATAAAAGAGAAACCGACGTTTTTTTTATTGTGTCCTTTGCAAAATCAATGGCCAGTTCGCCATTACAGATTTGTCCGTGGTCTTATTGAAGTTTCGTGAATAACGAAAAAATACTTTGCACACTGTACAAAAGCTATCAAGAAAGTTCCAATCTAAAACTTTCAATAAACGAATCGAAATAAAACGGTATAGAAATGACATTTCTTAATGTCAATTGTCATTTGTTAATGACAGTTTAAGGCCCGATTATACGAACGCTTTTAACATTTACATAATGTTGTTTCCATTCGTTTGTCCATTCAACACCACAGGCTGATTCTTTCGACAACCATCCGATCACCTTTTATAACCTTTACATTTTTTTTAATTTTTTTAAATGATTAACCAATTTATTTATCCATATTGTTAAACTTAATTATAACTTTACTGAAAATAGTATAATACATATTGTGTCTTGTCAATGAAATCTAGAACGTTCTTTTTTCTCCATATTATAGCGAAAATATTTAAATTAAATTCATATAATAATACGGATGAACATTGAATCAAAGTTTGTTTAATTTCTAAGGGGTAATAGTATAATAAAAAAACTTGATTTACCAGCACAATGAGTACATATGCCAACCAGCAATACTAGTTATTGCCGAGTCTGCACTCGGATCGAATTTCTACCGGACGCAATAATTATTGGTATCAAAACTATTTTTTATAATGTAAGCTATATTTTTAAATACTGCAAGCGATGTTGTGTACGTTATTTTGCCTAATATTTGGTCGAAATAATGCTTAGTCATCATTTTACTCTGTACTGAGCTATATTTAACAAATATGCGATTTTTAAATGGCAAAATAATTCATACTTAGGTCTGTTCAAGTGCCGAGAAATATTTTTTATCACTACTTACAAGCATGATTTGTACATTAATTCAATGTTCAATATTCGCGTAAGTGTCAAAAACTCATAAGACCCCGTATTAACGGTCCGGCGAAGCTTGAATTGCCGACAAAAACGTAATACCGAAATAAATCGTAATCCAGACAATATTCTATCAAATTATGTTATTATTCGGATTTGGATAACCTTAATCTAGGTTTCTACGATACTATTTAGTCTGCTACTATTTCACTGGAAATAAAAGATCGAAAAATCGTTCCAAACTTGGTAAAGTTATTAAAAATTGCATTCGCTTACATTTATTTCCGGTGAAGTATTTTGGACGAAATGGTAACTTATGAACCTAGATTAACGGTATCCGAATCCGAATAATAACAGAATTTGATTAAATTGTGTTTGAATTACGATTTATTTCGGTATTACGTTTGTAAGAGAAATTCGGTCCGCCGGACTCTTAAGTATTACATGGGAATAAAATACTTACCTGCAAAATGTATGTGTACAATCATATTTTTATGAATGAAAAATATTAGTATGACAAACGAGTCATCCAGTGCAATTCGTAATATAATTGAAGGAAATGGATGGTTTAGCTCGTAGTACTCTGTAGTGAAGTGTTGCTAGTGCATCTATGAATAGTGTAAGTAAGTTCTATTGAATTTAATAGCATGGCAACACTGTTGTGGTTTAAAACTGTTTCAATTTGGAATTTATAAAAGTTTATCGTTGTCTCTTCATCCTCTATGCATTCTTTATCATTAATCGTAGAAAAACAAAGAGGAATGCCTCTTTGTTTTTCTATTTTAATTATTTTTTGAAAAAAGCCTTCGTTAAGTTGCACACGATGAACTCATCAGTTTCATCTTAATCAGATTAATGATAAAGACTGCATGGAGGATGAAGAGACAACGACAAAAATACTATTTTTTTTATTAAAAAAAAAAATATTATTAGCTATATATATTTTTTTAATTCAGCCATTTCTGTCCTACTGCAATTGCTTTTAAAGAATTAGAAGGTTATAATGATATATCCTATCAATCTGACCTATTGCAAGGGACTAAAAACATTGCTAGAGGGAGAACTCTTTAAAACATAGTAGGTAGCTTTTTATTATTTTCCTACACTAATAAATTATCTCAAATTCAGTTCGCATGAAAATTTGAAAATTTAATTTGTTAAAGCTTATTTTTAATATCAGCCAGTTATTTTTGTTAGGCTCGATAACTAGCCATTTTGTCATTTGTGTACGTAGCACTTCCTAAAGTAAGTTGCCAGTATCAATAAATTTATTAAAAAAGCTCAATTTAATGTAATGTGTAGAGCATTTTACTAAATTGAAGTATTGTTTATCGTAATCATGGGTTCTTTATCATTATAGATTTCTGAAGAAAATGCTAAGTGTTGCGTTTTGAACCCCTCTGTCTACGGTGGATCCATTATTTTGAGAATGACATTTAAATTATTTAGAAAAATACGACCTTAAATGTCAATAAGTAATGCTCATTTCAATTTAAACCGTCATAGAAGCTTAATATTGCTCGTAATAGGATTAGGTTCACATAATCATGTTTACACATAATACACATAAGTATATATGTGCCTGTATTTAACTAAGTACCTAAATCCATACATGCCTTAAAATCACATACACACACATGAAAAGTACCAAGCTACCAGGATAGCAGAAACATGTGACAGGTCGCGAGTCGGTTTAGTACTAAAGTGCGCAAGAAAAAGTTGCCTGGCCAAGACCCATATAGCGTGTTCAATGTACTCTGACCAACAAGTTTTGATACTTGCGAACGTTGTCATGTGTTTGTATGTTAGCTTTTTTATTATTGAAGATAATTACATAGGTACTCATTTAATTGACTGAACGTTAGAAAAGAAACTGTAATTATTGTGTCATAAATATGGATTTAAGACTGATAACTGTTTTTGTCTAAGAATTATAATAATACACTCTGATTAAGGGCTATATCAGATTTATTTTTACCATTCATATACTATTTAAGAAATGGAATTAGGTAAAAGTACATGTTTCATAATAATATTTTAATACCATTACAACAACTTTCATATAATATTATCTTGATTTATGTATATGCCTAGTAGAATAAGCGTTTTTAAATTCATATTTATACTTACGTTTGAATTCGTGATTATGAAAATCCGGAAATACTTATTTGTTAACGTTTTATACAATAAATTAACTTTTAGTTAGAGAAGCAGATATAACTTTTACTTTTGTGATATAAAATACAACTTTTGAAATTTTTAACAGAATCACAATGGTAGAGAGTAATAAAAAAAGTTGTCAATAGTTGAATTTCTACTAACATAATCCTATTAACGTGCGTGGGAGACACCTATGACTTTCCTTAATGATTTATTTGACTAGAAAAATATGTTTTTCCTGTTTCTTTAAAATATAGGTTAAATAATTTAGTTTAATAAATATTTTAAATCTATCATTGCAAAAGATCTTAGGTGTATCAGTTTTTACTAGGTACCTAAGCTTGTACCATTTTTATTCGCACTTACAACAGGCAAAGTGTACAACGTAAGAACATACAGAATAAACAAACCACGGCATTTATGTTTCAGAGACTAGCATTTTAATAGTTTTTTTCCTTTGTTCCACCTATACCCACCATATTCGTATTCTCGAATTTTTAACAGAAAACCATTACCATGTTCCTTACGATAATTTACATTCACCATAACAAGTATCAAGCATTTAGGTTAAAAATATGATTACCTTAACTAAAAAATAATCAAAAACACTTGTATACCCACTATTTACCGACTAAATATATGCCAAGTATCAACTGCTATCGGTCGCGGTCCACACATTTACGTATGCGCATGCGTGGAGCGTGCACTCAGGTACTCGCGACTGATATGATAATATTAGTTGTCTGTGTGTTGCACCGTGCTGCGTTTAGACCGCCTAGTCTAGCCGGTGGCTAGTAACTATGTACTTAGGAGACTACGTAAGTGATTAGGTGATGTAGACTGGGGTAATAGCGGCTTCAGCTTGAGTCTTATCATAGAATCTATCTTATGATCTGTCTTATAATATCCCCATGTGCAGAAGGGTTAGAATACCTAATGTTCCTTAATGCCTATCAGGTAGGCATCTCGTAAGAGGCGAGAAAATATCTGACTTGCTCGGTGGCAGGACTTCTTGGGGTGTGACTGGCTGGCGACCTTTACGACGGAATCTGTTGTAAAGCACCTTGGTGTGTGTTTCATCTTCTGTAGTCCGTAGAGGCTATTAAAGGGTGGAATCAGAAACTTCTCTGGGGATGCAGGTGGTCATGGGCGACGATGACTACTTACCTACCATCAGGTGGCTAGTCAGCTTGTTTGCCGACAAAAACCAATAAAAAAAAGAATCATCACATTGTTGTTTTGAGTTTGTTTTAATTTATCAAAGTTTAGTTGAAATAAGATAACATACCATCACGACTGTTTCTCTGTAAGGTTAGACAGAGTTGTACGCCCGCCCACAGTACGCCGTTCTAAGTCCCATGTAACAGACCATAACTCAGTTGCTATTGAGAATTTCATAGAAAAACCCAGTCGTTCAGTCTAGCAATCAGCTAGTTCAAACTAGGTACTCTATTGCAAATTACCGGCTGACTGGGCTGGCTAGCGGCTTACATAATGATATTAGCTGGCCGTGCGAGTTCTATGCTTCGTTTAGACCGGCTAATCCTTACCTATTCTAGTTGCTATCTGCACCAATGATAATGTTTTAGTCCAGTGGTCCTACGCTAGAGCGATTCGATCCTGGATTCGATTCCCAGGTTGAGCAAAGTGTTATTGGGTTTTTCTATGAATTTCTCAGTAGCAGCATACTTAAAAGAATATTTATGGAGTTTCTTGTCGACTCTTGCCATGCTTTTTTGGTATTTCAAAAGTACCGTAAATAAATTGTCTAATTGAAATCAAACATTTGACTGACAGCTCGGAGTTTTGATTTGTGCCTGGTTTAAGGCAAAAGCCTCTTATTACATGTCACCTAAACATACCGGCGAACTGGTGATGTAGCGTAACAGTTGCGCTTACGACTATTAGGTTAATTAGGCAATTATTTACTATAGTAACCTTTAACCACTGATCGGAAAAAGGTGAGCTAATTTACCTGAACTTAAAGAACAGGACAAAACTTCTTTACGACAACATATTTTTAGGGGACCATGGTCCCGGGTTTCGGAACATCATTAAAGTATTAATGTTATTAATATAGAAAACAACTGAATTCCTTTCCTGGTTTTTTTCCGAAAGTTGACACAAAACCAGGGTATCTATAATTTAAAGAAAAAAAAAGACAATATCGGAATCCCTTATTTAGGATTGAACGACGTAAGAAAGCGCGGTAGCTAATATAATTTACGTAACAGCTTTAATAATATATCACACCCTTTTTGATCTTTGCATTTTTACAAGCTAAATTAAAAAAAAAAGGTTTTAACGCTTCTTTCTGACGATAATCTACAGTAACTTATTCTTATTTCTAATTTACAAATAATATATCTTCGACCGTCCGTCCTTTCCTCAAATAAGTATCGCTTTGATTTTTATCCGTCGATAATATATAGGTTATACGTTTATCTATCCTTATTTTTAAGCTCTGACCTGTAAACTGTAACTTATGAATGTTTTTTTCCCTAAATAAATAAATATAATCCATCACTGTTTACGTGGGAGAGCCATGCTTCGGCATGAATGAGCCGGCTCGACCGGAGTGATACCACGGCCTCACAGAAAACCGGCGTCAAACAACGCTTACGTTGTGTTTCGCCGAGTGAGTGAGGTTACCGGAGGCCCAATCCCCTTTTAAAAGGCGGGCAACGCACTTGTGACTCCTCTGGTGTTGCGGGTGTCCATGGGCGGCGGTAATCGCTTACCATCAGGCGATCCTGCTCGTTGGACCCCTATCCCATAAAAAAAAAGTTATAGTAAATTTCTGATGTAAGTATATGCCAAAGCTATCTCCAATCCCTCGTATAGGTTATACTTAGATGGCTAGTTCTTACTAACCTCGCAGTTTGCGGTGCTTTACTGGGGGAACTTACAAGCGACTGATAATAATATCGCATGTGTGTGCGTGAATGCACTGTGCTTCGTTTAGTACGCTTTCGTCTAGCTGGGGCCTAGCTAGATATTGTTGATGATGTTACTAGCATGAATATATTATCTATATAAATAAAAAAAGAACCTGACTGACTGACGTATCAACGCACAGCCGAAACTACAGGAGCTAGATCCCTGAATGTTTGCATGCTGGTTGCTTTTGCACTGTAGACGAGCACTAAGAAATTCAACCTCTATGGTAGTGAAAAGGGGGTTGAAAGTTTGTATGAAAATCCACACCCACTACCATGCGTTTGACATATACACACACACATATAAATATGTAGTAAACGATGATATCGTCAAGACTCAGACGTCAAGATATGTACAGCTGTCATTCGCTGTTGACATATTGACAATTGTTTTCTAAAATTAGGCTTTACACATTTTATGATATGTAAACCTCCATGGTGTATAATAGGAACAGTGGGCACAGTACGAGTATATTTTAGAAACGAAAATTACCTAAGTACGCAGGCAAAGCTGCGCACGGAAACTCTTGTTTAATATATGTCTCCTATCACCCATTGGGGGCAGAGTCTATAGACTTTTACTTGCTACGATCCTGACACAATTTTGATTTTCGCTTCATCTACATTCATTAATCTCGTCATCCATGATAGTTGGTTAGGGGTGCTCTTATCCTGACTCTTTTTTCAAAATGTAAAGGAAGGTTATTGTCATGCACACATTCATTCTCCGAGCAGCTATTGAGAATTTTAAATAAAATCATAGTAACACTTTTTCCGACCTGGAAATCTAACCTCTGACTTCACACTCAGCAGTTGCAATCACAAGGCTAATTATGTAGTTATCTGTATAAAATCTACAAATGGAATCTAATGATAAATTTTGTTTATTTCTTTTAACAGATCCTTTGGAGACACTTTTAAAAGTCAATGTTTTGGTATTTAGCACTAGATGGCGCCGGCAATTTGTAATTGACGACCTCTGAAAAAAAAACCAGGGTATCAAGTTTTCTTCTAAAGTCCAGTAATTAGTATCAACATAACATATCACGCCTGTATTCCCCGAAGGGATTAAGCAGAGGTCTACTAAGTAATATTCAGCCACAGTTCGCCAGTATGTATAGGTGTCGTCAGTAGGCTGAACTAATATTTTCGATCAGAGATAAAATCTGTGATCAGAAACGTCTTGGTCGATGAAATGGTTACTGCGCATGTCAAGCTATCGATGTGTGCGAGAACAGTCTGAAAATCCTATTTCTGTTTTTTCAGTACAAGATTTATCGAAACTGCCTCATTAGTCTAGTGGTCTTAGCGCGATTGCGACGCTAGAAATCCTGGGTTCGATTTCCAGGTCCGGCGAAGTCTTATTAGCTTTTTCTATGAAATTCTCAATAACTTCTCGGAGTTAGACTTGTGTCCGGTTAATGGCAATAGGCTGGCCCCCTATTACACGGGACCTAAACATACCGGCAAACTGTAACTTTGCCCTTTCGGGGAATACAGGCGTGATGATATGTTTTCTGGCTTTTAGGGTTCCGTAACTCAAAGCAAACCCTTATAGGATCTAGGTCTGTCAAGCTCAAGACCCCTTTTTCCTCAGGAATGGGTGGAGGTATCAAGTTGGAATTAGAAAAAGAAATACATAGGTCTATGGCCGCTTGGAGATGTAAAAAAGTCAAGCTTCTGTCAATGCAATATAAAATTACGTACCTGTTTCTTTGTTTGCTTATTACGTTTTCACGCATCGCCAATCAATTTTAGTCAATTTTGCTGTACAGAGAGATTGAACCTTCAAGTAGGCTACCTTTTTTTATTGGATAGGGGGACAAACGAGCAGACGGATCGCCTGATGGTAAGCGATTACCGCCGCCCATGGACACCCGCAACACCAGAGGAGTCACAAGTCGACTTTCGTCTTAAAAAGTCTGTTAAGATGCGGGTATAACCACGGGCGATAGCTATTAATATAATAAATATAAAAGTAACTCTCTGGCTTTATTAGAGTGGACTTTTGAGAAGAAATTCTCAAAAAGTCTGTTGCGATGCAGGCAAAACCGAGGTCTACAACTAGTCTCATAGAAATACCAGTAACAGCCAATTAGGTGTTTTACAGAAGGCAGTAAAATAAAACACCACCAATACAATGTAAGATCTAATAATATGATAGTAAGGTGTTAAGTGTCGCAACAGTTACGCGAATAGTTATGTCTTTTACGGTTTGAAAGGTTTTATTTGTTGCTAATACTTTTGTTACCCCTGATTTAGACTCAATATTGAATTCTACTCAATATAGATAACTAGCTTTTGCTTGCGGTTTCACTCGTAACCCAAAGGACTGACACAAAAGGTAGCCTATGTCCTTATCCAAGGTCCAACATTCATTACAAAATTTATCAAAATTGATTCAGCGGTTTAGGCGTAACACAACAAACAAACATACACACAGGCTTACTTTCGCATTATTATACTATAATGACTAATTGTCCTATCAGCTGATATTCATCATCATCATTCATCATATCAGCCAGAAGACGTTCACTGTTGAACAAAGCTCTCCTCTAAAAGGTTTCCATAATTGCCATTACCTACAGAGCACAAATCTAAAATCCAAGCTGCTACCGAGAATTTCATAGAAAAACCCAAGAACACTTTGCTCAACCTGGTAATCGAACCCAGAACCTCACGCTCAGCAGTCATGCTTGCGATTGGCAGATGAAATAATATTAGGCTGGAAAAAAATATTTTTGTATCTAAAGCTCCGTTCTTCAGCCAGTCATCTAGGCAAGCGCTAGTGTCTCAGTCAAGCACTAGCCCTTTCTAAAGACTCCTCGAATAACTATTTAAACGTCACTTGCATGTGTGCGTGTACGCATGTCCGCACGTTGCGTTTATACCGATGACGTCATCTCAGTGTTCGCACGAGGGGCGGAGGGCTCGGGGGTGTTGCACAAAAGTTTAATTATCTACTGAATAATTAAGTTATGTAAAAACATTGTTGATGGGGTTTTGAAGGCGGGTTTAGTTAAATTATGATGTAACATGTATTTCTCAAAGGGTTAGGCAGAGGCGTACTTAATGTAAACCCACAGTATGCCGGTATGTTTAGGTCCCATGTAATAGGGGGCCAGCTTATTGCCATCAACCGGGCACAAGTCTAATCTCTGAGCTGCTACTGAGAATTAAAACCCAATAACACTGGTCGACCTGGAAATCAAATCCAGGACCTCTAGCGTCCTGCTAGAGGTCCTCAGCACCAGGACCACTAGGCTAATCAGGCAGTCAGTATATACATACATACACTCACGCGTTTCTCCCACAGGGGTAGGCAGAAACTATAGACTGCCACTCTGCTACGATTCTTGCATACTTCTTTTGCTTCCTCACACATTCATAAATCTTCACATACATATACGCCGGTTTCGAGTGGACCTGACATTTTGAAGGATTTCGCCAATAAAATCGGCGTATGTCCTTCTGGAGCCACCCCTACCGATGCTGCTAGTAATGAGCTAGTTAACATAACATAATCAACCCATTATACTGTCCCACTCCTGGGCACGGGTCTCCTCTTAGAATGAGGGGGATTAGGCTATAATCCACCACGCTGGCCTAGTGCGGATTGGCAGACTTCACACGCCATCCAGAAAATCTCTCAGGCATGCAGGTTTCCTCACGATGTTTTCCTTCACCGTTTAAGCGCGTGATAATTAACTATAAATACGCACATGACTTTGGAAAGTTTGAGGTGCGTGCCTTGGTTTCGAACTCGAGATCTTTGACTTGGCAGTCCAACGGTCATACCACCAGGCTATCACTGTAATGAGCTAGTCAAATTATATTAATTACAATTTAACATCAATGCATAATATACGAATGTAGTAATGTGCCACCCACATTACCAGTAAACTTAATATAAAAAAGTCAAAAATCTGAAGTTTGAATCCGAGATCTTTATGACGGTGAAGGAAAACATAGCGAGGAAAACTGAGAGATTTTCTCGACAGCATGTGAAGTCTGCCAACCCGCACTAGGCCAGCATGGTGGACTATTGGTCAACATGGTGGACTATTGGTCAACATGGTGAACTCTCAATTATAGAAGAGACCCGTGCCCAGCAATGGGACGCTAAATGATGATGGAGGCATGGTTCTTCTGTATACAGTGCTATAAGTAGTTCTGTGGTAATAATTAAGGGTTATATCAACGGCGCTTTGTTAAAATTTTTCATTAGTTTTTCTTCGGACCTCAAGGACGTACGACTGACCCCGTTTCGGGTATCAGCACACAAAAACCATTATCACCTTGATGGGATATTGCCAAATGTAAAAGCGTTCTGATTGTAAGTGTTGCAATCGACGGAAGGTTGTTTTCTCTTTGATTTTGCGTTCAATTGTTAATACTGTGTCAATTTTGCAAACATTTTTGTTATTACTATCAGATATCTGAGAAGCTTAGGATATCGATAAGGGAACATCACTAATAAAATCGTAATCTACTGCTTGTTTCTCATAGGAAACAAATCTCTCTGTCATATGCTAACTGACACAAAGACTGACTGAACTGACTGCTGACAAAAAGAGGATCCAAATCAAATTGGGATCAAAATTTTTGAACCTATGGAAATATTTCCAACTAGCTGTTGACAAAATGCACCCGATGTCCGAGGTCCAATCTATCTTGATACCAAAGATCATCATAAATGGTTCAGGGGTTTAGACGTGGAAACGTACAGTACGCGCGGCATAAGTTGGCCGGAGTGAAGTTCGCCGTTTTAATGCGCAGTGGATTGTTTACGTTAAAAATTGTATACTGCGCAACCAAACAGCTAACTTCAGTTCGGCCAACTTATGTCGCGCGTACTGTAATAGACCAAGAGACAGAGTTACTTTCGCATTTATAATTTGAATATGGATGTCCGCTCTATAATCCTTACTAAATCTCTTTGGGAAAGACAAGACATAGAATAAATAAAATGAGACCTCATTAATTTAACATCAAAGGACAGGAAATTTGACTGGAAATCAAACCGAGAACGTAGCGAAGAACGTAGCGAAGTACCACCAGTGGACTAATGATGCAGGTTAATTTTACTTCATGGTATTAATTAACCCCATCATGTTATAGAATGCCTATTTTAATTATTATGATTTTGTAGTAAACTTTTGGAAAATAAATTATAACAGTTATGTCACGAAACATAATAGTAAATCTAAAAGCTCTGCTGACGACATTTTAGATAAAAAGCATGAACAATGCACATATCGGTCTCTCTAGGTCGAATGCTACGATAAACGATAATTTAGTGCCTAAACATGGACTTTGGTTGAACATTGCAGGGTTTAAACACATAGATAAATTTTAACCGACTAGTCGGATATTCTTTATTTTAAAAAATGTTGCCCCGCACTATCATTTTTTTCTGCATCGTAGTTGCGTCTTCAAACACAAATTTTCATATACATAGTCACGTGGAACCTGTAGGTCATACGAATATTGGATCCGGGATGAAATTCACATCATCATCAGCCCATATACTGTCCTCCTGCTAGGGATGGGTCTCGTAGACTGATAGTGTTTTAGTATAGCCTACTGCGAGTATGGCTGCAACTGTTCGAGAATTTCATAGAAAAACCGACTAGACAGTACGTACGGTTTACGGTTCACTCGCCGTCTTAAGGTACGGTCATGTTGTATGTACTTACACATGAAATTGCGGATCTGGATATGGATTCGGATATATGACTATACTAGCTGCTGTCCGCGACTTTGTCTGCGTGGACTTCAGAATTGGGTCCACCTGGATAAAAAGTAGCTTATGTGTTATTCCAGACTATAATCTATATCTGTGCCAAATTTTATCCAGATCCGTTCAGCCGTTTTGGCGTGAAATAGTAACAAACATCCATACATCCATACTCACAATCATTCACGTTCATAATATTAGTAAGGATTATCGGTTTCCGTTACTGTTACAGATATTAAATTATTTCGAATTATCCGATTGTTTCTAAAAGTTTAAGAGGATATTACAGTATTTAGGAATTTTATAAGAGAAATACATTTATTCCGTTCATATATGGGCCCCACTCACATTTTATCGGTTTCGGATATATTTTTATTTAGAATATCCGAGAATTTCGATTACAATTACGGGGCTTCATAGTGTCCCTGGTATTTATTACTTACTTTCAGAAATCTATGAAAGTTTATTGACAGACACGGTGGTATTACGGCAAGTATAAACCGTTCTCGTGAACAAGAGGCCTAAGGCATTATTATGATGCAGATAAAATGATTTAATTAGCACTCTGAGAATAGGTACTGTTGTAAGACAATTGTTATTATGTCATATTTTATCTAAGAAATTGCATGCTAACCTTTTTATAGCTTATCAATAGAAATCGAAGTGATTCTTTTATTATTATTATCGATATTTATTATTATATGATTATATTTTATTATTATAGAGATATTTTATTATTATACGATTTTTTTATTATAAATATCTCTTTTATTTTAGCCAATTTCAATTTGTCGGATATTTTTTGAGTAGGATTATGGCGCGATATTTTCGCTGATCGTGGATCGATTTAGATCTTTCCTTTTTTATTTTATTTAATATATTTCATCATAATGCTCATCGCATATACTCTGATATGTAAACTGTAACGTACAACTGTCTTTTGTCCCTAAAAAAAAATTTAAGCCTGCCTCCCCACACTATGGTGGGTGCTTTTACAAAACACAAATTCTTACATACACAAACCTAGACTTAGAGCAACTACCTATGGTTCATACAATTATATGCTCCATGTGGGGATCAAACCCACAACCCGTGGCGCAGAAGCCGATCGTTGAGCTGTGCCTCCAAACGCGCTGTCAAGTGTTTGAAGCCTGTTTTCTTTACCTAAAAGATTAAATTTTATTTTATAATTATTACACTTTGTTTAATTTCGAATTAGCAACCCATCAAATTCTGGTCCTTACTATAATTGCTTTACTTTACTTTAATGATTACTTATCCTTCGGTTAATTTATAATTTATTTTTATTATTGTGTATTTAGTTTGTGATTATTTAAGTCTTTATTAGCTCTTTTCGCCTGAAACACAGGATTACCTAGTTCAGGCACAATTATTATACTTTGTATTACCTAGTTTAAACTATCTTAGCAAAAAATGTTTACTCAATAAATTATATCTTATTCTCTTATTTCTTTACATTATGGCACTTGCGAGTATCTGTGTTATCATTGCCACCAGCCATTCAGACTCCTTTCAAATAAATACTTATTAGAATAACGTTTTTTAATGTCGTTCTTTATAGTATTCAATAAGGCTGAATAGAAAAATACTTTTGCATAACAATTATGCGTAAATACAATGAAAGCAGAATAAGAATCACATTCGTCATTTTGAGCGCGCATTCTATCGACCTTGAATCTTTTTTTGCGTTAGCAACCCATCTGTTTCGCGATGTAAGTAGGGCTGCTTACCATAGGACATTGTCACCTATCTTTTTATGCGTAAATACAATGATGATTTTGAACGTTGATACAGTAACATCCGCGGTTTTGATCGCACATTCATAGATAGCTCGGCCTTGCGAGTGCTATTCAACTCGGTGACATACTTTTCAGTTGGCTTCAAGCCGTGTGGCTTTACAAAGAATAGTCTACTTTATTTCCAACTGTATACAGTTGATATTTTAATGGCGGATCGTAACATAAAGTTTTAATTGAGACAACGCACCGTCCTATCGCGAATTTCGAAATTTGAAATTCGAATTTGGCGTTTTTTTATACTCTCTCACTCAATTTTAATTTCGATTCGGCTAACTACATTGAATATTAATATTGTTTTTTTTTTTGCTGGAGGCACAGATCATTTGTGCATTCAGTAAGTACCTTTATGTTACATACTTAACAGCAGTAATAAAACCTTATACTTTAAGAGATTTTCCAAATTTTTTCCTTCTTGACTGATAAGACAAAATCTTAGTACACACTGCGCATGTGTAAAAGACAAACAAAAAGCCAGCGCGTGCCTTGCGCAACGCAGGGCTGCGCACGCGTCGAATTTTATTACCTTAAAACTTGTAACATAGCTATAAGCATGGATTTTTTCGACTGAACAGTCGATAAATACCATGTATAGACGCATGAGTTTAACCCCTTTTTACCCAACTACGAAAAAGGAGTTTAACTATATAAATGTATGTATGTAAGAATGTCGAACCTAGCTCAAAAACTACTGATCATATTTTGACAAATGATGTGTCAATTGATTCGTTTCCAGATGGTAAACCTATTAATTTTTGAAAAAAATAAAACAATATCGCCGACGAATCATAAAAAAGGGAAACACGAAATGATAAAATTCACTGGAATTTAATAAATAACGTGTCTTTGGATTCTTCTTGACTTATGCAGAATATTCGCATGGATCGTCTCAACAGGGTTGGCGGTAGAATATATTGGAGACTAATTTCTATATTTTTTATGACCCATGACTGCCTTATTAGTCTAGTGGTCCCAAGCGCGACTGCTAAGTTAGAAGTCATGTTTTGTTATAAGTCAAATTGTTATTGGGTTTTTCTATAAAATTCTCAGTAGCAGCTTCGCAGGATTTGTGCTCGGTTAATGGGCCATAGGCTCGCCCCCTATTACATGAAACCAAAACATACCAGCTAACTGTGGGTCTACATAAGTACACCTCTGCTTAACCCTTCGGGTAATACAGGCGTGATAGTATTGCTATACAAGTTACTAACTAACCGTCTTACTAGCTATCATCACAGCGTTAAAAGCGTGACGTAATGCAGAAGTGCGTGCTGCCAACGTGTAGTGCGATCGACTCTTGCGCAACCTTACGTAGGGCTCGCGTAGTACTGTCAGCGTTTTAGATAGATAGCAAGGATTGATCGTTTAGAATTATTAGTACCTACGTAATAAGAATAACATTTAACGCAATGACACCTGTATTTCCCAAAGGGTTAGGCAGAGGCGTACTAATGTATACACATAGTTCGCCGGTATGTTTAGGTCCCATGTAATAGGGGACGACACAAAACCCAAACTCCGAGCTGCTACTGAGAATTTAATAGAAAAACGTGGGAGAGCCACGCTTCGCCAACCGGTGTCAAACAACGCTTACGTTGTGTTTCGCCGAGTGAGTGAGGTTACCGGAGTTCCAATCCCCTTTTAAAAGGCGGGCAACGCACTTGTGACTCCTCTGGTGGTGCGCCTGTGCCTCTGTGGTAATCGCTTACCATAGGCGATCCGTCGGCTCCTTTGTGCCCCTATTCCATAAAAAAAACCAATAACAGTTTGATCGATCGAACCGAACTCAGGACTTCTAGAGTAGCAGACGCGCTGATTACTAGGCGTATGAGGCCTATGACCTTCTCCAAGGTATCAAAGCCAATCTATCTCTATAACAATGATTCATCAAAATTGGTTCAGCGGTTTAGGTGTGAAAATGCAACAAATAAACAGACAGGGTTCTTGTTTAATTAAAAAACTACAGTTATTCTTCCGACTGCCTCATTAGTCTAGTGGTCCCAAGCGCAACTGCTACGCTAGAGGTCCTGGGTTCGATCCCCAGGTCGAGCAAAGTGTTATTGGGTTTTTCTATGAAATTCTCAGTAGCAGCTCGGAGTCTGGATTTGTGTCGTTTAATGGCAATAGGCTCGCCCCCTATTACTTGGGTCCTAAACATACCGGCGAACTGTGGGTTTGCGTACATTATTACACCTCTGCCTAACCCTTCGTGGAATACAGTCGTGATGGTATGTTATATTATTCTGCCGTGGGAGCGTCCAAAATCTCACATAGACAACATTGGAACGGAATAAATCCTTAATAATATTATAAACGTGAAAGTTTGTGGAGATGGATTGATGTATGGATATTTGTTATTATTTCACGCCAGAACGGCTGAACGGATCCGGATAAAATTTGGCACACATATAGATTATAGCCTGGAATAATATATAGGCTACTTTTTATCCAGGTCGAACCCAATTCTGAAGTCCACGCAGACAAAGTCGCGGGCAGAAGCTAGTAAATAATAGCTAGCTAAATAATATATACCTTTATTTTTCTAATACCAACTATAAAAACTACTTTGAATATTAGCACTTTCTACAACCTTCACGACATTACGTAGGTATCTACTAGTCACACATTTTCCTTATTGCAACACTGCATATTGGAGGGAAAGCGGTGACTATACAAATATCAATTGTAAACTGGTTATTTTATTGATTATGTCGGCAAACGAGCAGACGGGCCACCTGGTGGTAAGTAGTCATCGACGCCTATGGACACCTGCAACACCAGTTGCTGATTCGTTGCCGAGCCTTACGAACCCCTACGAACTGCAGACTGCCAGAGCCGCAGCAACCGAGCGGGACCTGGCTCTCACGCGTAAAAGTCGAAACACACACCAAAGTGCTTTACGACGGACATCCGACGTAAGGATGGCCGTCAGTCAGTCAGACACCAAGAGGTCCTACCACCGCGCAAGTCAGATATTTTCTCGACTCTTACGAGATGCCTATTTGAATGGCAGTGAGGAACAGTATTCTAAACCATCCCCAAACGTTTTATCAATGTTTTACATAATTATATTTATAAAAGAGTTCGTGGCTAAGTATACTAACTACGCTGATTAATCAATTTGCAAGGTTAATCTGTGAGTGCCGCGGTTAGTTTATGGATGGGTGTCGATTATTAAAACATCGAGACTCCATCGAGCATCGTCGGTCCTGTCATACGAACATCTATAAAAATCGTTAGTGGTAGTTAGAAACCCAAAAAAAGCTTAACAACGGATCTTGACTTCATATATACACAAAACATAATCCACTCAGATTAGGCTATTATCTACCACGCTTGCCTAGTGCGGGTTGGCAGACTTCACACGCCATCGAGAAAATCTCTCAGGATTTCCTCACGATGTTTTCCTTCACCGTTTAAGCGTGTGATAATGAACTATTAATACGCACATGACTTCGAAAAATCAGAGGTGGAATCAGCGTGCTTTGGGTTCAAACTCGAGACCTCTGACTAGGCAGTCCAACGGTCATACTACTAGGCTATCACTACTTTCTCTATCTATCTATCTTTACTTCGGATATCGGTATTGCCCAGTAATTGTGTTGCGGAGGTCTGATGGCAGTCGCTAAATATTTAAATTATATGACAAGGAGATAGGTTGCATCCTGAGAAAGAAAATATAGGCTACATTTTGTTTAAAAACATAACATAATACCAACAACATGTATTCCCCGAGGGGTTAGGTTACCCACAGTTCACCGGTATGTTTAGGTCTCATGTAATATGGAATTTTCATTAATTGAACACAAATCCGAAATTAAGAGCTGTTACTAAGAATTTCATAGGCAAACCCGACAAAAAATTGATCGACCTGGGAATCGAATCCACCTCTAATGTAGCAGTCGCGCTTTGGACCCCTAGAGTAATGAGGCAGTTAGTCTAAGCATATAGAACTATTCTATAGTATAAATAATATTGTAGGTATATACCAAAAAGGGATAACTTACAATTACATAGGTAATACTGGTTTCTGACACTTACGCGAATATTAAACATTGAAATGAAGCTACTTTTTACTGATTTTATTGCGTTGTATTGATATTATTTGATTATTCGATTTTTATTGTATCGGATTGCCAATAATTAACAAAATGTAAGGTAGGTTACTAACAAGTAATTTTATCATTAAAACGTCGAACACCTCAGTCTACCCGTGACCATGGATGCTGTAAAGGATCCGAAACGTCGGGAGTCAAATAATATCCATACAACGCGATAAAATCCGTAAAAAGTAGTTTTATTTCAATTACATTAGTAATTTCAGATTCCGAATCATTGGAATGACGTCAGTCAATATATCGCATGCGTTTGCGAAGCCTTGGCGCTACTTTATAATAAGGTTGTATCAAACATGATGCCTATATCGGGCAACAGCGCTTAGGATTAATACCGAACTCCTTTTACTAATCGACTTAGGGATCGGTTAAAGTATTTTAATTAAGTGATGTTTTAGTAATCTTTAACTCGTCGATAAATCCATAGTTAACTTCGAGGTACTTCTTAAAATATCGTTAGCAACAGAACCGGTTTTTAAAGTAAGTACGTCGATATATTTTATAGCTGACAGGTTGTTTCCGGTATTTAAAAACCAGTTTTTAAATACCACAAAGACCCTTCAGGAAAAGTTTTCAAAAGAGTTTGGAATACAGTTAGTTACCAGGGTGAATATCCGAACATTATTTAACAAATCATTCTTCTCATCATAGTAGTTCTCTCTTTCATAGTTCAGATTGTTTTTATTCTTGTCTTATTGCTTGACGGCAAGTAGCTTAAGATTTCATTATCATCATTATAGTTTGTAGTCAAACATCTGTATTCTTAACTTTGGGATGAAGTTAATGACGTAGTAATGTTTCTCAAAGATTCATCCATCAATAATTGTCTAACGTCAACAAATTTTCATATATTCATAATACTGAACCACTGAAAGATTTTTCTTATTTTTAATCGTGTTAGGCTTACGCTTGAACGCCAGTTCGCCTGACCTTATGCGACACTACGATGTACGATGGAAGTTCCAACGCAGATCGCAGTTCCATCGCGAAGCGCGTTCTATCATGGATAGCGCTTGCCTATCGTGATTTAAAGACACCCAGATTATATCTATCGGGAAAGACTCACTCGGGAAGCGCATTCCACATTTCAGCGGTACGCATTATAAAAGTTGATCTTGAAGTAGGAGATAAGATCACCCAATATTGACATTTATGATATGAAAATTAGATTGGAATTATATTTTTACAAAGTACAAGAATTCTTCCGTGTTTTACTGTGCATTTATGCATATTATTATTAAATGATCGGCGTACTGTGGTGTGGGTGTACAAAAGTACACCTTTACTTCATCCACGGGAAATATAGAGTTTATGTTACAATGGCAATGTTAACATAGGTACATTTATTCCAACACAAGTCCTTCAAAACGGTTGGGTGTGTTGTACTTACCGGCGCGTGTGTATGACAAGATGTATGATATAATTTACAATCACGCTTGTATTCCACGAAGGTTTTGGCAGAGACGTACTAATGTACATCCACAGTTTGCCGATATGTTTAGGTCCCATGTAATAGGGGGTGAGCCTATTGCCATTAACCGCGCACAAATACAGACTCCGAGCTGCTACTGAGAATATCATAGAAAAACCCAATAACACTTTGCTCGTTGCTCGACCTGGGGATCCAACCCAGGACCTCTAGCGTAGCAGTCGCGCTTGAGACCACTAGACTAATGAGGCAGTCTACGTCATCATTGAATTGCTTTCTTATTTTTTTCTCATGCAACTTTCTATTTGAATCTCGCATTTTAAGCCTACGAGCATACCTTTTAAATTTGCGAAATTTTTTATTTGCAGAAGAGAGAAATTTTTGTCTTATTGTTCTAGTGTTCGTAAGCACGGTCGCAGAAGTTTCTGGGTTCTATACCCAACTCAAGCAAAGTGTCATTGGTTTTTTTTATGAAATTCTAATTAGAAGCTTGGAGATTTTTTTTCCTGATAGGCTTACGCTTGACCGCCAGTTCGCCTGATGTTAAGCGACACTGCGATCTACGATGGAGTGCGCTTGCCTAGAAGAAACCGATTAACTCGTGATTTAAATACACCGGATTTGTGGCCGGTTAATCGCAATAGGCTCGGCAAATATTACATGGGACCTAAACATACTGGCTGGGTGTGGATGTACATTAGTATACCTCTACCTAACCCATCGAGGAATACAGGTTTGATGGTATGTTATGTTAAAAGAGTAATGGACGCCAAAACAATTACCGTAATCAGGCCACGGGATTCCTGACATTTGCCAAGCCCATGACGGGTGGTGCACCCCATCACAGTACTCCTATGCCTAGTAACCCTTAGGGATGTAGGTACGAGGGTCCAACATTGGACGTCCGCGGTGGGATCGCGGATCATGCGAGAGATATTCCCGTGATCCCACCACTATGCGGAAGGTGGCAGTGGTGGTGGTTTTAGTCGGTATGTTGACCATCTGGCTGGAGAGCCCGACACAATCGTCCCGCATCCCTGAAGCGGCGCGCATAAGGCGCATTTCCCCACCCAACAAAGTGGATGTAGGCAAGATGGTAAATTTTATGGCAGAGTCACGGTGGCGTCTGCGTGTTCCATGACCTCGGATTAGCATTAATCAATGGAAGCCTGGAGAGTAACGTGACTTTAAGAATTATGCATGCATTTCTATGCATGGGATGCATTACAGAACGTCCTCGGACGGACAAATATCTCCAATGTGCAGATGCCTCTGCTTGATGCTATTATGTTGTTACAGACATCGGCCCGATATAATTTTATTATAATTGGGTAGCTGACTGGTTTTTTATTTATCAAAAATAATGGTCCTATTGAAAAATGATATTGAAAATAATTCGTAAAATTTTTGGTGGGGATTGAGTGGGGATGCTCTGTTCCTTTCCCGCAAAACGGATGTCAGTATAGAATTTGTATGCCGCATGCACGGTTTGACGTCACAACGTGCTGCGGTACGCTCTCTGTATAGCATAGCACGAGCCACCTGATGGAATGTAGCCATACACACCTGCAACAACTTGATGCGAAGAGTCCCATACGGACTGTAGACTGCCTGAGCCGCAGCAACCGAAAACTAAACTCTTGCGCGCAAAAGTCGAAACACACAACAAGGTGCTTTACGACAGACTCCGACGTAAGGGTGGTCGCCAACCAGTCAGACCCCAAGAGGTCCTACCACCGAGCAAATTGAGTGGCAGTGAAGAACTGTATTCTGACCCGTCCCCACACAGGGCTTAGGACCACTAGGCTAACGAGGAGGAGTGCTTATAAAGACCCTTTACCTATATTATTTTTTCTTAAATATCTTTTATGTATTACCTATACAGACATCAGAACCGAGGGTGTACATTAGTACACCTCTGCTTAATCCTGTTATATTGTTACAGATAATGGTCAGTTATAATTTTATGTAGGTACCAGCTTCTGCCCGTGCCTTTGTGTGGACTTTCAGGATTGGGTCCGACCTGAATAAAAAGTAGCCTATCTGTTATTACAGGCTATAATCTATCTGTGTGCCAAATTTTATCCAGGTCCGTTCAGCCGTTCTGGGGTGAAAGAGGTTACTCTTTCACGCTATGCACGGACGCTATACGCACGGCTATGTATGAATGTTGGTTACAACATTCATACATACAAACTTTCGCGGTTATTATATTAGTAAGGATTATGTATTAGGATGATTCTTGTATAAATGTACTGTGGTTTACCATTCGCGTGCATCTTGAAGGCCTACCTGCCGCGTATACTTCAATACCTATAGCTAATTAATTATTGTAGATACTGATTATCTTCTAGATAATGATCTTTATAATTGTTTATCCTCACGTCTCTCAAATTGTGGTGTAGGCAGCGAATAGGAACACGTTTTTAATCATTTAGAAGCCAATTTAATCCGAAATGTGTCAAATAATTCGAATGATTTTTTTAGAACAGGATTGCTCCAGTTTCATAACAAATAGGAGGGTATATAGACCCCATCTTCTCCTTTAAGTCAGTAAAAAATACATATAACATATCCAAAATTTAAGCCGATCGGCTTGAATTATGAGAATCACTTCAGCAATTGGAATTAATTCAATATACAATTAATTCAAAATGTTGCTTCTCAATTATTATCTATTATATAGGTGGTAAAATTTAATATCATTTTCCCCGTGTGGGGGACGGGTTTGAACACTGTTCCTCACTGCCTTTCTGATAGGCATCCTGTAAGAGGCGTGAAAATATCTGACTTGCTCGGTGGTAGGACCTCTTGGGGTCTGACTGGTTGGCAACCACCCTTACTTCGGAGTCTGTCGTAAAGCACCTTGGTGTGTGTTTCGACTTTTGCACGTAATAGCCAGTTGCCCTCGCTTGCTACGGCTCTGGTAGTCTGCAGTCCGTAGGGGCTTTTAAAGATCGGCAACGCATCAGCAACTCCTCTGGTGTTGTAGGCGTCCATGGGCGATAATAACTACTTTCCACCAGGTTGCTCGTCAACTGGTTTGCCGATTGAATTCATAAAAATAATTCATTGACGCCTTTTCCCATAGAGGTAAACAGAAAATATAGATCGCCACTTGCTACGATTCTCGCATACTTCTTTTGCTTCGTCCACGTTCATAGAACTTGTCATACACAGAAGAATATCATTGCAAAACCAAATAACACTGTTCCACTTGGTAACACGTTCCGCCACAATCACAGACAGTTACGGTAGGTTTCAAGGTATTTTTTTTATGGGATAGGAGGGCAAACGAGCAAACGGATCACCTGATGGTAAGCGATTACCGCCGCCCATGGACACCCGCAACACCAGAGGAGTCACAAATGCGTTGCCGACCTTTTAAAAGAGGATTGGGCCTCCGGTAACCTCACCCACTCGGCGAAACACAACGTAAGCGTTGTTTAACGCCGGTTTTCTGTGAGGCCGTGGTATCACTGCGGTCGAGCCGGCCCATTCGTGCCGAAGCATGGCTCTCCCACGTAAAAAATAAATAGCATATCACTCTTATTAGAATATTTACATACATTTTGAAGGGGTGTGTTCAGTGATATAGCTGGGCACCCCTTTCGCTTTATTTCGTCACAGTTCCTTATCACTGGAACCGGTTCATTATCTAACAGGTGAAAGTTATTTCGTTGACGTACAAAATTTCTGCAAGCCATAATTACTTAAATATTTGAGCTGTGTTCCCACTGATGGTCATAAATTTTATATTTTGTCTAAGTAGGTACAATGTGTGTTATTTGGTTTTTCTATGAAATTCTCAGTAGGAGCTTGGAGTTAAGGAATTGTGCCTGGTTAATGGCAATAAGCTCGTCCCCTATTACATGGGACCTAAACATACCGGTGAACAGTGGGTGTAGATACATTAGTACACCTCTGCCTAACCTTTAGGGGAATACAGGCGTGATAGTATGTTTTGTTATGTTATGTAAAAACCTCTCGACTCTTATTCCAGCTCTCTCTTTCCGTCAAACTTTTGCATAATTCAAGCCAAATCTTGATATTCATCGGCCCTTCAAGACGCGTCACAGACACAAAAGATAACAAACTAAATTGTTAGTATACTGTGACTATATAAAGATTAATGTGCGAGATATTAATATACTGTGGTACGTCAACACGACCGCTTGAAAGGATGATAACCTTTGATAAACTCAATCATATGTTTTGGACTTTTCTAAATTTAAATGTAGACTTTGATCTACGTTTAGTTAACACAAAAGAGGTTGTCGAAATTTAATGCAACCTATATTTTCAATTGGATCAATAAATTGAGTTCACTGTTGGACATTATTCGGCGTCAACTAATGATACCTACTATAAAAAGCTCAAAAACTATTAAAGATAGGTATACTTAATGATTTAAGAATAAAAAATTATAAAATTTTAAGTTTTTAAGTAGTAAGGTATTACAAAAGTTACAAATAATTATATCAGCACTTATCAATTAAACGGCTATTTCGCCTAAGCTTTTACGCGATTATAATAACAAAATTAAAAAAGTAACAGTTGTTTAAATAGTTATTTTTAAAAGCTTTCTTGGGAACGGCTATCCGAAACGAAAATAGCAACGACCACGTCACAAGTCCACTTTCGAATAGGTGAAAGTTGTTTCTATGTGTGAGTGGGGAAAAAATCAAATTTCGTACGCGGAAGTTACGTTCGGATATACACACGCGAGCTTTCTGTTATGCGATATTACGATACCGATTGTTAATCGTTTAATAACTTTGTTATCGATATTTTTGTTATGTAAACTTTTTATTTTCGCATAAAATTGGCCACGGCATATTATTAAAAGTTATAAAATTATTATTTATTAGCAATCGCTCATGTGCTTTTTATTATTCGCACATTGTTGCATCGATAAGTATGCAACATTGTCTTATAATAACGTAGGTAGGTACGTAACTAGGACATATCTATGTCCATTGGCTAGGTCATGTTAGTCGGACCTAATACTCCACTCATAGCGCGTGCAAAGTTACCAAGTTAAAACAGACGTTAGGAAGTAAATTTCTACTATCTTTACGATGACAAAACAGTCCGATAACAACGCGAAAACAAGCATCAAGTAAACATTTTGTTAGTTTTTTTACGTAACACGCGTCGTTACAAACGCCCAACATCCATTGACCTGCTACCTTCACGGCATTCATAAAAAGTGGTGGCTCAATCTAAATTGGTCCTGTGCAGTCAATAAGTAAAGATGGCGCGCCGCGGACATATGTTCGGGCGACGGAAATGCCCGAAGTGCGCCGAACGCGTTCGTAAGTGGGTCACACGGATGCACACACACACAGATAGGTTAGGAACCGTGAGTCCGTGAGCGTCGCACTACTCATCGTCTCGTGATTACACTGTGGGCAAAAAAACTTTTTGTGTTGACACACTATGCGAATTTTCGCACTACATAGTGTTGTAACCTTTTTAATTGTTAATTTTATTTAGTGCAGCTAATAAGGTGTTACGAAATAAGTATTCATTATGTTTTTAAAGACAGTGATCTCTTGTTAATTTTTAAGTAACGTCAATAAAAAAAAATCAATTTTAGATTTATGTTTAAAAATATCGTTAATATCGTGATAACGTTATATAAACCGTTTAAAATTCACAGCTTCAATAATTAAACATAAAAATAAAACGTAACAAATTAAAATAACGAATAACTATTATTTACGTACCTATTAAGTACTAGAACATACGGCATTGACCAATTTTAGTAATAAGCCTTTATAAGTAAGTACTTAAATTATGCAGACAGCTTGCCTAGTACCTAGAGCCGCAGACTTGAACGCACACCCGAATGGAATAGGTAATCATCAATGCAAACACTAGTTTGGTGGGTTACACGTAACTTGCAGCCCAAGGTCGGTTACATGACTGTTTTATGTGCTTGCCGAGGTAAAAACGATGTTGTTTTTTTGTAAAATAACATGTTATTTTAATGGAAAATAACGGTGTTGTTTTTTTGTAAAATAACACGTTATTTTATTGGAAAATAATGAATTTATTTGATTGTATTATTATGAGACTTGTAATGAGAAGCAGTGATAGCCTAGTTGTAAGACCGTTGGACTGCCAAGTCAAAGGTCTCGAGTTCGAACCCGACACACACCTCTGACTTTTCGTCAGTCAAGTCATGTGCGTAATTATCACGCGCTTAAACGGTGAAGGAAGACATCGTGAGTAAAGCTGCATGCCTGAGAGATTTTCTCGATGGCGTGTGAAGTCTGCCAACCCGCAGTAGGCCAGCGTGGTGGACTCTAACCTGATCCCTCTCATTCTGAGAGGAGACCTGTGCCCAGCAGTGGGACAGTATAATGGGTAGATTATGTTATTATGAGACTTGTAATGCGGGCCACACACTATTTACAATTTATAATCATATCGACGTGGCGTGACAAATGTAGACGAGGGTTTAGTCAACAAAATAACTATTCTTTGCATAAAAAATGGTTTGTCGTATCGATAGAATACAGCTCTAGTCGATTCTAGTCGAGTCTCTAGAGGTCTTGGGTTCTATTATCAGGTCAAGTAAAGTGTCATTATTGGGTTTTTCTATAAAATTTTCAGTAGCAGCTCCGAGTTTGGATTTGTACCCGGTTCATGGTAAAAGGCTCGACCCCCATTAGTTCACGGGACCTAAACATACCGGTGAACTGTAGATGTTATACTTAATACATGTATGCGTAATTTAAATATTAGTGAACTAGTGATAGGATTTAGAGTAACCTCTAAATCCTTCTCCTTATTTTTATGTCTTATCATTTGACAATGATAAGACATAAAAATAAAACTACTTTTTACGGATTTAATCGCGTTGTATTAATATTATTTGATTCCCGACGTTTCGGATCCTTTGGTCACGGGTAGACTAAGTTGTTGGACGTCTTAATGTTACAATTACTAACAGCTATCATACATTTTTGTTAATTATTGGCGATCCGATTCGATGGGACATTGAAATCCGTAAAAAGTAGTTTTATTTCAATGTTTAATATTAGCATAGGTGTCAGAAACCAGTATGAGAAATTAAATTTACGTTTATTGACAGATTTTGTATAGAAAAACTGTCAAAAATTCGAATTTATTCCTACGTTAAAGTTATATGGCGATGGAACATCGGGCCTAAATCTCTTTGCTAAAACATACATTATTTTCGTGAGTCGAATTGAGAACCTTTTAAAAAGGAGGGTTTTTAAAGTCGGTTGAAAAAATAGATTAATGTATGTACCTACCTAGTATAGTCAAGAATCTTATACTTCTATAGTTTTTACTTAATCTGAGGCTCTGGCCCTGGAGATGGCTGTGTCCGCTGTGTTGCCTGCCATTTTTTTTTCGGCAATCTACTTTTTTTTTAATATAAAATCTTTACTAGTCATGTAGGTCACACATTACTAGTATACTTGTTAACCCCTCGTGCTATGCTAAATGCTTGTGTTACGAGTGGGTTCACGTCGGCAATGGGTGGGTTTCGAATCGGCAAACACATGTTCGCAAAACCGACGTGCTGGCGATTTGGCTACCGCCGCTTCTAACTTATTATGATTGTTGTGCATCATACGGATGGAAATAAAAAAAAAAATCTTTCTTTCTTATTTACTATTTTTTTTATCTATGTCAAAGGTTCTGGAATAAAATCTTAGCAACAATTTACTGCGCACGAGTAACAGCGTTCATTCATTTACATTATTACCGTACATGACCTCACGAGGCACGCACTTTGTTGCACTACCTATTGATTCTGCTTACTCTTTCAAGGAAAATAGCGTAATACATCAGTACATGGTTTTTCCAGAGTACTATGATACCTTGGCATCATTAGATAGTTAAAAAGTGGTAATGGGACCAAATGGTCGTTTAACAAAAGGTTAATATTATAATTCTGCTCATTAGTGTAGTGGTCCCAAGCGTGACTGCTACGATAGAGATCCTGGGTTCGATTCCCAGGTCGAGCAAAGTGTTATAGGGTTTTTCTATAAAATTCTCTGTAGCAGCTCGGATTTAGTGGCAAAAGGCTCGCCTCCTATTACATGGGACCTAAACATACCAGCGAACTGTGGGTGTACATTAGTACACCTCTGCCTAACCCTTCGGGTAATAAAGGCGTGATGGTATGTTAAGTAATTTTGTAATTCAAGTAAAGAATCTGATACTCTACTATCCAAATGACTTGTTAGTTTTGTGGTCTCAAGCGAGACTGCTGAGCCTAAGGTCCTACGATCGATTTCCAAAGGCAAAGCGTTATTGGGAAATTCTCAGTAGTACCTCGAAATAATACATCTATTATCATGCCGGTATTTCGCTAATGAGTTAAGCAAAGGTGTAGTAATGTACACTTACAGTGCGCCCGAATGTTTTGTTCCCATGTAATTATGGGGAAAACCACACAAAACCAAACTCCGAGCCGCTACTGAAAATTTCATAGAAAAGCCTAATTTTTCATGCGTGGGAGAGCCATGCTTCGGCACGAATGGGCCGGCTCGACCGGAGTGATACCACGGCCTCACAGAAAACCGGCGTCAAACAACGCTTACGTTGTGTTTCGCCGAGTGAGTGAGGTTACCGGAAGCCCAATCCCCTTTTAAAAGGTCGGCAACGCACTTGTGACTCCTATGGTGTTTTGAGGGTGGCGGTAATCGCTTACCATTAGGCGATCCGCCTGCCGTCCTATCCCATAAAAAAAAATTACACTTTGCTCGATCTGGGGAATCGAATCCAGGACCTTTAGCGTAGCAGTCACACTTCGGACCGCTAGACTAATGAGGCAGTTTGGATTTCTGCCCGATTGATGGTTATAGTCCTTTTACATGGGCTGTAAAATCTGCTTGACACTATATTATGTAAATATAATATGATACTAAAAGTGGAAAGCGCTCCCCGAGTGGGTCTTCCCCGATAGATATAATCTGGGTGTCTTTAAATCACGAGTGAATCAGTTTCTTCTAGGCAAGCGCGTTCCATCGTAGATCGCAGTGTCGCTTAACATCAGGCGAACTGGCGGTCAAGCGTAAACCTACCATGAATTAAAAAAAAATATGTTTGTATAAATAGCACTACCAAATGTTTACAAAACTTCTACCAATTACAGTTAAATATTACTATAGTTAGTTACAAAATTAAAACTTGGTTCGAATACTTCAAAGTAAGTTAATAACATAGGTACTTATCGATTTTCTAAAACCACCCTAACTGGGGTTGAAATGGGGTGTTAAAGTTTGTAGAAATGAATCCTGTAGATTTATTATAACGTGGACTAACTTATTTGATACTTAAAATTATATTGTCAGAAACCAGTATATTGAAATATGTAGATTAAAATATATAGACCCGTTATTTTAGTGAAGGAAAAATTCAGTCGCGGGCAGGATTCGAACCTGCGTCTTCTAGCGGGTGGGACTCTGGTGGCGTCTGGTGTATCTAATACACCAGACGCTCTGACCGCTAAGCCACCGCGAGTCCCACCCGCTTGTTCGAAATTTGCCTTCACATTCTGAATTTACCTTTCGAATCCTGCCCGCGGTTGAATTTTTCTTTCGCTAAAATAACTTTATAATCTTAGCATGGAAAATGCAAAAAAATCACAAAAAGATATATGTATAGACCTTTTAACCAACTTCAAAAAATGAGGAGGTTCTCAATTCGTCGGATTCTTTTTTTATGTATTTTCCCTGATTACTCAAGACACCTCGACCGATTTGGAAAATTTATATAAATTTGGTCAAGATCTGATCACAAAATTTAGAACAAAATGACAATAACACGTCGTCAAAGTCGTCGAGAGTACGGAAAATTTTACTCGCTACTTAAAATAACTAAAAACAAAAAGTAAAACCACCTTCAAAAACATACAAAATAATGTTATGTGCGAAACAGTTTCGGAAGTCGGTGGGGAAATCTAAAGATCCAACCAAATCAAAGGCTCCGACTTCCGAAACTGTTTCGCACATAACATTTTTTTGTTTTACTTTTTGTTACAAGTTATTTGATTCGAAATTGTCCTAGAAAATATATAACTAGGCAAAATTAAGAATTTTAAAATCGTCATCCTTCTGCGCTTAATCCAATTATCCAATAGCATAGAATCGTTTAAAATATACAATTCATTCACTTAATATATAGCTTTTAGAACTTACATGCCGACACTCGAAGTTTTGCAACTTTTGAAATTGCAATCAATTTAGTTCGATTGCATAAAATATCTAAATTGATTCCATTAGATTTCTCTTTATTTATTGACTAGTAATAATTTATTCTACGCTTTAAGGACGTAGACACACATTAAATATCTTGGAGTACATTAGCAACGTTAGATGAAAATGCAATAGCGTTGTTACATATCATCTCGCCTGTATTCCCAAAGGGTAGGCGGAGCTGTACTAAAATACACCCACAGTACGGTATGTTTAGGTCCCATGCAATAGGGGTCGAGCTTATTGCCATTAACCAATTTTAGGGTTCCGTACCAGAAGGGTCCAAATGGAACCCTATTGCTGTCACTCACGTCCCCGTTTGACTTACCCCATCGAGTGGAAAATATAGATAAATACTGTATTTTTTGTTTTAAAAAATATTGGAAAACAAAGGAATGAAAAGCTACTATATTGGAAAACAAAATAATGAAAAGCTACTAGTCAGCTTTTCTTACAAAATTTTGTTCCGAAGACCTTTGTAACTTCCCTACTTCCTGACATATGAATCCCATTGACCTATTAACTTGAAATTTGGTGACAATGTTTATTATTACGTATATTTTAGTAACAAATACCCATATATTGATAAATGAGATTTTTTCTTTGACATTTCGTAATTTTTCCTACTACAACCAACTTGGTTTTGTCGGTCAAATGTGGTGGTTATGGAACCCTAAATGTGCGACATCCGGAATGCACTTGACCGGTTTTTTGCTGGGTAAGCGAGCATCATCGTTGGTAGGACCTAGTAATCCGCCTGATTTGCCACCCTTACGGTTTTACTGTGTTCAGACGTGTGTGTCTGTGTGTATATGACAGCTAGAGCCCGAAAGGGTAAGTTACTTGAATTGCATGCTCCATCAATCACATTGACCACTTTCTGTGCTTTCCATAAAGAAAGAAAAACTAGAAACAAACTAAATTCAATTTTATTTTTCTGAACGCACATTACAATAAATTGGTGATAGATCTACAAACGGTTCCTCCATGTTTCACTTTACTGAAGTGTAAATAAATAATTATTTAAAGACTACACGGTTTACTCACGCGCATTCTCGGGATCGCCCGACTAGTTTCAGACTCAATAGGAGTCCTTAATCATGATCCCCGGCGCTCTCTGCGCGAGCGCGCCGCTACGCAGCACGGCGTGGAGCCGCCGACATCAGTTCGACTCGCGACACCACCGTCGCCGCGTCAGCTCATGATTAAGGACTCCTATTGAGTCTGAAACTAGTCGGGCGATCCCGAGAATGCGCGTGAGTAAACCGTGTAGTCTTTAAATAATTATGAATACGCCTCACGAAAGTTATTATACAAATGTAAATAAATATACGACAAAAAATGTATATATTTATTGTCTAAATATTATATGAAAACAACTTTAGAGACGCACAGTTATGCCGTTCAATTGTAAGTTTGTCAAACTGTAAAACTGATAGTAAATACATATTGTCGTAAGCATATTTAGTTTAATTTCATTGACCAAGTGATCGAATCTGATGAAGCACTTTCCTGTCGGCCAGACAGTAGAAACAATGTTATCAATTTATTATCATTATTTATATACCTACTGCGTCACTAAGACATGCCATCTGGCGCCAAAATTATCGTGTAAAATGGAATGTCAGTTTGCGCATCATGTTTAAAATAATCCTGAATTATTTATTTATTATTTATTTACTAGCCGACCCGGCAGACTTCGTACTGCCTCAATCGATAAATAAAATTTAATTTCGGGCATTTTCATATTTATTCACCTTTTAAACCTTCTCTGGACTTCCAAAAATAATTCAAGACCAAAATTAGCCAAATCGGTCCAGCCGTTCTCGAGTTTTAGCGAGAATAACGAACAGCAATTAATTTTTATATATATTAAGATTGATCTATGCTTATATGACTACTTAAAAATGTTTCCTGGCAATTCAGACACATCCTGTCTAATACTCGTATTATAAACGTGAAAGTTTGTGAGTATGAATGTGTGGATATATGGATGTTTGTTACTCTTTCACGCTAGAACGGCTGAACGGATCTGGATAAAATTTGGCACATAGATAGATTATAGCCTGGAATAACACATAGGCTACTTTTTATCTAAGTCGGACCCAATCCTCAAGTCAACGCAGACAAAGTCGCGGGCAGAAGCTAGTAAAATATAAATTTAAAAACCCTCACAAATGAAGATATGATTACCATGTTCTTGCAATATCATTTCATCAGCATCATCATTATCATCATCATATCAGCCAATAGAAATCTACTGCTAAACAAAGGGAAATCCCCTCATGAACCACAAAAGAGTTGATAATCATCAAACGGCTGGCCAGATTTTCTTAAATCATAGTTAAGAACACTTTCAATCAAGTCACCTTTCTGACACAAAAAACTGAATCAAAATCGATGCATTCGTTTGGGCGTTACGATGCAAAAGACAGACACAAACTTATAACAGCCCTCTTTTTACGTCGGGGGTTGAAAACTACCAGATTTTAAATCAATATTATTCAACACAATGAAGTTATCTCAAGCCAGGCTTTGTGAAAATGTATACTTCAAACAACTCCATAAAATAACATTTAGTTAAAACCAATATCGACTCTTTAATATGCAAAACACTTCGATAATTCACTGCAGAATAATTCAAAATGGTTAGATCATGAACTGGTTTTGAGTTGTGACTATTCTGTTTGACATAACTTGGAATTCCTTAAATAAAATTATGAATTCAAATTGTATACTCCGTTAGTGACTGCTAAGCTTCATCAAAACTGAATGTTTTTGTATATATATGCCTGTATTCGATGAAGGGTTAGGCAGAGGTGTACCTACTAATGTACATCCATAGTTCGTCAGTATGTTGAGGGCAGCTGCAGCTCTGAGCTGCTCCTGAGAAATTTAAAGAAAATCTCAATAACACTTTGCTCTGAAATCGAGCCAAGACCTCTCGCGTAGCAGTCGCGCTTATGATCAGTAGACATTAATGAGGCAGTTAGTTATTTTTAAAGAAGGATTTAATCAAGATTGAGTTATTAAGTATTTGTTTTGCGACCGTACTAGTACATAAATTTATTGTAATTGTCAATTGCTGAGTTATTAATTATTAATTCATTTTAAATGTACATATATTAGAATTCGTTATATATGTGTTTGTGTCCGTCTGTTCATCAGAATAAAAAAGCTTTTAATATAAGTATTCTATTCTATTATTGGAGTTACAGTATATTATTATATAGTATAGTATAAAAATTCTCCTGCAGTTAAGATAGTTTAAATTGCAGGAGAATTTTTATACGTGGGGGAGCCATGCTTTAGCACGATTGGGCCGGCTCGACCGGAGTGATACCACGGCCTCACAGAAAACCGGCGTCAAACAACGATTACGTTGTGTTTCGCCGAGTGAGTGAGGTTACCGGAGGCCCAATCCCAATTTAAAAGGCTGGCAACGCACTTGTAAGTCCTCAGGTGTTGCGGGTGTCCATGGGCGGCGGTAATGGCTTTCCATCAGGTGTTCCGTCTGCTCGTTTGCCCCCTATCCCATAAAAAAAAGGATTACTTAGGAGTGTGCTCCTTTATATTATCTAGACTTAAAATATGTTTCCCTAAATGAGCACTGCGTTTATGTATTAGCGATCCACAAATATTTATTTGCTTTTGAAATTATTCACTTACAACACGTAGACTTAAGAAACCGTAGAAAAATCTAGATAACTCGTAAAATAATCTTAAAATATACAATTAAATGTCTTGCCCATAATTGGAGACTTAATCATGTCATGGCCACATACAGCATTATTTATTTTATTCATAAAAAAAACATATTTTTTCCTCTAGCACAATGTGCATTTTAGTCACGAAATTGTAGATATAAATGTGATACTATTCGCATTGAATTAGCTGACGGCTTTTAAAGAGTGTCCATGGAGTTTGTTGCCGGATTCTTCTCCATAGGATCAACTTTTTTGGAACCGTGCACCTAGACTCTTTAACGTTTCATAAACGCTTGTAAAAGCATATCTATCTATACTTATAACAAATCTGTAGAGAGGTCAATTCTGTACATGAAATATATTTCCAAAATAACTATCAGCGGGTGATTAGTGATCGATACTGACGCCAAAAATGCAATCAGTAAAATTTTTGTCTGTCTGTCTGTCTGTATGTTCGTTATAGAAACAAAAAACACTCGACGGATTTCAACGAAACTTGGTACAATTGTTCTTCATACTCCTGGGCAGGTTATAGTATACTTTTCATCATGCTACGATCAATAGGAGCAGAGCAGTGAAGGGAAATTTTGGGAAAATGAGTGATTCATGAGAAAGGTTTCAAGCTATAAAACATCACGCTACAACCCTTAGGAACGGGGCAACGCAGGTGAAACCGCGGGCGAAGAACTAGGGAACAAAGTAACTATTCCACGCGGACGAAGTCGCTGGCAAAAGCTAGTATGAAATAAAAACATTTGAACGTGAACATCAGCCATTTAGTCCAGGCCGTCAATCCGTGTGTATGAAAATGTTGAGGTGGATGTGTGACAAGATATACAAAATATGGAAGAATATACTCAATATTAGAGGAAGTTTGAAAGTGTTGCCAATGACAGAAAAGTTGATAGTGAATCGTTTGTCTTGGTTTGTCATGTGATGAGAAGGGAAGAAGCGTATGTGTCTAAAAGTGTTGTGAATATGAATGTGGAGGGACGGAGGGGTAGAGGGAGACCAAAGAACAGATGGATGGATTGCGTTAAGGGTCCGGCAGAGCTTGAATTGCCCACAATAACATAATACCGAAATAAATCATAATCCAGACAATATTCCATCAAATTAGTTTATAAGTCGGATTTGGATACCGTTAATCTAGGTTCCTACGGTACTATTTTGTCTAATACTTCACTGGAAAAAAAAAACGGAAAATCGTTCCAAATTAGGTAAAGTTATCAAAAGTTATATTCGCTTACATTTATTTCCAGTGCAATATTTTGGATGAAATGGCAAACGGTAACGTAGGAACCTAGATTAACGGTATCGGAATCCGAATAATAACAGAATTTGATTAAATTGTGTTTGAATTACGATTTATTTCGGTATTACGTTTGTAAGAGAAATTCCGTCCGCCGGACTCTTAAGGCCGATAGCGGTGGAGTGTGTTGAGGACTTAAATCATACCGGCGAACTGTCGGTGTACATAAAAACACCTCTGCCTAACCCTTCGGGGAATACAGGCGTGATGGTATGTTATGTTCTTATTCATTCATAATCTTATTTTAAGATATCCTGTGTAACGAGGCCTGAAAATTTTATTATTATTTCATTTATAATTTATTCGCCAGTATGTTTTGGTCCTATGTAATAGGGGGCGAGCCTATTGCCATTAACCGGGCACAAATCCAGACTCCGAGCTGCTACTGAGAATTTCATAGAAAAACCCAATAACACTTTGCTGGACCTGGGAATCGAACCCAGGACATTCGGCGTAGCAGTCGCGCTTGGGACCACTAGACTCAAGAGGCAGTCAATTATACCTTTATACTATTTCGAGATTATACTGACTCATTCCTCCTAGACTCAGTCAATACAATAATTTATACTTACGTGTAGATGTTTGAAATAGATGTGTCTATTAGGCTTTTTACAAACGATCAATTTTTCTGATAAAGTTTACTTGATGATTTTTGTAATTACAGGATAAACCTGTCATATTAACAATTACACTTCCCGTGCGCAGCTGCGCCTGCGTACTTAGATAATTTTCGTTTCTAAATAAACTGAGCCCACTTTACCTACACCATGGAGGTTTCATATCTCATAGTTTAATTTATATGGAAGAAAACGATTGTCAAAATGTCAACAGCGAATGACAGCTATCTTGACGATGTCATAGTTTAATTAATATGTATATGTGTGGGTGCGTATGTCAAACGCTTGGATTGTGTGTGGATTTTCATACAAATTTACACCCCCATTTTCACAGCTTAGGGGTTGAATTTCCAAGAATCATTTCTTAGTGCTCGCCTACAGTGCAAAAGGATCCAGCATGCAAACTTTCAGGGATCTACATTATGTAGTTTCGGCTGTGCGTTGATACGTCAGTCAGTAGGTCAGTCAGTCAGGTTCTTCTTTTTTAAATATAGATGAAGAATAAAAATCAACAGTTAACTGGGACTGGCCGTTGGCCAACGGCCGTAGGTCCCAATAATAAATCCTACAGTAGATTTGCTTACTAGAGATAAAATTTTGACATAAGGTCCCTAGTGTAATGTCAAAATCCTATCTCTAGTAAGCAAATCTATCGACGGACTTTTTATTAGGACCGGCCTCAAAATTGCCTTTTTTTCATGATGCCCCACACTAGGATGTTCTCCTGTATCATATGTGCGTTTACTCACATACACAAACGCCCAGACCCGGAACAATTACCTATAGATCATACAAATATTTGCTCCGTGCGGGGATCGAACCCACGACACGTGACGCAGAAACCGATCGCTCAGCCGCAACGTCAAGCGTGTCGTCAACTTTACTCGACCTGGGAATCCAACCCAGGCTTTCTAGATGTAGACTAATGCGGCAGTCATTTTTTCTTTTTATACACTATTTATTATTATTATTTGCTTTGAATTGTATTAGTTAGGTTTATTGTTACTGCATCATTACTTTAGTGGTACCAAGCACTACTGCTATGCTAGAAGTCCTGGTTTAGATCCCCAGGTCGAGCAAAGTGTTATTAGGTTTTTCAATGAAATTCTCAGTAGCAGCTCGGAGTCTGGATTTGTGGATTGACCGTTAATGGCAATTGGCTCTTGCCTCCTACATGGGACCTAAAACATGCCGGCGTACTGTTGGTGTACATTAGTACGCCTCTGCCTATCCCTTACACAATACAGGCGTGATGTTGTGTCAGTCAGCTAATTCGATCCCGTTTTTCATCCAGTGCAAAGTTTATCGTTTGTAAATTTCCTAAATCATTAATTTTCCATTGTAGCTACTAGTTCCCACGTAATCGCCATACATACAAACAATATGTATGTATGAGTTATTGTTGTAGGTCAGGTTTTCGTAACGGGTTTCACGGATTTTTTTTGTGACTCGAATGTGTTTGCGGTTTTCGGTTTTACGTAAAGAATTTTTTTATGTGCATAATTATTGCATTGTTGTTTTATGGGATTGATTTGTTAGTGAAGACATTCAAAGCAGGTTATGTATAGATAAATCTACGTGTACAAATTTCTTGAGCCAGAAACCAGTTTTGACTACCGTTTTGCAGCGTGTCGTGGGTTCTATTCCCACCCGGGGCATATATTTGTGTGTCCACAGACATTTGTATCGAGTCGGGGTGTATTTTGTGTCAATTAATTGTATCTTTGTGAAGAGGAGTGTAATATATGTTTAACGTATGTATCTCTGTTTGTCTGAGGCCTCGTAGCCCCCAAACGAATGGACCTATTTCGATTCAGGTTTTTTTGTTGTTTAAAAGGTGACTAATATTATTATTATTTTTTATAAAAAACTTACTAGCAATGTGGGTCGCACATTACTAGTATTCTTGTTAACCTCTCGTGCTAAGCTAAATGCTGGTGTTACGAATGGGTTCACTTCAGTAGTGCAATGGGTTGGTTTCGAACCGGCAACCACATGATCGCCAGTCCTACGCCCTAGCCATTAGGCTACCGCCGCTTCAATTTAATTGCAATTAAAATTAATTTGGTTCCAATTTTTTTTATTCGACCGTTATTGTCCCACTGCAGATCACAGGCCTCTCTACCCTTCTATCACTCTTCTCGGTTAAGGGTCCGACGGAGCTTGAATTGCTCACAAAAACGTAATACCAAAATAAATCGTAATCCAGGCAATATTTTATCAAATTATAATCTAGGTTCCTACGGTACTATTTCGTTTACCACTTCACTGGAAATAAAAGGCCGGAAAATCGTATGAAACTTAGTAAAGTTATCAAAATTTGCATTCGCTACTTTTATTTCCAGTGAAGTATTTTGAACGAAATGATACAGTAAGAACCTAGATTAATGGTATCGGAATCGGAATAATACGTGAATTGTGTTTGAATTACGATTTATCTCGGTATTACGTTCGTATGAGAAATTTTGACTCTTAAGAACTTTCTGCGGCCAATCCATCCAATAAAGGTCTCATCTGACCATCTTCTTCTGCAATTACATTTAATTGTAATAAATATTTGTAATTGTTAAGTGCTCATATAATTTGCAACTAAGTATATTCGAGTTAGATCTGTTTTATATTCAAGTCTTGGCATATAGAGGTAAGTTGCACCGGAAAATGCATCTTAGTGCAGTGAAGGTAATGGAATCATTGACCGGCCTTGAAATTAAGGTATTAGAAAATGAATCTGTTAAAAGCATTTTTATTAAGAAATACGTATATGTATGTATACATATATAACATAACATACCATCACGCCTATATTCCCCGAAGGGTTAGGCAGAGGTGTACTTAATGTACACCCACAGTTCGCCGGTATGTTTAGGTCCCATGTTATAGGGGGCGTGCCTATAGCCATTAACCGGGCACAATTCCAGACTCCGAGCTGCTACTGAGAATTTCATAGATAAACCCAATAACACTTTGTTCGACCTGTGAATCGCACCCAGGACATCCAGCGTAGCAGTCGCGCTTGGGACCAATAGATTTAAGAGGCAGTCAATTATAATAATAATGAAACGTTGGAGAGATGTGTAAGTACATACCTGGGAAGGTTTATAATGAAAAAATAACAAAGTAGAGGCATTGCAACGCTCGATTGCTCGGGGACAGCTAGTCCTTACTAATATTATAAACGTGAAAGTTTGTGAGTATGGATGTATGGACGTTCGTTACTCTTTTACGCCAGAACGGCTGAACGGATCTGTATGAAATTTGGCACAGTGATAGATTATTAGTCTGGAATAACACATTGGCTACGTTTTATCCAGGTCGGACCTAATTCTGAAGTCCACGCAGACAAAGTCGCGGGCAGAAGCTAGTAATATATAAAAATTGTTATAAATTGTCTCGTGGTCCCAAGCGCAACTGCTACGACAAAGATCCTAGGTTCAATTCCCAAAAATTTCAGTATTGTTTTATTTTTTTATTAGCCTGTATTATCCCGCTCCTGAGCAAACGCCTGCCTTATGTTGTTAATTTGAGTGCGGCAATTTTTTTATCACACTGAAAGTTACATAAAATATTATCATTTTTTTACGGACTGCCTCGTTAGTCCAGCGGTCCCAAGTGCGACTGCTACGCTAGTGTCATGGGTTTGATTCCAAGGTCGAGCAAAGTGTTATCGGGTTTTTCTATGAAATTCTCAGTAGCAGCTCGGAGTTTGGGATTTGTGCTCGGTTAATGGTAATAGGCTCGCCCCCTATTACATGGGCCCGAAACATACCGGCGAACTTTGAGTGTACATTAGTACGCCTCTGCCTAACCCTTCGGGGAATACAGGCGTGATGGTATGTTATGTGTTAGTTTTTAATAGAATTTCTAAATACGATGTTTAAAAAGTAAACATCCCTTTGGTTAAGTTATTCCTAAGTTCAAGAATTTGGGTTCGGCCCCGATGAGTCACGAGTTACATAACTATAGTTACCTACTCCATCAGTTAGTTATTATGAAGATAAACGAGTTCCGAACAAACCAATACGACTATCGGCAGAGCTTGGCAAAGAAAATGATATTTCCTTCTACTCAGACGTAACAAACTTAAAATGTTAACTGTTGTCGTCATGAACTTTTAACTTCTCTACTGTATATATATACCATCACGCCTGTATTCCCCGAAGGCTTAGGCAGAGCTGTACTAATAGTACATCCACAGTTCGCGGTATGTTTAGGTCCCATGTAATAGGAAGCGAGCCTATTGCCATTTCTCGGCACAAATCCAGACTCTAAGCTGCTACTGAGAATTTCATAGAAAACCTATTAACACTGCTAGACCTAGGAATCAAACCCGGGTTCTCTAGCGTAGCAGTCGCGCTTAGGATAGGGTTACCAACTTTCTGTTAAAAATAGTATTATTCTGTTCCCTACATTATACTTTTTACTGTTGACCAAAATTAAATATATAAAATAATACTGTTTTCAGCATCAAAATGCCTAACACTAAACACACATTAATGGCCAGTCCCTATATCAAATCCGTAGATAGATTTGCTTACTAGAGATAGGATTTTGACATTACTTGTATGAACCTTATGTCAAAATCCTATCTCTAGTAAGCAAATCTATCGACGGACTTGTTATAGGGACTGGCCATTAGTCATTGCAGCGTAGTCACAATAGTGTCGTACATTTTTTTTAATACTGTTTATTTTCCTTCTCAGACCTTGTATTTCTTGAAAAAAAAGTTGGCAAACCCTAGCTTGGGACCACTAGACTAATAAAGCTGTATGTTCTGTATTTGAAATTGATTTAGTACGTCATAAGCAAAAAAAATTACGCAATCTTCGTAATTGCGATCCACAATTTGCTAGTAAGCTTTTAAGACAAAAAAAATGTGACGTTTGTCTACGTGACAGTTTGATAAAGTGAGAAAAGATGAAGTCAAAGTCAAAATCAAAATGTTTTATGCAAGATAGATTACTATATAATACTTTTTAGACGTCATTTTAACATAGGTAATAGACATATTGTTTTCGCTGGGAAGAAGAAGCGGCGCAACATACTCCCCAGCAACACATTTCAACATTGACGTTATGAGTTGTCATGAAAACGTCACTACATCAGCGGAAAATCTTCATAGATCGTCTGACACCTAGGAGGGGGGGAGGTATATCGCACATGGGGTTTGTGTTATTCGTCATAACCATAACAGGCTCTGGACCAGCCTTTGCAGGACCCCTTCATCTCTATAACAGCCTAACTTGATTGAATGGCCAACCCCTATAACATAAGACCTAATCACAAACATTACTTCTGCTTACACTTATGGAAAATATAGACGTGATGTTATGCCACATTCATAGGGATCTAAACGTGGTTGATATTTAGAAAAACAGGCCTTAAAACGATCGAACTTGCATGACATCAACAACTATCGGAAATACGTAGTTATAATCGAGATTGAAGGATGTTTATAATTAAGCTTACGAAACTCTAATTTAAAATGTTTTTAAACTCAAAGAGAGTCCGCATCACTCCATTTCATTTGCTTCTGAAAAAAAAATTCTGAATGCAAAAAGGGTGGCGAGGCGAGTCAAAGAATTTCCCTTTTCAGCGCTTTTAAAAAAGTACTCGTATGAAACCCGCATTCCAGTAAAGATTAGGCCGCACCCACACATTCGCGCCCCACGTGAAGACTCCACGTGTGCACACATACGCGTCACCAGTAAGCGTCACGCACACTAGCGTGCGCAGTGATGTAATGCCAACGTTGACGCCTGGCAGACATTTTTTATGGAGTGACGCAACTTTTTTTTATACGCCCGTTAGGATGTTTGCAGGTTTTCCTTGGTTTATTATTGTACTAGGTTCCGTATTTCTTTTTTGTGATAGTGTAATGTTAACTTAATATTATTATAAAGTAGGGCTTAGTTTTAGTGAAAACAATAAGTACGTAGGCCTGTACGTGATTACTATAACAATATAAAAAATGTTTTTTGACGAAACTAGTAGGTAGGTAATATGTGAGCATTAAATTAAAAATCGAGTATTTATTACGTTAAAAAAAACGACAATTATAGATTAATAAAAAAATAAGATTTATGGGATTTTTGACTAACCATATTTTTTTATTCCAGGTAAGTTATCCTACACTCAAGAAAAAATGGACTCATTCAACAACAATTATCGTGGTTTGTATTAAAACTATAAATCAACTAACAGTTTACATAAGTACATAAAATTAAAATTAATTTACAACATCGAAATATGATGCAGTGTGTAACGATCCTTACGATGCACGTCAATACATAGACACAACGTATAACTGTAAAGCAAGGCTGCACACATGCACAACAAGGACAGGTCAATGCACTCCGTTGCCTTGCACGAGCATATTGGATATATACGACTTCGTTGTTGCGTGAGCGAGACAGCCGTGAGCCGCTCAGTTCCGCTTTTCAAACGAGGAACTCCCTGCGTGCGACAAAGATGACGCCATATAGCTGGAAAGGGATAGCTATATAAATATTATGACTGTTATTTCACTTCCTCTGCTGTGATGCAATAGCAATTTTACAGTAAAGCATCTATTTTGAGACAAAGATTCATTTATTTTTAGGATTTTGTAATTAATAATGACTTAAGTATTTTAATTGAATTGTAATAAAGGTGCTCTTAAAGTTTTTAAAATTTTAGTTTATTTTAAACTAGCTAAGTAGGTATTATATCAACTTTGTAGTGTAAATAATCTCAATAATGGAGACGAATTTGCAACTATGCTTGATTATTTTTGGCGCTAAACGTTATCAAAGAATTTCTTGAATGAGTAAGTCTACCGTCACACAGAACTAAATGATTATTTATTCTTAGATAATAAAATAAATAAAATATTTAAATTTTCAATGCCTTATAAAATTCATAACAACGCCATCTAGCATCGGGTAGCAATACTATATTATTGATGATTTATTACCCTATCACGCATGTCCTCATTTTCGGTCAATTCTTGTTACTAGCGAATAATAAGCAGCAAGAAAATTCCTGCATGTTAAAACTCAAAACTTTATCCTCCTATTTCTAGGAAAATCGATTAAAAAGGCCATAACACCAACTACGCATGCCCTAGTTTCAGTTCTGTGGAAATATCACGTCTTTTGTGGCGGTTTCAACCTACTCCGCAGTACATTTGAAAAAATCGGTGGGCCTAAGGAACGTGCCAAACCGTGTGTCATTGAACCCCTTCAAAAAGCTGCCGTGTACACCCTGATCGTCACAATATTCAACCTTAGAGTTCTTATCCCAACGCTCAATATTGCACTCCAAATTTCTAAAGGAAGAGTCCATTTTGAAAAATCCATCTCAGCACTTACGCTCTTTCGTTCGAAATTCAAAAATGTAAAGACGCGCACACACTTGCACACTATATACCAACGGACACGCACAAGTGTTTGTCATGTATAAAGAAAGTACGTGTGAGCTTTCCCTGTGTTGAGTTACACAACATCGATGCTCTGTCTTTTTTTAACATGTATAAAAACTTACCCCGTCTCCCTCTAGCCGACTGTTATGTAATAACGGTTGTTGTGATTTAGCCGCGTAACATTTTTCTCTCAAACCGCTATGTCTCAGATTTTTTAATTTGTCATTTTAGATCTGTAGTTTTGATTACAATATTTTAATTGCAGTGCTGATATTATCTGCACTGAAGTCTTATTAGAGTCTAATTGGAGTGTTGGTAATACAGTAATTACAATGAACTTTTTTCGATTGTTGTAATGTAATTTTCTTTTCAAAATATATGTGATGGGATAGGCCTATAAATAAACTCCACATGTCAAAACGTATGCACTTCACACACACAAGTGCGTATAAAGAGGTTATGTGTGGCAGGCGCGGCGCGGTGTGCTGTAGCTTGTATTCATTTCCTAGTTGCTCCCCCGATGGCCCGCTTGCAACATCTCGGTGTGAGCGGGTCTTTACGAATTCGGCGCGTACACGAAATAATTCTGAACGTGAAAATTCCAACTTTTTTTATTGTGTAGTGTATGTGTTATCTGTGGTGTGTGGAGTGTGACAGTGAATAAAATAGGCATAATGGAATGACGTCAGAGGTTTGACTTTTATTTCAACGCGTTGACACAACACGGTTTTGGCGGCAACTCATCTTTTTGTTAGAAAGTTTTTTACATAACGTTTTTTTCATAAAGAATAAAGTTATAATTACGCAATTAGGGGCGCTAAGTGAATTTTGCATGTGAAATTTTATAATCGTTAACTGTTTAGCTAACTGTTTTGCCTGGCAATAAAGTTTTAAATTGGTCACGGTAACTTTAATAATGGAATAATAAGCTCTGTTATGTGATGTTGCTGTTAAAAATTTGGCGTATTTGCAACTTCCTAATAACAAATTGTTGTTAATTAATTTTATGAATACAGTGTTATATAATTAATTGAAAGGTTACTTAACAAATTAAACAGGCGTAATATTATTTAATTAAATTACTGTTATATTATATTACATTATGAATAAGTATTATTAGCATAAAGAAAAAATCAACATTCAAAATGCTAATTTTGCTAACAACTTTTAAAGGACTGCACACGAAAGAGGTAACATTGGCTATGATTTTTATAAATGAAATGACTTTAAATACTTACCCAACTCCTGGGCCCTTTTTTCAAAACAAGAAACTGCTCATTAGCCTGGTGCGTGCCGATTATTATAATGACCCAGTAACCATGATATTCACATTCAATTACCTTATAACCTTAATAGGTATCAGAAACATAAACATTGTTTTATTTTTAGTTTTTGATTACACGATGACGATGTAGGCAGTAGTGACAAAGTACAGGCTTGTTTATAAATAATTCAGTTCATATTTTTATCAAATACCGTTTTTAATACCTACTATTTTTACGTAGTACCTATCTTGTTTGTTTAATGCTAAACCAAAAATGAAAAAAAGATTAGATAGCCACGAAAAACACGGAAATAGGTGTTATACTGCAGATGCGGTATAAATTGCCTATAATACCTACAATAACTAAAGGTAATAATAAAATAAAATAATATGCACGAGACACCAGTTAGTAAGATAATTGTGTAATATGCATAAAAATATTTTTTATGTACGTTAAAGGATTTATTTCAAAGAAAGAAGAAAATTATAATACCTATCTATCCACATTTAAAAAAACATTTGAGTATCCAGTCAATAAGCTTTAATTTATTTTCTATTATACAAAATAACTACATTTTATTATCAAAAAATAATGAATAGGCTAGTATTTTAACTTCAATGACCAACATATAATAACTATCATAGAGTAGAAACCGCAGAATGCCGATTGTTATATACAATATCGATAAGGTCTATCTTGGTTTCGACGTAAAAGATAACTGTGTGGCTAAGTTTCACGCCAAATTCATTTCCGTTAGCAACAATATCAGGCTGTGCAAATATATACAATATGCGATTACGAATACTGACCCTATTGACGTGCAATGGGTATTTGACAAAAAGAAATCGACAGTGTAAATATTGTAGGGTTATTGTAGGACTCTTAAACACGACAGTATGCGTTTTTAAAAAAAATCCTGGAATGTTAAGTAAATATAAAAGCTTTAAGCCTGTCTTACACTTTCAAGTGCTTTGCTGCATAATAAATTCTCATAATTTGCCAATGCCAATTATAGTAGGTATATTCTATTCGTTTACTTCAAAATATTTTTCATCATTTATACTACTAATATTTGAATATTCCATTAAAATCGGACAAAGTAAAAAAACTATTAAAAGATATGGCAAAGTGACTTCCTAGCAGGAATGACATGCAACTTCCTGTCACCACAAAAAGCATGACAAGCCAGGATACATCTTGACACTCTTTCAAATAACAAAAGTTCACTCCGTAACTTCTAGAACCCACACTATCAGGTTTCGAGGGGAGCACTTAAAATACAGCCTTCTCTATCGCACCCATTGTCAAACAATGATAAGAGAGGGACGTAGATAGTTAAATCGTCGAAAGATAATGGACGACCTATTTTCAGGCCACGTGGCGCTTGGAAAGGTGTCTTGCAATTTCCTTGTTAGTTCTAAGGGGTCGATATAAAAGAAACTGGATTTTAAAGAGGGTTGTTAGAATGGCGAGTATTCTCTGAAATTACTTCAGAGAATACTCGCTACTACTTATTATTATTTTGCAAATGTATTCCATATTTTTACAAGGGATCTTGGAATACGGGACAATATCCTAGTTTACAGAACTAAACGGTAACCGTATGACATTATTGTGAGAAACGTTTAAAGTCACGCACAGCAGTTAATATGTATTGTAGTTTAAAGACTAACTGTGCTTGTAACAGTACATCGTACAACTTGGAGAAATGGGTTAATTTTGAGCATGATATAATTATATGTAGCAAAGTTACATTTATAAACACCAGGGTTCTATATACATAATATTTAAAACACAGGTAATGGTAAAACACAGTTCCACCATTTCATTAGAGCGTGGTTGTAAGCTGAGTCTAGACCCTTTTCTTTAGTCTGTTACGGAGTAAAAACCTCCACTTTGCTCGGTCCATAATACCTATCTGTCTTTGAAAAATGTTACGTCAAAGACATAGATTCATGTCTAAGCTGCAAAATTATCGTAAAAAAATATTTTTCCTCAGTCGCAAAAAAATCAGCACTGGTCAAAAACGTAAACAGTGCAATTTGCCCTCAAACTTGTAACATAATGTAGGTCAACCACAGGTCACAGCCTGACACGTTTTGGGCTAGCTCTCGAACGGCCCTAATCTGACCTCTGTGACCTTGGGTCTCAGGTTCAATCGAATTCGAGGTCAAAGTTGAACTTCTGCCCCAGTTCATCGTTCGGAAACTGAATAACTGAGTCACTCAAGGACGTAGTCTTGTAGGACTAAGCCGTAATAGCATATTGTAGGTGGTTCATATTACAGTACTAGAATTATTATTTTCAATATTTTGGTTGGTATAGTACGTCTTATTATTTTATTATTGTATATTGTAGTACTTAATCAGAAAAAAATCAGACGCAAATATACGAACTTGAAAGAAAAAACATAACTTTGGAGACTTTTGTGATTTCATTTATTCAGAAAATAGACTCGTTATAGTATTTTTTTATGTTTTATTTCATACGGATTAATCCATTAAAGGACAAATCGGTCATACGACAAATCATTAAAAAAAACATCTAAATGATGATTTCACTAGAATTTTTCCACATACAACATTATCGATTCAATGCTCAAACATCGCACCCAGCATACAAAATATACAATTAAAAGCTAGACATTTCTAGATTCGTACGATTGCGTAACACTGACCGCTACTCTGTCCAAATGTTATGTATGCTGCTTTCATGAATTAATTTATTTTAAATTAAGTAAATTTACGCGCAAATTCCTCGGTAAAATTAGCATTGTTGAGTAAATTTTTAGACACAAGTGTTTTAAATAGTGATCTCTGGGGCGACATGAAATACTCAAATCAAAAGATTGTTTAAGCACGAGCATAGTTTTGTGACAGGAATCCTATTTTTAAGATGTGTCCTAAAAATTAATTATTCGAAAAAACTTATGGTCAACCAGGGTAAATGTAAACAGTAAATTCATAGGGTAAATGCAATCAGATCCTGTAAAATTACCCTTTCCAATTACCACTTGCATTCTTTGTCTTTAGAAACCCTGGCTAACCCATATCAACTTGGATAAAAAAAGCTTACCTATTTTAGCATGTTACTAATCCTATTACTGCTAAATTAAAGTTAATTAGGAATTTAAAATTGCAGTCATATATATAATTTTGGGTGCATGCGCAATCACATAATTAACTGCTACCTCAAAGATTGATGTGGGGTAATATAACTCAACTGAATAAAATATTTATTTTATCATTGGTCAATACATATTATTTTTTTTTAATTGCCAAGTCTTACATGTATTTAGCCGGTTAAAATGTAAAACATTTATCATGATTTTGTTAGGTACATACTTAAAACTTGATTACTTGCAGAAAGTAGTAACACAGTTGTTATAATTGTGCGAACGCAAAATGTGTGTAGTGTACAAGAAGCTTTAGGATTTAGAAAATTTTTTTCGATGTAGGGTTATAACATAGAAGTTAGCTAGTTCCATTTTTAAATATTATTTTTCTACGAGTATTCAATATGATTTTGCGAATTTCGTTGAACAATAAAAGCCCTCCCCTTAAATATGGCGGTCTCGTCTCGTGACGTCATCTTATTATGGGTGTAAGGAGCCTTTTTATCTCAAAGGACCCTTTTTGTATTCAAGACTGTAGGCTAACCTTGGGAATTGCTAAGATTTAGCAGTGGGGGACTGTTACGATACTATACGTAAAGCGAGCGGTCGGTATTAGGTAACTAACTTGAATACGATTTCATAACGCGTAATAGCAAATGCATAACAACTTGTTTTATTCCGTATTTATCAATATTTTACCATTATTTAGTTATACCAATCAGTTCTGTTTCGCTGTTGTCAAAAATTTAAACACGCGAATGTACCGCCATCTAGCGTTGAGTAGTAGAACCGCTGTAATGTTAATAGCGTCAAATTAGATAGCATTTTATTACCAAATATATAAAATTACAGAATTATTTAATTAACAATTTTTAATTAACTATGAGAAATAATTTTACTAATTAATTTTTAGTTAAGAAACTGGCTACTAGATGGCGTTGTACGTTCTGCGTAACATGTTAGGTCACCGACCGGCCATCCACGTTATGTCATCATATTTTTTATCGTTAACTATGCAGTTAGCTTCGATAATCGTTCGCTGACCGATTGCAATTTATTGTTTCTTTTATTTACTACTACTCCCGACAATAATAGCGTGACTGATCGGAACTGGCAGCGCACTGCGACATATTTACTCAAGAATTCAATTCTTTACTTAATTACTCACACTTCGGTACTTTCCAGACTGCTTTACCGATCCTGATTGAAGTTCCGGACGGCATAGCATAGCCTACGGGTGCGTTCATAAATAGGCAGAAATACATAACATAACATACCATTACGTCTGTATTCCCCGAAGGGTTAGGCAGAGGCTTAATAATGTATACCCACAGTTCACCGGTATGTTTAGGGGACGATAGGGGGCGAGCCTATTGCCATTAACAGGGCACTGATACCAAACTCCGATCTGCTACCAAGCATTTCATAAAAAACCCAACGCCACTTTACTCGACCTGGGAATCGTATCCAGCACCTCTAACGTAGCAACGAAGTTCAGGGAGAAATTCTGTGTAATTTAAAGTATGTACATAGCTTCAGCCGTGTGAAGATTTTCAATATACCTGTATTGTTTTAATGGATACTAGCTGTAACCAGAGCGGTATCACCCGCTAAAAAATGATGGACTTTCACAAAAAATTTCACCCCCCTTTTCACCACCTTAGGGGTTGAATTTCCAAAAATCCACTCTTACCGGATGCCTAAGTCATACAAAGAACACACCCGCCAAGTTTCAGGTCTCTACGATCAGCGGTTTAGGCTGTGCGTTGATCCGTCAGTCAGTCATTCAGGACAAAGCATTTTATATCACTACATAGTATAAAACAAAGTCGTTGTTGCTGTCTGTCCGTCCCTATGTATGCTTAAATCTTTAAAACTATGCAACGGATTTTGAAGCGGTTTTTTTTAATAGATAGAGTGACTCAAGAGGAAGGTTTTAAGCTATTTAACATTACACTACGGCTCTTAGGAATGGGGCAATGCGGGTGAAACCACGGGCGGGTCGCTAGTTTATAGATAAGAGAAGAGGAAGAATAAAGCTTAGTTGGATGGACTGTGTGATGATATGGTTAAAATGGAAGTGAATGAAGAAATGGAGGCTGCTAGAGATGTAAGGAAGAACAAGACATACTGCGGCCACAAGCTACTTAGGATAACAGCAGGAGGATGATGGTTTTCGATATAAAGCAATTAATACATATTACGATCACTATAAAATATTTGAGTAATTTTTCATTTTTTTAAATGTCATAATTTTTATTTAAAAGAGTATCTATGGGGTTTCTTGCCGGTTCTTCTCCATAAGACCCACTATTTGGAACCGTGCACCTAGTTTTGACAATTCAAAAGTACCTGTATTAATGTTATTTTTTTAAATAAAATTTTTGACTTTGACTTTGAGTATACCTATAACGAGTTAAAAAAAGATAAGCACATTATTTATTAAGGGAGACTACAGAAAATGGCATACGCGTGGTAGATTATTAGACCGATCAAGTTTAATGACTTCAATTTCTTTCTTTCACTTTTCCGTTTCCATTAGCTGTCGATACGATAAAAAAAAGAAGGGATACTTATAAATGACAACTTAAATAATAGGATCTACGATAGAATAATCACTCTGGATATGGTTTTTTAATTAAAAGCTTACTAGTAATGTGGGTCGCACATTACTAGTAAGCTTTTACATACTAGTATTCTTGTTAACCCGTCGTGCTAAGCTAAATGCGTGTGTTACGAGTGGGTTCACGTCGGTAGTGCAATGGGTGGGTTTCGAATCGTCAACCACATGATCGCAAGTCCGACGCCCTAGCCGTTAAGCTACCGCCGCTTTAATTAAAACGGGAGACTACAGAAAATGTCATATGCGTAGTAGAATATTGGACCAATCCAGTTTAATGTCTCCAATTTCTTTCTTTCACTTTTCCCTTTCCATTAGCTGTCGATACGACAAGAAAAAGTAGAGTTAATTATTATAAATGACAATTCAAATAATGTTCTAAATACATGCCCAGAAAACTGGCATAGCTATGTTGAGTGTTTCTGAACGTAAATTTAATATCATTCACAAATTAAAAAAAAAAAATGTTTCTTTTAAATGGATTAGTTAACTAGATATGAAAAGATTGTTTGAACTGTAAGGCATCCTCAGAAAAAGTTGTAGAACCCTCGACTCCAAGGAATTATCATTTAAAATTCTAGTGGTGCGGTGTTTGTTAGATGCCAATAGTACCGTTGCACCTGTTAGAACACCTGTAACATACATAGCTTCATGCCAGGTGGGTTACAGCTTACAGGGTAGGCAGGGATAGTCACGTTTACCGTTTATGTAACGTATCAGTTCAGAAAGCAAACTTAATTCTAACATTTAAAAAAGGAATAGGTTACATAGTCGATTCATACAAATTGTTTGTTTTTTAAATTTAGAATTATTTTCGTTTTCTGAACAAACACTCCTCTCATTATTCCGTTCTGAATTCAAATTTATAAAAGAAACTTAAGAACAATAATTTTGTATAATGTTCTAGGGAAGTAACTGATTGATTGACATTTAAGCGCCCAGCACAGACCTCTGACTAAAAATTTGAAATTTGACAGATAAGTACTTAAATGTCTTCTACTAAAATGGGAAATTCCCACGAGTTTGGGAAATGAACTAGTATCTGTTAATCTTTTGTAAAAGCTTTTATTTAGAAAAAAATACATATTTACATAGGTAGGTAGGTATTCCACACTGCTTCAATATCTAAATTACAAATCACAAGCTGTTGTCCGGGGTTTTGCCCGCGTCCTATAAGCAATTAATTACTATTTTTTTTTTAATAAAAGGTTACCTATTTCCTTTCTCAGTCTGCAATCTATTACTTCGCCAAATTTTATCAGACTCTGATTAGCGATTTAGGCGTGATAACAGAAAAACACATTAACTTTCTCATTTATAAGAGAGAAATTTAGAATATCGAAAAAGTTTATTTTTACTCATCGTCTCATTCAAATACCGTCGCGTCGCTCTATTGCAAAGTTGCCCCTCCCACATAATTGACATGAGCACAATTTTTTACTTTCAAAAAATAAGACATGACACATCTATAATCAACTACTTGGTGTCTGTGTAGAGGTCAGAGACTGCCAACCTTTTTATATCCGAAAATTGTCACCCATTTGTCCAATTATTTTTTATTAGTGTCTTATTGAGTACTAGTGTTATTTTATCTGTGCCATCAGTGAGAAATGGTTAGTAATATAGGCAGGAAAATGTAAAGTGCACTTTGTCGGTTTTATATTATTTTCCAAAACTTGTGTGACCGAAATGTAATGGGTAATTATAGTGGATAGTTAACCATTAAGTGTTCGTGAACGTGTGCGAGTGTAGGCAAATGATATAAAATTGAAAATCGTGACTTTTGTGTTCACTCCTAAACTCTATCGAAGCCTTAGTGAATTTTCCACTGTTTTACTGGGGACAAAGTAATGTCTTTTAAATTACAAAAAAGACATGACTTAAAGGTCTAAGTTACCAGGTCATAAAATTCCAAATATATATATATATATATATATATATATATGGTTAGTAGTAGTACAATAATAGATTAATTTGGATCTCGTATTTTCAAAGATTGTTTTTCTTTTTGCTTTTTCACAGCTAAGGGTACGTAGACCCGCTTAAAAAGGGAGGCAATGTCCTTTGGCTTTCTGGTAACGCGGGCTGGCAGCCGCGAACCCTCTTGTATATTCATTTATAACTTGATTAATTGATTAATAATAATTATCCTGTCAAGGAATTAGCAGACACAATAAAACAATAGTTACGTTACGTCTCTGGAGGGCTACCGTTCTTTAATGATTTTTTTTTATGGGGTAGTGCGCAAACGATCAGACGGATCAAAGTCAAAGTCAAATCTTTTATTTCAAATAAACCAATATTACAGGTACTTTTGAATTGTCAAAACTAGGTGCACGGTTCCAAATAGTGGGTCTTATGGAGTTCTTCTCTATAAGACCCACTATTTGGAACCGGCAAGAAACTCCATAGATATTCTTTTGTTTACAATTTTGTTGAGTATTACAATGTGAAACTCATGTAGCTTGATGTGCAGGATAATCGCCTGATGGTAAGCGATTACCGCCGCCCATGGACACCCGCAACACCAGAGAGGTCACAAGTGCGTTGCCGGCTTTTTAAAAGGGGATTTTAATGTGTGTTTAACCTTTTCACTCTCTAATCGTTTTTGATCGCGCAGCCAAAGGTTGGCAATCTCTGGTTGTACACATACGTATCGAGATATATTTTCCATTATATGCTGACCTCATACTGTGCATATATTCCGTACAATCTGGGGTCAGCGTATACTGGAATGTAAGCTTAATATTTTGCATACAAGATTTTAGTATACAATTGAAAATGATTAATTGCTATCTTATACATAATTGATGATTTTTTAAATACTAAGCATGTGAATATGGATACATTAGATTTTTGTAACCATAGTACCTAGGTGTCATAGTAATTTTTCAGTCAATTATATTGTTATACGGACTCCTTATATTATTGTATGATTGTTTGTGTGAATTAACAGATTTAATGAAGATTTTTTTTAGATACCGTACAGATTTTCGTTGAGTACTTTTTAAAATAGACAGTAGGCGACTTTCTTCATATCGTCAAAATAAGGATTTTCTAAGTGTGTGATATTTTTTTTTAATCGACATAGGCTTGAGCTTGACTGCCATTTCGAAAATGAAAAAATACATGTAGGTAGGTATGCCTATTTTAATGGGGACGGAATAAAAGGAGTAGGTTTAGGTAGTCCTTGCAATAACAAGGATCTTAGCACCTGGCTTGATGTAGTTTCTGCTTACTCCTGTGGGAAATGCGAGAGGATTATAATTTCTGTATTATTGGAGATAATTTTTATTTTTTTACCAGTAAATATAATTATTACTACACGCACAGGTACCTAATTGGAATCGATTAAATTACGTTCGAAATTTGAACAGTCATTTGTAAATAAAATCGCGATGCTTACAAAACTTACGCAAAACAAACTGAATAACGATAATTGCAATAAAAATACTCATTTTCCTTGACAAGTTCTGTATTGTATGGAAAAAATAAATCAAGCGTGCGTCATGAGAGGTACATAATACGAAGATAAGCCCGCGCACGGGGTCGTTCAACTCAGTTTGGCAGTTTGAACTTTGGTAAGGCTCCTCGATAATAGATGGCGGTATTCTAAAATTAAGACATTTAATATTAACTAGGTACACGGTAAAAACTGTTTCATACTAATTCTAGATCGTTCGGAGTTCAGTGATACATAGCATATACGTGTTAGTGTGTTAGTGAGGTTATAATACGTGCGGACTATGTAAGATGATTATAGTGTTTGAAATATTACGGCAGCATTTCTCAATCCTAAAGAAACCTTGATTATTGTTTAGGCGCCTATAAAGGTAGGTAGGTTATTAGATTTTCTACCAATTGGCCTGTTTATGGTCGGGAATATGCCCGTTATGAAAATATTAACCATTTCTCAAGATCTTCTCCTAATTTCTTTCATAAATACCTTTATTTTAATAGAAAATTTGTAGTTGGTAGGGTACCTACTGTTAATATCCTAATGACTGTTTAGGTATATATAAATAGATTATTAAGGTACCGGTCTGTACCATAATGGCATTATCATAATCGCGTTACTGTGGGTGAGGTCAGGCCCATAATCACAATACTTTTATTTAGGAGCCTACATACTTACCCAATCAAAACTTTGATCCTATCTTGTAGAAGATTAAAATTATCGATTGATTTTATTCGGTAGGTATTATTCATAGGTACAAACTCTACTACTCGTATCTTTTCCATACAGATTTTAGTACTCACGAAACCATTACATTACCAAAAATAGTATTACATACAATCATCTTTGATAGGGTGTAATTCAAACTCAGTTCATTAACCCGCAAGTTTGACCTTTACTACTTCTACTGGATAAGAGATGGCGCTGTTCAGAGGTATTTCCCTGGTACGTCTGGCGTGGAGTGCGTTGCTCTGTGCCTCAGGTTGTTGGACTCAACGAAAATGTTTTGGTAAAAATGCCGAGGAAATTATTAGTAGGTAGTAATGTTAATTTAGCTTTGTTTATCAAAGCGATCGCTTATCTGTATGTTCTGTCTCGAATTATTTGGGTGTTCGTTAGTCATTGGTATCGTGTTAATATGAATTCAGATTATGTTGGCTAATTTGGGTCGGTGTGATCCCGGAAGACTTGAAGCAGATTTTTTCGTAACATTTACTTTACAAATTCGTAAATAAACGCGATTTACATTACATACAGTTTTGACTTGAGTTGCAGCAAAGGATCTTGGATTCCTTTGAAAAGCATTATCTAAAGGGTACAAAATTTTTGGAGGTGTTACCTTGCCTCTTTATTCTAGTGGTCCTAAGCGAGATTGCTACCCTACAGGTCCTGGGTTTGATTCCCGGATCGACATAACACACACCATCACGCCTGTATTCCCCGAAGGGTTAGGCAGAGGCGTACTAATTTACACCCATAGTTCGCCGGTATGTTTAGGTCGTATATTATAGGGGGCGAGCCTATTGCCATTAGCACAAATCCAAACTCCGAGCTGCTACTGAGAATTTCATAGAAAAACCTAATAATACTTCGCTCGATCTGGGAAACAATCCCAGGATCACTAGCGTAGCAATCGCACTTGGGACCACTAGACTAATGAGGCAGTCAACAATTGAAATAATGGTGGGAATATAAGTAACTACCTACTTGAGTATTTACGGATAAACTCACAAAATACGAAAAGAAGCTACAAACAGGAAGGAAATCCTCTTTTCCTCTACAATTTGATGGTATTAATAATTCCTAGAAATATAATATTAATTGGTATCAAACATTATTGACTGTATTTTTCTAGGTCAGTGACATACTTTTGGATTCTATGACTAATTCATCACGTAGTGCGATTTTGACACTGAAATAAAATGACTATGAAGCATAGGGCCGCCTGATGGTAAGCGGCAACCGTAGCCTCTGATTTGCTCAGTGGTGGGACCTCTTGGGGTCTGATTGGCTAACGACGACCCTTACGTCGGATTCTGTCGTAAAGTAACTAGATTTTTGTTTTGACTTTTGCGTGTGATAGCCAGTTTTCACTCGGTTGCTGCGGCTCTGAGAGCAGCAACTCCTCTGGTGTTGCAGGTATCCTGGGCGGTGATGACCAATTACCATCAGGTGGCTCCTCTATGTGTTTGCCGACATAATCAATAAAAAAGCATTATAGACGCCAGCAATACCAGTGGTATCACTCGCGCGTGGTCTTGAGATCTCAGCTGTTAAGTCCAGTCGGTTTTTTTTTTAAACCGTACTAACCGTAACCCCATACTAGGATTTACTCCTGTGTCGTGTGTGCGTTTTCAAACACAAATTCTCACATACACAAACGCCCAGACCCAGAACAACTACCTGTAGATCATACAAATATTTGCTCCGTGTGGGGATCGAACCCACAACACGTGGAAGGCAATAGACTCGTCCCCTATTAAGTAGGTCCTAAACATACCGGCGAACTGTGGGTATATAAGAGTACGCCTCTGCCTAACCCTAAGAGGCGTGATGGTATGTTAATATTAGATCCTGTAGGTACAGCGAAGCAAGGCCAGGGATAACTTGTTTTCTCTATAAAACGCGCTTCTGAATATTTCAGCTAGTTACGAAATATATTTGTCATGTCTTCGAGTTCAATGACTCTATTCTGTAGATAAACACTATTGACTCACATACTAGGCTTAGCTCCTGGTTCTGGCTATATATGGCTCGAAACTACTTAGATGAATGGATGACGAAATCATCACGCTTGTATTCTTAGAAGGGTTAGGCAGAGGTGTGTACAGCTGCAGACTACAGAGATTTTTTTAGAAAAAACTCAACGCTTTTAGGAATTGAATCAAATCCTCTCACACCATAGCCGCGGTAGTGATCACTAAACCGTAGAGGATACTGCTCATGCCATATTTTAGACGTAGGTACTATAATAGAAACATAATAATGTTATTAATAACTACTAGTATATTTACATTTGTTTATTGGACAATACTTAATTATAATGTAATTAATAACTAGGTACTTATTCTTTAAACATACTGCCTCATTAGCCTAGTGGTCCTGAGCGTGACTGCTACGCTACAGGTCCTGGATTCAATTCCTAGGTCGAGCAAAGTGTTATTGGGTTTTTTTCTATGAATTGCTCAGTAGCAGCTCGGAGTTTGGGATTTGTGTCCGGTTAATGGCAATAGGCTCGCCCCCTATTACATAGGACCTAATCATAATGGCGAAGTGTGGGTGTACATTAGTACCAACGCCTCTGCCTAACCATTCAGGGATTCGGGGAATAGAAGCGTGATGGTACCTATGTTATGTATGTATTATTTAAAATGTTTTTGTTGTCATTAGTTAGTTTGAAATAAATTAAGTTTATTATATTAAAAACCCCTGAATGATATTATCTATTTAATTATGTAATTAGTTCCCAGGGCAAGTTTATCTATAGAAAATTCTTCATAGATTTATAAATTAAAATATCTGCATAGATATAATAACACATAAATCATATTTTTTGATTTATTAGTAATTATATTTATGATTCATAAACTTAAAGTTGTGTTTAAAAGGTATAAAACTTTGAAACTCCTTTCAAAACCCCATAATTTCCATCACAAAGAAAAATCACACAAAAAAAAGCTTAAAAAAACAAACACGTCATGACCTTATAAAGTAACCTTCGAAAACCAAAACAGATCACACCAAACTTCAAAAATCGAATGCAGCCCAAACGTGTCCAGTGACGTCACACAATGATTAGCCACACTATCAGCTGACGTAAGATGTCAGCAGTGCTGTCTCGCTCGCACAATATAAATAAGCGGGCACCGACCGGGTCGATGACCTGCCAAATTTCTGGGGTCAACGAACGACCGACAGTTGAACGCTCGCCAGTTGCGCTCTACGCTATTTTTTTTAAAAGGTTTAACCGTTTTCACCCTTCGAGGGTGTTTTCAGTGTTTTCGGTTACTGAAAATATATTTAATCTACTTTTTACGGTAATTTTTATTATATTAAGTGAGAATTTTGGTTAAAAACGAGGTATTTTAGCGTGTTAGGGTATTTTTACTGTGTTTTTACGAGTATTGCGTGTATTTTAACGTGTGAACGTTTGTCAAAATTACTAAACCTGCCTCTCAAATAACTTAGTTATAAATAAAATTGTTATAAAGATATATTATTATGAGTTAATTTGATTTCGACACTTCAGGCAAACTTTAAAATTAATGATGTGTGTGAAAATAATTTTTATTTTCGATGTAATTTTTACTTCGCAAATAAAATAAATTAATTGACATTTCCTGTAGATTTAGCATAAATTTATACTTTGATATTTTCTGCCAAATTGAAATATCACATCAAATTAAAAACAAACATATTTCTATTTCTATTACGCTATTAAATTCAGAGACTAAACAGAATGACATGAGTAAAACATGGGTTATTAAACGTTGAAGAATTTGTAGTGGGGTCAACGACTTACTATTTGGGTGATGGGGCCTAGGGGCCGAGTACCGGGGTTTGAATCCTGACGAGGAAATCAAGAATAATTAAAAACCTGTATCCTCTAACATTACAGATATTTATTTATTTACTTACCAACCATTTAGCATTAAGTATTTTTATAATTTGATATCTTGCATGCATCTAAATTAAAGGAAAGCACAGCATTATTAACTACCTTTACTCGTAGACATATTTAAAAAATAATAAATTGACACATGTATATATAAAAAAGCCAATCTTGTGATTAAAGAGGTGATTTATGGATTACATTAGTATATCTCTGACTAACCGTTTGGGGAATAAAGGCGTGATGGTATGATTTAAGAAACAAAAATCTGAAATATTTCTCGTTGATTAATTCAATTTATTCTAGAAAAATATGAATAGCGTAAACCTATATATGTTAGAATTATATTTAGCAAATTAGCAATAACAGAACATTTAATCTAAAAATACAAATGTATGTAGTAATGTGCGACCCACATTACTAGTAAGCTTTTTTAAAAAAAAAAATTTAATAGCTGCGTATTGAATTGGTTAAACCCAAAATCTTATTAATCTACTGTGACCGCCCCAAATTACAAAATATTGATTTAATTATGAAAAACTCACACTAGTTATAAGGGATTATTACTAAATAAAACGATTTTGAAAAAAAAAAATCAATAACCTACTTTTCACAAAAAAAAAATTCACGTGACCATGTTTTTTCTGAACCTAATCTCGTAAACTACTGAACCGATTTCCGTAATACTTTCGCTGTTTTCTAGAGCAATTTATCATTACGGCGCGTTATTAGGGAACAAGGCTACAGAATGAATTAATGACAAGGTCATGCCATGTATAGTGGTAATATTGATGTGTCGGAATCAGAGTGAGTACTGGGTTTGATTCCCAGGTCAAGCAGTGCTATTAACCTCATCCGTTTCCTCGATGTGGTATATTCCACAGTTCGCCGGTATATTTAGGTCCCATGTAATAGGAGGCGAGCCTATTGCCATTAACCGGGACAAATCCAGACTCCGAGCTGCTACTGAAAATTTCATAGAAAAAATCAATAACACTTAGCTCGATCTGGGGATCGAACCCAGGAGCTCTAGCGCGACTGCTAGCGCTTGGGATCACTAGACTAATGAGGCCGTCGTGAGTCACGTGGTTCTAAGGTTATTTACTTACATAAATGTTAGTACATACATTATCAGAACATAACATAATCGACCCAACATATTGTCCCACTGCAGGGCACGAGTCTCCTCTCAGAATGAGAGGGATTAGGCTATAGTCCACCACGCTGGCCTAGTGCGAGTTGGCAGACTTCACACGCCATCGAGGAAATCTCTTAGGCATGCAGGTTTCCTCATGATGTTTTCCTTCACCGTTTAAGCGCGTGATAATTAACTATTAATACGCACATGACTTCGAAAAGTCAGAGGAGCGTGCCTTGGGTTTGAATTCGAGATCTTTGACTTGGCAGTCCAACGGTCATACCACTAGGCTATCACTGCTTAGCTTGTACAAACAGTATTTATGATCAAAGTACCAAATAGGTCATTCACCTCCCGACGAGCGTTGACGCGGCAAAACAGACGATGCCCATATAATTGCGAAATTTGAATCTTTGTAACTATACGAGGTACATACTTGGATAATGAATGATGTCATGCATATTTCATTACTGCCTCAGTAGCCTAGTAAACCTGATCGTGACTGCTACGCTTGAGGTTCTGCTGGGTTCGATTTCGTCGAAAGGCTCGAAAGTCGAGCAGTATTTTTGGGTTTTTCTATGAAATTCTCTGTAGCAGCTCGGAGTCTGGATTTGTGCCCGGTTAATGGCAATAGGCTCGCCCCCTATTACATAGGACCTAAACATACCGGCGAACTGTGGGTGTACATTAGTACGCCTCTGCCTTACCTTTCGGGGAATACAGGCGTGATGGTATGTTATGTAATGTCTATATTTTTAACAAATGTCATCAAAACCGTCCAGTAATTTTGGAGCTATCGACAAACTTACCAAAAACTCATAACCGTGGGAGAGCCATGCTTCGGCACGAATGGGCCGGCTCGACCGGAGTGATACCACTGCCTCACAGAAAACCGGCGTCAAACAACGCTTACGTTGTGTTTCGTCGAGTGAGTGAGGTTACCGGAGGCCAAATCCCCTTTTAAAAGGTAGGCAACGCACTCGTGACGCCTCTGGTGTTGCGGATGTCCATGGGCGGCGGTAATCGCTTACCATCAGGCGATCCGACTGCTCGTTTGCCCCCCTATCCCATAAAAAAAATAGATATAATAATATAAGAAATAGATCTTTTAAAGACAGAGTTACAAGTCAATATTTTTAATTAGATGGCGCTTGCGGTCCCTTACCTCTGAGAAGAAACACCGAAAAAAACTCAGAGAAACATGGTCTCCTTCAAAGTCCAGAGATTGCAAATGTCTGAGTTACATTGAGGGATACGTCTGAAATGAAGAAACTATATATATAGCTATATAATATATAGCGAAGGTTTGTTGAGCTCCCTAGATTATGGTCGAGCTATACATAGCTATATATATAGCTATATAATATATAGCTATATATATAGCTATGTATAGCTCGACCATAATCTAGGGAGCTCAACAAGCTATATATATAGCTATATAATATATAGCTATATATATAGCTATGTATAGCTCGACCATAATCTAGGGAGCTCAACAAACCTTCGCACGACGATTCCAGATCAACGGATCGTTTGCATAGGCCACATAAAATTACTACTAGGCTTAACTTTTGCGCGTAAGAGCCAGTTCCCTCTCGGTTGTTGCGGCTCTGTCAGTCTACAGACCGTAGGGGCCCTCAAATCTCGGCAACGCATCAGCAACTCCTCTGATGTTGCAGGCGTCCATGGGCGGCGATGACTACTTACCATCAGGTGCCTCGTCTGCTCGTTTGCCGACCTAAGCAATAAAAAAAATTCTCAAAGCCGCTACAATCTCCCAATCGTTTTAAAAATATTGCTATCGATAATAGTTGCTATCCAGTTCCCTTTTTAACACCATAAAATGTTCCACACACGTTTTTTTAATAACCTATGTCAACACCCAAGGTTCAACATCGGGAGCTCTCTCTATACTGGACGTGCGTTTCGCACATTCAACCTGACCGAGGTACGTTGACCCCTATGCTGTGTTGATAACTCGAGATTGTGGTAGTTGAGTGTCGTGTTTTTTCGTCAAGTAGATAGTGATTTTGGCATAATATGGTGTAATAGTGATGATCATCAATGAGTCATTGAACCCAGGCTTGGCAACCATCATCATCCTAAGTATTTTTTCATGGGTTCAGCTGTCAGTGTAACCTAGGGTTCCCAACTATACTATACTGCTTTTCACTACATTATACTTTTTACTGTTGAACAAAAAAAGGATACAAAATGGGAATTATGTTTTAATTCATACTAGCTTCTGTCTGCGACTTTGTCTGGTTGGACTTCTGGATGAAAAGTAGCCTATGTGTTATTCCAGGCTTTAATCTGTGTGCCAAATTTTATCCAGATCCCTTCAGCCGTTCTGGCGTGAAAGCGTAACAAACATCCATACTCACAAACTGTCACGTTTAAAATGTTAGTGAGGATTATTTATGGGAATAATTTTCTGAAATAAAGTATTATTTAATTTAAAAATACTGTTTTCAGTATCAAAATGTCTAACACTAAGCACACACTAAGCGTAGTCACAATAGTGTCGTATAAAAACACTGTTAATTTTTCTAAATTACGGTTTATTATCCTTCTCTTAAATATTAATACTTGTAAAAAAAGTTGGCAACCCTTGTGTAGATGCCGTGATAAATAATCAGTATTTTCTATCATCATCATCATCAGCCTATAACAATCCACTGCTGGACGTAGGCCTCCCTCAATGTGCGCCATTTCACCCTGTCCTCGGTTGTCGCACCCAGCTTCCGTCAGCAACCTTTCGCAAATCATCATTCCATCTTGCCGGAGGGCGTCTTACGCTACGTTTGCCGAGTCGCGGTCTCCAGTCAAGAACACGTCTAACCCGGCGGTTGTTGGTTCTTCGACGGATATGACCAGCCCACTGCCACTTCAGCTTGCTAATTCAGTTCTCTGTCGGATAACCTCGTTGCGGATTGCTCGGATCCTTCAGTGAGAATCCGAGCATAGCATGCTCCATAGCACGCTGAGCTACTTTAAATTGGTTGACTAGCCGTACTGTGAGTGTACCATCAGTCCTCTGCTCAGAAATTGATTCTGGGCAGTACCGATACACTAAGGATATTGGTTTTCAGGTATTTTGGGCTTCTGACTACCACTAACAAAGTACCACAACTGGGATAGACGAGGCTTAACATGCTCTCGGAAGGGACTCGACATGCTAAGAATTTTCACCCATCCATGGGCTGACCGCGGCAAGCATACTTTACAGATATTCTCGAGCCCTTTCAAGATTACCTATCTACTTGAGAAACTCATTCCCAAATTAACTGTGAGAAGTTTTCTGTACGGATTTTCCTCTAACGGAATCAATATTCAGTTCGGATTTGTGCTCGGTAAATGGCGTTAGGCTCGCCCTCTGTTACTATGGGAGCCAAAAATATTACTGACGAACTATGAGTGCATCACAGTATCTACGCCTTCTGCCTTACCCTTCGGGGAATACAGGCGCGGCGTTATGTTCCAAAATTGAATTATTGTTTCTATAATTAAAAAACAGTACTACCAACTTATCAAAACTAAGCTATATATAGATTTATCTATGGTCTGTTTCATTGAACCCCCAATTTTGGTCAAATCGTGTGAACCAATGACCCCCAGTTTAACGTCCGAAGTCAACGCACGACCTTCACTGAAAGCGTCTAGGTTCGACTCCCGGTGACGTCATGAGGGGGTGACGCCTAGGCGATTGAACCCGGATGGGTGAATTTTACAGTTCATTTTCCTTTTGTTGTCGTGTGGTAGGTTATGTATTAACGTAGGTGTATTTGATAATTATTTTTTGGGATGTATAATTTTTTGTCGTTTGTCGTTTTTTTATGGGATAGGAGGGCAAACGAGCAGACGGATCGCCTGATGGTAAGCGATTACCGCCGCCCATGGACACCCGCAACACCATAGGAGTCACAAGAGCGATGCCGACCTTTTAAAAGGGGATTGGGCCTCACTCACTCGGCGAAATACAACGTAAGCGTTGTTTAATGCCGGTTTTCTATGAGGCCGTGGTATCACTCCGGTCGAGCCGGCCCATTCGTGCAGAAGCATGGCTCTCCCACGTAGAACAATAATGAGGATTCGAGGAGCCAAATGCTACCAATGGAACATAGGTACAATAATCCATTTTGTTAGTACATTCAGTAACTTAAAAAGTCCTATTTAATATATGATACATTGATAAATTTACATACATACTATTACGCTTGTATTCCCTGAAGGGTTAGACACAGGCGTACTAATGTACACACACAGTTCGCCGGTACTTTTAGGTCTCATGTAACAGGGGGCGAGCCTTTTGCCATTAACCGGGCACAAATCCAGACTCCGAGCTGCTACTCAGAATTATCTTTTAAATGCAAGGATGATGACATTGTATTCGTTCTAAATTCAAATTTCAAACCAAAGAGTGTGATACTATACTTTACAGAAAAAAATTCGCCATAGAGTAACCAAACATAGGTCAGTGCTATACGACTGCAAAAATGTGAGTTCATCGACTGGGCATTGACCGCCGAGCATGCCCGAATTTTGCCGAATCTATGTCAATTTTAAATAGTTCTAATAAGATTCTATTTTGTTCGTATTGAAATAAATATAGCGTCTGCGCCGGTGTTTTTTTTTATGTTGCAGGCCATTCTAAGCTTCTTAAAAATACCTTCACGCCTATATTCACTAAAGGGTTACGCAGAGGTGTACTAAATATACACCCACAGTTCGTTTTGCTTAGGTCTCATGTAATAGGGGGCGACCTTATTGCCATTAACCGGGCACAAATCCTAACGTCGAACTGCTACTGAGGATTTCATAGAAAAACCCAATAATACTTTGCTCGACCTGGGAATCGAACCCAGGACCGATGCGTAGCGGTCGCGTTTGGGACCACTAAGAAGGCAGTCTTGTGTTCCGTATAATTATCACTCGCGTATACGGTGAAGGAAAACATTGTGAGGAAACCTGCATATCTGAGAGATTTTGTCAGCCGCGTATGGAGTCTGTTGCAGTAAGCTAGCGTGATGGACCATAGCCTAACCTCTCTCACTCTGAGAGGAGACCCGTGCCCAGCAGTGGGACAGTATATGGCTTGATTATGATAATATCCTACTAATATTATAAACGTGAAAGTTTGTGAGGATGTATGAATGTTTGTTACTCAATCACGTCAGAACGGCTGAATGGATCTGGATGAAATTTGCCACAGAGATGGATTATAGTCTGGAATAGACAGAGCTCCGCGAGGAAGCGTTGTGTTGGCAGTGTGGGGGACCGGTGGTGTTTTGTTGCCGCCGCTGTCATGCATGGCAGCATATCTCCTATGCTGCCAGCCCAACTATTCCTCCTTAATTTACAGAGTCGGCGACGCGCGACTGATAGATACCCTTGGTGTTGCAAGCTTCCATAGGCTACGGTAACCGCTTACCATCAGGCGGGCCGTATGCTTGTTAGCCACCTTAGTGGTATAAAAAAAATAGCACTGCTACTTTTTATCCAGGTCCGACTCAATTCTGAAATCCACGGAGACGAAGTCGCGCGCAGGAGCTAGTGATAAATAATTCTACTTTTTACGGATTTTATCGCGTTGTATTAAATAATATCAATACAACGCCATAAAATCCGTAAAAAGTAGTTTTATTTCAATGTCTAATATTCGCGTAAGTGTCAGAAACCAGTCAATATTTTTTCTTGTAAATCTAGATAATTTTCTCCTAAAAAATCTTTTATCTTTCGTCTTTTGACACTGGCTATCCACCCTAGATAATATGATAACTTATAATTATATAAAGGCTGAAATTCCAGAAAAAAGAGACGGCCTACCCATCCATCATATGTTCACTGAAATTGACGCGTCAAGTTATTGTTAGAGGCCTGCCACCCTTAGAGGGAATGCCCTCTGAGGGGAATGACCTCCACTAGGCTTTAATGGACCTGTATAAACTTAATACAACGGCCTAACGTGTCACGGGCTGTCGTTAAAAGGGTAAACCGACGGACAGATAGATTATTGTAACACATGAGATTTGGTACAAAAGTTAAAGTAATCTTTTTATGACGTATATTGGAGCTCCTCTTATGATACTAGCCAATTATAATAAGTTTTACGTGGGAGAGCCATGCTTCGGCACGAATGGGCCGCCTCGACCGGAGTGATACCACGGCCTCACAGAAAACCGGCGTTAAACAACGCTTACGTTGTGTTTCGCCGAGTAAGTGAGGTTACCGGAGGCCCAATCCCCTTTTAAAAGGTCGGCAACGCACTCGTGACTCCTCTGGTGTTGCGGGTGTCCATGGGCGGCGGTAATCGCTTACCATCAGGCGAGCCGTCTGCTCGTTTGCCCTCCTATCCCATAAAAATAAAAATATACTAGCTATTGCCAGCGGTTTCACTTGCGTTTAAAAGGACTTCAGACAAAATGTAGCCTATTTCTTACTTTAGGGTGCAATATTTGTCCTTGTCAAATAGTATTGTCATCTTATTCAGCGGTTTAGGCGTGAAAGGGCGACAAACAAACAGAGTTACTTTTAAATAATAAATGCATAATACCTATAAAGTGAAATACGGAATATACATCTTGTCGTTCACAAAATGTGTAAATGCTACAAAGAAAAGGGGGCGGGAATTGCCATTACTCGGGCACAAATCCAAACTTAGAGCTGCTATTGAGAATTTCATAAAACCCAATAGCACGTGATCGATCGATCGTTGATTCAAAATCGACAATTCCAAAGTCATTAAAGGACAATTTTGACATCATAAAATAGCAGCTTCGGGCCTAGGAGAAGGGTTACTCACCAATTCGCCTAGAATTTCTCATATCTCGAAAACTGTTGAACGTGGGTGTTCGGGAGTAGTTAACCATGTCCAAACATTTTTTGTAAGCCGATGTCAGATGAAATTTGGTTCTACATCGATCACAGATTTATTTAATACTATGATCTCATAGCATAACTTTTGGGTGATGAGTCAGTTTTTTTTTAAATTTCTTAAACCAGAAATCACAGAAATAAATTGCATGGACATTTGTAACTTATGATACCACGATGGCTGTATTCTCCGAAGGGTTTGGCAAAAGTATGCTAATGTACGTCCAGAGATAGTTGGTATGTTTTAGGTCCTATGTAATAGGGGCGAGTCTATTGTCATTATCCGGGCATAAATCCGAACTACGACTTTTTTTTTTAAATCAAATCCCAGTCTGCCCCAGCGGCCATTTTCTTTTTCATTCCTTACGGAACAGGCTAAGGTCTGAGACCATGCTGCCTAGTATCCCAGCAGCCACGTTTATGACAATTGAGGCAGGTTATTTTTTTAATGTTTTTTTTCCGTAACTAAAACGTCCGCACCATTAATTATTCATTCTTACACTCTAATAACCTTTGAGGGTAAACACACATAGATAATTTAGTTACGTTTTGTGAATGACACATTTTTGAATTTAGAATCTGTGAACCGTGATGTCATTAGTGAAGGACATATTGCGCGCCAAAATCTTGTAGAGAGGTGGTTCACCAAAGAGTACACAATGTTTTTAATGAGTTTTATTTCGCTTACTGCAGATTTATAAATAAACTTAACGATATTTTATCTGCAGTCTCTTTAACAGAGGGAATACTTTCCTTCCTGCCCAAAAAGTATTGCCAAATTTTTTGCACTACGATAACTCCAGACATTTTCGCAATCAATCTTCAGATATAATCTTTCAAAACAATTGCCAACCTTACTCTAGCGTAAAAAAGGCTTTAAAGCAAGGTACATACAATTAGTCACCTGTCCGTTGACGCCCCTAGCAGCATTGTGCGCGTGAGTTTACCCACGTATGAGTTCATAACTACAACAGGAATTACATGTGTTTGTGAGATGCTCTTGTAAACATGCCGGAGATTTCCATGTGTGTACGCGATGAGTACGAAAATATGGTTGTGTTTTGTATGTGTGTGTGTGTGTGGATGGTTGTGTGCGTGAGGCGCGTTCGGTTCAGCGACCCGCGTGCGCAGTGGGGCAGCCATTGACCCACCACGTGGGCCGGGAAGGAACCGGCCCGCCTTATCGTCTTATGCTGACTTCCCGGTCGCATTTTTGTGATTTTTTCGATCTTTTTTCGATTACGCTGCCTTTACTGCAGTTTTGATGCTATAGGGATATCTCTACTTATTCCCCTTGTAAATTTAGCCGAACATTTTTAATGAACAGGATTTTGAACGTTTAATTGATAACACAAAAAACGAATGTTGCTATCACCATTTTTATTACGGAATAAAAAGATAAATTTCTTATTTTTAAATTTAGAATGTTAATCGGCATTTAAGAATAGATAAATCTTAGAAAACTGTTCCATTTTTGACATTTTATTGCTACTTAGCTTGGGCGTTTCCAGTTTTTTATTCATTTCCATTTTTATAGGCAAGATACTGGTTTTACTCACCGTAGCTGCCGCCTGACCTCCGCAATCCTGAGGAGAACCTGATTTTCACAGTATAATGTAATGCGGTATACAGATGGCTGGTACCTGTGTGTATATCCATACTATTCCCTACATAACTTGAACACCTCCTGAGAAACCTTATGTCTTGTTTCCTTGCAAGGAATCATTTTGATCCTATTATAAATTACTGGCTGGAAATATTGACAATACTTATTGGCTGTTTGTGCATTTTTTCCTTTGCCTATCCAATAACTAATCAAACTGTTGCATTTTCCTTCTTGCTTGTGGTTTATTTTAAATTGTAATTTAAATTAAATTTTAAATTTAAATTTTAAATAACAAAAAACAAGAAGAAAATTACAAAATCTTCTTTCAAAAATTAGCGCGAATTCCGCCATGTTTGATTGTACTATAATGGCGATATCACATGATGTTTCGTGAGTGTAACCGGGTTACATTTGTTTAGTTTAGGCTTAGCACGTTTTTCAACATTTTTTCTTTTGTTAAATTCTAGTATTTGATGTCTGCGCCCTAAATTCAGCAGTTGTTGATGAAGGATGTATTTTATAATCTTGATGACGATTCAAGTCTAAAGATAAAGAAATGTGAACGTTTGTCATGAATTGTGAAATAATAATATTGTTTAAAGATTATGTCTTCAGATTTAGATTCGGCTGATTTTGTGTCCAAAATAGGCGTGAACGAAACCCTCAAAACAAGTGAAATCCTTGAAGTAGATATTTTATAGTTTCATAGGTAGATCTGCTGACATCACTGACCTCTTTATTACTCGAGTGGCTGACATTATTGTTTTTTAATTTTCGTTCTTTGTATATTTGAACTGAAGAACGTCATTGCCAGTGAGGCTGGCTGACGAAACACTGGCTGACGATTTAGTGAGAAACTTTTTTGAAAGACTGGCTGGAGATAAATAAGGAGACGTGCGAAGCAATGAAAAAAAAACACATCATAGCCGCGCTCGTTTGAGAGTTTATTTTATTAAAATGGATTCAAATATTTAAAGGTTATGATTAAGACATATCCAAAAATGATGTGAATAACAAAGAATTACGTTAACCGTTGAAAATCCCCTTCCAAATTCAAACCCCAAATGAAAAGATCGTCGAACGTAAATTCAAATTCTGACCAATAGATTTGGCGAATGCATCGCGATTCTCGAACGTTAAGCTAGACGAGGCGTTGAACTCCGAATTTCGGGGTTCGTTGTCCGTAGAGCGACGAACCGCGAAACTTAGCGATAACGCGCAGCGATATCGATTGGCGATTTGTTAGGCTGATTCGCGGTTCGCAGTCTGGGATTGGCGGATGTCCGCTTTCCGTTTTTTTTATAAACGTTTAGGGTGGCGACTCCGTTGGGCCAGATGTTTGGGTCATTGTGCCAATGAGTATCTAATCTATTCTCTCCTGTAATCTATTCTCCTGTAATGAATTTTAATTTCCTGGCAAAAAACAATAAAAAAAATTTGATGCATGAAAAAGGAAGAAAATCTGACTTATTGGTCTAGTGGTCGCAAGAACACTTGCCGAGCGAGAAGTCCTGGATTCGGTTTTTAAGTCGAGCAGTGTTATTAAGCCATTCTATAAGAAATTACTCAGCAGCAACTCGAATACTCGGTTAGTGGGTCCCTATTACCTACATGGGACTCAAAACCATATCAATGAACTGTGGTTGTCCGGCAATACACTTATACACTTCTACCCTTTGGGGAATATCATGGGCGTGATGATATCCTTACTAATATTATAAACGTGAAAGTTTGTGAGTATGGATGGATGGATATTTGTTACTCTTTCACGCCAGAACGGCTGAACGGATCTGGATGAAATTTGATACACAGATTATAGCCTGGAATAAACATACTTTTTATCCAGATCGGACCCAATCCTGAAGTCGACGCAGACTAAGTCACAGCAGAAGCTCGTGTTGAAATGAGTATCTATTTCAAATGGCCCCTTTGCTATATCAAAAGAGGTTTCTAAAAAGAGAAGATTTGTTTGTTTTTTACTAAAGCTCTTTAAATAAATGTGCCTCTTAATAATATACCTATTTATATTATTACTATAATAACCTACAGTGTGTAGGTTCAAAGGTTAACTCCTCCATTGAGTTATCGAATAACGCAATTCTGCTAAAAATAAAGCTTTACAGTTAAAAATAATATCCATAGTAATAAATGCGAAAGTAGCTCTGTGTGTTTGTTACCGTCTGAAGTCTAAACCGCTGAACTAATTTAGCATATAAATAGATTGGACCTCGGAGAAGGACAGGCAATTTTTTGTATCGAAAAATTACCATCAATCTGATTTTTTTTCAGTTTGGATCAATCCAATAAAATACTTACTAATATTATAAACGTGAAGGTGTGAGTATGGATGTGTGGCTGTATGGATATTTGTTACTCTTTCACGCCAGAACGGCTGAACGGATCTGGATGAAATTCGGCACAGGGATAGATTATAGCCTGGAATAACACATAGGATACTTTTTATCCAGGCCGGACCCAATTCTGATGTCCACGCAGACAAAATCGCGAGCAGGAGCCAATAAACTATTTATAGACGGTAAAACTTCATATAATTATTTTAAAATACGTACATACCTATCTTCATACATACATACACTCACGCCGTATCCCATAGAGGTAGGTGAGAACTCAGAACGCCACTTGCTTCGATTCTTACACACGTTCTTTTGCTTCGACCACATTCATACATTTCGCTTCATAAAACCCATTCGTTTGTCGGTTTTCACCCATTTTCTCGACATGGCCAAACTATATCAGCATATTCTTCTCAATTCGTGTCACTATATCTTCTTTTAAAACGCAAGTTCACAACATTGTCTCATCTGCTACATGACATTTAAAAAAAATCTATAATTCCTAGTGAGGTGAAGCACATAGGTAGGTACAGTAAACGCTCAAAAGTCCATAAGCACGCTAAGGATTACATTGCTATGAACGAGCGAGCTCGATACAGCCAGTGCGTGTCACTTGTTAACGACAATGACTAGAAGGTCGTAAGTCAAATTAAACGTCAAGCTATTGCGTTGTGAGATTGCCTATGGACTTTTGATCGCCACTGTACGTACTTCGCAAATAGGTACCGCATTTCCATTTATTCTACTTTCATGCCTGTCTCATCGCCTCATTGGTCTAGTGGTCCCAAACGCGACTGCTACACTAGAGGTCTTGAGTTCGATTCCCAGGTCGAACAAAGTGATATTGGGGTTTTCTATGAAATTCTAAAAATTGTGTCCGTTTAATGGTTATTGCTCGCTCCTTATTACATTGGACATAAACGTACCGACGTATTGTGGATGTACATTAGTACACCTCTGCCCAACCCTTCGGAAAATACAGGCGTGATAGTATTTTGTCTACTTTCACGTTTATTCATACTTAACAAAACATTTTTTAATCGGAACAGGGGTCAATAACAACCACACAAACATCAAAATTGTCGTGACCATAGAGTGGTACACCCCCAGACTTATTATATCCGGGGTTCAATGGCTTGGGGTCAGTAAGTTCACACAGTTCATGGGTCATCGAACGAACCCCAAGTGACACACAATTTGAAATGAAAATGTACGAATTTTGATTCACAATTCTTGCGAAACCTAGGTTATACAATACGGAAATACATTTACATAACTTGCTTCTGCCCGCGACTTCGTCTGCTTGGACTTCAGAATTATATTCGACCTGCATAAAACCTAGCCTATCTGCTATTGTATTCTTTCTAAACTATATTATAATGATATTTATTTACATCAAAAACAAAGTACAGCACTGCATAGTATAAAACAGTCGCTGACGCTGTCTGTCCGTCCCTATGTATGCTTAGAGCTTTAAAACTACGCAACGGATTTTGATGCGGATTTTTTTAATAGTTAGAACGATTCAAGAGGAAGGTTTTAAGCTATTTAACATTACGCTACGACTCTTAGGAATGGGGCAACGCGGGTGAAATCGCTGGCGGGTCGCTAGTACATAATAAAAGAAACCTATTAATATACACTATTTACATAAATTACATACACGTCAGCAGTGATAGCCTAGTGGTATAACCGTTGGACTGCCAAGTCAAAGGTCTCGAGTTCGAACCCAAGGCACGCACCTCTGACTTTTCGAAGTCATGTGCGCATTAATAGTTAATTATCACGCGCTTAAACGGTGAAGTTAAACATCGTGAGGAAACCTGCATGCCTGAGAGATTTTCTCGATGGCGTGTGAAGTCTGCCAACCCGCACTAGGCCAGTGTGGTGGACTATAGCCTAATCCCTCTCATTCTGAGAGGAGACCCGTGCCCAGCAGTGGAACAGTATAATGGGTTGATTATGTACATGAACGTAAAAAGTTATGTAGGTATAAAAATCTAAACGACAGAGGTGTGACGAGGCGTCAAAGGATTCCTCGGCATCGCTGTCGTCCGGGAAGGTGCCCAGTAGCCCGATTCAGGTAATGAAAACTGTAGCGATGTCGCAGCGACTTAATCGTTGAAACAGATCTCTTTACCAAATTTTATCCAGATCCGTTTAGCCGTTCTGACGTGGTGGAGTAACTAACATCCATACATCCTTTCACGTTTTATTAGTAGGTTATCCTACCATCATTCGAATTCGAAGGTTTAAGCAGAGATGTACTGTACTGATATTCAGCTCAATCTATTTAGAGTGGGAGTCGACCCCAACATAGTTAGGAAAAGGCTATTAGGAGGAATACCTATCTAAAAGTAATTTCTATTAGATAAAAACACGAGACCATACACACAAAAGCAATAACATAAAATATACAATCGAGTAGAGAATATCCTCCTTTTTTAAGTCGGTTTATAAAGTTAATTCTCTGTCTCTTTTTTTCTCCAACCAAGAGTTCATTGTACGAACTGAAAATGGTTCAAAATTTGTGATTCCTATGTGCTGTAAATTCGGACATGGGTGATCTGAATTCAATTAGGGAACTTTTTACCTGCTAAGATGGTAAACAAGCGTACGGATTGCCTGATGGTAAGCAGTGATCGAAGCCTATTGACGCGAGCAACACCAGTAGTATAACTCGCGCGTTGTCATCTTGAGACCTCAGTTGTTAACCCTCATTTGCCCAGTAATTTCACTAGCTAAATTACCCTTCTAAACAAAACACAATAACTGCGTTTTTTTTTATCGCAGTGATATTCTACGATTCAGTTGAGTTTATCCAATTTTTTGGTCAAGACTGAAGAAGAGGTTAATAATAATGGCGTTATTTAAAAGATATATTTTCAACTTGAAAATATTTCACATTACTACCTATACATTGAGGAGAGACAGCGTGAAATACACATCAAAAAATTCCCCAGACACAATATAATAAATTACCTACATTATACCATCGAGGTATTATTACAAGCACTACCGTACTAGAGACGTTATGTCGAACAAAATTGAGCGTTAGAAAATATTTCACTCGCCTATGGAATGTAATACTCCGATCTCCATTTGTTTTTGACAGTGTAGTATAAAAATCTATGTATTTAAATAAAAATCCATTGCCGCATGTGTACATATAAGATCATCACTTCAGTACGGCTCGATCGATTTAGGTGTTCTTTTTTTATTTGTGCTCGCAATTTATTGTCGTTCACTATCAACTTGTGGCGCTTGCTTACAAAATAACATCATTTCACGGTGTAGTACTAAGTACTTAATAACTCAATAGCTCACATAATAATTTATTATAAAAATTACAGACTGGACGATAATTATGATGTCATTGCACTGGGTATTACAACATGCGACCTATGTACTATTGTTTATTTCATATTAAAAAAAGTTGGAACAATTCTCCTGGATCGATGACATTAACAGGTTAAAGAAAACTAAAACTAGAGATAACATAATGTATGCTACGTATAAACATCATCATTTTCCTGAATTTATTTGGGGTTGGCGCAGAATGTCCTTTTCTTCCATTCATTCCTGTCAGCCGTCACCTCATCATTCGCTCCCTTTCCCATCATATCGGCCTTAACACAATCCGTCCATCTTTTCTTTGGTCTCCCTCTACCCCTCCGTCCCTCCACATTCATACTCACCACTCTTTTAGTCACATGCGTTTTATCCTTCCTCATCACATGCGCATACTCGTACCAAGACAAACGATTCCCTTTCAATATTTCTGACACTGGCGTCACTTTCAGACTCCTTCTAATAATGTAGCTTTCTATTGATGAAAGAATTTTTATAATCGATTTAGTGGTTTAAGTGTGAAAGTGTAACAAACAAACTCACTTTTGCATTTATAATATTAGTTAAGATGCTATGAAAATATATTACATAATGTACTAACCACACGTTTTCTTCACGCTTCAAAGTCTGACCATAAACAAAATTGTCTATGAATATAGAACGTGGGTCGCACTGTACTATGATTTTATATCATAAAATTTGTATGTACCTGTTACATGAATTAACACATAAGTGTGATTCACACTTACTGATTAAGTATTATTCAAGAGTACTACATAGTGAATACGAAATTTATAAAAGGCGCGTGCGCAGCGGCCGTCCTTGACAGGACAGTTGCAAGTTGATATATGAAGGAAACATGGTAGGGTTAGACAGAGGTTTCTCAATGTACACCCATGTAATTAGGTCTCGTGTAATAGGGGGTGACACTATTGCGATTAACCGGGCACATATCTAAACTCGGATCTGCTACTAAGAATTTCACAAAAAAATTACATCCTGACCCGGAACTACTACATGTAGGTCATACAATTATATGTTCTGTATTGGGATCGAACCCACAACCCGTGGGCCCATAGCACATAAGCCGATCGCTCAGTCACTATGCCAAACGCGCCTCCATTTTTTTTCATATTGCTACACCCGATGATGGGTAGATGGGAAGATCGTTGATGCCTCCAAAAAATTGTTAAACTCCCTTAAGTACACAGTTTTAAGCAATAAATATCTTTGACTTTGACTTTGATTTTGTCTTCAATAATTTTATCATCATCTTAATTTATTACCTTCATCACGCCTTGCAGTCTTTTGACCTACAAGCATTTCGAACGAGTTACTTATTTACAGAAAAAATAATACTTACATAAACGTTCCCTTTTCTATTAGAACAAACAGTGACGTAACCGTTTTTTATGTAAAAAAACAACATTTACTTCTCTGTAGCTAAAGGTAAAGTCAAATTCGAATTAAGAAAGAAACCGTTAATTTTTTTGTAGCCCAAGGCTCTCGATGTTAGGGTTAATTTAATTTATAATTCGAACCCAAGATTTGAAAATCGAACACGCTTGACAATTCATTTTTATGTAAAAAATTCTTTCGTTCTAGTTAAATTGTACTAAATAAAGCATTCAGTGACATTTTTGAAAATAGAATAAGTAAAAGATTTAAAAATGAACGAGGTTAGGCAGCAGTTACAATAGTTTACTCGGTCATTGCATCGCTGCTATATTTGACCTAATTTCCGGCGCCACTGCACTGCAACCCAATTTCCTAGATTATTCTGACAATATGCGTAGGTGAGAAATGTAAATTTATTATTAAAGAGGTGATATTTCAACAAAAGGTATAAGATTTCCGTATTTTTTTTTATTTTCCAATTATACTTATTATGACTGCCTCATTAGTCTAGTGGTCCCAAGCGCGACTGCTACACTAGAGGTCCTGGGTTCGCTCCCCAGGTCGAGCACAGTGTTATTGGGTTTTTCTATGAAATTCTCAGTAGCAGCTCGGAGTCTGGATTTGTGCCCGGTTAATGGCTATAGGCTCGCCCCCTATAACATTGGACCTAAACATACCGGCGAACTGTGGGTGTACATTAAGTACGCCTCTGCCTAACCCTTCGGGGAATACAGGCGTGATGGTATGCTATACTTATTATATATAAATAATTAGATATTTATTTTTACATTTTGGCGTTAACAAAATAACAAAAGTTTGCCACTTTTTTTTACTTGGATTTTACGTAGATATGATACTTGTGCTTATAAAGTTACTTAGTAACACTAAGTGTAGTGTACACGCCCTTTCTCAGGGTATCGATCTGTGAATGAAGACTATAGAGCAATATTATAATAGTAGTTAGGCCTTTTTTCGTCGAAATAGTTTGTCACATGAATACAAAAGCTGTTCATAGCTAATCGATATATCCTCTTTTTCCTCGACAAACTCTCGAGTCACTTTGAAAGCTTTCAATCGTTTTTCTTTCAATAGATAATACGCATTTGGTCCAACAGTGGGCTTTTAACAGAACATCAACACAACACGTGGTCCGAAATCAATAGGTCGTTAGCCTGCGAGTGAGAGTGAGACACAATTATAATACGTCACATCGCCCGTCTCTTTCCGTCGCAAGGTCGGCGGCTTCCCTGTAGGGTTATTTACTTTTCATTTTTTTCTAAATATTTGAAGATCACTCTGTGTTTCTCCACGTTTTATAGCTTGATTTTGTGCTGTATGGGGTTTTAATAGGGCTATTTATCTCGGAAACAGCTGGACCATTTTTGATAGTGTATGGAGGTAGAGGTTGTTTAGTTATATCCTTTTGATTATTATTACTGGAGGCTCAGCATCATGAATAAAGTTACATAATACTTTAGTAGTATTTATGGAAGTTGTGAATTCATAATTTTAAACTTTTTGTCTTTTCTCTAAGCACGTAAGATATTGATATGTGTTTAATATACATAGGTCATTTTTATCCTGTCTAACTTGTAAATATTTTACACACCATTAAAATTTCTGCATAAGCATGGAGTTAGAATATTGATTAGCCGAAAAATACGAATAAAATTTAAGTTATAACACAATTATGCACCTACTTCCCAACAAAAAATAATTTGCAATAAACTTATTACATTTTTGCAAATTAAATCACAAATTATAATGCGTATAATGGTAGGTATTTAAAAGGAAAATAATGTAAACAAAAAACACTTAGCAAATGCGAAACAGAATTGCCTACATTTATATTTGCGGTTGACAACACATTTTTCCTGGGTCAATGAACTGTTAACACAAGTAATCAGGTGTGTTTTGACAAAAACAAAGACCAGAAGTTACAACGGAAATTGTCTTCATCGATAGATTTAGATTCCTATGCCGAGGAAATAGAAAAAAGTTAAGGTACAGTTAAAAAGAAAAAAAACTTATTTGAAAACTAAAATCAACGATTGACTACTATTGCCTGCCAGTGTGTGAGAATTTTACCCAGGACAATAGGGAAGCCAGCGGATCTTCAATTTGAAAAAAGAACATAAATATTCGATTTTTGGCGAAAAATTCGCCAGGAAAGGCGGCGACGTAATATCGCTCAGTGATTCCACATTCAAAACTAGAGTTCAACAGCATTTCACCGAAATCTACTTTGTTTGGGTCCCGGGGTCAATGAACCGCTGTGACGCCTGTAAGGTTGTGTGCGCGCGCCGCTATATCTGTACACGACACCGACGTACGCACACTATCAAACGACGCCTTGTGATCCGCTCGCACACTGATGGGCAATTTTGTCTCTTAATTACACCGTAATTACACACGTTTCCGTGCATTTCTTAGGCGTTTTGGGAGGCACTGTAGTGCTAATTGACGTACCGTAAGGAAATTCCCCCTAAAGATGAATATTGAAGGAGATTTTTTCCCATCGTAGTCCGCGCCGCGCCGGGGCGACTGAACTATTGCTATGAGCTAAGTTGATTATTCGGTCGGAATGAAAAAATATATAATTTTTTCGTGAGCCTGGCCGAAGATTCGTCAATGCGTCAGTCACGTTCGGGCCGCTCTGGCGTCAACATCTTGGGACTTGCCAGTTGCCGACGCGAAGCCGTGTTGTGAACAACCATAGTACAAATATAACGTACAAATTTTTTCCAGCAGTGAGGTGAACAAGTATTGTTGTTTTTCGACAAAACAAGTGACAGTGCCTTTAAGTGCAACAGTGACAAGATTTTATAATTTTCTTTTTGGGAAATGGAACGTAGTGGCGTCTAACAACATCTCAATTTTAAATTTAAATCTTGTGTTCCACGTAAATTCGGATAACGGATTTTAGATAATTGAGCAGTATTGTTCGGTTAGCTAAAATCGTTGATAGCAAAAACAAATTGGCATTTTTAAATTTTTACGAAAATTATTTTAAATTCAAATAAATTCTTCTTTCTGCTTCGGTTTTCTCTTTACAGATTTTTTGTGTTTGGCAAATTTTGATTAAAGAGATGATATAACCAGTAGAATAAGGGAACAAGTGAATAATTACAATAAAAGAAATAGTGCCTTACGTAGATGTTTATTTAAGACGAAAGGAAGAAAACAAAACATAACCACGGAGACAAAATGCCAAAAAATTTGTTGCTCTTCAAAAAGTTAATACCTGAAATAAACTTCGCTAAAAGAAATCTTACATCACCGCTGGGCCGGAATATATTTATCAGTTAAACACAAAATCCTGGTGCTTAAATCAACATAGTTGAAGATACATTGAGAGTGCCATAGTTTTTTCAAAGAAAAATTCTAATGGTGTAACCACACACAAAAAATCAAAACAGTTGCCTTACCGACATAGTCGATTAAAAAATTAAAAGAAAAACAATCCATTGGAACACCAAATCGTACAGTGATACTAGTGTTAACCGCAATGCGAATTCGATTCGCGCGCACACAAAATCATTGGCCGAAAGTAACTTAAAAAGGATTTAAACTCTCAAGAAAAAAAACAAGCACGACGGAGAAAAATTCGAAAATTGAATTTGGAATGATGAACAGCAATCAGTTTCATGATTTGTTCGGATCGCAGTGGCCTCCCGACCAGCATGGAGGTCATTCGTCTGCGTCCACTATGCTGCACCAGTCCCAGGGTCTACCTCAGGGTATGCAGTTGAAGAGAGAACCTCATACGGATGTGCAACCTGGGATGCACAACCAGATGGGCATGGACATCACCTCGGGGTCTGTGGCGGACAGTACATCCCCTCCGCCTGGTAGCAGCGATGGAATGTTCGGCTCATCGATATCTGGCATGTTTATGGATAAAAAAGCCGCTAACTCTATAAGAGGTACTTATTTTTTTATTTATTTATCTTTGACAAGGATTCACTACGATTATCCGTTATGATTAACAATAATGTAATTTGAATAGAGATAGGTTTTCACAATTTGTATAGCAATTTTCGATTCGCAGAAAATAAGCGTAACTACATTTACGGCAAAAAATGTTGTTTAAATATTTTCTAATTTTTTGACAGTCTCAACGACGTAAACTATCGTAACTGAATTTTAATGTGATATGCATAGACAAATGTCATTGGTCCCCAATTCACGATACGTTATGCAAATAGCAGTATCAATTTGATTAGGTATGTTTGTTTGTTTATATCGGTAACCAATTTGTTGGAGCAAAGTGCGTATTCATATCCAGCATTCATATATAGCATATTTTAAATGTTTCCTTCTTGTGTATTTAAGAACTACATATTTTCAATACTTCTTTTCGACATCTCAAATATTTACTTTAAAGCCGGCCATCAGCAGATTTATAGTTATATGTATACATGAACTGCCTCGTTATTCTAAGCGTGACTGCTAGGCTAGAGGTCCTGGGTTCGATTCCCAGGTCAAGCAAAGCGAATTTCTCAGTAGCAGCTTGGAATTTGGATGTCTGCTTGGTTAATGGTAATAGATTCGCCAATGTTACATGAGACCTGAACATGCCTGTGAATTATTGGTGTAAATTTGTATACCTCTGAAGCTGATACGTACGTATATAGTTGCGTAAAAAACTTCATGAACCGATTCGTTATAGAGGATATGCCCTATAACTACTACTAAGTTACATTACGTATCAGATTTGAAAATATTCCAGTTTAGTCAAGATGATAAAACATAATCATTGAAAGGAATTTGTACTTTATTTACTCTTGAAAAACAATCTCTAGATTCATTCAGATTAGGCCTTTACTGAATGAACTAAACGGAATTAAATTTACATTTTGTATTAATAAAACGTGTTTGAACTCGGTTGACACTATTTTGACAGCATATCTTCGCCTAAAATGGATACGCCATTAGCTAATTTACAAAATAAGTGACCTAAAAATGTTGTGTTTCGTAAATTTTCTTTTGACATTGATTCGAAAATCAATTCAGGTTCAACATTTTTTAGAAAAACTTAAAAAAAGTCGAAGCAAAGATATTTTTAAAGCAGGTTACTAAGATAAAGGTCTGCCTATTCTAGAGCGTGCCTACAATTGACACTACTTAAGCATTATTAAAAATTTCAGGTCATAAGCGCACAAGGTCAAATAGAAAGATCCACCCACATTTTATAACTAGGGCTGGGACATGACATACAATTGAAAAAGTTTCTAAGTAACAGTTATCTTTTTTTCGATTTAACAAACGGAAAGGTTTAATGAACTATTTAGACTCTTTTTGGCACAAAATAAAATCATTTGTCACTTATGATCTAGAAAAAAAAACTAGACTAACAAAAACTCGATCAGTCGAGTTATAGGTACTCACATTTTTGCGTCACTCGCCCCAAATTTTTGTCAATTTATTTACAAAATCGATGCATTTATCTATTGCCCCAAATTGCATTTAAATGTTTGTGCCCCAAATTATACTTAACAACAATTAGCCTGCCGGGTTTTTTCTTTGTTACTTATTTGTGTTAATTGTTGTAAAATTTGGGTTATGACGTTTGTAAGGACGAATGGACTCTGCATCATGCAAAGGACCTAGTTTGTATGTATGTATATATATTACGAGCTTTTGAACTTTTTAAGATTTTTTTTCATCTTTATTGTTTATACTGTAAAATATTTCACATAAAATGTTAGTATGTAATTAAATATTTTAAAACAGATCGGGAAATATTTAAAAAAATATTTAAAGTAATATAAAACAAGTGTTAAAACAACTCGTTCCAATTTTAAACAGAAAATTTCTGAATAAAAAGAATTAAAATAACTCAAATTTTAAATAATTTTAAAGTGACATTATTCCTCTTACACAACAAGCATGAAACAATAAAACAATCATTATAACAGTGACCTGCGAGCTGTTAAGTAAATAAAAACACAAACAATTACTAAGCAAGTCAAAGTGCAGGTTGGTGTCATTAACCCCGGTCGAAAACGAACACGTGGATGCCATTACAATATTAAAACGTCGTAAGTGAAGGCTGTATGCAGCGTTGTCTTTGCGCAACAAAAAACATAGGGTGTACACGCTGCGTTATCTTTGCTTGATGAAAAAAGTAATATCCAATTGATTTTGAAAACAAAACCTTTTACAAATTTTTAATGAAGCACAATTCTACTATCCTAGGTTTTTACACATAAAAAATTACGCTATTACTACTATTATTTCATAAGTAACTACCTACTTATTTCTTTTTTTTGATGTCGGTTAAAATAACTGACTCCCACACCAGTCAACTCCAACTCATTCCAATTTCAAAATTTTAAGTCCAATTGTCATTACTTCAGTCGTAATGGCGCAATAGAACAATTTTGGGGTTGTCATCCGGCGACGAATTGGCCTCAGCTTGCCGGGTTCAAGGCCATTGCCCGTTAATTTGATGAAACGTTCACCTCTTACATGAATCTTCGTAGGTATCACACTCATTCGTTATTTCTGGCTGTATGAAATTTTGTCATTGCCGCGTGGAGTGGATGCAGCTGGTTAAAACAGTACATGACAGCTTACGTCATTCGCTTTCAAATCAATTTTTTTTAAATCATTGGCTCAGATGTCAGTAGGTACGGGACCATTTCTAATAGTTCACACACATACGTACTCATAGAAGGAACCTAAGCTTATTTGAAAAACTAAGTATTTTTGGTTTATGGGTCCTATTCGAAGTCCGTCTGTACCTACTTATAACTATAAGAAAGTAGGAGATACAAGATAGGCGCTCACCGCCGCCAGGCCCGCCATTACATGAAATCCCAGCTCTCTTTTCTTACAGCTTATTGATTTTCGCACACAGAATTTTCCACGAGGACGACACAAAATAGTGGGTGGGTAACGACAAACCGAAATAATGATTCTTGATAATGGATACTTTTATCAATTAAATTAAAAAGAATTAGAATGTTTTCATTTATCACTAAAAGAATTCGCGAAGTAGTAACATTAAATTAACAGCTGAACACAGTATTATTGACAATTGTAAATAATCAATAAAATAAGAAGTCATTGGTAATTACTTTATTTTAACAACAAAAAAAAAACATTTAAAAATCGAACCGTATAACCTAAATCTATTAAAAAACCTTGTTCATTAATAAAATATACAATTTGTCAAAACGTTTTGAAAATAGAACGAACTCGTGATGTCGTCGACCCGTGACGTCATATGACGTATGCTGTCACTTTTATTTTAGGGCGCGTTCAACTGAACGGTTTTGTTAACATACTTAAAATGTGATTAAAATTCTCACAGTTGATTGTTTTCGCTTCGTTGGTGGGTGAACTTATAATTAAGTTTATTGGAACAATTTTAGAATTTATAACTGAATAGAAATTGGGTGGAATGTCAGTTTTCCTATTTGTTTTTGAAGTATTAAAATGCTGTTATTATATAAAACTATATAGGTAAACTACTAACATATATAATAGGTAATAGGTCAAGTTCAAGTTCAAGTTCAAATGTTTTTATTTCAAATAAGCTTTAACAAGCTTTTATGAAACGTTATGATTCTAGTTGCACGGTTCCAAAAGGTTGATCCTATGGAGAAGAATCCGGCAAGAAACTCCATGGACACTCTTTTAAAATAAATGGTGTTACAATCTTCACTGGTACAATATTGCGATATGAGGATGTGTGAACATTGGATGTCAAAGTTAGGTAGAAGGTTCTCAGTGTTTGAGAACTCGATGTCAATAATAGAATATAAGTGAACTATGTGGTAAAGTATACACATCATCAAAGCAGGATAACACATCATCAAAGCAGGATAAATTAGGAGTCCACTCAGACATGCCACAATGTGTACACACATTTACAGTTTCAGTTGAGGTAAACAATACTAACCATATGAAGACATCTCGAAATAGTGAATACAGAATCTGTGAAAACTATGTCCATATGTTCACTGTAGATACTAAGTTGGAATATCCTCAGGTTGCCAGGGAGGCCGCAAGTGCATCCGTATTTAAACACCACACATCTTTATCGTCAACGTAGTCCTTGATTTTATAATAGGCTTTCTTCAAATATTTATAAGACTTTAAAAAAGCTACTATCAACTTTACCTGGCAATAACTAATATGTACATACAATTTTAACTTTAAACACTATTATAAAAAAATCTTAAAGCCCTGTATTTTTTTAATAATTTTAATTACTTTGCTTGTCCAACCATTTTATTGAATTCTTTGTAGCTTTGAAGTTTAAGACCACTTCGTTAAAAGGACCATTATGTTCTTACATAAACAAAAACGCCACATAAGCCTTTCCTTTTGTGTTTATTATCGTACGACACTCATATTACAGAATAGTGAGAACTGTTTGTAACATGAGATTTAAAATAAGTACTTAAACTACTTTACTGAAATATTTTAAGTGCTAGAGTACAATAATATTCTTGTTTGATTTAATAAAGTTATTTTAACTCCGTAAAGCAACAAATTACAGACACAAATACAATAGAATATTCGTTGCTATTTTCCATAAATTTTGCGTTTCTTTTGATAATAATTAAAAAACGAATTCATCAACGTTTTTTTTCGAATGTTTTGGTTCATTATCATTGCGCCTAAAATAATTAATTTCAGAAGAAAAAAATCCTTTCTGAACGCATCCTAACATTTGAAAAAGGAAGGATGACAATTTTAAATATGGCGTCTAAGTAAATTATTTTTATGCGTTTAATAAATTAATAATTCATGCACTACCTAAGCACGTGCAAAACTAAAAGTTTCACAACAAAAACTTTGTATAGCTTATACTGCGGCTAAGCTGAGTTCATTATAAAAATGATTCACTAAGTTACTAATAATTACTTAGTCATCATTTCTTTCAAATAACTGCAGTTCATTAACCTGCGGCATGCTGAAAATGTGGCTGTCATTGTAACTGAGTTTCCGCCATTTTGAATTAGGTTGATTTTTTATATTTCGTTTTTAATTAATTATTATATGATCCATATTTGAAAATAAGGAAGTAGGACATAGTTAGATTTGTTTATGGGTTCTATATTTATGAATTAATTTCAGAAGAATATCTAAAAGTAATGTCTCTAATCAATTGATATTTAGAACCTGTAGAATTCTTCAGCAATTTCATAATATGAGATTGAGATGAAATGATTCATCTAATGCAGCAAATATTTTTCCATATTTCATTGTTGGTAGACTAGAAATAGTTCACATCATTATGATGAATAATTTCGGCTCCAAAAAAAAAGTCACCTCGGTCGGTTTTTCGTGATAGGACATTGCCAGTAGCAGCCCGAAGCGGCTTAGTTTCTATTAGTGTCTATTTAATATAATTATTATGATAATTATACAGCTTGATGTCAGAGTGTAGTTCGTAGAGTATCGTGAAGTGTAAGAGATGGTTTCTTACTATTCCTATGCATCCTGTTATAATCGATAGCTGTTAGGATGGGCTTTGGGGAAATTCCCGCGAAAATAGGAAAAGTTTAATAATAAATGCGAGTAGCTATGTTAGGTACGATTATTTGTTATTATTACTAAACATAATCTATATGATTTACATTTCCCAATTTATTTTAAATTGTTTTTGAGAAAGTTTATTATTTTTATATTTTTAATATTTATATTAATTATTTATCACTTACAACTATTATCAGAATCTATTTCTGGACAGAATTTGTTGCTTAGTTATATTCTATAGAAGGAAATCCGCGTGTGTTCCTCCCACCTTATTTATTATCTATTTCAGATTAACTACCATATTATGTGTAATGAAGTATGTAAACGCATTTATTTGTTCTATGAATATTAGCGTAAAAAAATAAACGAGAGTATAAAACTGTTTCAAAACAAGGTTGCTTATTTAAAACGGCTACATTTCAAAAATAGAATGAACCGGCAATCGACACGTTTTGATAGACGTAAGAGATCAAAATACATCAGTCACCACAAAGCTAATAAACAAATATACAAAGAGCTATAATTCGTTACAAATCTAAACACAGCAGAGATCAAGATATTTTTGACAATTATAACGGTCTACGTTCATTATAAACTGATCTATCTACTCACATATTTTGGCCTACTCAGAAGGTCAAAGTAAAATGGTTTCGCCTAAATATAAAATGAAAAGCACGCGGTGTATCGAGGTCATTGGCCCGTGATGTCACTCGCGTCAGAAAACGTAGGTAATTCCAAAATACGGTAACGCGTTCGTCCACGTTACGTATACGATTTTGCGATACGATCTGTAATGCGGTTTCAGTTTGACTGATATTCGGTCATTGCCTTGACTTGATAAAGTGATTCATTGTTGTCGTAATTTTTTCTGTAAGCTGGCCTGATTTTAAATTTCAATTTTTTAACTTAATATTTTTCATGGCGTCCTAGGTTACGTGCTTGTGCATAACATAACGTTGTTTACTTTTTAAACTTTCACTTTTTTAATAAAAAACTGCTTTCAAGACTAGGGAAAAGTGTAAGGAAATATTTAAATTAAAGTGTTATTACGTTATGCAATTGTTTTCTAATAATATTAATGGAGATTGTACCTACGCTGTCCATTGTCAAGTGCCATAAGGACATTTACCTTTAACGATAAAAATACACCACAACATAATGTAAATTATTTTTATGTAAGTAAGGATAATGAATTAATGATAGACCACACCACATACCTACACATATACAGGCACATTGCACAATAACAAAACAAATAATGAGTTTTGAAAACTGATAAACCTCTTTTGTTGCAAAGAAAATGACGTAACCAGTGTGCCACACCCTATAAGTATAGGCAAGGACTTTTAATCATATTTTAATGGATAATGTCGACTTTTCAAAATAAATTCGATTTTCAAATACTATGGGGACGGGTCCTATCAAGTTTAAATCCGTACAATTTTGAACAGCCATCGATATAATGTAACACGATAGCGATTAGATTGACATGACATGATAATTATCGATATTAAATATCTATCGTAATAAAAATGCACTCTTTTTTATTTTCTCCAATTTAATGTTCTCCAGGGGTATCATGTAAAGTCTCTACGTATAATTTTCCTAGCAAACTTTTTGTATCGAAAATAGGACGCCAGACGACTCAAGGCCGTAGGCTTATAATGTCGAGCCAAATAAATCATCACTTTAACGTAACAGACATGAAATAATGCTTACTAAGCGATAACTTCGAAAAATAATAGTCTAGACAGTTCATTGCTTATCACTGAACGATAGTGAAGATTCGATCTACTTTCACTGTGTAAGCCAGACTGATTGACGATTTCAGAATTATCTCCCTAATTACCTACAGCAAATGGAATTAACCTAACTTTTATTTTATTTGAGCTAGGATCACAGGCATAGAATAAGAGCGGCTGGTAGCATGAGTGACATCCCTAATAGTCATAATTACTTTACTAGTACTCTAGTATCGAACGCCAGTTTTTAAAAGAAATAAAGAAATACATTCTAAATGCAATTAAAATTTTGAATGTTATTTATATGTATTTTTTTCTAACACCATAACATTCTAATTTCAAAACTTCATTAACCTATTATTCAAAAGAGTTTGTATTCTTGATAGGCCACTTATACAATAAAAAATAAAACCTTTTATTTCAGGCCATTGACTAATTCACAATACCAGACGGTTCATTTAAAAACTTGTGCAACGCTGGAAGAATGCGATTACAATACATTACCGAGACAATAGATAGGCGGTTCGATGACCGGGCACAGCTGATCTGAAGCCAAAAACTATATTTAATCGATTTATTATTGAAGTCTGATTGTATTATTTCCCTTGGTCTGGGGATCGAGTAAAAATAGTATCAATAGCTTTGCAAATTGTATGTAAGTACCTACATTGTTTTCTTGAGACTTTGGATAGCAGCCTATGAGATTTGGTCAACTCCTTAACTCCATCTCATCTGTTTAAAATAATATGATATCCAATTGTTGTAAAGAAAATTTGCTACAACACCGAGCAGCGCTCTTAAAAAGCTCTGAAAATAGAAAACCATAAGACTAGCTGTAAAAAAATTACTAAAAATATCTATAAATCCTTTTAGGGATTATAATAGACGTAAATCTGGCAAAAGGAAATAGGAAAATCTATTATTTGGATGTATGGGCTTAGATTCCTTTGCTCGTTTTAACTAGCCTTAAATAAAAATTCCAGTGACAGGGAGCTGTCACTTTTGCGGTTATAGGTGTGACAGCTACGAGTATGACATGTGATGTCACAAGGTACATGCGATGATATTCCATTCTTAATTGTTGACGCATGGAGTTGCATTATATTGGCGCGGTCGTTAAGCAATTAAAATGAAGTACGGTTTCGCAATCATCAATGTTGTTGAACTTACATTATTGCTGACTTCGCAAATAAAGTAATTTCTTCATCTTTTATATTAAAATTACAATGGTTATTAAATCCAGCAATAAAGCTAAAATATATTGAATACTTTAAAGATATTATTATGTTTTTCTTCTCCCAAGAGGGAGACAGACCCATAGTTTTTTTTAAATTGTAAGCTGATAAGATATGAATTCTACAAATTCATATCGATTCAAATTCGTTAACGGCAAAGACTGTTATTGGATTGATGTTAGTCTTTAGTGGAATACAAAAAACTAAAATTTAGTTTCGCCTATGTAGCGTTTCACAGATGATTTTGTTAGCTGACTCGGCCCCTAGGCCCTAATACATAGATCTGTATAAGGGAATCAGTACGACGATGTTAGTTCATTGAAATAGAAAAAGTAAAAATCCTTAGAAATATTTTAATAGCTGAGACAGTCATTTTAATTACTTATAGTTACAGCTTTTTAAAATAGCTTATATTTTTTTTAATCTAAAGAAAAAAATAAAGAAAGCTACACACTAATATTAAAATGCTAATTAATTAATATCCATTTCATTGACTATTTAATTAGTAATTTAGCCAAACGAGAACTTCTGACCATTTTATAAAAAAAATACATTTAAGATATAGAGACCATTTCTGAAGTCACATTCGAATTTCAAACTAGTGAATGCAAAAATATTTTTACAAATAGCGAAAAAAATTCTGTGCAGAATCCAACTCTATTTCAAAGCGATAGGGTCGCAGTAGCAAATTTAGGGGTGGCGCAATAAATTTGTTTGTATCGCTAGTTCGGGCAACTACGGTCGATGACCCCTGACTAGAGCCGTTAGATTAAAATTAAAATTGGGGGCTAGAACTAAGGTTGGCACGTTTTACTAGGGAAATTGAGTTTATCAGTCAAATTAATAGTCGTTTTATTTTATTTTAGTCGATTTAAGTTGGTATATTTTTGTAGCAAATAATAGTTCAATAAAAACCTTTTTATTTTTGTAGAAATATGTAAATTTTGTCGTTCAACTCTATATTTTTGTATTGATGTCTGTATTTTATTAAAATCAGCTACTGTAAAATCAAGTAAGCTACATAAATTTGTATGACACTGGCATCCCTAACAAAAGCCTTGTCGAGGCTTCTAGAGAGCATTGACCCGTGACGTACGGTGGGTGTGTTAATACTAAGCATAGTATTGAATGCAAATTGAATATCGAATATTCACAAACCGGCCTGTCATGTGTAGTCTAAAATATCTGTGGACCTGAACAGGGCCGGATTATCCATTAGGCAGTATAGGCAACTATCTACCTAGGGGCCCCACATTAGCTACGGAGCCCCGCGCCCTGATGTTTATTTTGTAGTTATGATGTTACCTATTTTTATTATTATAGTTTTTTTTTTAAACTTACTAGCAATGTGGATCGCACATTACTAGTATTCTTGTTATCCCCTCGCTAAATGCTTGTATTACGAGTGGGTTCACGTCAGTAGTGCAATGTTCAAAATATAATAGTTGGTACCGGTATTCGGTAGGTGGCGCCGTTGTCGATGTTCCTTGGGGTGCGAGTGAAACCGCGGGCAAAAGCTTACATAAACGTACATAATTAACCCACTATACTGTCCCATTGCTGGGCACGGGTCTCCTTTCAGAATGTGAGGAATTAGGCTATAGGGCAACAGTTTGTCTAAATAAAATTGTATTTTGGTACAAAAAAAATATTTTAGTAAGAAAGGAAAAGGGCTCCGACACAGAGATTGACTAAGGGCCCCGACATAGTTAATACGGCCCTGGAACTGACATTAGCCCATATTATACAGCGCTCTGCAGGCGAGAGAAAAAACTAAGGTTTTGTCTAGTTTTTTTTCGTCTAGTTGACGTCCATACTTTATTTCATCTAAGGATGTCACAATATGTTTTTACATAACATAACATACCATCACGACTGTATTCCCGGAAGGGTTAGGCAGAGGCGTACTTAATGTACACCCACAGTTCGCCGGCATGTTTAGGTCCCATGTCATAGGGGGCGAGCCTATAGCCATTCACCGGGCACAAATCCAGACTCCGAGCTGCTACTGAGTATTTCATAGAAAAACCCAATAACACTTTGCTCGACCTGGGCATCGAACCCAGGTCCTCTAGTGTAGCAGTCGCGCTTGGGACCACTAGACCTAATGAGGCAGTTTATGTTTTTACAATTTGTCACTATTCCCAATCATTGGCATTCCTTTGATTCCAAACTAAATGAGATAAAATACAAGTACGAATTTTCAAGGAAAAATACGTAGGAATTTTCCTTTCTCATTAGAATTTATAACTTTGATGTAATAAACATTTAATATTCATTAATTCCAAAATATAATGCGGAATTATTTATGAATGTATTGGGAAAAGTGCCAAACACTGTTGAACTATTAATACATTTATTAGATTTCATGTTTGAACTATTTTGTATAGTTACACAGTATTTATCTAAATCTCCATCATATTCCAAAAAATATCAATATAAAAAGTACCTAGGTATATCAGATAAATTCGTGTAAATACTTAAAAAGATCTACAAAATTCTAATCCATTCCTAATTCAAAGGGAGATCTATAACCGTAAGGGCCACTTTCTCAATCCGCCTCAAATAATAAAAAAAAAAAATCATGGGCAATTACATAACAGTAAATCCTAAACGTTCGAAATTCAAAAGGCTAAACCGTTGCATGACGTAGCGGGGCGTGATACCATTCCGAACATGTTCGCGGTCGACGGCCGATGACGCCATGATCAGCTGAGCGGTGTGAAAGAGACAGATGTATTTGTGTCTCTATTTGTTGTGGCCGGAAACTGCTGGTCCGATTTGGATGTGGTTTTCAGCGTGCGAAAACAATTTTGCTATTTTCATGTGGTTATTTTGAATATAGTAATACTGTGTGGTTAATTGGTGAATTTTCATTTTATAACATTTATAACCATAGTAATCATATAAAATATTCTCCAATTGCATCCCTAAAAGCTTTAAGCGATTTTTATTTAAAAAAAAAACTTTTTTAAACAGTACTGTTTTCATCGTGAAATTAAAAATTTCAATTTAGTGATTTTTTATTCCAATTTTATTTCCGTTTTTAGACAATCACAATCCAGTTCCGATGACAAAACAAGATAATCTGTCGCAAATTATGACAAAGTCAAATCTAAAAGGATATTGCGAAGGAAATTGTCGGAATAACGAAATGTCAACGTTTGCTTCGGTAAAGCAACCTTTTGAAAACTATTGTTTTAAGTTCAGTTTTGCAATTGCAATTAATTTTCTATGAATAATTGTTAGTCAAATATATTGACTTTTTTCTGACGACCGGCGACTAGAATTTGGGAAGACCAATTCAGCAAATTGACACCATTACTCGATCTATTTAATGGTGTCACTCTAAGTCACGGATCGATTCACATTCGGTTACAAAAATGTATAGAAAGATCGATAATTTCTTAGAATTAAAATGCTTCATAAGAATATCTTTGTGTAATAATTTATTTGCATTTTACATGCGATGGTATAATTTTTCCTTCACTAAAATTATTCATAAGAATATTATGAACTGAATTAGCCTCCGGTATCATTGTAGGTATATTAGTTGTATTGTGAATTTTAGATGCCCATGCGTTGTTGCGAGTAAAATCCAGATATTGAGTGTGTGTTGTCTGATTATACTGGATGTAAACCAACTGAAAAGAGGCTAGAATAAATAAAGTTATTTGTATATATTATCTCCATTAAAATACACCGATCAAGAGGAAATTATCCAAAATTAATAATGCAATGACATGTACCATTTTGTAAATAGACTTTTAATGACATACACAATTAATATGTTAATGATGTGACACGTGTAAGAGTAGTTTTAAAATTTTCCCTTTTTATTAGTCAGATGAGAAATTAATATACATATATATTCTTGATAGTCCTTGATTATAACATTACTAGCTTTTTCGTGGTTTCACACGTATCCCGAAGAAATTTAGAGATAAAAAGTTAGCCTATGTCGTTCTCCAAGGTCCAATCTATCTCTAACCAATTAATCGAAGTTGGTTCTGCGGTTTAGCCGTGAAAACATAACAAACACAACAACAGACAGTCACTTTCGCATTTATAATATTTGTATGGTAGTATGGATACGCTTTGTCATAAATATTGCTAAATTTGTAAAAGGAATGACTTTTGAATAATTGTTCTTAAATTGATCCAGCTCAAGTCAAAACTATGACTGAATAAAAATACTTGATTATTAAGAGAATCACATCTAGAGGATTTTCCGTACCTATAAAAAAAAGTCTAGACTCTAAGAACTTCCTGTTGTGGTGCTGGTAAATATTACGAATCCCATAGCCGTATAAGGAAATGCCGACTATAAGGCAAGGATAGGCTACTGCGGTTTTTAGTTGGTACTAGTCCAAAATATCCTGTGGCCCCAAGTAGCAAAAAATCCATGGGGATTTTCTGCACCAAAAAATGGGAAAAGGAGCTTCAGGGCATTTTTTGGATTACCTACCACGTTACGTTAAAATATTTCGTGCTAGCTAGCGACAAAAGGGATTCAAGGGAGTACACACACAGAGCGGTTTCTATCTGTACGACACGCACACATGCGCAGCTTAAGTCATCGGCCGCGGTCCGACCTTGCCTCGGGGTCGATGAACCCTCGACCAAAAATGGCGGCGAACGAAATACCAGATGTATCTTCACGGTTCGGAGCAATTATGATGGCGTCAGCTGAGTTAGATGGGTTGAATTTTAACGTGCTTACGCAAAAAAATAAAATAAATACGTATTTTGCAAAAAAATAACCTTTTTATACGTTTTTAGTGTGTTTTTATTTCTCAAAAAACTGTTTTTAATATATTTTTTTAGTATTTTTTTATTATCTTCCAAAATTGCGGGTCCCTGCTAGTGGTTTCCCGGGACAGTGTACGGTCCGGGAAAATTACATGACGTGTATACAGGGCTCCTAGTGTGTTATATTTTTAATTTATCATATTTCGAAGAAGAGTATTAGATTGGATTTCAAACAGGGACCAATTTGAACTGTTTGTTTCTGTTTATCCCTAAGGGGACATAGCAGGGGGACATATAAATACAATAAATTCATTAAAAGTTAGACCACCCCGTTACTTTATCAAAACACGTTTCCTAACGTCATTTTTCTTTTTGTTCCAGCCCAAATCGAGATAATACCATGCAAGGTGTGCGGGGACAAGTCATCAGGCGTCCACTACGGAGTCATCACGTGCGAAGGATGCAAAGGTTTCTTCAGAAGGTCTCAGAGCACAGGTCGGCGTCTTTTGTACTGCTTATTTGATTTTTAATTTTAAAAAAATGTCCCCCAATTCAAAAAGGGGATAGTATTTCTCTTTTCAAAGTGGGGGACATTTTTATTTGAAATGCTTCAGATAAACACATTGAAGCGGTAGCATTTAAGTTTCCAATTTCAATTCAGTTTTAACTTTTTCACCCTGTTTCATTGGAAATAGTTCTAAGAATGTTTTATGATGACCAATTTAAATATCTGAATAACATAGTTAGTGGTGGAATCCTCAATGAAGGAAACTGGCTAGTTAGGCAAGCTATGCTGATCTTATTTTAGTCTCCCTTTTATCCATCCACTAGTTGGCATCCACTAGCTGGGAAGTAAGAGAGAGAAATAGAGAGAGATTATATTTTAGACATTATTCCTACGTATGTAAACAGTTATATTTTTCATTAGGTATTTTGGCCGATCTATGAAAAATGTTATATTTTTATGGAGAAGTAGCTTACAAGCCTAGATCCCCTTTAGTCCCCCATATCTTATATTAAGTTAATTTCGCGGTATAAGCCGCGGGCATAAGCTAGTTTGTTCCAATTTAATAATTTATTTAAAAAGTTAAAAGATGAACCAATCTTCAAGATCACAATCCCACCAATAAGGTATTGGTTTCTTTCTTAGGGGGTAAGCTGAGTTTCAAGTTAACTAATGGCATGGCATTGCGAAGGTAATGGTCTCTTATACCTTTATAAAGATAATGATAAACATAAAATAGAAAGAGACAGAGAGAATATTCCATTACGAGTAAAAAAGACATTTATTTAAAATATCTTATAAAAGTGTGCTGCGTGCTTTTATGGCGGTAAGATTTGAAGTCCTGATTTATCCATTGCCTATCCAATAATTTAACGATTGGGTCACAATGTTGAATATTTGCATGAATTCTGCATGAGAAATATCAACAGGGTAGGCGCACACGGAAGCTGTTCCAAATTTTAAAATCACCGAAGATCCATTTTTTCGAAAAAGCGAAGTGCCAAGTTTGATATGTATTTGAAACTGGTTTTTATGTGCGTTTATCCTGATTCCAAGAAAAATTCACTTAAATCAATAATTTAAATTGAGCAATAAAATTGCCCATTGGAAACAAATTAAATCAAACAATATGAACATTAGTTAAAAGCAAAGAAGTTCAGTACGCTTTAAGTACGTTTTATGGAGTCGATTATAACTGACGTATTTATGAAATTATAAAAGTAGTTACTAATCTGTGGTTTTAATAATATTAGTCGATTCCTTGGTCAGATTTTATCGAGATAATTGAAAACGCATATTTTTTATTATACCTCAATGGTTAAGTAATACAAATTACTTTAAATCTATCATGTAGTCTCTAAAGTTTTCTATTACCATTATATTATTTTATTATTTTTATTATTATTAAAGACTATTTTATAGGTTCTTCACATTCTTCTCAACCCTTCACTACCGAGTGAGCGATACTAACCCTTCCCTTCTTTCAGTGGTGAACTACCAGTGTCCTCGGAACAAAGCCTGCGTGGTGGACAGAGTCAACAGAAACCGCTGTCAATACTGTCGCCTGCAGAAATGTCTCAAGCTCGGCATGAGTCGTGATGGTGAGTACGATGTTCTTAATACCTCAATGATTGACGACGGTGATCAATCACGACGGCTCGGTATATGCAGCAGCCGAGTGATCGGTTTTTGTATCACTAGTCGCGGGTTCGATTCCCGCACAGAACAAATGGCCACTATAAATGAATTGCGATATGACCCATGGCACACACGGCAACACAACATAACATATCATCAAGCCTGTATTCTCGGAAGGGTAAGGCAGGGTTGTAGTAATGTACTAATGTCCCATGTAATAGGGGAATGTAGAGGGGGGAAAACCTATTACCATTAACCGGGTTTAAATCCGAAATCCTAAACTTCATAGAATAACACTTTACTCGACCTGGGAATCGAACCCACAACCTCTAATCTAGTAGAGCAGTCGCGCCTATGACCGATAAACTAATATTTATAAACTTATAATAACAAAGCTTTAAAGTAAACATTTATAATTTCCATAATGTTCAATAAAATAACTATAAAAAAAGATAATTAAAAGTAAGTTTATATTCACCTCAAGCACGTGTTACGCTGTGCTATGAGGAAGCGAATGTGGGGTCAACGACCTGTTATCAGCATGATAACGCTGTGTTTATACTACATAAGTACTCGACGCAAGTTTATAGTGAGAAGCGGTTTGTAAGAATTGAAGTTATATTGGATATGTGAATACATTCTGAGCTACGGGTAGCCGATTCGATGCCTGAGCGGAACACAAAAAAATACAATGTGCCTAAAATTATGTACATACATGTAAAATATCAATTGCAAGATGTGCTTACCGCGGTCAAAATATGGATGGGTGACCATTCTTAACTCGTCGAGACGCTCTCAACTAATTAAAACGGTTCAACAAAACGTCTCGACATTCCTGGTGGTCATAACCACGAATCATCAGCTGTATGTTCTTTCCAAGGTCAAAACATGGATGGGTGACCATTCTTAACATATTAAGTTGGGTGGAACCCGATTATCACAGCAAGTACCTAGGTAGTTCCAAATTTTGAGTGGTACAGTACGAAATACGAGTAACTGCGCTTCTAAAGTTGGCCGTTGGTCCGAATGGCCCAATTAAAATCGTGTGTGTTCAAAAATATCGAAATCAATATGGACCCGATCATTCCCTGTCTGGGGACAGGCTCTCCATGTGGGGTCGGGTCAGAATACTGTTCCTGATTGCCACTCAGATAGGCATCTCGAGAAATTATCTGACATGCTCGGTGGTAGGACCTCTTGGGGTCTGACTGGCTGGCAACCACCCTCACATCGGATTCTGTCGTAAAATCTCCTCGGCATGTGTTCCGACTTTTGCGCGTATGAGCCAGTTTCCCTCGGCTGCAACGGCTCTGGCACTCTGCAATAACTGTCAATAACTTTATAATCTTAACATGGAAAATGAAAAAAAAAAAAACAAAAAGATATTTGAGATTTGCCTATGATATATGATGATAGATTAGATACTACCAAAATACCACATAAAGCATCATCACGCCTGTATTCTCCGGGCTAGGCAGAGATGTGGTAATGTACACCCACAGTGCGCCTATTGCCATTAACCGGGCAAAAATCCAAGCTCCGAGCTACTATTAAGAATTTTATAGATTAACCAAATAACATTGCAAGACCTGGAAATCGAACCCAGGATCTAGCGTAGTAAGGCATTTTATACCATATAAGTAGATGTAAGAGAGAAAATATAGCTGGTCGCGATGCTAAGTGAGGTTAGAATCTTAGAAATACAATAGAATGTTTTACGTACCTACCTATGACGCAAGACTTGAATAACAGCGGATAAGAAGTAAAGTCGGAAATATCTTACAAAAATAATTATACGCGAGAAAAGAGGATTTTTAACAGCAAATAGGTTTGTTTTCCTTTAATAAAGAATGAAATTGCTAAAAATAACTTAAAACTATTGATTTTCACATACTACTACTGCCATCTAGTATCGGTTTTATGAAACTATTTTAATACAGGGGTGAATATAAAATCAATAATAAAAAATAATATTTATTCCGTGATTTGAGGACGGAAATAATTAAAAAAATATAGGTATTTTACTGAGAGCTAGTATTTAATCATAACAAGGGATTAATTCTAAGAATAGATGCACATATTGGTTCTATACCTATATGTGCATCTCACAACAACAAGCTTTATTTAATATTATGTAAAACCCACGTTATCAGAAATAGGTAGGTACTAGGTAGATTGAAATCATCAGTATTTTCTGAACTATATTGGGGTCAGCTTATAATCTAGCTAAGTGCGGCTAAATTCTGAATATCAGCAACCCAATGTCTGGGCGATAGGTACCCTAAAGATAGATTAATTGCTATAGGCTTTTCTAGTTTAATGTTATTAGTGATTGAAATAAAACTATTTTTTACGGATTTTATCGCGTTGTATTGATATTATTTGGTTCAAAAACCAGTATATTATTAGTGATTTCTTTCTTTTGCTCTTCTTTTTCCGTTTGCTGTCGATTCGATAAGAAGAAGGCTATTCAAGCTCCTGACTATTGAAAAATTGCAATGAATCACAAGAGTATTTTATCTATAGTACACAAGGTTTGCGTATCAGAACTCCATGTCGAATCCTTCATCGTTGATAACTGTTATATAGACTTTTTATATATTCGTGAATACATGCTTATTATATACACAATATGTCACGTAAAATCGCGTGCGCCGACATAGCGCGACGTCGCCGACGCGTGCAGTGACGAGTGGTTGCGCAATACGCGTAACCATCGACCACACGGTATCGATAAACTGCTCATGTATCGATAGTTTAATAATATATTGTATCGATAATTCATATGTCAAAATTCATTAGTTGAGCATTTCCATCACTCCATTGTGGAGTCTTACTAAACAATTTATATTTAGAACGTGTAACAGATCCATAGCTATTTTTACTTTCTTCTTCCTTCCAATTTCTTTAGCCAGTCCACCTTTTAATTCGTACTTACGAAATCATTTTGTCGACTTTCAAAATAAAGTTAATACTATGATAGTGGATGTGTATTGTTCTTGCGACCAGTACCTAGTAGTAGCGTTTTACACAAATGGGTTTTCTGCCGACCCCCATATAACATGTCACGTTGCACTTAACACTTAGTCGTCGACGCCTGAATACGACTTATTAAGCAACTACTTGTTACGATGCGCATTTGTCGACAATTTCGGTGGTTGTGTCGATAAAGTGATAAATTGCTTCGTAAAAATATAAAAATAAATAGTTTAAGTGGTTTTTGCTTATTTGTAAGAAACTGTGCACAAACACAGAGTCTATTAAGCTGAACGTTGCTAGTTTTTTATATATAAAAAGAAAAAAAATTACATTCATTTTAACGTCGTTTAAGACTGTCTAAGAAGTGAACCAAGTACCAAAGAAGCCGTATAGAAGAGAGTTAAAGATAAGTTTACAAGGAATGTTCTGTTAGTTACAAACAACTTTATTTCATACCATTAAATAATTAGAAATTGATTTTCTAAAATTACCATTTCAATTATCATAATTGATATAAAAAAAACTACAAGTTAAAAATGTGATTAGATACTCATTTAAACCAAAATCTTTCAATACTTAAGTAGGTACTTTATTTATTTAATTGTAAACAGTAGTCCTGTATCATGTATCTGTGCCATTAATTAAAACATCGACATCAAAACTATCGATACATAAACCCTCACAACCCTACAAGTTGTGCAATGTAGCCGTCATGAAGCGTAACATAAACATATCCAAGTTTTTACAGCGACACTCACACAGACAAAGTAAAGTACGGCGTGGTAACGCACACAAGCACACAGGCCGTGTTTATGTAACATGCACTAATTCTTGAAACAAGTCATATCGGTCCATATTTTATAATGTTATTACTAAGGATTACATGCGGGTTTGTCCGTGTTTTTATTGATATTTATATTCTTACATTCTTATTGTGCTCTATTGTAATTATCAGTTTAAACGGAGCTTACTCTGTATATTCCTATGCTCACGTTAAGCTATGGGGTACTGTAGTGCTGTAGTACGTACTGACCCTTAAACAATATGAAAAAAAAACATAAATCCATTAAAATAAAATTTAGGTATATTTTAAATTCTGGTGCTATTTTTCTTTTACATTTTTCAACATCTTCCAAATGCCTAGTATGAGCTAACGAGCATGTATAATTGTGAACAAAATCCTAACAAATATCCAACGGAGCCTCTAATATTGATTTAAAACTGAAATAAATATTTTTGACACATATAAAGTTCACAGACTTCTTTGTTTTTAGTGAACAAACAACTATTGTTACGAATTTAATTGTTTCTACAAAAATCTGGGACGATAAACTATCGAGCGACTGTTCCGAAATACTCGAAGAAATAATAACCAAAACACAAGACCCGTCTGCACGTGAATACTTGTTGTCAAGACAGGCCTAGCTACTCTGGATATGTAAAAGTCATCGAACTTTTCAACAAAGAAATTTCGTAGACGAATAGGAACACAAAAACTCTATTCCTTGAAAAAGAATTTACGCGGCGGAATTAAAAAGGCACTTCACTACGAATTCAAAGTTCGAACCGTGTTCGTAATTCAAATCGTTCGCGTTGCCGCCCAACGGGATCGCGCCGAGTTACGTAGCAAGTATACGTCACGCGTACGTACTATACATACATACGTCAGAGTTCGCGAGTTCGTTGTTCCACTAGGCAGTGTGCCAACGGCCGAAGTGTCCCGGACGCACACGAACGCACATCGAACACACACAACCAATCAACACCCGTTTGTTCACTCACACTATAACATAAACGCGTTTGGTTCGTGTTTCGCACACTACTTCGACGTATGTGTGCAGGTATTGAGTAACTAAACGATGAAGCTAGGTGTCATTGAGAACATAATTGCATTGTATTGTTAGGCTTGCCGATTTAAGCTGCGTTTTTTTCGTCGTGTGAATATTAAGAAGCATGGGAACGATGCGAATATCGGATTCCCTGTTATGTCATTTGTGTCATTAGTTTTTCGTGCGCAACGCGAGCGCTTGTGGCGGTGAGTGGTGGAACTAAACTATAAATTTTATTAACTTCGTTTGCAGCGGTGAAATTCGGACGTATGTCGAAGAAACAGCGTGAGAAGGTAGAAGATGAGGTGCGATTCCATCGTGCACAGATGAGAGCGCAGAATGATACCGCGCCTGACTCAGTATACGACGCCCAACAACAGACTCCGAGCTCAAGTGACCAGTTTCATGGTCATTATAATGGGTAAGTAGCGCCATCTATTATGGAAAATTACAAATAGTTGATGAACGAAAAATTACTTGTGTGACAGGTTATTGTGAAAATGTGAAGAACTTACTCATAGATTTTAAGTCTTTTAATATAAGTACCTAATAAATTTGTTTGCTAAACCCTTGTGTCCTTCAAGACTATTTCATATAGGTACCTAAATTATGTTTTGCATTAGTGTCAAAACGTGTTAAAAGAGTATTCATGCTAATTAGCAATAAAATGTTTGAAACAAAACTACGACTCGTTAGTTGAACTTCAAAGCTTTCTATATACCGTCACCGTTGTAATTCATTACTGCACGGACCTCAATTTGTGTCAGCGGTGCATCAGACGCTGTCATTATTGTAAGCGACCAACGGTATACCGTCGTGACGAAGTTGAATGGAGCTTAACGGTAAACTGTAAATACTGCCACCTAGTATCGAGTAGCGGTACCAAGAGTTTCTCATTAAGAATGATAGATGGCGTTGTTCTTATTATTGCGTGCTTGGGATGTCATCTAATAGATTTACGAGTGTTTTTCAATGGATTTAACAGTAAATAGTTGATGGGTAGCTATGACAGAAAAAATATTGACGCGATAGTTTTTGCCGTGATCTGTGATACTTCAATTACTCATCATAATTGATAGCTTGTATTTTTTACTTTGTCAAGTTGAGTTTTAGAACTGAATGTAGCTTCTTTTAACGAGGATTAAATACTTACTACTACTGACTACTACTATTACTACCTACTAATGGAAAAAGCCTAGGATTGCAAAAATGAAAATACGATCAATTGTAAGGGATAATTCTACAAATCAACAACATAATGCACAATTTTCGAGTGGCTCCCCAATTCGGACAAACAAAGGACACACCGACGGCTTAATATTATTAAAAAAATTCAAGAACAAAATATTTTCCATACTAGTTGACTAAAATAATAATCAATATCTAACACATTCCAGATACCCTGGCTACGGATCTCCACTATCGTCTTACGGGTACAACAACGCCGGTCCGGCGCTCACATCAAATATGGGAGGGATACAACCACAACCTCAACAACAGCAACCCTATGATGTATCAGCAGACTACGTGGACTCCACCACGGCGTACGAACCAAAACCGACTGGAGGATTCCTGGATCCAGACTTCATCAGTCATGGTATGTATTAAATATGGATATTTTAAAAGAATAGCGATGTGTAGCGGATCCAGAACGTCCTCCTCAACTCCACATAATTAATATTAATATTAATTAATGTTAATATCAATGTTATGTACACACGATTTAAAAACTTGTCAGTAATATGAACATTTTATGTATTAATATGTATGTTGTGGATGTACTATTTAATAAATAAATAAGAATAAGGATATTTTCAAGTTTGTCCAGATACATTTGGGATGTAGATCTGGACCTGGATCCGCTATTGAATGTGGCCTTCAGGTTACAAATCCCTGGGGCACAATTCTGTTATTTCATTTATATAAACCTGATAGAAGGACTGACAGATTTGGCAGACAAGACTGTCAAAAATCAACATTCCCGAAGTTATTGAATGACGATTTTGCCAAAATCAAATAGCAAACTTAAATTCCAGGGTCTTGGTTGCTTTTCTATTAATAAAAATTTGCTAGGAGTAACAGGGACTAGGATAAGACAAATTTAGACATTACTTCTATTTAAAACGTAATCCAATTGAAAGAGACCGTGATTTTTATAACACAACATTCTAGGTCAATTTTTATTAGTAGCAACTAACATATCCTAAGTAGAAATAACTAAAAAAAAACTTACCAATAGACGAACAACAAAAAGGGACGACAATAGTCCGACCATCCGGCTCAACGTCCACATCAACAGCGACCACATCCACGACATCCATGCGACAGTCAACGATAAACGAGCTGCCAAGGTCACGGCTACAAGAGTTCGATCGTTACGAACAAGACAGGATTCAATCGCCAGCTTCAATTTCAAGCGGTGTCATAAATATAAAGCAAGAAATTAAGCCAGAGACGTCAATGGGCGTGGATAACTTGGTGGTGGCTAGCTACGTGGACTCTACAACATTCTTGCACAGTCCCTCAAATATACAACACAGTCCAATGGACATACAGAATTCAGTCCTCGTCAGTGGTCAGAGTTCAGTATCCCTGACGAGTGAGGATCTAAGCCCAGATGACCTGACTTCTAGTAGTGGGCATGGGAGGCTGATGGATCCCTTGAATATGAACATGTCTGGTATGGGGATGGTCAACCCAAATGCTGTGACGAACAGAAGGCATCAGGGTTCGAGTCACAGTTCGAGCGATGATCTGCCTTGTAAGTGGATGTTATTCGATGGGTTGTTATGCTAAAAGTTATTGTTTTGCCAGTTTTTTTTTCTTTTTAATTTGTTAGTTTAGGAGATTGCTACTTTAGTTTTGTTTTTTGGTAACGTTTTGACTACAGTATTATAGTCAGTCAGTATTTTAGTTATGAAGATGACTTGCTTCAGCTATTGTATGTATACACACAAAACTTATTAGACTAATTGTGTAGGATTATTTCAATAAAATTAAAAGTTATATTAATAGCTTTTGCAGTTACAAATAAAGAAAGACCAAGAATTGATCAACCCTCTTGCTAATTATCTATTAGAAATTAATATTCTTCGGTTCTTACATTGTTTTCCTCACCAGTTATATCAGACGTATCTGAAATGTATTTACTATCACATATTTATTTCTCAAACACTCATTACGATGACTCTTTACTAGAGTGGATAATTATAATTTTTGTTACTGTATTACTTAGTTTATTTACATGACAAAGATGGCTATATTTTAAATTATTATTAGCTTATTAAGCGTTTTTAAATAGTCCGTTAACATCTGATTCATTGATGATTTTACAAATTGAACTAAAAAATCATGTAAAAATTTTATTTTAAATACTTTTATTCACAAAAACATTCACAGAGGCCTATTTGACTTTTGGAATAGGATACCATCCTTCCTCAACACTACATTGTAACGCTGACCGTTGAAAAATTCGAACGCGTGGTATGGGAAGTTGCCTCTTGTCTAAAAAGAAAACATAAATCTTAATTTAGATTATACTTAACTAGAAAACTGTGATATTGATTACATTGTAAGTCTGTTCTTAAAGTTAGTGCAAGTCAAATCCAGGGATACAAATCAACTTTTTGATTATCATTGTGTTAATCACTTAGTTTTACGGTGAAATGGTTGTAACGGTTGCTGATGGTCAAATATAGTTAATTCCCTTTCTTTCTGGGCAACCTCGAAATAAATTATTTTGTCACAGATCCAGATGTCACTATTCTCTTTATGTCGTTATCTCTAACGCATCGACAAATTATGTCGTGTGCATTACTGGTATTATTGACTCGACACTCACGTGTGGATCAGCGTCGACCTCCATATACTGAGCTGTTGGATACCGTTGCTCCTTTATTAGTATCATTGGTAATGGAATAACAGGTAGAGATAAGCAACACGGCAATAAGCAAGCTGTAAATTTGAAAAAATATTAATCGATATAGCTAATGGTAATTGAGAAAGAGGAGTGACGTAAAAACTGGCAAACGGGGCCAGATTAATACCGAACTGCTTAAACTTAAAGACGATAACTCAACTACAAAGGAAATTCTAGCTCTTCTTTTGCAAGCCCCTGCATAGTGTTTACGTTTCAAGTATTTAATAGGCGATGCGTAAAAGCAAAATAAAGTCGTGTGAAATAAACGCGCCCTTAGCAAAGACAATAGGATATTTTTAGACCTTTGGTATCAAAAAAGTTCACTGTGGACTATCCAGTCATTGGTAGCATAAGTATATAATTTATATACTCTAAAAAAGGGATAATGACAGTGTATAAGAATGCTAGAGATATCTTTCTTGTACGGACAAAAACCAGACATTTAAAAGAAATAAAATATCTTTGATCAAAATCCTTCTGTGGGATATTAGGATAATAAAATTGAGGTTTTTTTTATATTTACTCACGCAAACATATGCAGCAGCATGTGCCCAATAAAAAGGCCGAAAGTGGGTCTATGGGCATGATATTTTCTTGGAAAATATCATTATTTTAATAAATTTTATCTGTAACGACTTTCCGAAGTATAAATTTTGATAGATATTTTGACAATTATATGCCAACATAAAGCTATCTGTTTCGTTCGAAAATTGTTATTAAATATTTCGAAGAAGGTTGTCTTATTAGGTCCCTATTTATATTTTTTGTTTTGTTTCCTGTGTTAATGTGCTTAAATGTATTACTTGAATTTAGTAGTGTTTGCTCAAATTTCATGCAAATTAAGTATATATATATATACTTAATTTGCATATTATATTATATATAATTATTAATTTATATATATATATATAATTGCATATATATTTCGATATAGCCTTTTTCTTTTATGTCCAGGACACTTGTTATAATTATTAGAACTTTTTGCACAACATTGAAAACAATGCCATCTATCGGCGAGTAGCTAAACCATTTCCTTCTTTTACAGCGGAGGGCGATATCAGCAAGGTCCTTGTAAAGAGCTTGGCCGAGGCACACGCAAATACCAACCCCAAGCTGGAGTTTATCCATGAGATGTTCAGAAAGCCACAGGACGTCTCCAAGTGAGTATACTGATTTATTTGGCATTCAATAATGTTAACAGATATTTTGAGTAATAACCTCATAAGTCTAGTGGTTGTATGCGCGACTGTTATGCTAGAGGTCTTGGGTTCGATTCCCAGGTCGAGCAGTGTTATTGGGTTTTTCTATGAAATTCTCAGTAGCAGCTCGGAGTCTGGATCTGTGCCCGGTTAATGGCATAACCGCCCCCTATTACATGGGATCTAAACATACCGGCGAATAAATTGTAAATAAAATAGTAATAAAATTTTCTAATAATTATTAAGAATCTTCTTGATTTAAAAATTCAAGAAAAGCACAATGATTATTATTATTGGCATTAAATGGCTTCACTTAATTAAATAGATTATTAATTCAATTGATTGACTACAAGTCAATTAATTGAATTATATCCGCAGTTATTTTAAATCATCAGCTATTAATTACCTTCCATTTTCGACTTCTTTCATACCCACTATTTTAGGTCGCATGTAGCGGGAGCCAATAACCAGAGCGGTATTCATAAACTTAAGTTGACAATCTGAAAATGCGACTAAATTTTTCTAACAGAAAAACCCACTCACCCTGCCCGACCTGGGCATCGAACCCAGAAACGAAGCCGCAGCCATGCCCGCCACTAGATAAACGGGTTGCTATAAAAAAGTTAATTTAATTTATTGACTTCAATTATTCTACTTAAATCAATTAAGGAAATAGGTTCGCCATTTGAATTTGAAACGGAATATGACTTTATTCAATAAATAATCCAACATTATTCAATAAATTTCTAATATTTTTTTTATACATAAATCAAATAGAAATATAGTACAAAAACTTAGCTGTAACAAAAACCTCCTTGAAAAAGAGTTCAGGGAAGTACGGAGGGGTTCTAACATAATAGCTATTTTTGCCTTACGTGTAAACTTAAAAAAATAATGACCTGGTGATCTGTAATACAGGTTCCTCTTAAAACCTACTTCAGGCACCAGTATCTCACTAAGTAAACTACTAATTCATACATTTCTGTTACGCTTAGCAATAGGTACCTAGTGAAGAGAAAAATAAACGTTTATATATTAGTTCCTAAAGTTTACATCGTAAGTTCGCATTTCGCAGTCCATATTAACCCTGCGAGTGGATTATTGGAAGTGAAAAGAAATCATAAAATTCCGTTAAATTTCAAATTTCGAATCTTTTTCAATTATTTGTCTTCAATTTTCCTACTTATACTTAACGCTACTTAATTTCCAGGCTGCTGTACTATAGTTCAATGACGTATGAGGAGATGTGGCTAGATTGCGCAGACAAACTGACTGGAATGATTCAGAATATCATTGAGTTCGCTAAATTGATACCTGGATTTATGAAGCTTACGCAAGACGATCAGATTCTGTTATTGAAATCTGGTGAGTATAGTATCTCATCTGTCACCCATTAAAGACTCAGGGTTTCATTTGGGGAACTCTTAATATTACTCTTAGTATAACTGCTGGCTTTGTGTGATATTTTATGTCACGTGAGATAAATGATGCCGAGTTAAATAAATGCGCTATTCTGTCAATTCCACTTGATAAACGATGAATAAAGTTCACGTTTATGATGAAATCCTACAGATTATAATCCTACTAAATATATACGACTTATATAACTTTTTAAAACCTTATAATTCTGACTTTGAAAATATAAAAAAAATCAGCATATTCATATACAATTAATGTTTGGGCGGTTCAATGGAACGACTAAATAATATTTTCGCAGATTTTCGTCCCACATTTTTGACTGTTTCATACATAGAGTATCATTTACATTGTTCCTTCCCAGTGGGAAGGTCTATAATTATGGTTCCTAAATACAAGGATGTCATCTATTTTTCTTTGTTCAGGCTCGTTTGAATTAGCCATTGTGCGGCTTTCACGGCTGATCGACGTGAATCGTGATCAAGTGTTGTATGGAGATGTGGTGCTGCCTATCCGGGAGTGTGTGCATGCACGGTGAGTTACATTTCATCGTAGAAGTTACATTTAATTCGAGAAGATTTATTTAATTGGCATAAATGAACCTTATTTTATTTGAAAGGGTTATTTATTTTTGAGAAGGTGCATTAAATTTCATTTAGTTGTGGCTTAAAACAGGCTTACTATATTAAAATACTAGAGTTTAAAAACTATATAAAAATAGAAAAAACACCTCAAATTGCCGCCTATGTATACATTAATTAAGTTTTTACTGTTATAAACCAACATATTCCTTGCTTCTCAGTGACCCTCGTGACGTAGCGTTAGTGGTGGGCATCTTCGACGCGGCGAAGACGATCGCGCGACTCAAACTGACTGAGACTGAACTTGCGCTCTACCAGAGCCTTGTGCTTCTGTGGCCAGGTAAGATGTGTTCTATTAGTCTCCTGAATTTCAGAATGAGGTTAGATTTTTCAAAACTTTCCTGTAATGGCAGAGTTATAAAAGGCTCCTTTGGATGAATCATAATACGATTCACAAATCAAATGTTTATGGAGCTGCTATGTCTAAATGTTAATTGACTGCAGTATAATTACAGCATTATATTAATAAAATAGAAAGAATAATATATTTTTTGTAAATCCGCCTTTTTATACGGTTTCAATGCTATGCAAATGTCTACCAAAATCTCAATCTGTTTTATATTCTGTAGAGCGGCACGGCGTGCGCGGCAACCCAGAGATCCAGTGCCTGTTCAACATGTCGATGGCGGCGATGCGCCACGAGATTGAGACCAACCACGCGCCGCTCAAGGGTGACGTCACCGTCCTCGACACGCTACTGGCCAAGATACCCACCTTCAGGTATGTACATACAGTAAAACACTTCACAAAACTCAATTTGTAGCCGATAATGTCTTTAATCGCCTGTTTTCTTTAAGTTACTGTTAAATTTGATAGTCCCAAGCCAGGCTACTCAACGTGTGCCGTATTAGACCGTGAGCCTATTGTTAATACCGGGCACAAGGCCTGACTACGAATTCTAACTGCAAAATTAAAACCCTAAAAACACTACTAAACCAAACGAATTCAAGAACTTACGTCAGCAAAAGCGCATGGTACAACTAGACCACTATCACACTCATGTTTTTATCCCAAAGGGGTAGATAGAAGCTTCTTTTGCTTCTTCCACATTCATATATCTTCTCATTCAGTATCTAACAAATTTGTTATTCATATACGAACTTGACTATTACAGAGAACTGTCCCTGATGCACTTGGAGGCGCTGTGCCGCTTCAAGGCTGCCCACCCACACCACGTTTTCCCCGCGCTCTACAAGGAGCTGTTCTCACTGGACAGCGTCCTCGACTACACGCACGGCTAGGACAACGCGGTCCACCATCAGGTTTCTATCAGATTGCGTTCGATCGATCTCATTTTTGCCCAACAAAGCTGGACGACGGCATTTTGAGACCTTATCTAAGACTCTAGACAGCTTGACAGCTATTTTTTTAATTAAATCCCTCCGTAAAACTGTACGCATATAAATAATTTGTTAATATATTTATAATTGTATGTATGTACCTTGAGACTGTTAAAATATTTACTTAAAAGTATGTACGTACAATAATTAAAAGAAGGTTTATTTAATTCGATTCTAGTTACATTTAAATGCGTTCAGTTTTACATTTAATCTCAGAAGATGATGATTCTTTTCATTTGTTATGAATATCTCTTTATTATTTTTCATAACAAGAATATATTATGTAGCGTTACACACATTTTGTGGTTTATTTAATACATAATTAGACATAAATATGTATGTTTGATTGTGTATTGTATACAAAGGAATATCGTAATATAATTATCGTAAAGTGTATCTAACTCTGAATGAAGAAATAATAATAATTATTATATAAAGATATAATAATAGGAATAGAGTTTTTATTAAGAAATAAATAAAAAAGTTATAAAGGTGTAGCAATTTAAAGATCACACAGTTTCAATCGAACGAAACTTATTTTAAATAAATAGGACTCCTTTTTTATTAATTTTAACAGTTTTTTTTAAAGAATGTAACTTGTTATTTATTTCAAATGATTATTATTATTATTGATGTTTTTTTCGCCTTTGTAGATTTTTGATTTAAGTTGTAATTATAGGAATACATGATACTGCCCATGTTTTGTATTTTTTTTCGTTGTTTTTTAAATAATGAAGTACATATGTTAAAGCGATGGAAAAATGCAAAAAATCATAATTAAATGTAATATTAAGTCGATTAACAGTCGTGCGTTGAACAAAATTTTCAAATGAGAAAAGTCAAATCAAATTTTCACGGACAAAAATCATTTTGTAATATTTAGCAGGCAATTTTTTTTCATTTTCTCGCGTGTAGAGTAAATTTGATCTCATTTTTATATTCTTTGCTTGGGTGCCATGTTTGGGATTACGTCACATTTTTGCATAATAAAAATAAAACAATAAAAAATATGAAAAACACAATTTTGCATAATAAACTGTTGTAATTTTATCCGTAAATACGTAAATTATTTTTTTAACTGATTTTTTTTATTTTAGCTTGACGCGATTTTATACGTACATATATTTTTATTTAATTAAAATTGCCTGCTACTAATAATTAGAATTATTAAAATAACCATCATTTTTCTAACATTACGCTAAGTTTGTCGAATAGCCTTTACTATAGACTGGATTATATTAATGTTAATAAAAAGTATAAATCTTAACTTGTATTTTGTAAATAGTTATTAATCATATGTATTTTATATTAAATATCATAAGGTTCGATGGGTTATCTTTAATTTTACATTCTATTAAAAAATATATTAAAAAGAAACAAATTTTTCAAAATGGCCTCTGAGCATGCTTGATAGATCATGTGAAAAATATTGTTTTTTTCCTTTCTATATATTATATATTTTTTGTTAAATAAAGCAATGTTATTGTCTAGTTTTGTTTTATTTATTTTATTATTTCCTTTTCCTTTTTTTTAACTATGGTTTACAACTGCTAAATAGGATAATAATAATAGTGAGATCATAATAGAAAAAAAACAAACGGGTGGTTCAATGTTGATTTTTAAACATATATATATTTTATTTTTTATTAAAACTCAGATATATACGTAGAAATAATTAATTTATAATGTTTCCACAACTATTAGTATTATGCAATACAGTTTTTCAAAGAGTCTGTACTCTTTTCTTTTGCAAGAAATAAAATATGTAAAATCCTAGGCGCACACGTTTAGATTGTTTAGTCATTATGTTTAGCTTCAATACGGGAATGTCCAATTTGTAAAATTATTTCAGAAGTACATAAATGTCAACTTTTTATATATTTATTAAAAATAATAATGTTATTAATTATTTAAAAAAATAATATTTATCATATTTTATTCATTAGGGACTCCGTTAATATTGTATTTCCTCATTTCAACAAAAAATTGGACATTTCCCACGAAGGTTTACAAAATAAAATTTATATAGTAAAAAACGAAAATATTGGAGAAAATTTTAGAGCACTAAGACTGAAAAATTGGCTGGAAAACCTATACCTTCGCTTAATAACAATGGTTTTACATACAACAATATCATGAAGATTATTAAAAAGTTTACCTTGAATTTCATGGATCAGAAATTCAGATTTTAACTTTTTGAGACCGGCCATGTAACACGAATTTATTTTAAAAATAAACCAATAAGAATTGGTATTGGGTGCTACACACTTGCGACTTTGCGACCAAATTGTCTGACTGAATTACTATTGTAAATAATTGCTATTAACTCACATTTAATTTTACATAAAAAATGCCAGCTCATTTTGTGATCTTCCTGTATTTTATTATTGCTTCCTGTATATTCATAGTTTTATAATTATTTATTGTAAAAATAATAGCAATGTTATTTCATTTCATTCAATAATTGTATTACTTTTAAAAGGTTGACTATCAATGGCATGGATTTAATGCCTTATACTCATATTTAATTTGGCATGTATGAGTGAGTTTTTTTTTCATCTATTTCTTCGTATACTGGCTCTATCTACACTTTACATCCATGAATATTGTTTTATTCCAGTTTACGCGACTATAAAATCGCATTTAACTGAAATGTCGTAAGTGTGTAAAAATCCCAAAACAACGCCGTGTCCATAAATTCGTGCAAAACTTAGACTTGACTGGTGCAAATTGAAGGGTGAAGAGAGTAGCATCTTGCCTCTCTTTCGCACATAAGCGTTGAGTGTCAGTGCGATAGTGATAGTATATAGGGTAAACATTTTACTTGCTGGGTAGTTTTAGTAGGTATTTCTAAAACTTTTGTACTATGTTTTGCTAAATTTTCACTAAAAAACTAATATAGATTTGGACACGTAAAGGATAGAATAAAAAAAGTATTTTGGAAAAGCAAGCATGATATCTAAGGGAATAATCGGTTACGTGTGTCTGTGTGTTTTCTATAAAAATTGGTTCGATTAGATTTTTTTATCAATTCGTTTTTTTTTCTAAGAGTTTCTATTTTTTAAAACGGTACCTACGAATTTACGGGTATCTGAGATCATTATAAGTAGTAAAAAAAAGAAAATAAAAATAATAAAATTTTTGTATGTCTTGTTTTTCTATAAGATGATTTATATTATCAAAAGTATTAATTTGTTAATGAAATAATTAAGTATTTTTACACATTACCTGAACATATTGAAGAGTAACAAATATTAAAAAAACATAATATATCTATGTAAAAAACAGAATATATTAAAAAACATATTTTATATGCGCGGGATGATCGAAAATAGTGGGAAAATAACATAGTGAAAATCTTTTTTTACTTGTTTTTTTTTTGGTGAATCTGACCGAAGCCTTTTTCGATGATACCGTGCATTGCTTTGTTGGTTTATGAACTCAAATACAAAACTTGTACCTATGTACCTAAAGTAGATAATGGTGAATTTTGAGAACCAATAGTAAATAAATGTTATTGTTTTTATTATTATTCTCGAATCACTTGCAAATGCGTTTGTGTTTTATTTATTACCTTTAACCTTAGACCGGTGCCACACATTGGCGTCCAATTTAAGCCAATGTTATCCGGCCAACGTGTGGATCTGTCAAACAGCGATGTAACATATAATATTCGCGCCAAAAAGTCGGTGTCCCTTGCATTCGGATTAAGTAATTATTCTCTTACAATGACGCTAATGATAAAACCAATGTATTGGCATCATACACACAGGAGATTAAGTATCTTCTGTAAATATCTACATGTTGTATTGAAATAATCGGGTTGTATCGTGTAAAAGTATGTGAATTATAGGCATTTAAATGACTCAGTTAAATACTCACACAAGTCGGTGACACAAGTCACCGACTTCAAAAAGGAGGACGTTCTCAATTCGACCGTATGTTTTTTTTTATGTTTGTTACGCGATTATTCTGTCAATCATGGATCGATTTTGATGATTCTTTTTTTGATCGGTAGATCGAGATGGTCTCATAAAATTTGGTCAAGAACTGATCACAAAATTTAGCAAAAAATGAAACAACCGAATAAATGTTCATAACGTCATCTAGGTATACGTTAAATTCTACTCGCCACTCAAAATGTTGAAATAAAATAGCTTTCAAGAAAAAGTAAAACCGCCTTCAAAGACATAACAAATTATGTTATGTGCGAAACAGTTTCGGAAGTCGGTGGCGAAATCAAAGGCGCTGACTTCCGAAATCGACGGAATTGATATTGGTACTGGCTGTAAGTCAAATGGGCCAGTCCCAATAACAAATCCGTCGATAGATTCGCTTACGGTAAAGGGCTCCCCGAACCCAGCCCAGGAGGCTTCATAATACCACGTTGGCAAAAAGCAATCGAAATCATCTCGCCGACGACCAGACGCCGATGTCTCCTTGAAAATAAATCGTCCATTAATCACGTGGTGTTTTTTTGGCAACTCTTTGACCCCCTGGTGGTATGTGGGAAGGTTTTAGACTACCCCCCATCCCCCTTATTAATTTAATTTTTATCAGTTTTCAGTTTAGCAAATCGCGCGTTCAACGAAAAAATAAATATTATGTAATCAAATAGTTAATTATCACGTGCTTAAACGGTGAAGGAAAACATCGTGAGGGAACCTGCATGCCTGAGAGATTTTCTCGATGGCGTGTGAAGTCTGTCAACTCGCACGAGGCCAGCGTGGTGGAGTATAGCCTAATCCCTCTCATTCTGAGAGTAGACACGTGCCCAGCAGTGGGACAGTATAATGGGTTGATTATACTAAGTAAGTACGTAATGCTGCATTACGCCCATCTCCCTTGTGATATATCGTGATTTTTTTCGAACTTTCGATTTTTTCCCCCTTTCGAGCCTCACGTTTATTTAATGGACGACCCCTTACGAGTTTTTATTTATATGTATTTCTGCATATCAGTTGTTTTTGTCATTGACAACGAATGTTAATGTCCGCTCAAGTGCATCTCTGTGGATAACGTGCTTATCATTCGAGTATAATTTTACTTTTTTTTTACGATATCATTGTTTAAAGGAATCGAAACGTCGGGATTTAAATAATGATACGCGATAAAATTATTTCGTTTATTAGGATGGCATCGGCACCTACATGTTATTGTTGTTTTGTTAATTGTTGATCAGACCTTCACCTTTGAATGTGATCTCAGGACAATACTGTTTTAAATTAAAAAAAAAAATATCTAAGGGCCGATTTTTCCATCGCCAGATAACTTTATCGGAGCAATAAAATAATTCAAAGTTTTGACAGTTTTTCTATACAAAATATGTCAAACGTCAATTTTATTCATTATAACTTTTATGTTATCTGGCGATGGAAAAATAAGCTAGTCGTTCCACATTGAAGAAAATATCGGTGGATATACATAAAAAAATGACGAACATAGAACCTCTTCCTTATTAAATTTAAAATCTAATGAAATTAAAAAAAGAAATGAATAAACAAAAATAAAACAAAATGGCGTCCACCAGTAAATTATCAAGAGTAAATTGTTTTCTGTTTACAAAATACATTTTAAATAAATATAAGTATTTACACAAAAATCACAGATATTTTACAACTTAAAATAATTTCTTATGAGAATTTACTTTTTCCCGATTTTCTATTTCTTCCTTGTCTTTTTTCCGTGGCGGTGAATTTCCATTGTAAAAAGTAAATTGTCAATCCAAGGACGCATACAATTAACAAGAATATCGGGAAGTAAATGGTTCCGTATGTCATTGTGAAGATGGGATACGGGAACAGTCCTCGTTGGTGATACGTGTGGATAACGCTGAAAAAAAAAAATGTTGGTACTAACTTCAAAAAATCCCTAAAAAAGTAAATACTTAATATATCATAACATACTATCACGCCTTTATTCCCCTAAGGGTTAGGCAGAGATGTACTAATGTACTCCCAGAGTTAGTCGATATGTTTAGGTTCCATTTAATAGGGGGCGAGCGTAATGCCATTTACCGGGCACGGATCTAAACTCCGGGCTGCTGCTGAGAATTTTAAATAAAAACCCAATAACACTTTACTCGCCGTGGGAATCGAATCAAGGATCTCTAAAGTCGCGCTTAGGTACGACTATGACACCTGCAAGGGAGTAGATTTCCCGCATGATTCTACTTGCACGGCTCTAAAAATTCGATAAAATAGAGAAAAATATTAAGGTGCTCCCTCACCTGTAGCATTCGCCTGTAATGTTACGTTACAGAGTCGAGCATTACACCAGTGAGGGAGGAGAACAGAGCATTACAGTGCGCAACTTGATGATACAATGTGTAACATTTTTATACAACTTGTAACATGAATGCGCACTAAAACTACAGGCGAATGCTCGTCAAGACAGGGAGGCAGTATCGTAATGTAATTCTCAAAATGTTACGTTACAGGCTTACAGGCAAAAGCTCCAGGTGAGGGAGCATCTTTAAGGATATGATACCACTAATATCCCTCAATATCAAGCAATAGAAGCCGAAACAGTTATCTTTAGAATTTTACTTTTTCTGTCTTAACTCATATCGTTCATAATCAATTCATTATACTGTCCCACTGCTGGGCACGAGTCTCCTCTCAGGATGAGAGAGATTAGGCTAAAGTCCACCACGCAGGCCTAGTGCGGGTTCGCAGACTTCACACGTCATCGAGAAAATCTCTCGGGCATGCAGTTTCCTCACGATGTTTTCCTTCACCGTTTAAGCGCGTGATAATTAACTATTTAATACGCACATGACTTCGAAAAGACAGGGGTGCGTGCCTTGGGTTCGAACTCGAGACCTTTGACTTGGCAGTCTAACGGTCGTACCACTAGGCTATCAATTGCTGCTTTTATGATATCGTTCATCAGGCAAAAACGACAACACGAAATTGGATGCGGTTTTGACCGTTGTATTGTTGGACGTCTGATTTAAAATCAGATACATGTTTAATCTTGATAGAGCTCCTAAAATCTGAATTATAGTGAGTAAATACTTTTGGCACGTTAGTGGAACTGTGAGGAACAGTACGTAATAATGAATAAAATCATTCTAATTACCATAATGATAATTATGATAATTAATTTTGACTTTTAACGACCTTAATAAAATTTAACATTGAAATTTAAAAGTGAAACCTTAGACAACAGCTAGTTATGCATAAAATATTTAATTCTAATTATCATACTGATAATAATTACATTTAATTTTGACATTGACATTTATAAATTAATCATAACATTATACGTGTGCAGCGTGTGTATAAAAACATAGACAAAAACGCGACTGTATACCTAACAATGGTTTTCAAGTTTAGCATCAAACTTTGAGCTACCTGTGTTTAGAACAAAAAATCTCGGCAATATAGCGGCGGTCTGTGCAATAAGCAGTGATAGCCTAGTGGTATGAACGTTGGACTGCCAAGTCCAAGGTCTCGAGTTCGAACCCAAGGCACGCGCCTCTGTCTTTTCGAAGTCATGTGCGTATTAGTAGTTAATTATCACGCGCTTAAACGGTGAAGGAAAACATCGTGAGGAAACCTGCATGCCTGAGAGATTTTCTCGATGGTGTGTGAAGCCTGCCAACCCGCACTAGGCCAGCGTGGTGGACTATAGCCTAATCCTTCTCATTCTGAGAGGAGACCCGTGCCCAGCAGTGGGACAGTATAATGGGTTGATTATGTTATGTATAGTTTGTAAAGTGTAATCTGTCGGATAAATCCGACTTGTACCGTTAAAGGTTTAAGTACAATTTTTAGTTGCTGAAAAGACCGCTAGAGGAGCTGTCAGATATTTATGCGAGCATTGTTTAAAAATAATTATACAATTATTATACTTACAATGAGTTATACACTACGTATAACAGCACCATTATGCCAATATTCAATCTATGCGACTTAGGTCTGGGCCTCGGCAGGAATGCAAACTCCCATACCGCTGCCGGCAGTATGAAGAAATGCATCACCAAGTTTGATTTAAAAGAAAATATTTTGTCTATGAACTCTGGGAATAACAACTCTCTATCGTAGATGAAAATTGGCCAGAATACTATAAATATTATCTGGAACAAAAAAAACATATAATTGTGCCTGTAAGTATTCATCGATAACGGTTAAATACTGAAATTGAATAATAGAGATTGAGGAACAGTGTGATAAGATAACGTTGCGTAATGGAAGATGATGTAGTCACACGTAATGGAAAGAATATGGTTTGGACATGTTGAAAGAATGAATGAAAGGATTTTTTATGGAGAATGTCAGTGGCAGCGTCGAAAGAGGTCGCCATAAGACATGTACGCCGATCTTATTGGTGAGGTCCTTCAATAAAGTCAGGTGCGTAGTACACGCAACGGGCGCGTGTGTATGAGAAGATGTATGAATGTGGAAGAAGCAAGTATGCAAGAATCGTAGCAAGTGGCAGTCTGTAATCTGCCTAGGTAACCCCGTGGGAGAAAGGCGTGAGTGTATGTATTGATATTCAAATAATAAAAGAATCGTGTCTTTCAAATAATGTGCCCAACAACTGCTACGCTAGAGGTCCTGGGTTCGATCCCCAGGTCGAGCAGTGTTATTAGATTTTTCTATAAAATTCTCAGTAGCAGCTCGGTGTTTGGATTTGTGCCCGGTTAATGGCTATAGGCTCGCCCCCTAAACATACCGGCGAACTGTGGGTGTACATTAAGTACGCCTCTGCCTAACCCTTCGGGGAATACAGGCATGATGGTATGTATGTAATCTGTACCTAATGTTTTTCCCACAATTAATATGAGTACTGAAATCTACAAAAACAATAATTAGTATAAAATTATCATTATATTGTATTTGACGACACGATTGGCGTAGCGGTTGAGCGATCGGCTTCTGCGCCACGTGTTGTGGGTTCGATCCCCACACGAAGCAAATATTTGTATGATCTACAGGTAGTTAGCACTTGGTAAAGTTATCAAAAATTACATTCACTTACATTTATTTCCAGTGAAGTATTTTGGACGAAATGGTACAGATGGAACCTAGATTATCGGTATCGGAATCCGAATAATAACATAATTTAAATAAATTGTGTTTGAATTACGATTTATTTCGGTATTACGTTTGTAAGAGAAATTCGGTCCGCCGGACTCTTAAGTAGTTATATACGCATACTATAACTACGATCTGCATAGTTATTTCCTTTATAAACTAATTTTGACTGCAAAAATCAGTCAACACTAGTTTTGACTAAAAATATTAGTAATTTATTAATTTTTATTGTAATTTTGAATTTTGATTTTGATTTTGATTTTCGCAGTCAAAATTTGTTTTTAACGGTTATGAGTTTTTTATATATATATAATAATAATAATAATAATACGTTTATTTTCGGACAACAATGATCCATAGTGTTAGTAAACAATATTTGAGCTTATTACTAGTGTTAGTATCTACTAAAAAATAATTAAAATACAAAAATAAAAAGGAGAACAAACAGATTACATGGAATTGTGGAAAAGACAATCACCATTTAATGTTTAGCGATTGTCCTTTTCACAAAACCAATGATAATTGGAGAGTCAACAGTCTCCGCCACAGTCTTGAGGATGCTGTTGCCACTCGCCCGCAACCTTGACAACAGCGACGCAGTTTTCTTGCGAATGACGGCATGGAATCCGTCAGTTCGATTCTCTGCAAACATGTTAGACGCGCTGCACCAACGTGGCAGTCTCAACAGCATCCTAAAAATATTATTATATTGGATTCGTAGGTCATCCAGCGCTCTCTTGGTATAGTTGACCCAAAGATTTCCCGTGTAAAAGCACTGGCAGTATGCTTTAAACAGCGTTACTTTTACCTGCTTACTACACCGAGCGAATCTTCGGGCCAACATATTACCTCGGACCGCCAAAGCCCTACGCTCCCTTTCAATATCGACATTGTCCTTAAGGTCGTCGGTGATAAAATGCCCTAGATATTTGCATTTTGTCACTTTTTTGACGTTCAAGCCGTTTAGGGTAATGTCCGGTGTAGCATCTGGGCATTTCCCATCGGCCCCAAAGACAATGTATTCACACTTCTTCACATTATAAATAAGTCCGTGTGAGGTAGCATACGCCTGACAGACCCTAAGCATTTCATTAAGGGCACCTGCCGTCGGCGCCAACAACGCCATGTCATCAGCATAGCTGATACTATTTATTTTCACACCATGGACGCTACAACCTACCCGCATCTTACTGAGCTCCACAATTAGGCCGTCTATATATGTGCTAAATAGCCTAGGAGAGGATAAACCACCCTGTCTTACACCACATTCTAATCTATATGTCTCAGAGAATGCATTGGACCACTTAACAACATTCTCCTGGTTCCCATACCAATAATGCAGGATCCTCAAGACTCCCGCCGGTACACCCCTGTCCTCGAGCTCTCTCCAGAGTACATCATAATTTACCAGATCAAAAGCTCTGGAGAGATCCAGAAAACAGGAATATACCGGCGTTTTACGATCAACATAATATTGGACAGTATGCTTGAGACTAACTATGGCGCTTTCCGTAGACAGTCCAGGTTGAAACCCGAACTGTGAGTCATGCACGGATAGATATTCCTTCAAGCTAGAATCAATCAAACCGTCCAACACTTTCGCCATTGTGGTTGCGAGAGATATAGGTCGATAATTTGATTTATCCGATATGTCGCCTGTTCTATTTTTAAGTATGGGAACCACCAGAGTTTTCATTAATTTCGCCGGCAAGTAAGAATGCCTAAAGCACATGGTGTAAAACAACGACAAGACCCTCGGCAGATGAACCCCCGCTAATTTGAAATGCTCAATACTAAGCCCGTCATATCCGGGAGATTTCCCTCTGCTCATATTTTTAATTACAGCCGCCACTTGTTTAGCTGAAAAGAACATTGTTTTCTTCACTCCCTGAAATTGGGGCCCAGCATTGACCATATCAACTGAGGAACCCAGAGGAGACTGCACTGTAAAATGTTCCTTGAACATATTTGCAATCTCACACGGGTCACTCATCCCGCTGACACTAGCCGAGAGGCCAGGCTTAACATCAAGCTTACTCGTGGACTTCCAAAATTTAGCAAAATGTTTTGTTGCTCTTGCTTTTGCTACCGTATCCATTTTTATTTGCTCCTGGTTTTTTTGACACCATTTTAGCCGAGCCTTGAAAATGTTACGGGCTACTCGCATTTCTTCAAAAATAGCGCCGGAGGTTGGCCGATTGTATAACATCCACGTATCAAATTTAAACCTGGCCTCCCGGTGTGCATCTCTGACATGGTAGTTCCACCCGCACAAAGTCCTGTGTCTCCTACTTCCAGCTACCGTCCCCACCTTTACATATGTTTGCTCAGCTGCATCACATAGCGCATATGATATTCTGTTATATAAATCATCTAAAATAGCTTTATGCTCGCTTATATTACAAAAGTCATGGCTACACTCTTGAAACTCAGGAGGGAAATCAATATCACGTAGCTTACTGTTACATAACTCACGGTATCTGTCAATTTGGGAGTCACTTCGCTCCCCCCAAATAACTTTATTGCAAGTATATATCCTTACTAATAATATATACGAGAAAGTTTGTGTGTATGGATGTGTGAACGGCTGAACGGATCTCTATAAAATTTGGCACACAGAGAGATTACAGCCTGGAATAACACAAACCAATCCTAAAGTCCACGCAGACAAAGTCGCGGGCTGAAGCTAGTATATTATATAATTTGTCGCGTCTATTCAATTTCAACCTGTATAATCTTTTTTTTTTCATTTTCCATGCTGATTATAAAGTTATTTTGGTAATGGAAAAAATCGACTGTTCGCCTGACTGGAGTCCTGCCCTTCGATTTTTTCCTATGATGTAGCAGATTTGGTTGTAGCAGGTTTTGTTACCTATACTTACACAAGTTACAGGTACAACGATAGTTGTGAAGAATGTTTGTCGGAACCATCTCGTGCTCTTTGGTATTAAATTGTCTCTGCCAATGACCGTCAGGAAGTCACAGACAAACGCCAGAGAGAAGTACGCCATCTGAAACGCCTGAAAAAGAAAATCAGCTTTATTAATAGATACATACACTCACGCCTTTCTCCCACAGGGGTAGGCAGAAACTATAGGCCGCCACTTGATACGATTCTTGCATACTTCTTTACCTTCTTCCACATTCATACATCTTGTCATACATACGCGCCGGTGGTTCAGTGGTGGAATGCTCGCCTGCCTTTTTAATTACATCCATAATTACCAATCGTCACCGAGTCCAAACCTAATTTACACATTTTAAAAGTTGTCTAAATTTTGGGGACTGAGGTAAGAAAACCCTGTCCGGCCCGTGAAGGTATTGTTAGGTATCGAGATCCGGTTCTATCTATATAATCATTTTCAATTTTAGTCAAAAAAATATACAGATTTTAAAAAAAAGCAAACTGACAAAAATAGTGACGGAAATAGACGACACCGCCCCTGGTTGCCAAACATACTAAATTCGATAATGTAATTATCACATTTCAAAAAATTGCTAGGTTTAGGGATAACATAACATACCATTACACCTGTATCCCCTGAAGGGGTCGGCAGAGGCGTACTAAAGTACACCCACAGTTTGCCGGTACGTTTAGGTCCCATGTAATATCGGTGAGCCTCTTGCCATTAACCGGGCACAAATCCAAACTCCGAGTTACTACTGAGAATTTTCTGACTGTGAAAGTTTGTGATATTATAGGGATGTTTGTTACTCTATCACGACAGAATGGCTGAACGGATCTGGATAAAATTTGGCACAGAGATAGATTATAGTTTAAAATACTACATAGGCGACTTTTTATATAGGTCGGATCCAATTCTGAACTCCACACAGACAAAGTCATGGCCGGAAGCTATCATTACAATAAAGACGGGTCATGGTGACTTACTATATTCCAGACGGTAAGGTACCGACTCTGCATTGAGGTCATGTCCCTGATCTTGGGGTCCTGCATGAGCTCCTCATTCTGCATGGATAAGAACATGACGAGGCTGTTGCCGGCGTGCATGGCTAGGGCGGCTGCCTGCCCTAATAGTCTGCAGTAGATCGATGAAGACATGGCCTGAACTTAATCGAAATACCTATTAATTGAGACAGTTCAAGATCATTTTTTTTATCAATATCTACACTAATAACATAACATAATCATAAATGTGCAAGCGGTGTGCGTACCAAGGACGCACACCGCTTGCACATGCTTGCGTGAACGCAATCAACGCGAGCGCTGCGAACATGCCTGAAGCACTGCAGAAGCGGGGCAGCCCCAACACCGTCCTGAATGCATTATTAAATTGGACACGGAGGGCGCTGTAACTCCTCTGCGTGTGTTGGCCCACAGGCTGCATGTGTACAATGAGGTATACAGTACGCTTGGAAAAGAGCAAGCTATTTTTTATGTTATAGGCGGGCAAACGAGCAGACGGATCGCCTGATGGTAAGCGATTACCGCCGCCCATGGACACCCGCAACACCAGAGGAGTCACAAAAGCGTTGCCGACCTTTTGATTGACCGAAAAGAGGATTGGGCCTCCGGTAACCTCACTCACTCGGCGAAACATAACGTAAGTGTTGTTTAACACCGGTTTTCTGTGAGGCCAGATTCTCAGATCTTAAATCATAGCTAAGAACACTCTCAATCAAGTAACTTTTCAAACAAAAAAATGAAATCGAAATCGGTCCATTCGTTTCGGCGCTACGATGCAACAGACAGACACACAGATACACACTACAAACTTATAACACCCCTCTTTTTCATCGGGGTTAATTGTAAAGAGGTAATGTTTGTGAGTTTGGATGTTCGGGGTTATACCTGGTACCATTGATCCGGTTTTGAAAATTTATGGTTATAAAGGTATATTTATCCCTGAGTGCTATAGATAGATAGATAGAATATTCTTTATTGCACACCAAAAACTAACGCTAAGTACATGATTCCATGTACAAGTTATTTAATGGTAGGTACAATGGGCGGTCTTATCGCTAAAAGCGATCTCTTACAGACAACCTTTGGATGGATTCGAGAGAAAAATGAACCAATAACAAGGCAGTCTGGCGTACATAAAAGAAGAAACGAGATAACTACTAAGTATCATACAAAATTACATATACATTACAATTATTAATTACATACAGATAAAACACATACATACAGAAAAAAATAAAATAAAATAACTATACATAATATATAGTGTATTTAAATACATATTAAAATAAATATATAATATACATTACCATATATATACGGTAATTACAACTACAATGACAGGTAATGTTCCTTAACCATTAGCCGTAGACTCCTAGCAACCGGGTGAAACCGTAGGTGGGTCGATATAGTTTGAAATAAACTTTTACAAGCGTTTATGCGAAATGTTATTGACCTTAGTTGCACCGTTTCAAAAAAGATCCTATGGAGAAGAATCCGGCAAGAAACTCCATGGACACTCTTTTCATTGATACGTTTTACCCCACTGAGCCAATCCGTTCCATCCCTGTCATTTTTGTTTGGGGTATTAAATATATTTTTTGTATTGTTACATGTTGGTGCCCACGTTAAATTATATCATCATTCTCATAATAACTAACCATCACGCCTGTATTGAGGGCTTAGGCAGAGGTGTACTAATGTACACTCAAAGTTAGCTGTTCTGTTAAGGTCCCATGTAAAGGGGCGGGTGGCCAAATCTCAAACTGCCACTGAGAACATCATAGAAAAAGTCGAGCACTTTTCTCGATCTGGGATTTGAACCCAAGACCTCTAGCGTAGCAGTCGCGCTCAGGACTACTACAACAACTAATGAGCAGATCATTTAAGTGCAAGTTCAAATGTTTTTTTATTCAAATAAGCTTTTACAAGCGTTTATGAAACGTTATGATTCTAGTTGCACGGTTCCAAAAGGTTGATCCTATGGAGAAGAATCCGGCAAGAAACTCCATGGACACTCTACACTAAAATAAATGGTGTTACAATCTTAACTGTACCAGTTAATAAATATATAATATTGCGATATGAGGATGTGTGAACATTAAATGTCAAAGTTGGACCAAAGTCGATAGTTACTAGAAGGTTGTCAGTGTTTGAGAACTCGATGTCAATAAAAATGATTAAATGATTAAATAATATTTATTTCTGTAAATAGATCTTAGAAGGACACTTTTACAAGTCAATTTTTTTTAACTCTATGACACCGGCATGTCCTAACTGACGACCTCTGAGAAGAAACACCGAAACAAACTCAGAGAATCATGGTCTCTTATAAAGGCCAGACATAATACTTAGTAGCAAATATGTGAGTTCCAATGTCTGAAATGGCCTATAGAAGAAAGAGTTATGCGGCTTTAAGTAGACCAGTCCCATCTGACGGTACGCATGCATCAGTCATTGGATAGCTCGACCATAATCTAGGGAGCTAAACAATCCGTCGCACTACGATACCAGATCAGTGGAACATTTGCGTAGGCCAGATAAAAATCTCAAAGCTGCCAGACCGCTTAAATCTGTGTATATCTAATTATCTAGCTTACACATTTACATTTTCCTATAAGTAAATAAATGAACTATGTGGTTATTCTGTGTTATCATCATCATTAGTTCTTATTCATCCCCTGTTAAACGTAGGGCTATATACCCATAACACCATTAACCCATGAGGAATTTCCCGCACCGGAAAATAAAGTCCTTATCATTTTAAAACCTTGGATACCCAAAGATATTCGACATACCTACTTATAATAGATAAAGAACGCTAATTACAGGATTATAATTATTGAAATCGATTACAGAAGATAATTTAATTACGAAATAATTAATATATTATTTGGTCCAGTATAAGTTGACCTCTCAGTGAATGGAAATCCAATACAATGGGAGGTCAGCTTATACAGGACATTAATATAGCTGGATATCTGTTTGCACAAACTGTAGATAAAGAGTTGACTTTTAGCCCTCTGTCTTATTTCGTAACTATTCCAAATTACAGTAAACTTCATACTTAGATACTCTTTTAGATAGGTAATTGACGTTTTCAATGTTTTTTTTTCTATCAATGTGAGTATTGTTATTTAGGTAGCGTATTGGCTAGGGCGTCGGACTTGTGATCATGTGGTTGCTTCGAAACCCACCCATTGCACTACCGACGTAAACCCACTAGTAACACAAGCATTTAGCTTAGCACGAGGGGTTAACAAGAATACTAGTAATGTGCGACTCACATTGCTAGTACCTAAGCTTTATAAAAAAAATGTGGAGTTTGATGTTAATGTAGAGTTATGAGAATGAACTACTTTCCAAAAGATAACATAGGTAACTTAATTCGGATTACCACAATTGCCACGATTGCAATTAGTCACCAAAATCAACAGACGATTTCAGCAACAGAGTTCTAATACCTCAAAAAATGATGAAGAAAGACTATGTTGGAGCTTTGAGGGAAAATAAAGAACAATAAATGTTTTTACAAATTCAACAAACATCATGCATAAGCTTTGGCTACACTTGTAGCCGTTAACATAATTGTCCAACATATACAATAGACCGGTTTCATAACATAACAAGATATTTTTCAAAATCAAGGATTAAGTATATAATTATATTTATCTACAATCAACTTTTAAAATCAGTTAACGCAAACCGGTGTAACTTGCTTCCCTTACGTATGTAAGAAACTGTTGGGATTGTGGAATAATTTTATAAGCAAAAAGTAAAACAGCCTTCAAAAACTTCAAAATTATATTAGGTGCACAACAGTTTCGGAAGTCGGTGCCTTCGATTTGGTTTGAACTTTTGTTTTTGCCACCGACTTCCGAAACTGTTGTGCACCTAACATAATTTTGAAGTTTTTGAAGGTGGTTTTACGACAGTATTTTTAGTAGCGAGTAAAATTTTATATTGAAATTAAATATTGGGTTATTCGTCCATTTCTCGCGCACATACTTAATGCAAATTTAGGCCTTATATGGTTTTCTCATGGATGCTATTGTCAGAACTGGACTAAATGGGACCACACAGGAAGCACCAGCTTTCAAACAAAAAAAGAATCATCAAAATCGGTTCACCCAGTGGAAAGTACTGAGGCAACAAACATAAAAAAATACAGTTGAGAACCTCCTCCTTTTCAACCGACTTCAAAATGGTGGCGAAAACAAAAGTCCAAACCAAATCGAAGGCACCGACTTCCGAAAATGTTTTTTTTTTTAAAAAAAAAAAACGTTGCCCCACACTAGGATTCTCTCCTATATCGTGGGTGCGTTTACAAACACAAATTCTCACATACACAAACGCCCAGACCCGGAGCAACTACCTGTAGATCATACAAATTTTTGCTCCGTGTGGGGATCGAACCCACAACACGTGACGCAGAAGCCGATCGCTCAGCCGCTACGCCAAACGTGTCGCACCTAACTTTATTTTTATGTTTTTGAAGGCGGTTTTACTTTTTGTTTAAAGTTATTTTATTTGAAGTCGGTTAAAAAGTAGTTTTCGACATAATTTTGCTTAGGTCCTAATTATGTATTAAAGTGGAATGTTACTTTCTCACACTGATTACCTCATTAGACTAATGGTTCTATTGAAATAAAACCAGTTTTCTACGGATTTTATCGCGTTGTATTGATAATATTTAATTCCTTTCGTTTCGGATCCTTTACAACATCCATGGTCGCGGGTAGACTGAGGTGAGCGATAGAATCCGTAAAAAAATATTTTTGGTAATGGTCGCAATACGATCAGGAATTTGAATTATTTCATTATCTGTCTCGGTATTCGTATTCATTGTAACCGTGATTTCTACTCTAGGGTAGGTAAATAGGCATCTCGTAAAAGGTGAAAAAATATCTGACTAGCTCGGTGGCCGAAACCACATTTGTGTATGTTTCGATTTTTGCGCGTGAGAACCAGTACCCCCTCGGTTGCTGCAACCCTGGCAGTCTGCAGTTCGTAGGGTCTCTTAAGGCTCGACAATGCATTAGCTGCTCCTCTGGTGTTGCAGGTGTCCATGGCCGGTGATGATTACTTACCATCAAGTGGCTCGTTTGTTTATGAGTGAAGATATTGCATGATATCTCTATCAATTATAAAAATAATAATTTCTTCATAATTGCACTCGTCAATAATCTCACTTTCACAACGTGTCGAACAATCTATTATTTCAATAAAACATAGTCGAAACACTCACCTTTATTTAAAAAAAAATGTACTAATCAAAGTCTTGTCAATGTCGTGAGCGTATCCGAACACTGGTTCTATTAATATTCGAATATTAAATTCAAACTTTGTTTTTTTTTTCTTTTGCAAGGACACTACACACAAGTTTCTTGTCACTAATATTGCCATTCGGTTGGCAATACGGTACGTGCTACCAACACGAATGATGCCGACTTACTGTCTTACTGTGGGTGTGTAGATAAGTAGTGAAGACGAGAATGCGTTCCGCCTCGGTTACCACAAAAAGGCTAACTATCCTCTTACCATAAAGGTTTTAATATCATAATATAAGAATATTATCATTAAATATTTTAATCTCCTTAGCAATAAGAGTGGTCCTTGAGAAAAGGGTTGTCAATATTTTTCGATCAATTACTTACTATGTTTTATTTTCATGTTAAGCTTTAATAACTGAAGTCAATTACAAAAAAAATTGCGGGCCAGGCAAATATTATATTATGTATTGTCCGACCCGTGAAGGTATTATTATTACATATATATATTTTTTTTATACCACTAAGGTGGCAAACAAGCATACGGCCCGCCTGATGGTAAGCGGTTACCGTAGTCTATAGACGCTTGCAACACCAGCCGCGCGTTACCGATCCTGTAAATTAAGGAGGAATAGTTGGGCTGGTAGCTTATGATGAGACATTCTGCCATGCATGACAGCGGCGGTCACAAAACTCACTCGTTGGCTCACTGCCAACACAGCGCTCCCTCGCGGAGCTCTGGCGACTTAGTAATTATGAAATTATTTAATTTATTTTCAATTTACAAGAAAAAAACATCCCAGAAATAAAGAATTATAAAACGGAGAAACTGAAATGGCAACACATACGCTGGCAGTGACACCGTCCCTGGGGCCTAATACAATAAGGCCCATGGTGGTTGTTTAACATTTAAAAAAAATGCTAGATTTTGGGTTACTTGCGGCAATTTTGGTACGAGATTTTAAACTTCATTAATATAATATTTACTTTCATAAATATAATTATAATGTTTCTTATTTTATTTAGTGATGTAATTAGGATACCTATGCCCCTTTCGCATCAGACAGATTTTTTTTAACATACTGTATAATAGGACCCAGACCCGAATTATAGTGCAATACTAACGGTTGGCAACCCTACGTGAAATCTAAAAAACCGGTGTTATTAGAAGTAAGTTCAAGTTGTAAATTTTTTTATAAAACGTCTTCGATTTTTTTTGTGTATGTTAGGTTACGTGTTACCTTGGTCAATTGTGGACCGGTTTTATAAAAAAGGTGATATGTATTTGATAGAATATACTTCTAAGATGGTCCCATATAAATCTGGTTCGTGTCGGACTAATATCGATAGATATGCTTATTTGTAAGTATCTATATGCTGCTGTGGTTCTAGCCTCAAAAGGCCATTTCAGACATTAACCTACATCGTGCCACTCACATATAAGTGTTCTTCAATATCTGGACTTTAAAAGAGACCATGATTCTCTGAGTTTGATTCGGTGTTTCTTCTCAGAGGTCGTCAGTTAGCAAATGCCGAAGCCATCTAGCTATAAAAAAACCAAACCATTGACATGTTAAAGTATCTATAATGATCCACTTTTTAATATAATTTCATATATAAATAATGTCAAATAATTATAGAGCCCTCCATATTGCAATGCTTGTAAAAGGCTGCTAAGTAATCATCATCATCATCAGCCTTTAAATCGTCCGTCCACGGACATAAGCCTCCTCCATCTCCTTCCACTTCTTTTTGTCCTGGGCTGCCATCATCCAGTTGACGCCCGCCTGTCTTCTTATTTCGTTCGCCCATCTTTCTGGCGGACGACCCCTGCCCCGTTTCGTTTCTCGTGGCCTCCATTCTAACGTTCGTCTGGTCCACCTGGCCACGTCCATGCGCGCAATGTGTCCTGCCCATCTCCATTTCTGTTCTCGTATTAGTTCCACCGCATCTTTGACTTTTGTCTTATAATTATCAACTACCCGTCGATATTGTTGAGCACTATATTTATCTAGGCCATAAAATAACACCGGGTTCAGAAAATCAAGCAGCGGAAGTGAGTAGAAGGATTGCTCAATCCTGGTCTGCCTTTGGGTCAAATAACGCAATCTTGCGATCCAAGACGATTCCTCAGTACCTAAAAACCAAGGTGTTTAACCAATGTGTTCTGCCTGTACTAACTTATGGTATGGAAACCACAACTCTGACTGAGAAATCCGCAGAAATGCTGCGAGTTGCGCAGCGAGCCATGGAAAGAGCAATGCTCGGCATTTCCATAATGAACCGAATAAAAAATGTGGATATTCGGAAAAAGACAAAAGCTAAGTAATATGATCTCCTAAAACATGTATTTTTAAACCTTTGAACCGATGTATTGAAAATACTTAAACTAAGGTTTTCTTTACCCAAAAAGTAAATTTTTCACCATTTTCATACAATATACTATATATACGATTATTTTTTTAACACTATATTAATTGGGTTACGCAGAAATATAGCTATGTACATCCTTAGTTCGCCGGTATATTAATTAGATACCATGTAAAAGAAGGCGAGCCGATAGCCATTAACCGGGCACAAATCCAAACTCCGAGCTGCGACTGAGATTTTCACAGAAAATCCCAATAACCCTGCTTCACTTGGGAATCCAATTCAGGACCTCTAGCGTAGCAGTCGCGCTTACGACCACTAGACTAATGAGGCAGTTATTCACAGATTAATTACGAAAAATCAAAAACGATGAAGACTAAAAATTGTAATTTCGCAGATAAGTTCCTTTTAAGATGCAGGTATTCGTAAGAAAGGATTTTGGGAAATCCCCACGTGGTCAGGAAATGCGAGATCAACGCGAATTGTACTGCTAGTGACGTCATAATACATTCAATGAGAGTCTGTGACTTCATGACGAAGTAATTTAAACAAACCTATAATTATTGTTACTGTAAACTGCAGCTTCCACATAATAAGTATGATAGCGTTGTGTGAAACAGATATTTCTATAATAGAGCAAATAATAATATTTATAACAGAGGAGTTGCTGAGATGCGTTGCTCGGCAACGCATCAACAACTCCTCTGGTGCTGCAGGTGTCATTGAGCGGCGATGACCATCAGGTGGTTCGTCAGCTCGTTTGCCGACTTACGGCCTGACCCAATATCAAATCTGTCAGTAGATTTGCTTACTAGAGACAGGATTTTGACATAAGGTCCATTTGACAAGTAATGTCAAAATCCTATCTCTAGTAAGCAAAACGATCGACTGATTTGTTTTTTTTTTATTCGTGATAGGCTTACGCTTGACCGCTAGTTTGACTGATGTTAAGCGACACTGCGATCTACGATGGAGCGCGCTTGCCTAGAAGAAACCGATTCACTCGTGATTTAAAGACACTCAGATTATACATATCTATCAGACCCACTCGGGAAGTGCATTCCATATTTCAGCAGTACGCATTATAAAACTGGAAAATTGAAACTGGCGGATAGTCAATAAAAAAAATTACATCATATTACGTCATACAACAGCAACACCAGTATCAGCAACGCGGTGTCATCTTGACACCTCAGTTGTTAAGTCTCCTTTGCCCAGTAATGTCACTGGCTGCATTATTCTTCAAACAGGAATACAATACAAAGAGGCTGAATATTTGGCAATGCGATTTGAGTTCAAATTAATCGAAGAAAATAATAAAAATGTAATTTAATTATAATAACACCACAATCAATATCATAAAACAAGTTTTTCCATACTAAAAATATTTTCTCCTCTGGTGAGTGCGTTTACGTTTACTTTAACGGGCGCCCAATCGACATCCTGTATAAATTCCTCCTAAATCTTGTATAATATACCTGTATAAGTTCTATTTTTTAACGTGAGAGAGCCATGCTTCGGCACGACCTCATAGAAAACCGGCGTCAAACAACGCTTACGTTGTGTTTCGTCCAGTGAGTGACGTTACCGGAGGCCCAATCAAAGGGGACCAATCAAAAGGCGGGCAACGCACTTGTGACTCCTTTGGTGTTGCGTGTGTCCCTGGGAGGCGGTAATCGCTTACCATCAGGCGATCCGTCTGATCGTTGGTCACCCTATCCCATAAAAAAAAATCCCAATAAACATTCATATACCTACAAAATTTACCTATTTTATCAACTTCTTTTAACCTACATACCTATTTAGTGTATTTTACCTAAATATTTTCAAAATTTTCTTTACCTAACCTAAAACCATACCTAGTTCGAATGTAAAAAAGAATATCCTAGCAGTGTTAGTTTTTTTATGAAATTAATTATTGATAGCGATTCGGAGTTTGGATTTGTACCCGGTTCATGGCAATAGGCTCGCCCCCCTAATTCCCCTATTTCTTGGGACCTCATAAACCGGCGAAAAGTAGGTGTACATTAAGTTCACCTCTGCCTAACCCGTCGGGGAATTCAGGCCTAAAAACAGTTAAATCAGTCAAGCCATTATCCACGAGGGGCAGATAGCAATTCGGTACTCGCACCACGAATTCCGGCGCGACTCCAGTAACTGAACCCTCGGCATGTATTGTCCCACTGTACAGGTGGTACTGGTCTCCTGTCAGAATGAGAGAAATTATGCTATAGTCCATCATGCTAGCCTAGTGCGGGTTGGTAGATTTTACATGCAGCACATACAGAAGTAAACATGTACAGTACATATCACTAGCAATCACAATAATTATTTGGACGATAAAAACAACAAAGACTATACAAGGTTCCTACTTATAATATTATTATCGTATTGTAAATTAATATTGCGTAAACTTTAAATGATGATAGAGTTGAGTAATTTTAAACGCCTGATCTCCTTCACCTTGCGTTGTGTACATGTGTCATTTAACTGACGTATTCGTTGATAGCATCAACACTCCATTGAATGAAGATTGATAAGGAATTCTGAAGGGACAGCGCGTACGCAGTCCCTTACTACCAAAAATTACGCGTCCGAGTTATCCACATTAGGGATAATCGCAGGGGTCAACCTAGCCGCAGTGCAATGGTAAGGCCTCGCCCTGGGGGAACCGCCTACTTGATCACGGTATCCCCTACGCCAGGTAAGTATGAGTTCGCTACAGTACGGCGCGAGGGTCGTTCAACGGCGGAGAATCTTAACACCGCCATTCAGAAAAGTGACGTCACTGCACAGTGACATCTACCGGTCAATTGGTGGAACTAAAATATTTAGAATGTACGCGCAATAAAAAAAGAAATTCTACGTAAATAACACTACCAACATTAAATCTAATATCTATATTGTTTAATAAGCATATTATGTCACACTGTTCATAGGGCACGAGATGAAAATTGAAAACATTTATCCTGATTGTGTACATACTGCTATTAAAAATATACATACCAATGATGATACATGATAATAATGATAGCTATATTTCATACAATACATACATACACTCATGCTTTTCTCCCACAGGGGTAGGCAGAAACTATAGACCGCCACGTGCTACGATTCTTGCATACTTTTTTTGTTTTTTAGAAAGATATAAAAAAAATATTTCTTATTATAAATATTTGTTATAATGTAATGGCACTATATTTTAGTTTAGAATTTCGTTTTCGTTTAGAATTTTTTTAGAGTCAGAATAAGGCGTCGAAATATAAATTCAGTTGCGATACATTGTTGCTAGATGTCACTATTTATAAATAGTAACACTGAGTTTTTTTGTTGAATAGCCCGTTCGTATGATGCGATAGAACAATTGAGTTTTTATTGTGTCTGCTAAAGATAACTTGCCATGGATTGCTAAATAAATTACTTAATATGACTTTTTTAACTTTATTAGCCTTAGTAATACATTAGTAAAACAACACAAAACTTTTTTTTTTATTCGTGATAGGCTTACGCTTGACCGCCAGTTTGCCTGATGTTAAGCGATACCGCGATCTACGATGGAGCGCGCTTGCCTAGAAGAAATCGATTCACTCGTGATTTAAAGACACCCAGATTATATCTATCAGGGAAGATCCACTCGGGAAGTGCATTCCATATTTCAGCAGTATGCATTATAAAACTGTTCTGTCGTGAACCTATTCATGAAACAGTGCCCTCTATGGTGGCGCCATCTAGTGTGGTATTTTACATTGTAGCCAACTATATTTCGTTCTAAGGAAATATTATCATTACTTATGTGCTATTACTTAATTTTGACGATTGATTCGGTGTCTTGAATTTTGATAATTGTTACCACATGTTTTAATATATATTTCAAGAAACGATTTAATAAATGCAAATCGGTGTATGATGCCAAAGGAATTAGTAGGATTATAATTATCATGGGTCATATAAGTAGATTTATTTATTGAAAACATTAAAAATGAAGAAATACGCGGAAAATAAAAACTTCTATAATTATGATAATCTACTTATAATATATAAAACAAAGTCGGGTTATTTAGATACACCATTTATAACTCAAGAATGCCTGCACAGATGTTTATGATCTTTAATTTGTAGGTTTTGTCTCCACCCCGAATAGCAGAATAACTATAAACATCGAATAAATTCAAGAAAAAGAAAATTGTGAAAAAAATTCATCTTTTTCATACATTTTGTGTCGGGAACAAATAAACACGAACCAAAATGAGAGGATAACCATGGCGTTGTCTGCTGTTTCGGCAAGGCCAGGAGATGGCGTTGTGTTCATTGTCCGAACTACTAAGCGGCTGGTATGATTTTGATTAAATTTTTTGTGTGTGTTTAAGGGGGTCCTTGGATGGTTTAGATTCACAATTTGAGTAGGCAGGTAGCACCGCAATCGGGATCTACGATTTTTTATGATGTCAGACAAATAAAACATGAACTGAAATGAGTAAATGAACATAGCGTTGTCTTCTGTTTCGGCAAGGCCGGTAGATGGCGTTGTGTGCATTGTCCGAACTACTCTTAAGGGTCTGTTTTTTTTTGTGTGTCCTATTTGTGTTTATTCTATTTCTAAAGTAGGTACCTATTGAGCTATATTGTTACATTTTATATTCTATTTCTAAAGTAGGTACCTATTGAGCTATATTGTTACATTTTATATTAATAGCAGCATTTTATTAAGCTATAATAGTTTTGAGTCTAAATTAAAAGGAAAAATACGGAGATATATTAAAAAATTGTCTATTTATATGAAATAAATCAATACTTGACTTTGTTGTCGAATTCTTTGAATATTTTTTTGTTGTGTTGGTTAAATTATAACATTGTGCTGTACCGCAAACAGTTTCACCAAACTCGTCAATAGATGTCACTGTGCAGTGACGTCACTTTTCTGAATGGCGGTGTTAAGATTCTCCGCCGTTGAACGACCCTCGCGCCGTACTGTAACGAACTCATACTTACCTGGCGTAGGGGATACCGTGATCAAGTAGGCGGTTCCCCCAGGGCGAGGCCTTACCATTGCACTGCGGCTAGGTTGACCCCTGCGATTATCCCTAATGTGGATAACTCGGACGCGTAATTTTTGGTAGTAAGGGACTGCGTACGCGCTGTCCCTTCAGAATACACATAATTTCCTTCAATGATGACCAGAGATTCTCATTTGTCGAACTGGCCGCTAAGGTTTTCTTTACTACCGGACGATTCACGATGGCTTACAGGACGGTACATTCGTCGCCTGAACCACTTTAAACAGAGATTCGTTTCATTTTCTTATAAAATAATTGCATTTATTCTTATTACTTCATAAATTGACGATTTGCGGATTGTTACGATTACGACCTTCTGAATAACTCATACATACCATAACATTACCATGACTATTCTCGAGGGGTTAAGCAGAGGTATACACGCCCACAGTTCGCCGGTTATTATTTGGTATTAGGTCCCTCGTGATGCCTAGAGGGGAGTTTATTGCCATAGGGTTATTTACAACTTACTTAATCTTAAATGTTAATAAACTATTCCACATATTGTAGGTGCATGTAACTGACAGCAGTGGACATGGACAATCCACTCTGTCAGCTATCATATTTGTTGGGGCTGTCCATAACGTGTGTGACAAATGATGTTGCACTTTTGCGCATAGTTATAAAGTAACATAATTATCAACTTGCACTACCAAGTAAATAGCAGTGATAGCCTAGTGGTATGACCGTTGGACTGCCAAGTCAAAGATCTCGAGTTCGGACCCAAGGCACGCTCCTCTGACTTTTCGAAGTCATATGCGTATTAAATAGTTAATTATCACGCGCTTTAATGGTGAAGGAAAACATCGTGAGGAAACCTGCATGCCTGGGAGATTTTCTCGATGGCGTGTGAAGTCTGCCAACCCGCACTAGGCCAGCGTGGTGGACTATAGCCTAATCCCTCTCATTCTGAGAGGAGACCCGTGCCCAGCAGTGGGAAAGTATAATGGGTTCATTATGTACTACCAAGTAAGCGCCAATGAATGTGTTCAACTGATCTAAATTCAGTGCATGCGATTTTGGTCTTTGTCGTGGCTAAAATAAGACTTCCCATAAGGCAAAGGGCAGGACCATTGTGTGAATGATATGAATGGCCGTATGGTCCAGGGCGTCCTCCACGCTGGGCGACAGGATAAGGCTCCGCTCATATGAAAACAGAGTCCAGAATATTGAAAAGACGCTCTGCAAAGAGAGAACATTTTTGCTTAATAAAAGGATATACTATCACGCGTGTATTCCCCGAAGGGCTAGGCAGAGGTGTGATGTTCACCCACAGTTACACGATCGAATAGAGGTCACAAACAACTTTTATTTAGGTTTCGGTATTTGGGTAAAAATAATATGACCGTCGCGCTCCATGAGGTCCGCACAAAATGGGTACCGCTACCGACCCATTTTATGCGGTCCGGATGCGGACCTAGTAGTCTAGGATAAACACAAGCTGGTATAACGAGAGAATCGGTTTTTTTATTCGATAGGGGGACAAACGAGCAGACGGGTCGCCTGATGGTAAGCGATTACCGCCGCCCCTGGACACCCGCTACACCAGAGGAGTCACAACTGCGTTGCCCGCCTTTTAAAAGGGGATTGGGCCTCCGGTATCCTCACTCACTCGGCGAAACACAACGTATGCGTGGTTTGATGCCGGTTTTCTGTGAGCGGGCCCATTCGTGCCGAAGCATGGCTCTCCCACGTTTATCGCAGTGTCGCTTTACATCAGGCGAACTGGCGGTCAAGAGTAAGCCGACCGATCTGATATTAACAGATAAACGCTGATATCCAATAGTTTCAAGTATAGCGGTGGTGTATAGCACTTTTTTCAAAAGGTCATTTTAGAATCACTCACATAAATTGATACTATTATTTATGTCTGAACTTTTAAAGAGACCATGATTCTCTGAGTTTGTTTTGTTATTTCCTCTCACAGATCGTCAGCTAGGAAATGCCGGTGCTATCTAGTAGATAGGTTCTTAAAAATTTAAAATATTGACTTATAAATGAAATAAAGATACAAACTATAAGCAATTATATTTGCTTATAGTTTGTATCTTTATTTCATTTATAACTTTGTAGAGATAATGAGACTTTATATCATAATAGCTTAGTGATATGACATTGGACTGTAGAGTCATAGGGTCTCGAGTTCGATTCCAAGGCAATTGCATTTATATATTTACATCCACATACACGGTGAAGCATAGTGGGCAAATATTTATTTTTTGTTTTCAGTAAAACTGTTGCCTGTTAGTTTCCAAAAGGCGACTGGTCTTTGGGGATCATAAGACCGAAGAGTGTAAGATCCTTTTCAAATCCTTATCAACCCAAAACCTGTGCCAATTCCCAAAATTGACAATTTAGGTAACTTCTAGGTATGGAAACGTTTGAATACATAATCACAGATAATATAATAACTTAGTTGTGTTATTGTATAATGTCGCAATTACTATTTCCATAATTCTATAATATTTTAGTCGATACGAGTCCGAATTACTCTGCTACTTGTGTCTGCTACGTGGCAGGGTAAGTCGGATCTCATGGACGATCCATGAGAATTTTCCACATACTGAGAAAAAATAAGGTTATTTTAATAATTCTGGCCGTAAGTTGCATTGAGGTCCCAGCTCTTGTGTTTTGTTCGAAAGCCTAAAGACAAAGTGCCGTTTTATAATGAATAGCAATATTCTAAACGTTGAAAAATTGCCGTGGTTGTGTATTTATTTTGTTTGTACAATGAATGATTTTGTGTAGCTATTATTCATGAATATTTTGATTTTTAAATCTCAATGAATCAATTCGATAATTATAGAATAATATAGAATACTATATCTTGCCTTCACTTACGTATAAATAGGTCAATAGGACAGGTTAAAGATTGTTTAAATATTATCAAATAATTTTAAGATCAGTCCAGACGACCGAAACAACTGTTAGTGTCTGAAGTTGTTTTGCCGTGGTACATATAATATCAAAACTCGTGTAAAGAGTCGGGGTCGCTAATGTTTAGCATTCGTGATAATTGTCTTTACTGATTTCGATATTTTTGCATAAGAACACTTAAGGCGGATCGTTGACCTGAGCACGCCAAATTAAAATTTCGAGTGGTTTTTCGCAGTTTGTAGGTCTATAATATGTTCTACATTCATGGCAATGGTAATTGCGATATTAACTATACACAATTCACAATGTATAACTAAAACCATTGCTTAAAAATCATTATCGTAGCTAAAAGTAGTGTAAAATGACAATTTTGACCAATTACACAGTTTTCCCCAAGTTTCTGGCTTGATAAGGATTTATAAGTAAAGGTTTTAGTTCTCAGTTGTGAATGCTGTTAAGTTATATCGCAATTACAACTGCCATGAATCTAGAACTTGTTAGATATAGACCTACAAATTGCGAAAAATCACTTGAAATTTGAATTTCGCGGACTCAGGTGAACGATCTGCCTTAAGTTGTCAGCGAGGCTGTTGGGCTGCACCGGCTGACTTCACGCGCGGTTATTATTTTGGAGGTACTGTACAGTACGCGCGACATAAGTTGGCCGGACTGAAGTTAGCTGTTTGGTTGCGCAGTACACAATTTTTAACGTAAACAATCCACTGCGCATTAAAACGGCGAACTTCACTCCGGCCAACTTATGCTGCGCGTATCTACTGTACTTGCTATACCAATATGGCAATAATTATAACGGTACCGAGCTCCGGACCGTCCAGTCGCGTACGAGTGAGTGTTGATAAGGCGAGAATTATCGTGAAGTATCTGTGTTTACATAAGGAAATACAAGGTAAATACATTGAAATTGTTACTTAACAATTTCTGTGGTACTTAACCTAAAAATAAGTGGTATTATTTTCGAAACACCATTATTATTTTACCTTTCATTTTGCCGCGTCACTCGATAACAGTAAGCAAGTGAAATTGAGGGTAACCTAGAGGCAGGTTTTATAATTTTATGTATGGAGGCTACGCTCCAAGAATCTTCTACGCTCCATATTTTTTTTTAATCCCGATATTTCCGTATCATATGGCGCCACACTTTTTGTGTATTGAACAGTGTCAAGTTTCAGGAGTAAACAAGTAATATTTATTAGTTCCCGTCATGGGATTATATTATATGGTGCTACACTTTCTGTGTTTGCCAGTGTCAAGTATATAGAATAATCCCCAGTAAAATAGTGTAAACTCTCGGCTTCGATGGAGTTTAGGAGTGAACGCAAAAGTCACGATTTTCAATTTTACATCGTTTGCATACACTCGCACACGTTCACGAACACTTAATGGTTAACTATCCACTATAATTATACATTAAACTTCGGGAAACACAAGTTTTGGAAATTAATATAAAATCGACAAAGTGCACTTTATATTTTCACGCCTAAATCCGCTCCTTAATTTTATAAAATGTGACAAGTTCAATGACGTACAAGATGACGTATTAAAAAAACAGAATCATAAAAAAAATATCTATTGCTACAGTAATAACTTTAAGAATATTTTCAACCGACTTCGAAAAAGGGGGAGGTTCTCAATTCGACTGTATGATATTTTTGTATGTTTGTTACACGATTATTCCGTCAACTAGCTTTTGCCAGCGACTTCGTCCGCGTGGAATGGTTACTTTGTTCCCTAGTTCTTCGCCCGCGGTTTCACCTGCGTTGCCCCGTTCCTAAGGGTTGTAGCGTGATGTTTTATAGCTTGAAACCTTTCTCATGAATCACTCATTTTCCCAACATTTCCCTTCACTGTTCTGCTCCTATTGATCGTAGCGTGATGAAAAGTATACTATAACCTGTGGTTTGGGCTGTATAATTTTAAGGAGAACATTTCCGTCATACATGATTTCTGTGTAGCTTTAACCATTAAGGCTGCACACGCGACGGAAGCATAAAAAATGGAGTAAGTTCTCCTGTTTTCCCAACATTTTCCTTCACTGCTCTGCTCCTATTGATCGTAGCGTGATGAAAAGTATACTATAACCTGCCCAGGAGTATGAAGAATAATTGTACCAAGTTTCGTTGAAATCCGTCGAGTGGTTTTTGTTTCTATAACGAACATACAGACAGACAGACAGACAGACAGACAGACAGACAGACAGACAGACAGACAGACAGATAGACAGACAGACAGACAGACAAAAATTTTACTGATTGCATTTTTGGCGTCAGTATCGATCACTAATCACCCGCAGATAGTTATTTTGGAAATATATTTCATGTACAGAATTGACCTCTCTACAGATTTATTATAAGTATAGATAACGTTTGTAAGAGAAAGTCGGTCCGCCAGACTCTTAAGAAAAAGTAAAACCACCTTCAAAAACATCAAAAATGTGCCAATGAAACATGGTACTTTACGACAGACTCCGACGTAAGGGTGGTCGCCAGACCCCAAGAGGTCCTACCAACAAGGAAGTCAGATATTTTCACGCCTCTTACGGGATGCCTAGGTATCTGAAAGGCAGTGAGGAACAGTATTCTTACCCGTGCCCACACGGCGATTATTTTTTTGTTTAGCTTTTTTTTATTAACCCCTCGTGCTAAGCTAAATGCTTGTGTTACGAGTGGTTTCACGTCGGTATTATAATGGGTGGGTTTCGAACTGGCAACCACATGATCGCCAGTCCGACGCCCTAGCCAGTACGCTACAGCCGCTTCTTGATTCTTTTTGTTTTCTTTTTTGTTTTGTTGATTCTTCTTTGTTTTATTGATTATTTTTTGTTTTGTTTTCAGACTTTACTTCACATACCTAGAGCGAGGTATATGGCTTTACCCCATATTCAAGAAACTCTTTGGCACTATATACTTCGTGTTAGCTTTAGTAGTAATGGCTATTATGTTTTACATATTTTATTACATACAATGGCCTATTACTAAAATGATTCACGGCTCAAAGAAGAAAACGGTGAATAAGAAAGAGAGACTGGAGAAAAAATTAAAATAATTATAAACATAACACACCATCACGCCTGTATTCCCCGAAGGGTTAGGCAGAGGCGTACTTAATGTACACCCATAGTTCGCCTGGTATGTTTAGGTCCCATGTTATAGGGGGCGAGCCTATAGCCATTAACCGGGCACAAATCCAGACTCCGAGCTGCTACTGAGAATTTCATAGATAACTCAATAACACTTTGCTCGACCTGGGGATCGAACCCAGGACCTCTAGCGTAGCAGTCGCGCTTGGGACCACTAGACTAATGAGGCAGTCAATTAAAATAATTTTAGTAAATTAAAAAATAATATATTACCTAGTTGAATTTTAATTTATTTTATATTGAATTGAATTAAATATTATCTTTTTGTGATTTTTTTGCATTTTCCATGCTAAGATTATTAAGTTATTTAATAGTAAAGGAAAAAAATCAATCGCGGGCAGGATTCGAACCTGCGTCTTCTGGTTTGATATACCAGACGCTCTGACCTCTAAGCCACCGCGAACCCTACCCGCATGATTGAAATTTTGCCTTCACATTCTGAATTTACGTCATAAGGTGACGTTTGGTGACATCTTTGAGAGGCAAGTTACCTTACCTTACGACTTACTTTACAGTCAGTTCAGTGTCGTACGATGCCACCCTACCTTTTAACTATCTTTTTGTGATTTTTTTGCATTTTCCATGCTAAGATTATTAAGTTATTTAATAGTAAAGGAAAACACTGAACTGACTGTAAAGTAAGTCGTGTCTGTTGAGAGGTAAGGTAACTTGCCTCTCAAAGATGTCACCAAACGTCACCTTATGACGTAAATTCAGAATGTGAAGGCAAAATTTCAATCATGCGGGTAGGGTTCGCGGTGGCTTAGAGGTCAGAGCGTCTGGTATATCAAACCAGAAGACGCAGGTTCGAATCCTGCCCGCGATTGATTTTTTTCCTTTACTATTAAATAACTGAATTAAATATTGTTTACCTAATTCAAATCAAATCAAATCATTTATTTGTTAGAACATGGTAGGTAGATAATGTTTCAGCATATTCTGCCATTTTGGGCGTACAAATATAAGCATAAGTAGAACGTATTTAGAATTTTTTAAACCATTAATTTATGTAAAATTTAAGAATTTCTATTTTTATCACGTAAAATGTCTCAAAATATTGTGATAAATCGCAGACAATGATGACACATAAATTTAGAAATAAATAAGTAAGTAAATCGTTTGAGGAATTATGGTGAAAATAAATGTTTTTATACTTTTTTTATTTAACTTTTTTAACCACAACTTTTTACGGCTTATGGGTCATAACTTATTAAGTGTCACTGGAGTATTGCCACTCGCAATCAGGGACGTGCACGACGAAGGGTCTGCCACCTGGTGGCAGCAATCAATACTTAACATTATAAATTTAAAATCACATAAAAATAAGTGAAAAATAATATGTATCTAAGTGAAAATGCATTTCTAGGTGCTAAGTGTTCGAACTTCTAAGACAAAGATAAATAAGTAAAATGATGTAAAATTATAATTTAATTTCCATAGTAATGTGATAAATCACAAAAATTGATAAATGCTGTAAAAAAATATTATGGACCTTAATATAAGTTTCAAAATAAAAAAATCAAAATGTTTTATTTCAATTAGACCAGTAAAATTGGTACTTTTGAAAAGTCAAAACTAGTTGCACGGTTCCAAAAAGTGGGTCGTATGGAGAAGAGCCGGCAAGAAACTCCATAGATACTCTTTTAAAAGATCATTTTTTTTTAAAGCTTACTAGTAATATTGGTCGCACATTACTAGTATTCTTGTTAGCCCCTCGTACTAAGCAAAATGCTTGTGTTACGAGTGGGTTCATGTCGGTAATGCAAAGGGTGAGGTTCGAACCGGCAACCACATGATCGCAAGTCACTTTATTTCAATATTAAGCTTTACAACTTTGTTCCAAATAGTTGTTGAGAATTCTGCAGTTTGATGTATAAGATTTTTTCATCATACAAAAAAATATAGGGATTTCCACAGCAAGTAAGAGCTGACCAGCCCCAACAGACAGCACCCGTTCACGAGCATGACGTGCGTATCACCGTGGTGTCTGAAAAACATTTGGAAATTACTTACTAATAATGTTATTTGTAAAAATAGCTGATTTTTGTATGTAGCAGTACTTTTCATTACAAACAAATCTGTAAGTAAACATAATCTATACTTATAATAAATCTGTAGAACTGTAACTATCAGCGGGTGATTAGTGATCGATACTGATGCCAAAAATGCAATCAGTAAAATTTTTGTCTGTCTGTCTGTCTGTCTGTCTGTCTGTCTGTCTGTCTGTCTGTCTGTCTGTCTGTATGTTCGTTATAGAAACAAAAACCACTCGACGGATTTCAACGAAACTTGGTACAATTGTTCTTCATACTCCTGGGCAGGTTATAGTATACTTTTCATCACGCTACAATCAATAGGAGCAGAGCAGTGAAGGGAAATGTTGGGAAAACAGGAGAACTTACTCCATTTTTTAAGCTTCCGTCGCGTGTGCAGCCTTAATGGTTAAAGCTTCACAGAAATCATGTATGACGGAAATGTTCTCCTTAAAATTATATAAAAAATATTCCACGACAGCAAATGTCTATCTTTTATGGTTGACTCACAATAACACGTGTAACTCCCGATAGCTTAGCAGTTCGGAGCTTTCTGATTATATTTGTCTACTCTTACGTTAGGTGACTGACTGACTGACATAGTGATCTATCAACGCACAGCCCAAACCACAGGTTATAGTATACTTTTCATCACGCTACGATCAATAGGAGCAGAGCAGTGAAGGGAAATGTTGGGAAAATGAGTGATTCATGGGAAAGGTTTCAAGCTATCAATGTATATATCATCACGCTACAACCCTTAGGAATGGGGCAACGCAGGTGAAACCACGGGCGAAGAACTAGGGAACAAAGTAACTATTCCACGCGGACGAAGTCGCTGGCAAAAGCTAGTCTCAAATAATATTGTTTTTTTGGCCTTTTTTATGGTATAGGAGGGCAAACGAGCGGACGGATCGTCTGATGGTAAGCGATTACCGCCGCCCATGGACACCCGCAACACCAGAGGAGTCACAAGTGCGTTGCCGACCTTTTAAAAGAGGATTGGGCCTCCGGTAACCTCACTCACTCGGCGAAACACAACGTAAGCGTTGTTTGACGCCGGTTTTCTGTGAGGCCGTGGTATCACTCCGGTCGAGCCGGCCCATTCATGCCGAAACATGGCTCTCCCACGTAATGACATATTTTATTTTATTTTGACATATTCTGGTCGCGCTGATGATAATTATTAATCGTCAGATCTCATATTTTATAATTTTAATCATAGGTAATAAAAATGATTTAATTATAATGTAAACATTGACGGCAACAATAAGAGAGGTCTGAACAGTTCCCATTTTAAACACACCGTGGCTCTCGTGTCGATTGGTGCTGCCACCTATAGTTCGTGCACGTTCCCTGTAGATAAATATGTGTTTATTCTATCTATTTGATGTATGTATTACTTACCTATAAAAACGTGTAGACATGATTATTAGCACATCTTATGTCATTGTATAAAATAAGAATAAGTAATAAATGCTCAATATTGATACGAGTTCAAGTACAAGTCATCTATACTTATAATAAATCTGTAGAGAGGTCAATTCTGTACATGAAATATATTTCCAAAATAACTATCAGCGGGTGATTAGTGATCGATACTGACGCCAAAAATGCAATCAGTAAAATTTTTGTCTGTCTGTCTGTCTGTCTGTCTGTCTGTCTGTATGTTCGTTATAGAAACAAAAACCACTCGACGGATTTCAACGAAACTTGGTACAATTGTTCTTCATACTCCTGGGCAGGTTATAGTATACTTTTCATCACGCTATGATCAATAGGAGCAGAGCAGTGAAGGGAAATGTTGGGAAAACAGGACAACTTACTCCATTTTTTAAGCTTCCGTCGCGTGTGCAGCCTTAATGGTTAAAGCTACACAGAAATCATGTATGACGGAAATGTTCTCCTTAAAATTATATAAAAAAATATTCCACGACAGCAAATGTCTATCTTTTATGGTTGACTCACAATAACACGTGTAACTCCCGATAGCTTAGCAGTTCGGAGCTTTCTGATTATATTTGTCTACTCTTATGTTAGGTGACTGACTGACTGACATAGTGATCTATCAACGCACAGCCCAAACCACAGGTTATAGTATACTTTTCATCACGCTACGATTAATAGGAGCAGAGCAGTGAAGGGAAATGTTGGGAAAATGAGTGATTCATGAGAAAGGTTTCAAGCTATAAAACATCACGCTACAACCCTTAGGAACGGGGCAACGCAGGTGAAACCGCGGGCGAAGAACTAGGGAACAAAGTAACTATTCCACGCGGACGAAGTCGCTGGCAAAAGCTAGTACCTAATAATTTATTTAAGGCGGATCGTTCACCTGAGCCCGGGAAATTCAAAATTCAAGTGATTTTTCGCAGTTCGTAGGTCTATAACAAGTTCTAGATTCATGGCAGTTGTAATTGCGACATTAATTAAACAACATTCACAACTGAGAACTAAAACCTTTACTGATAAATCCTTATCAAGCCAAAAACTTGCCGAAAACTGTGTAATTGGTCAAAATTGTCATTTTACACTACTTTTAGCTACAATAATGATTTTTAAGCAATGGTTTTAGTTAAACATTGTGAATTTTGTATAGTTAATGTCGCAATTACCATTGCCATGAATGTAGAACTTATTGTAGACCTACAAACTGCGAAAAACCACTCGAAATTTGAATTTGGCGGGCTCAGGTGAACGTAGTACCTTTTCAACGTCAATTTTACATTAGAGACAACCCCCAAAATACCCGCCCTAATGCCTGCTTCCTAATGTTTTCGCTGGGAAGATGAAGCAGTGTTTTCCCAGTAACATTATATATTTCTGTCTGTTAAAGTGACTAACACTAAAGCTACTAAAGAATTTAATTTTTTCTAACCCTGCATACCATCACGCCTGTACTCCCCGAAGGGTTAAGTAGAGGCGTACTAATGTACAGCCACAGTCCGCCGGTATGTTTAGGTCCCATGTAATAGGGGGCGAGCTTATTGTCATTAACCGGGCACAAGTCCAGACTCCGAGCGGCTACTGAGAATTTCATAGAAAAACTCAATAACACTTTTTGAGAACGTCAGCAATTTGGTTGTGGTCGTTCGCCGAGATCGGCCTCTTCCAACTCTTCCATCCGTACTCGGCATGTGTACAAGTTTCACCAATCTCCGTTCATCCATCCTCTCTACATGCCCAAACCACATTAACATACCTTTCTCAATCTTTGTTACTACATTGTACCATGGAATCGAGATAAATAGGTAGTCAAGCATTATTTATAACACTAGCGACCCGCCCGCGGTTCCACCCGCGTTGCCCCATTCCTAAGAGTCGTAGCGTAATGTTAAATAGCTTTAAACCTTCCTCTTGAATCACTCTATCTATTAAAAAAAACTGCTTCAAAATCCGTTGCGTAGTTTTAAAGATTTAAGCATACATAGGGACGGACAGCCAGCGACAGCGACTTTGTTTTATACTGTGTAAAGATTAGCAAGCCTCCTTTCTAGTTATTTACATAGCTAATTCATAGTAGTTATCAATACATAGCTAATTTGCCATAAACTGTCTGACGGAACCAGACGTCATCTGTTATGAAAAAGACTAGTAGAAGGTCGTGAAAAGATGTTTAATCTCACTGCTGGGCAGGCTACTGGGGCCCAACTACTGGGGCCGTATTATGACATGTTAAGGGTCCGGCGGAACTTGAATTGCCCACAAAAACGTAATACCGAAATAAATCGTAATCCAGAGAATATTCTACCAAATTGTGTCATTATTCGGATTTGGATACCATTAATCTAGGTTCTTACGGTACTATTTCGTTTACTATTACTTCACTGGAAATAAAAAATTGGAAAATCGTTCCAAACTTGGTAATTTTATCAAAAATTGCATTTGCTTATATTTATTTCCAGTGAAGTACTTTTGACGAAATGGTAACGTAGGAACCTACATTAACGGTATTGGAATCCGAATAATAACACAATTTGATTAAATTGTGTTTGAATTGCGAATTATTTAGGTATTACGTTTGTAAGAGAAATTCGCTCCGCCGGACTCTTAACGTCATCATTTTTATGTTGTAAGAAAGAGATGAGGCTATTTAATATGTAGAGTGACATCTCTTTTTCACAATGTAAAAATGATGACGTTAACATGTCATAATACGGCCCCTGACCCATTTTTGATAGAAATTTTTAAAGATATATAATTTTTGACGAAAGAAAAATTCGATTTCAGGATTTGAGCCCTGCTGTTGGAGATCGAACGTTTTCTTTCACATTGCATACTCATGCCTGTATTCCCCAAAGGGTCAGGCGTATTAATCTACACCCATAGTTCGCTGGTATGTTTAGGTACCATGTAATAAGGGGCGAGCCTATTGCCACTAACCGGGCACAGATCCCAAACTCCAAGTTGCTGCTGAGAATTAGGTACCTACATAGAAAAATCCAATAACACTGCCCCACCTGAGAATCTAACTTAGAAATTGTAGCGTAGCAGTCGCGCTTAGAACCACTAGAATAATCAGGCAGGCATTTAACGATTTAACACATAATACATAATTTCAAACATATTAATATAGATATCTACTTTCTATATTTATATTAACAGGAGTCCAAAACATGTGGTTTTACTAAAACACGTTATTTTAAACTAGCCGTAGAGAAATTCATTCAATACTGCAATAAAAAGAGTATAAGTAAGAATCCGTAAAAAACAGTGTATCTTGACCTATCTATCCATATTAACTTAACGTTTTAGTAGGTCTTACTTAAACTGGATGCTTTCGTCTTGACAAATTTCTTCTGTTGTTTAAAATGTATGTTTTGGTTCGTATTTCGTGGTAGTAAGGTTGAGGATTGAGTGTGTTAATTGCAAATGGATTGCAAAGCATGCTTGGTTCCGAGACTAGTCCAACGCTACTTTCCACTTCACGGTCAAGAACTTGAGTGTTGCTAGGTTATAATTTTTCCCTAAGTCGAGGTAAATCTACACAATATTTTGCTTGTATTTTATGAATTATGAATTTAGTTTTTCTAAATCCAACTTACAAACAGTTGTTCGCTAAGCAGATATAACAGATCCTGGGTTCGATGCCCAGGTACAAGCAGTGTTATTTCGGGTATTTATTAAATTTTCATTAGCAGCGCAGCTTAGATTTTTTATCCAAAGTTGGTACCGGTGAACTAACTACAGCAGATACAGCAGACCTCTACCTTACATTTCGGGGTATGCGCGGCGTGATGTTTGTAATTTTATACGTAGGTAGGTACTTACTTTAGCATTAAATCAATAAGCCTTACCCTTTTCTTCAGACTTAAGAAAAATATATTAAATGTTTATTCGTCTAAAGATAGGTGTATTGTAGATTTGTAGCGTTGTCTTTATTGGTTTTAATGCATTTAATAGGTTCCTACTTAATTAGAATTCTTAATAGGGCTGTATTATTTAGGACATTATTTATTTTATTCGAACCCTTAATTATTAAAAAAAAATATTTATTCTTTTCTTTTTCTTTTTAAAGTTATTAAGTTCAAATGTATTTATTTCAAATTGGTAAGCTTTTACAAGCGTTTATGAAACGTTATGATTCTAGTTGCACGGTTCCAAAAGGTTGATCCTATGGAGAAGAATCCGGCAAGAAACTCCATAGACACTCTTTTAAAATAAATGGTGTTACAATCTTTACTGGTAAAATATTGCGATATCAGGAAGTGTGAACATTGAATGCCAAAGTTAAAGTTAGGCTACTACGCAAGAAGCAGTCCCTTACGTAAGTAAACAATAATTACCACTGTTCTATCATTCATCATTATCAAGTTTCAAATCATAAAAATACTTAATAATGCTTATTAAAAAACAGTATGGAGAAATATGTCATTGAAAACACAAGCGAATAATTTTCAGTAACCTTCTAGTCGCAAGACAATACTAAAAACCGGCAAATTTCATAATAGAGATGGCCTCACACAATATCATTTCACGAGTACACCATTCATTGCTTATAAAGCTGTCCAGCCGCGCGGACGCGACCTGTGCCTCGAAAAAAAAACTTTAAAAAGTTAACCTGTCATGGCACTGTCGTACGCGGTCTCCCGCGTTTTGAAGCGCGCGTCCCCTTTCTTTTGCCAAAAAAGATTGGAAACGACTGTCGCGAGTTTGACCAAAGACGAGATTTTAATATTATTGAGACCTCCTTTTACCAATTGGAGCAATATTATAAGAGATGCGGAGAAAGTTGTCGGGTATCCGACTTCTTTTATGAATTTAAGGTGCTTACTCAGCGATGAATTCGCTAATATGGCGTTGTACTTGCGGAAATTGGTGAGTAATTTTTTTTTTAATTTTTTTTTATGTAGCATCTTATGTGTCCTACTGCTAGGCAGAGTTTCCCCTTATTATTTTATATTTTCTATAATTCAATTTACAATTGATTCCTTTTTCCGGAACTATTTGCTATTTATTATAAATAAAAAAATGGAACAGCATTTGTTTGATTTGTGTAGCAGAATAATTAAACTCAAAAAAAAAATTGTCAGATGGAAAATTAGGCCATAATAGGCTTTGACTTTAAAAAAAAAAGTAATTTAAACACAGCTAATATGAACCGCACTAATTCCACAGTGGCTGGGCGATTGCTTTAAAAAAAAAAAACAATTTCGCCCTTGCATTGCCCCACCCTAGGATTTTCTCCTGTATCGTGGGTGCGTTTACAAACACAAATTCTCACATAAAGACCCAGACCCGGAAGAACTACCCGTAGATCATACAAATATTTGAACCCACAACACGTTGCGTAGAAGATTGTATTGTATTCTATTGTTGTAAATACAATTACCCTATTCCCTAGATTTGAACTGCACTCCTCAATCGAACTCTCAATCATTTCGTTCCTTGGAAGGATTTACTAATTACGAATACGGAATTTAAAAATACAGTTCTACTAAAAACTATGCGATCTTTCTAGTGAACGGGGTTGCATAACGATATGACGTCAGATTAGCGGTAGCAGGGTAGTATCTTTGTAAACATTATGGTAGTTGGCTAGTCTTTGATTTATCAAAATAACCTACAATAATTGAAATATGTTCTGGGTGCCTACGATTTCTAGATGGAACAGTGTTACTGGATTTTTCTATTGAATTATCAACAGCAGCTCGGAGTTTGTGTCCGATTAATGGATCGCCCTCTATTAAGTTTTTTTATGGGATAGGGGGCAAACGAGCATACGGATCGCTTGATTCGCCAACACCAAAGGTGTCACAAGTGCGTTGCCGGCTTTTTAAAAGAGGATTGGGCCTCCGGTATCCTCGCGCACTCGGCGAAACAACGTAAGCGTTGTTTGACGCCGGTTTTCTGTGAGGCCGTGGTATTACTCCGGTCGAGCCGGCCCATTCATGCCGAGACATGGAAACGTGGAACTATGTGAATAAGTGGTTCCGATACCAATCTGTGACTATACAGCAAATACACCTCTGACTAACCATTCGGGGAATACAGGCGTAATGAAATGTTTTATATTATGTTATCAGAACAAAATATTGTCCAATTATACAGGGACCCTTAATTGCTATCTTATCAGAAGGATCGTCCATGACATTAAATTACTTAAGAACTGAGAAATTTGGTAGACCAAAACTGTCAAAATTCAATAATTCTGGGGCTCAAGTCTTTTATTTCAAAGTAGTATCCAAACGGCAAGCAAAATGCAAAAATATATTTCATAGGAAAACAGTAAAAAATCAACAATTCAAAAGCTACATACATCGATTCATGGTGGACATTCCAAAAACCCGAACGAAACGCTTTAAGTCCACTTTTATCGTGCGTACTGCTGGAATGTGGAATGCGCTTCCCGAGTGGGTCTTCCCCGATAGATATAATCTAGGTGTCTTTAAATCACGAGTGAATCGGCTTCTTCTAGGCAAGCGCGCCATCGTAGATCGCAGTGCCGCATAACATCAGGGGAAGTGGCGGTCAAGCGTAAGCCAATCCAGAATTTAAAAAAATTGTCAACATGTCAATTTTGCCTTAAAATATCAGATTTGACCCCCTGTAATCGATTTGAAATATAATATTAAAATTGTCTTCATGCTTGAGTAGGTAGACAATTATACCATAATGACATAATTATTTACAAGAATAATATTCGTATAAATCATACAGAAATTGCAAAATTTTAAGACTTTAAACATAAATTGGTGTGTTATTGAGTAAATGACGTAACATACCATCACGCCTCTATTTCTGAAGGGTTAGGCAGAGTTGTACTAATGCACACCCTCAGGTCGCTTGTATGTTTTAGGACCCATGTCATAGGAGAGCCTAGTGTCATCCAAACTCCGAGCTGCCACTGAAAATTTCATAGAAAAAACCCAATAACATTATTCAACGTGGCAATCAAACCCAGCATTTCTCGTTCCACTATAATACATTCAAACATTTTTTTTAATGTTCAATTGTAAAATATCGGTGAACATAGATAAAAAAAAACATAGAGCCACCTGTTTTTAAGTCGGTTAACAATAGTTCGAATCAGTTCACAGTCAGCGGGCTTTGCTTACATACACACTAAATAAAAAAAAAAACAGATGAATTGAGAAACTTGAATTTTTGAAATCCGTTGAAATCTACATTAGAATTTATACAATACTTAGAACATCAACATTGGCAAATTGTTCTTTATTACAACATAGTTACTTCTGTTTTGAATTCTCTTATTATAATATTACTATTGGTTAATACCTACATAATGAATAGTAACGTATTTTATATGTCAATGTAATATTAACATAACTTTATTATAAAATGTTTACGTAGCTACAAATTTTGTTATAATACTTGGATGCGAAATATTTTCGTTCAGCTATTCGCCAATAGATGTCACTGTGCAGTGACGTCACTTTTCTGAATGGCGGTGTTAAGATTCTCCGCCGTTGAATGACCCTCGCGCCGTACTGTAGCGAACTCATACTTACCTGGCGTAGGGGATACCGTGATCAAGTAGGCGGTTCCCCCAGGGCGAGGCCTTACCATTGCACTGCGGCTAGGTTGACCCCTGCGATTATCCCTAATGTGGATAACTCGGACGCGTAATTTTTGGTAGTAAGGGACTGCGTTCGCGCTGTCCCTTCAGAATTCCCTTTATCTAAGCTTCGGATTCCGAATTCGTTGTTGCACTGGCATTCATTCACTACTTGCTGCGGTCAGCCTATAGATGGGTCGTCATTCTTGGAATAGTTTTACAATTAACGATTTTAACATTAATAATGACCGAGATCTTTTCTTGAAGTTTTAACTAGTACTTCATCACTACATAGTATAAAACAAAGTCGCTGTCGCTGTCTGTCCGTCCCTAATGCTAGATCTTTAAAACTACGCAACGGATTTTGATGCGGTTTTTTTAATAGATAGAATGATTCAAGAGGAAGGTTTTAAGCTGTTTAACTAAGCTATTTAGTTAAAAACATTACGCTACGACTCTTAGGAATGGGGCAACGCGGGTGAAACCGCGGGCGGGTCGCTAGTTAAAGATAAAATACAGCAAAGTATCGAAAGTTATCGTGTTAAACTGTCCAAATTTATTTCATTTTAGAGTTTTTTGTTTTTAAATCGTAAGACTACATTCCTTTGCATTCATCGTAAAGTTACTTTTTCACAGAGGGCTTATTAGACGCTAACATGGAATTGTCCAACGTTAATAAGGAGTACAAATATAAAATTAAAATATTTGTATTTGAAGATTAACTTAAAATAATTTGACGCATCATTTTCATCTCATTGGTACATACTTACTGCGTAAATTAGTGAACTGGATTATATGGAAAAGTTTCGCTACATTTTTTGTAAACGAGTTATTTATGTTACATCGTTTCTAGGCTTCTTACGTGCTATGGCAATCTCTTTTTTAACCTACATAAAAAATGAGGTTCTATTTGTTTTTTTTTTTTGAATAACCATACCATACCATACCATAACATCACGCCTGTACTCCCCGAAAGGTTAGGCAGAGGCGTACTAATGTACACCCACAGTTCGCCGGTATGTTTAGGTCCCATGTAATAGGGGGCGAGCCTATTGCCATTAACCGGGCACAAATCCAGACTCCGAGCTGCTACTGAGAATTTCATAGAAAAACCCAATAACACTTTGCTCGACCTGGGGATCGAACCCAGGACCTCTAGCGTAGCAGTCGCGCTTGGGACCACTACACTAATGAGGCAGTTTTTTGAATAATTTGTTTATAATAATTATCTCAATCTATGATTTTTTATTTATCTTAAACATTGCAACTTGATGTTTAAGATAAATAAAAATTATTACATAGGCTTATAAAATCATGCCTTTTATAAATAATAGCGACCCGCTCGCGGTTCCACCCGCGCTGCTCCGTTCGTAAGAGGCGTAGTATGATGCTATATACCCTATGTTACTCAGTGATAACGTAGCTTTCTAACGGCAAAAGAATTTTTGAAATCGGTCCAGTACTTTTTGAGCCGATTCGTTGCAAACATACTTTTTTTTTTATGGAATAGGAGGCAAACGAGCAGACGGATCGCCTGATGGTAAGCGATTACCGCCGCCCATGGACACTCGCTACACCAGAGGAGTCACAAGTGCGTTGCCGGCCTTTTAAAAAGGAGTACGCTAAGGTTTGAAGGTCGTATTGGTCCGGAAATACTGCAGGCGAAAGTTCACTTACATACAAATCTTTCCTCTTTGTAATATTAGTATAGACTAGCTTTTGCCAGCGACTTCGTCCGCGTGGAATAGTTACTTTGTTCCCTAGTTCTTCGCCCGCGGTTTCACCTGCGTTGCCCCGTCCCTAAGGATTGTAGCGTGATGTTTTATAGCTTCAAACCTTTCTCATGAATCACTCATTTTCCCAACATTTCCCTTCACTGCTCTGCTCCTATTGATCGTAGCGTGATGAAAAGTATACTATAACCTGCCCAGGAGTATGAAGAACAATTGTACCAAGTTTCGTTGAAATCCGTCGAGTGGTTTTTGTTTCTATAACGAACATACAGACAGACAGACAGACAGACAAAAATTTTACTGATTGCATTTTTGGCGTCAGTATCGATCACTAATCACCCGCTGATAGTTATTTTGGATATATATTTCATGTACAGAATTGACCTCTCTAAAGATTTATTATAAGTATAGATAAAAGATAATAATAACTAATTTATTTGCGCATATTTGGTATTTGGTATACAAAGTGTTAAAGTTTAAAAGGCACGTATTCCTTGTAAGCAGGAACTACAGACCGCGTATATACAAAATAGGACGCACCATTTGGAATCGTACACCTAGTTTACCTGTTCATCTGGTCTAATTCAAATAAAAAATCTGGCTGTGATTTAATATCTTAGTTGAAAGAACTAATATAGCATCACATACCATCATGTCTGTATTCCCCGAAGGATTAGGGAAGGATTAGATTCGCCGGTATGTTTAGGTCCCATGTTTTAGGGGGCGAGCTTATTGCCATTAACCGGGCACAAATCCAGACTCCGAGCTGCCACTGAGAAATTCATAGAAAAACTCAATAACACTTTGTTCGACCTGGGGATCGAACCCAGGACCTCTAGTATAGCAGTCGCGTTCGGGACCACTAGGCTAATGAGGCAGTCAGCAAGGACCAATATAGTTTTTACATAATTATTGTAGTGAGAAAGTAAGTTCTATTTCGAGAAGCTTTTCTATAAAAATATATTCTCATCATAAACTATGATTCATTCATTTCATAAGTAGTTCAATATCTACTTAATGTAAATACCGGTTCAGAACCGTAGAAAGTAAAATAAGGTAGTACTTTCACATGACAATACCTCGCTATATATTATAACTGTTTATTTGAGTTGTATCTCATAAATGCCTGAAGCGATTTGGTTGTGGTTTTGAGATGGTTATTATGTGAAAATTATAAATATTGGGGCAAAAATGGCCACTTTTGATATTCATCAAAAATGGCCATTTTTGCCATGGTGATTCCACAATAATTAATTCAAGGTCTAAGGCTACATATCGTAAAAGAAAATTGTCTGACATAGTTACATTTACTGCACACAATCTAATAAGCGGCGGTAGCCTATTGGCGAGGACATCGGACTTGCGATCATGTGGTTGTCGGTTCGAAACCCACCCATTGCACTACCGACGTGAACCCACTCGTAACACAAGCATTTAGCTTAGCACGAGGGGTTAACAAGAATACTAGTAAAGTGTGACCCACATTGCTAGTATGCTTTTAAAGAAAACAAAATAACATAAAAGAATGAATTAATTTCTAAAATAAACCAAAAATAAACATAACATACCATCACGCCTATATTCCCCGAAGGGGTAGGCAGAGGCGTACTAATGTACACCCACAGTTCGCCGGTATGTTTAGGTCCCATGTAATAGGGGGCGAGCCTATTGCCATTAACCGGGCACAAATCCAGACTCCGAGCTGCTACTGAGAATTTCATAGAAAAACTCAATAACACTTTGCTCGACCTGGGGATCGAACCCACGACCTCTAGCGTAGCAGTCGCGCTTGGGACCACTAGACTAATGAGGCAGTCTACTCTCACCAAAAATAAAATAATGTGTAAAATAAGATACGAGTTATGAAGAAAATTTGAAGTATTACAGTGAGAGCTCCTCTAGTAATGGTTGAGTTCTTATTGTACTAGTCTATACAATGCTTTATTTCTGTAAATAAGACACTTTTACGAGTGCATGTCAATTTTTTAAGTAACAGATGGCGTCGGCATTTCCTAGCTGACGACCTTTGAGAATAAACACCGAAACAAATCAGAGAATCATGGTCTCTTTTGAAGTCCAGACATAATAGTGTCAGAATATGTGAGTGATACAATGCAGGACAGTGTCTGCAATGGCCTTTTGAAGAAAGATCCATAGCTGCTTTGAGTGGATCAGGCCCAGGCATCCATACTGGCCATTTATATACTTACTATGTGTTGCCGCCGTGGACGCATGCATGAATGGGTGCATGGGTGTTTATCCGGTTAGGAATTGAACCCAGGATCTCAGGCACAACCTCCGTCCAAGTCCCTATTCCTAGGTCAAACAAAGTGTCAGTGGTATTTCATTAAGAAATTCTTAGTAGTCGTTGGGAGTTTGGATTTGTCCCGGTTAATAGACTCGCCTCCCAATTACATGGGATATAAAATTATAATTAGTGAACTGTGGGTGTACAGTTGTACACATTTAGAGCTGACTTAAAAAAAGTTAACAATAGAAATATTAGATAACTAATTCTACACATTTCTTTGTCCACAGGTTGGCAGCAACCATCTGGTGATGCAAACAGCGAAGAATGTCCTTTACGGTGACTCCAAAAACCTTCAACCATGGGGTCTCATCATTCTCCTTCTAGCTAAATCCGTCAAAACTACTGCATACACTGCCCAGATAAAGAAGAATGAAGAAGAAACAAGAGTATTAGCTGAATTAACAGAAATGATGAGAACTGGTCATCTGATTCATAGAGGTATAGTCAACGTACCTTTTGCTAAAAGATCTAAAGACACAGAATCAGCTATTTTCGGAAACAAGATTGCTATTCTCCTTGGAGACTATCTTTTAGTCACTGCAAACGGCATGCTAGCAAATCTGAGAAACTCCGACGTATCTTACATAATTTCTACAGCATTAAAAGATTTATCTGAAGGAGAATTCTTCGGAGAAAGAGATGAGCAGAACATGCCTATACCTGGCAAACCAAAACCAGCTGGTAAAGACTACGAAATCACTTTTGATACTAATTCCATTGCTGTAGACGATGTTCTAGGGAAACCTAGAAGAGAATGGACTGCAAGAACTGTCTTTAATGGTGTTAGCCTTCTAGGAAGAGGCTGTCAATCAGCTATGGTACTTGATAGACAGAATAGAGATACACAGAATCTTGCATATCAATTTGGATGTCATGTAGGTTTAGCTTGGCAAGCAGCAACCGAGCTCCAGCAACTAACATCTGACAGTAAAGAACAGTTTTGCTTGGCAAGTGCTCCCGTCTTATTCGCTTTAGATAGCAATCCAAATCTATATCAAATTATAAGTCAATCTAAAAAGGACGTAAAGGATGTAGATTATGAAGATTTGAAATTCAATATATTGAAAACTGATGCCGTTGATAAAACTCAAATGTTGTATAAAGAACACGCAAAGAAAGCGACAGAGTATATTGAGGGAATGGGACAGAATGAGTCTGTGGATATGATAAAGAAACTGATTAACACTTTTTAGATATATTTTGATAAATAATTAACTTTTTCAGCTAAAATAAAATCGATCGTATTTTTAGTCTCGAAGACTTAAATTCGTTCGTCCCTGGACTTCCCTGATGGAAAGCACAAACAGATTCTATTATTACTCCCACATACACGTACATACACACAACAAATTTAATATATTTTAGAATCAGAACAATTTGTATGGATAATGCAGTTTTTCAATGAAAAGAGCTTGCTCGATGGTAGAATCTCTCTGGAGACAGCCCTTACGTCGGAGTCTGTCGTAAAGCACCTGTGTGTGTTTCGACTTTTGCGCGTTAGAGCCACTTCCCCTCAGTTGCTCTGGACTTGGTAACGCATCAGCGACTGCTCTGGTGTCGCAGGTGTCCATGGGCGACGATGACTACTAAGGATCAAGTTGCTCGCTTGCCCGTTTGCTGACATAAACAATAAAAAATACACCGAAGTGCATGTAACTGTATAAATTTATAAGATCCGTATTTTACTAGAATTTTAGATGTTTTTACGTAATTTCATTTTTTTTCTGTTTTAAAATTGCCTCGTATGCGCATGAGTAGAGTAGGAGCTGAGCTGTGAAATCCTGGGTTCAATGTTCAGTATATTTAAATCAACTCGCAATTGATTTAAATATATTCATATGAAGGGATCACCTTTTGAGATGATAAGTAGATATCATTCATTATTATTTATAACATAATATTGTTTTTAATATTAGATATTTTTATATAATGTAAAATATGAAGTTATTAGTTCTAAGTGTTAATTTAACAACCATGGAGTATCAAGCTTATTATTCAAAATATTGAATTTTTATTATTTTATAATTCATAAAATGTTACAATATTCATCATTTGTTTAATTAATTAATACCCATCGATAACATTTTATGATATTATATGTGAATATTGATTATATACATACATACACTCACGCCTCTCTCACAGGGGTAGTCAGAAACTATAAATAAATAATAATAAAATAAAATACATTAATTTCGTGCAATCTTAACATACGAGTATATTTGGAGTACACACAAATACAAGATACAAAATAAACTCGATAGTAAAAATAAAATAAAAATAATAAATACATCTCCGGCCCAGCTGACGGCGACATGGCTATCACAACAGTATCGTATGTATGGGCGATCCATATGGTCCGCGATCATCGCCAGCGCGGCATTGGTGCCACTACAGACCGTCTCTTGCTACGATTCTTGCACACATCTTTTGCTTCTCCCACATTCATCCATCATCACACCTCGTCCATCATCCACATCTTCTCATATATACGCGCTGGCGGCGAGTACTACGCACCTGACCTTTTTGAATATTGATTAGATCACTAATTTTACAAATTTGTTTCCATTCAACCTTGTACGAAGTTCAATTGATGGCATATTTAGATTAATTACCACTTGCCTCAAAGATTGATGTAAAAATAGGCGGTAAGTAGGTACTTGCCCCTTACCCGTACTTTAAAGACTTTTTTCAAAATGTCCCTTTTGTCATTTCATATTTCATAAGTAAAATAGCTGGTGTATTATGTAAAACACCTGTTACAGCCACTCGCCTCAAAGATTGGATTTGTATACCGTTAATCTAGGTTCCTACGGTACTGTTTCGTCTATTACTACTTCGCTGGAAATAAAAGACCGGAAAATCGTTCCAAGCTTGGTAAAGTTATCAAAAATTGCATTCGCTTACATTTCTTTTCAGTCAAGTATTTTGTATGAAATAGTAGAGTAGGAACCTAGATTAACGGTATCGGAATCCGAATAATAACAGAATTTGATTAAATTGTATTTGAATTACGATTTATTTCGGTATTGCGTTTGTAAGAGAAATTCGGTCCGCCGGACTCTCAAAAGATATCTGACGATTGAAAAGTCGCCCTAAGCTACCGAGACCACTGTAGATTATTTGTTCGAGGTCTCCGAAAAATATCAACTTTTTTATTTATGCCAGTATTCATTAAGCGTGAATTTTATACAATGAATATCTAAAACAATCACCATAACCTATATAACCACTGAAACGACGTAAAACGTCACAAAACATATTTGTACATCTCATAGGCTCGCATTACCTTAATTAAGGCACGCTTGGCTTAAGACCTTGACCGAATGAGGTGCTAAATGCGTTACCATTATGTTCTATTCGATAATAGGACAGTATTGCTTTAAACAACAGACAATAATGTCACATTTGGCAGGATAAAATTGTTATCAATGCGTGACTTGGCGGTATTTCAGGGTTATGCTAATATAGTAAAGATTTGATTGATTGTTATATATATATTTTAAAAAAGCTTACTAGCAATGTGGATCGCACATTACTAGTATTCTTGTTAACCTCTCGTGCTAAGCTAAATGCTTGTGTTACGAGTGGGTTCACGTCGGTAGTGCAATGGGTGGGTTTCGAACCGGTAACCACATGATCGCAAGTCCGTCGCCCTAGCCATTAGGCTACCGCCGCTTCCTAATAATTCAATGCATTTACTACGTATATATATATATAGATCTGGTCAGGGCCGGATTCAGAGGTTTTGAGCCCCCTGGTCCCTAATTATTTTCCAAATAAAATGATCTTTTTTTTTTTCAGAGGAGTTGATGATTTCGCTTAAATCATAGTAAATCACACCCAATGCTAGCTTTGAGTGCTCAGGAGAGATAGCTTTGATAATCGGTTTTGTCCTGTCGTAAGTTATTACATAATTTACTCGAGGGAATTTGAAATTCTCTATTGTGGAGGCCCTCCCCTAAATCCGGTCCTGGGTCTGGTATTAGGAAATGCTCATGTTAACTGCCTCATAAGTCTAGTCGTTCTTTACCTGTTATATCTATTGTTGTAAAGTAGATATTTGCAATTTGCAGTCGGTTTTTATATTTTTATGAAGTTAATTATTTAATCTAGACTGCCTTATTATTCTAGTGGTCCCAAGCGCGACTACTACACTAGAGGTCCTGGGTTCGTTTCCCAGGTCGAGCAAAGTGTTATTGGGTTTTTCTATGAAATTTTCAGTGGCAGCTCGGAGTCTGGTTTTGTGCCCAGTGAATGGCTACAGATTCGCCCACTATAACATGGGTCTTAACATAGCGGCGAATTGTGGGTGTACATTAAGTACGCCTCTGCCTAACCCTTCGGGGAATACAGGCGTGATGGTATGTTATGTTATATTATGTTAATTCTTTAATACAGGCTAATTATGTACTTAACCATGCATATTTTGTATACATAGGACATAGTTAAGCCATTGAGTAAGAAAATACACCACAATGATTCATTATCGCTAACTACGTAAATAACGGAAAATACATAACAGGAACTTTGTAACGATTAGAACATACGGTCTATAATATATTATGTTAAAATAACCCTGTCCGATCCGAAAGGGGCATATGGGTACCCCAATCACATCACCAAATAAAATAAAAAAACATTAAAATATTACATAATATATGTACCTACCATTAAATCCTTACTAATATTACCTATTAAGGATTTATGTATGGATGTTTGTTACTCTTTCACGCCAAAACGGCTGACCGTATCTGGATAAAATTTGGCACAGAGATAGATTATAGTCTGGAACAACACATAGGCTACTTTTTATCCAGGTCCAGGAAGCTAGTATTACATATATACCAACACATACATATTAACAAGTCTATGTTCCCCGAAGGGGAGAGGGCAGAGGCGTATTGCTGAATAACCAGAATGCGCCAGTATGTTTAGGTCCTATGTAATAGGAAGTGAGCCTCTTGCTATTAAATGGGCATGAAATTCCAAGCTGATAAAACCGGGGTGATTTTTGCATCGCTAGATAACTTTATCGGAAGAATAAATTTGAGTTTTTGACAGTTTTTCTAATGCAAAATCTGTAAAAACAATTTTCTTTCCTCCACCATAATTTTTCAATCTTTTATTAGCGTGTATATTTTGATTTCGAAATATCACACGCTGTAATTTCCACATACCGAGAGGGATCGAATCTGTTTCTCCTTAACACACAGGTTACTCTGTACCTTAGCTAGGAGAACAGTACTTCACCCACTAACTATATTAAGAAACGGTGTATGCCTGTGCTAATATATTCTTAACATGTAATCAGGTCCTACTTCATCAAAAAAAAAAATAAATGAAAAAAACAACAGCCCACACTCCCACAGACGTTTTATTTTTGCATTCAATCTGACATCTATGTATTTAGCAAGAAAGCTTCAAGTAGGTAATAACAAAATGACTTACTGTGTAGATGGCGCCACTTGGTTCGATCGTAATATAATTAGTTTGAACTAGATAATGTAGATGGCACTGCCTGTCGAAGTATTAAAAAAAAATTTTTCAAGTTATGCTTTTAATTGAATTAACTATACAGGTGACTTTGAAGACACGCGATAAATCAAAATAGAAATAACCGTACTTATTCATTTTATATCGTTATTATTTATTATAACGTAACATAACACACCACCACGTCTGTATTCTCCGAAGGGTTAAGCAGAGGTGTACTAATTGTACAACCACAGTTCGCCGGTATGTTTTAGGTCCCATGTAATAGTGGGCGAGCCTATTACCATTAACCGGGCACAAATCCAGACTCCGACCTGCTACTGAGAATTTCATAAAAAATCCCAATAACGCTTTGCTCGACCTTGGGATCGAACCCAGGATCAGCGTAGCAGTCGCGCTTGGGACCACTAGACTAATGAGATTATTTTATGGATAATGGTGTTGGTTGCGTATTTACCTAATTTTTTTTTTCTTGTGTCTGTATTTATTACGTTATTACGTAATTGTATGTTATCCTGAAGAAATAAAAACAACACAAAATGTAACTTCAATGATCCAAATTGTCCAAAAAAAAATCAATGTCTTTTTGTATCTTAGATGATGCAAACTATTAACTAAGCTATTGTCATCAGGTAGGCATGAATGATCGGTATTTAACTAAGCTGACACAAATAATTTCAAGGAAGTATCAATATATTCACGCGGTGCGCCCGGTCAATTAATTACGCAGATAGTTACTTACTCTTACTATCAATTACCATTTTTTGTTCTATTTATGAGTAAAGCAGTAATAGAGGCGCACGACACGTTGCCAAAGTCTCTCTACAATACTAAAAAAGTAGGGAGGCAGGCAGGCCTGCCAGACAGGTCGCCACGAGAGGTCCTACCACCGAGAAAGTCAGATATTTTCTCTAGATAGTGGCAACGTTGGAAGAGGCCACCCTAGATGGACATACGTCGATTTTATTAGCAGGATCCTTCAAAAAGGTCAGGTGCGTAGTACTCGCAAACGGCGTGTATGTATGAGAAGATGTATGAATGTAGAAGAAGCAAAAGAAGTATGCAAGAATCGTAGCAAGTGGCGGTCTATAGTTTCTGACTACTCTATCTGTGTAGATATGCAAATAATTATCATCATCATGGTGGCCTTTTTGTTATCCAATCTTGGATGTAGGCCTCTTCCCTCTTCTTCCACTCCTGACGATCTTGTGCCCGATTCATCCAGTCTCGACCTCCGTGTCCTCGGATGTCAGCGCTGGGTCTCCATTCTAGGACTCGTCTTGTCCAGCGGTTCTTGTCCATTCTTACAATGTGCCCCGCCCACGTCCACTTTCTTTGCGCTATTACGGCCATAATGTCTCTAACTTTGGTCTTACTTCGAATCCAATCATTCCGTTTCCGGTCCCGTAGGGTGATCCCGAGCATAGCTCTCTCCATGCCCCTCTGCGCGACTCGGAACTTCTCGGCGGACTCCTGCGTAAGAGTTATGGTTTCCGTACCATAGGCTAATACGGGCATGACATACTGTTCGAAAATTTTACTCTAAGACGTAGGGTTATTTTTCCACACAGTAGTTGTTTGTTGGCACCGAATGCAGCCCACGCTTGAGCTATTCGTCGTTCCACTTCCGCTACTTGATATGCAATTATATCTTTTAAAGACACTTACAGGTCAATAATTTACGTTTATATTAAACTAGATGGCACTAGCAACCGACGATCTCTGAGAAGAAACAACGAAACAAACTCAGACAATCATGTTCTCTTTTAAAGTCCAGATATATGTAGTAGCAGCAAATGTGAGTTACTATGCAAGGCGATGCCTGAAACGACCGTTTTTGGAGATAGTCCCATCTTGCCGACCCTAACATAGAAAAAAAGACAAGTAGGATGACCTTGAGAGAACAGGTCGATTAAACAACAGGATAAATCAAATATCAACAAAAAATCTGTAATGACTCCATCATGACATCTTTTCTCGGAAAATTAACATTAGATTAGATTTATATAAACACATTTTCTGTTTAGTCAATTTTCTTATTTGATTAAGAGTGACTTGTGATATTGTTTCGAGAATGACGTCAGTTTAATTTCACAGTGTAAATTAGTTACTCAAATTCGTTTATTTTATAACTACCGGGCCCGGCAAACGTTGCCCTGTATCATCATCTTCCTGGCCTTGTCCCAATTTACTTGTGGTCGGCGCGGCATGTTCTTTTCTTTCATTTATCCCTATCAGCGTTCACCTCAATCATTCACTCCCTTACTTGCCGTGTATATGAAAAATAAAATCTTAGAACCTGATTGCGGTGCCAACTACCAATTGTGAATCTAAACCATCCATTTTTTTGTATATGTTTAAATGAGTCCCCTATTTAAACATACAAAAAAAAAAACAAAACCACACCAGCAGCATATGAGGAGTTCGGACAATGCACAGATCGCCATCTACTGGCCTTACCAAAATAGAAAACCTTACAGAAAACAACGTCATGTTCATACCTATTGCACGAAGGGTTAAGCAAAGGAAATCCCAACGCCATCTCGTTAATAAAATGTAAAACATAGACTTGTAGGTAAAAGTGTTTTTACTGAAAGAAATATCAGTAAGGGTCCGGCGGAACTTGAATTGCCCACAAAAACGTAATAACGAAATAAATCGTAATCTAGACAATATTCTATCAAATTATGTTATTATTCGGATTTGGATACCGTTAATCTAGGTTCCTACGATTCCATTTCGTCTACTACTACTTCACTGGAAATAAAAGACCGGAAAATAGTTCCAAACTTGGTAAAGTTATCAAAAATTGCATTCGCTTGCATTTATTTCCAGTGAAGTATTTTGAACGAAATGGTACCTAGATTAGGAACCTAGATTAACGGTATCGGAATCCGAATAATAACAGAATTTGATTAAATTGTGTTTCAATTACGATTTATTTCGGTATTACGTTTGTAAGAGAACTTCGGTCCGCCAGATCCTTAAGGCGGATCGTTCAGCTGAGCCCGCGAAATTCAAATTTTAAGTGATTTTTAGCAGTTTGTAGGTCTATAATATATAATTCTGCATTCATCGTAATGGTAATTGCGACATTAACTATACAAAATTCACAATTTTTATCTAAAACCATTGCTTAAAAATCATTATTGTAGCTAAAAGTAGTGTAAAATGTCAATTTTGACCAATTACACAGATTGCGCCAAGTTTTTGGCTTAATAAGGATTTATAAGTAAAGGTTTTAGTTCTCAGTTGTGAATGTTGTATAGTTAATGTCGCGATTACAACTGTCATGAATCTAGAACTTGTTATACACCTACAAAGTGTGAAAAATCACTTGAAATTTGAATTTCGCGGGCTCAGCTGAACGATCCGCCTTAAGATTAAAGATCAAACTGTATAAATGCAAAAAATCGTAGCCAAATAACATAGCTCCGTGTTATGTTGTATTCCTATCGGTGAGCAAGGTCGCCAGAGCTCCGCGAGGAAGCGTCGTGTTGGCAGATAGGATAAACATCACGCTATTGTCTCCTATACTGCCCTTGGTGTTGCAAGCGTCCATAAGCTAGGATAACCGCTTACCATCAGGCGGTCCGTATTGTATTGCCACATTAGTGGTTTAAAAAAAATATTTGGCGATGAAAAAATCGGCCCTTTTACGTACAGAACGGACTCTCTCCTGCTCCGTTTAACTTTAGATACTCTACTTACCACTGTCTGCACTTGTTTTTAGTGTTAGCAAGATCACACTGTAGCAAATGCAAAGGAAACTAGTTATTTAGTATTATTACGTAATGATACCATAACCATACGCAACAAATATAGAAAAAAACCTATTAAAAATTTTGGCCACCAACAAAATTACTTACTTTTAACAAAAATAAGGAATCAATTATCAACAAATGACGTTTTAAACTATTTAACCAGTTCTTATCTTGGAATTATATCAATAACATAATTAGACTAACGATAGCCCGCGGCTATGTTTATTTTATTTGATGTGAAAATCATATTAATATGACAGATGGTTGTTGATAAGAACGCAAATATTTCCTTAAACTGTTATGAGTTTAAATGTTAATAAGTTGATTAGTTCATTGAAATAAAACTACTTTTTACGGATTTTGTCGCGTTGTATTGATATTATTTGATTCCCGATGTTTCGGATCCTCTACAGCATCCATAGTCGCAGCATCGATGGTAAAAATCAGATTCTAATTATCGACTTTGGTCCAAGTTTGACATTCAATGTTCACATCCTGATATCGCAATATGGTACCCGTGAAGATTGTAACACCATATATTTTAAAAGAGTGTCCACGAAGTTTCTTTCCGGATTCTTCTCCATAGGATCAACGTCAACGATCAACGTTTCATAAACGCTTGTAAAAGTTAATTTTAAATAAAGGCATTTGAACAAAGTTCAAAGTTGAGTTTCTGTTTGAGTTTCAGTTTGTACTAGAAAAGATTATCAAAGTCAAAGTCAAAGTCAAAAGTCAAAATGTTTTATTTCAATTAGACCACTAAATAGGTACTTTTGAAAAGTCAAAACTATTTGCACGGTTCCAAAAAGTGGGTCGTATGGAGAAGAGCCGGCAAGAAACTGCATAGACACTCTTTTAAAAAAATAGAAAATCTTGATTACAGTATTAAGTTTTACAACTTTGTTCCAACTAGTTGCTGAGAATTCTGCAGTTTGATGTATAACATTTATTCAATATACAAAAGGAATTAGGGATTGCCACAGCAAGTAAGAGCTGACCAGCCCCGACAGACAGCACCCGTTCACGAGCATGACGTGCGTATCGTCGTGGTTCGACTCAACCATATTGTAGGGAATAAAACAACCCGACACACAACGCCACCATCAGCAGGACATTTAAGTGAGCATGACAAGCTCAGACCGCGGGCACAACAATTTTACAGATAAATATATCTATGTACTTATACAGATTGCTACATCAATATCTGCACTATACTCGCACATTACAATTTTCTAATTATGAAATTATACAATATTAAAAGCCCAATCTAAACTTATATCAATCCAATATCACAATGTGTGTAATTGCATAGGTATTTTGTTAAAATTATCAGTCATCATCCTGTGGAGCTGGACCAGCACTTTGACAACCACACATTTTTATCCAAAAGATAGTCTTCCAGTTTATAGTAAGCTTGCCTGCACAGGGTAAACTTAATCATTTTTTTGAATTTATTTTCTAGTAATTTTAAAATGAACTCCGGAATTTTATTATAAAATCTTACACAGTATCCCATAAAGGAAGTATGGACTTTAGCGAGACGAAACTGCGGCTGCATTAATCTTGATTTATGTCTAGTATTATAACTATGCAGCTCACATTTTCTTTCACTTTATCCGTCGACTACCTGCAGGAAGCACATTATAACCTTGCCGAGGTGGATTGATCGGCGTATTTATGAGTTAGCCATAAGCCCGAGGGTATGTAGGTATGTCATAATAATTTGTAAAATTATAACACTGTCACTAAAACAAATATCGAACAGGATGCCTGACTTCGTTATTAGTTCAAATTAAAATTCATAATAAAAATATTAATTTGTAATATTAATATAACTGCGACGAGAGATGTCCTTTGCGATAAGTATTGATGTGTCTATTAAATTGTTGTTTTACATATGTAGACAGTATTTACGTTGTGAATTACGACGAAATATGTTCTGTTATGCAATCCAAGCTATTCATACTCTATACTTTTTAATATTATAACTATTAAGGTGGTTTTAATTCAGTGAGGTGAGGAGTGGATGGGATGGTCATGAATTGAAATCTAGCTGACACTTTTACAACGAAAGATGCGTTTTTTTTATGGATTAAGCCGGCAAACGAGCTGACGAGCCACCTGGTGGTATGTAGTCTTCGTCGCCCATAGACACCTGCGACACCGGGGAGTTGCTGATGCGAAGCGTAGATATTTAAGAGCCCCTACGGACTGCAGACTGCCAGAGCCGCAGCAACCGAGCGGAAACTGGCTCTTACGTGCAAAAGTTGAAACACACACCAAGGTACTTTACGACAGACTCCGACGTAAGGGTGGTCAGACTCCAAGAGATTTTACCACCGAGCAAGTCAGATATTTTCACGCCTCTTACGGGATGCCTATCTGAAACGCAATGAGGAACAGTATTCTAAATCGTTTCCAAACGGGGTAAATAGAATAATGACAGCATAGAATCCTTATCTATCTATCTATGTCTTCATTTTGGTTAAATTCAAATTTCAAGTAATTTTTCGCAGTTTGTAGGTCTAAAACAAGTTCTAGATTCATGGCAGTGGTAATCGCGACATTAACTATACAAAATTCACAACTGAAAACTAAAACCTTTGCTTAAAAATCCTTATCAAACAAAAAATTGTGCCAATGGGCAAAATTGACACTACACTACTTTTAGCTACAATAAGGAATTTACTGACTGACTGCCTCATTAGTCTAGTGGTCCCAAGCGCGGCTGCTGCGCTAGAGGTCCTGGGTTCGATCCCCAGGTCGAGCAAAGTGTTATTGGGTTTTTCTATGAAATTCTCAGTAGCAGCTCGGAGTCTGGATTTGTGCCCGGTTAATGGCAATAGGCTCGCCTCCTATTACATGGGACCTTACCGGCAAACTGTGGGTGTACATCAGTACGCCTCTGCCTAACCCTTCGGGAATACAGCCGTGATGGTATGTTTAATGTATATATGTTGTATATTTAATATCGCAATTACTACTGCCATGAATCTTAAACTTATTATAGACCTACAAACTACGAAAAATCACTTAAAATTTGAATTTCGCAGGCTCAGGTGAACGATCCGCCTTAACAACTGAGGTGTCAAGATGACAACGCGCGAGTGATACCACCGGTTGTTGCTGGCATCTATAGGTTGCGGTCACCATCAGGTGGCCTGTATGCTAGTTGTCATCTTATTAGGTACCTATATTAAAAAAAACTGTGAGCCAAAACTCACGTGCGACGTCATTTGCTCGAATGAACTGGTTTTCTACATTAATTTTAATAGATCCTGATGAGTTACAAAGATAAATTAGAAAAACATAACAATCGTATCTAGTCTATAATCTACTGATTTGCCGATCTCCTCCTCCAAGCCTTTTTCCCAACTATGTTGGGGGCGGGTTTCCCTTCGGTTGCTGCGGCTCTGGCAATCTGCAGTCTGAACTCGTGTTGCAGGTGTCCATGGGCGACGATGACTACTTACCATCGGCTCACTGTCGGCCGACTTAAAAGTCCGGACCGAATTTCTCTTACAATCGTAATACCGGAATAAATCGTAATTCAAACACAATTTAATCAACTTCTGTTATTATTCGGATTCCGATACCGTTAATCTAGGTTACTACTCTACCATTTTGTCCAAAATACTTCACTGGAAATAAATGCAAGCGAATGCAATTTTTGATAACTTTACCAAGTTTGGAACGATTTTCCAGTCTTTTATTTCCAGTGAAGTAGTAGTAGACGAAATAGTACGGTATGTACCTAGATTAAGGTATTCAAATTCGAATAATAACATAATTTGATAGAATATTGTCTGGATTACCATTTATTTCGGTATTATGTTTTACGTGGGAGAGCCATGCTTGATGACGGTGTGCTAGTATAGCACACCGTCGTATCACCGAATATCGTGATACGTCACATAATTATGCGAGTTTACCCTATATAATTTTATAGTTGTATAACATTTACCACAACTTTCTTATTAATTATAGTCGCGTTACCACGCCCAATAAATAATAAATAAAAAAATTTAAACGTGGGAGAGCCATGCTTTGGCCCGAATGGGCCGGCTCGACCGGAGTGATACCACGGCCTCACAGAAAACCGGCGTTAAACAACGCTTACGTTGTGTTTCACTGAGTGAGTGAGGTTACCGGAGGCCCAATCCCCTTTTAAAAGGCGGGCAACGCACTTGTAACTCCTCTGGTGTTGCGGGTGTCCATGGGCGGCGGTAATCGCTTACCATCAGGCGATCCGTCTGCTCGTTTGTCCCGTTATCCCATAAAAAAACACTTCTGATTTCGTTCGAGAGCAACATGCTAGTTTCTATAATATTCTCCTTTACGCTAAATACAGTGTGTTTGACCTTGAAGTTCGTATTACATCAATTGTTAATGTAAACAAGCTAGGTCCTTCACCCCGTGTGCTCATGAAAATAAGTAAATATATTCAGAAATGATTAAAAGTGAAATTAAAGATTTATTATTTTGTTGTATCGTGGAAACCAACCAAATACCTACCTTTTAACCTAATATAATGTGGTAATATTGGTTTGGCAAGTACTTAAATATACTTGTATATTAACTTAAAATACATGGACGTAAAAAAAAGTTATGTATAGAAAAAAACTTCAAGATAACACATTTGCAATTTAACTGAACGGCTGAAACAAAAATGAGAAATACTCTAAGCAATAATAATCGTGATTACAGTATGTTAATTAATGAAGGGTATTCATGCTAACTCGTAATAATATAGCGTACATAAGTACTAAAAAAAATTCCCACAAAAAAATATTTTCATACTATCACGCCTGTATTCCCCGAAGGGTGTATTAATGTACAACCATAATACAGTATGTCTCTAAGTCTCATGTCATGTAATAGGGGACGAGCCTATTGCCATTAACCGGGCACAAATTCCAGACTCTGAGCTGCTACTGAGGTACCAGAAAAACGAAATAACTGGTCGACGTGGGGATCGAACCCAGGACTTCTAGCATTCAGTCGCGCTTGGGACCACTAGACTAATGAGGCAGTCAATTTTTATGTGTCTTTGTCAAATTATTTTTATTTAAAATATATTTTATTCTCAGGACCTCTCGGGGTCTGACTGGCGTCGGGGTCGAAGTCTGTCGACGTCGAGGTGTCTGTTTTGACTTTTGCGTGTAAGAGACAGTTCCCCATCGGTTGCTGCGGCTCTGGCAGTCTGCAGTCCGTAGGGGCTCTTAAAGCTTGGCAACGCATCAGCAACTCCTGTGGTGTTGCAGGTGTCAATGGGCGGCTGTGACTACTTACCATCAGGGGGCTCGTCTGCCCGTATAAGAAGCTCTATACATGCTCAGTTTACGCAATTTTGCAGGTCTGGGCCGTGTAAACAATACGCTTAGTTTTGAGCTACGCTACGCTACGCTACGCTTAGCTACGCTAAATTTTGAGTTCTAACAGGTGTTTAGAAATTGCAACCATTTAAATATTTTTTTTTATTCGTGATAGGCTTACGCTTGACCGCCAGGTTGCCTGATGTTAAGTGATACTGCGATCTGCGATGGAGCGCGCTTGCCTAAAAGAAACCGATTCACTCGTGATTTAAAGACACCCAGATTATATCTATCAATCAATATAACTTATTGTTTTGTGTGGGGATTATTTACTCTATTTATATATTTATGGTTATATTTTTATTTCAAACTTTAAATAACGTAGATCAACGGGTTTAAGGAAACATCCTCTGTTAATTAAGATACTGTATATAAGTACATAGTAACATAACATACCATCATGCCTGTATTCCCCGAAGGGTTAGGCAGAGGCGTACTAATGTACATTCACAGTTCGCCGGTATGTTTAGGGCCGATGTAATAGGGGGCGACCCTATTGCCAGGCACAAATCCAGATTCCGAGCTGCTACTGAGAATTTTATAGAAAAACTCAGTAACACTTTGCTCGATCTGGGGATTGAACCCAGGACCTATAGCATTCAGTTGCGCTTGGGACCACTAGACGGATGATATTTTTTATAAATAAATAGAAAAAGAATAATTTACTGCATATACTAATATATACTTACTACTATATAATAATAAATCTGAATATAAATTAATAAATTTGTACTTAAGGAAATATGGGTAAGTATCAAAGTGCTCCTCCTCTCTCCTACTTATTAATTTTGCTGTGCCCGACAGGGTCCATAATTGTTTTTTTTTTATTGGTAAAGGAGGGCAAATGAGCAGACGGATCGCCTGATGGTAAATGATTACCGCCGCCCATGGACAACCGCAACACCAGCGGAGTCACGAGTGCGTTGCCGACCTTTTAAAAAGGGATTGGGCCTCCGGTAACCTCACTCACTCGGCGAAACACAACGTAAGCGTTGTTTAACGCCAGTTTTCTGTGAGGCCGTGGTATCACTTCGAGCCGGCCCATTCGTGCCAAAGCATGGCTCTCCCACGTAAAACATAATACCGAAATAAATGGTAATCCAGACAATATTCTATCAAATTATGTTATTATTCGAATTTGAATTCTCTATAATTATTCCGGTCTATTATTCTTACCACCTGTATATGTAAGTACATTATGGATTGCAATAAATATATGAATATGAATATGATAAGGCAGTTTAGTGGTCATGTACAATAAAGTACCTACTTGTATAATGAATAATTAAACCTGCATGCCTGAGAAATTTTCTCAACGGTGTGTGAAGTCTGCTAACCCGCACTAGGCCAGCGTGGTGGATTATAGCCTAGTCCTTCTCATTCTGAGGGGAGACATGTGTCCAGCAATGGGACAGTATAATGGGTTGACTATGTTATGTTACAGTATTTACTTTTTTAAAGATCAAGATCATTAGCGATTGAACAAAACATACGTAGTTGGAGTTTACCCGGAAAATCTATTAAAAAGTATGCGAGAATGACTTTTATTCAAGTTCTTACATCCTCTTGGTGGTAGCGACTTAGTGTTAAGAGGTAGCGGATTGTATTTAAGGAGACACATCCAACTTAACTTAAAGTATTGAGTATTGAACTTTTTCCATGTTGGGGTCGGTTTTCAAGTCAAGATTTGATCACCAAATTATGAACAAAGCAACAATAACTATAGTTGTTTCCTGTATTTTCGTTCGTTTTCTGTATGTTATATATAACTATGTATAACTGTATAAATTTATGTAGGTATCTTTTAAAAATATTATAGTATCATTTGTATTTCAAAAAATATATATAAGTATATAGGTATACTTATTACTAACATGAAACTATCCCTTAAGAGTCCGGCGGACCGAATTTCTCTCATAAACGCTATACCGAAATAAATCGTAATTCAAATACAATTTAATTAAACTCTGTTATTATTCGGATTCCGATATAGTTTATCTAGGTTCCTACTCTACCATTACGTCCAAAATACTTCACTGGAAATAAATGCAAGCGAATGCAATTTTTGCTAAGTTTACCAAGTTTGGAACGATTTTCTGGTCTTTTTTATTTCCAGTGAAGTGGTAATAGATGAAATAATATCGTAGGAACCTAGATTAATGGTATCCAAATCCGAATAATAACATACAACATTTTGATAGAATATCGTCTGGATTACGATTTATTTCGGTATTATATTTTTGTGTACGATTCAAGCTCCACCGGACCCTTAACATGCCGTGGCAACTCGTAAGTGAATTGCGTTATGTCCACTTATCAGGCGTACCGCTGAAATATGGAATGCACTTCCCGAGTGGGTCTTCCCTTATAGATATAATCTGGGTGTCTTTAAATCACGCTCCATCGTAGATTGCAGTGAATTGGCGGTCAAGCGTAAGCCTATCACGAATTAAAAAAATAAATCTTCAATATAAGTAAAAGCTACTCAAAAATAAAAAAACTTAACAAAAAATAAAACCGCCGTAATAATAAATAAAATAAAAATTTGATGAAACTGCATTGGGAAGCCTAGCTCAAAAACCTGAAATTCTGTAATTTTAAGTTTCGGGGACTGATTTTGGACAGAAACTTTTTAAATTATAACATAACATACCATCACGCCTGTGTTCCCCGAAGGCTTAGGCAGAGGTGTACTAATGTACACCCACAGTTCACTGGTATGTTTAGGTTACATGTAATAAGGGGTGAGTCTATTGCCATTAACCGGACACAAATCCAGACTCCAAGCTGCTACTGAGAATTTCATAGAAAAACCCAATAACACTTTGCTCGACTTGAGGATCGCGCCCAGGGCCTCTAGCGTAGCAGTCGTGCTTGGGACCACTAGACTAATGAGGCAGTCGCATATTGGGAATTAATTGGATATTAATCAATTAAAATTACAATCATTAATTTTTTTAATCCAATCGATTAATTGATTGAAATTTAGATTGATCGATGCCAAATACTGACCCACACCCGAATCAAATATGCATGTAACCCACAAATATTTGCCTCAATTGGGAATCGAACCCACAACTCGCAGACAACGGGAGTGGCGAGGTGAACGCCAAACGAGCAGTCGTGCATAATATAATATAAGCTCTTGTAAATCTTTATGAAATCGCTCCGCTCTCCGCTCCGCTCAGCACAGCGCTCTGACGCTTCGCTTCTCCGCGCTACACCCCTATATAAACGTCACAACAGCCCGCCACCGGACAGTAGCGTCGCAACCTGTGCGTATGTTGTTGCCTTTAAATCAAATTTTAAAAAATCAGAGTGTCAGTGTTTTCAATTCACGTAAGTATCATTTGTTTTTTTTTATTAGGTATTTATTTAAAAAAGCCCGAACGTTTTATGTAGGTTTTGCCTTTGATTATTCGAAAAAAAAAATATAAGAAACAATAGAAACTATTATTGACATGAATATGTCGTGCTTTTGTTTCTATTTTATTGGCACTTTATTGAAAAGAAAAATCGTTTTTTTCACAATGACGAATATAATTTTATCACCATCATCACCCATTTACTATCGCCCAGCTGGGCACGGGTCTCCTTTCCGAATGGGAGGGGTTAGGCTATAGTCAACGCTGGCCAACTGCAGGTTGACAGACTTCACCCGATGTTGAGAAAATCTCTCAGCCCGTCCGCCCCTCAAGATTTGCCCCGCCTAAAAAAAAACCTTCACCATTTAAGCAAGTGAAAATAATTAATACCTATAATCTATATTCTTCTTCTTATCGAATCGACAGCAAATGGAAAGAGAAGAGAAATAATTGATAGACATTAAACTAGATTGGCCCAGTATTAAATTAGATAAATCGGTATAGCCATTCAACGTGGCAATGCAGTTAGCCTTTTGAATACACTTCCAGCTGGTAGAGATGGGGAAGAATGTTTTGATACTATCTTCTAATCTAGTTATAGTTTAGTTTGTCCCTGTGTGGGGACGGGTTAGAATACTATTCCTCACTGCCTTTTAGATAGGCATCCCGTAAGAGGCGTGAAAATCCTTACGTCGGAGTCTGTCGTAAAGCACTTTGGTGTGTGTTTTGACTTTTGTACGTAAGAGCCAGTTTCCCTCGGTTGCAGCGGCTCTGGCAGTCTGTACTCCGTAGGGGCTCTTAAAGGTCGGCAACGCATTAGCAACTCATCTGGTGTTGCAGGTGTCCATGGGCGACGATGAATACTTACCACCAGGTGGCTCGTCGGCTCGTTTGCCAACTAAATCAATAAAAAAAAGTTTATTAGCGACCTGTCCACAACATCGTAACACCCTCCCAGATCAGCTCGCGCCGCGCGCGAGTTCGCCGTCAGCGGCACGATCTGACTTACGCCGATAACCCTATCACCGTCATGGGGAAGCCAACCGTGAGACTAGTGTTCTCAAAAAACATACCAATAGACGCCGTCCGATATACTATCCTCGCCAGCGAGGCCCGACGCGAAGACCCTCTAGCGACCCTCTCTGTCCCTTGCTCGAGCCGGGCCGCGCCGGGTCCTAAATTAGCCCCTAAATAATCAAACCTAGATCCAGCTGTCCCCCAGCAACGCCCGAAGCCGAGCTTTGAGTTCCGTTAGGGGACGCTCTTTTATAAGTTGCTCCTAGCTGGAGTCTGGTGCCTCACAACCAAGTCCGGATACGCTGTAAAGATTCCCAGAACCAACAGCTTACGCCATACAAAAAAAAAATCTTCGTAACTTCGTGTCTGATTCGATTTTTCCGATGAATTTACAAAAAAATCATCTTTCGTACAATAACAAGAAAGCAACCGAATTGGTTGAGTCAACCACAAGTGCTAACTATATTAAAATTAGAAATGAGAAAGTAACTGCCTAATTGTTTACTACGTTTTCACGCCTAAGTCGCTGAACCAATTTTGATGAATCTTGGTATAGATGTAGATTGGACCTCGGAAAAGGGTCTAGGTTACCTATTCTCTCATAAAATCATTTGTAATGTGAGTCAAACCACGGGGAACAGTCATGTTAAAATAATCTGAATTTTATCCCTCAGATTATGTGAATTTAAAAAATAGTTTCAGATCTCACTATCAATCTCATATTTCAGTAAGTAACTTATTCACGGTTGCACGTAAAATTTAACACAATCCTAGCCTCGGGCAGTCGGTTAAAAAATAACTTTTGCGTAAAGATTTCAGACCGAGATTATTTAGTCCTTTATTCGAGCGAAGTGACCCGTTTCTATCGTGTTTAAAAAGTGTTAATGAATATTCCTTTTCCAAAAACTTTCTAAGCTTTACGTAAGTAATGGTATGTTTGACCTTCACCATATTCCTCATCATCATCCAAGCCATTACTAAGGTCTGAAGATGACAACGCGCGAGTGATACCACTGGTGGAGCTGGCGTCTATAGGCCGCGGTTGCCGCTTACCATCAGGCGGCTTGTATGCTTATTTGGCATTTTATTGTTATAAAAAATATAATTCTGCCTCATTAGTTTAGTGGTCCCGCGCGCGACTGCTTCGCTAGGGGTCTTGGGTTCGAATCCCAGGTCGAGCAATGTGTTATTGGGAGTTTCTATGAAATTCTCAGTAGCAGCTCAGAGTCTGGGTTTGTGTCCGGTTAGTGCCAAATGGCTCGCTCCCTATTACATGGGACCTAAACATACCTACACGCGAACATTTTACACCTCTGCCTAACCCTTCGGGGAATACAGGCGTGATGGTATGTTATGTAAAAAATAAAATTATTTTCGTGTTATGCAAAGTGTGAGTGTCTGTAGAGCAACATTGCAAAAAATTCTCTAAGCCCGACTGCTATACTAAAGTTCCTGGGTTCGATTCCTAGGTCGAGCAAACGACCCAGGAACACTGTGTTATTGGATTTTTCTAAGAAATTTTCATTAGCAGTTCGGATTTGTGCCCGATTAATGGCGATAGGGTCACCGCTATTACATGGGATCTAAATACCTGCAAATTGAACTGTGTAGGAAAATCTTCTATATACATATATAAAAGAAGAACCTGACTGACGTATCAACGCACAGCCGAAACTACAGGAGCTAGATCCCTGAAAGTTTGCATGCTGGTTCCTGTTGCACTGTAGACGAGCACTAAGAAAGGATGTTTGGAAATTCAACCCCTAAGGTGGTGAAAACGGGGGTGAAAGTTTGTATGAAAGTCCGCACACACTACCAGGCGTTTGACATACATACACACACACACACGGGATATGTACAGCTGTAATTCGCTTGACATTTTACCATTGTTTTCTTCTTTATAAATTAGGCTTAAGGGTCCGGCGGAGCTTGAATTGCCCACAAAAACGTAATACCGAAATAAATCGTAATCCAGACAATATTCTATCAAATTATGTTATTATTCGGATGTGGATACTATTAATCTAGGTTCCTACGATACTATTTAGTCTACTACTACTTCACTGGAAATAAAAGAGCGAAAAATTGTTCCAAACTTGGTAAAGTTATCAAAAATTTCATTCGCTTACATTTATTCCTAGTGAAGTATTTTGGATGAAATTGTAAGGTAGGAACCTAGATTAACGGTATCGGAATCCGAATAATAACAGAATTTGATTAAATTGTGTTTGTATTACGATTTATTTCGGTATTACGTTTGCAAGAGAAATTCGGTCCGCCGGACTCTTAACACGTTTTATGATATGAAACGTCCATTGTGTAGGTACAGTGGGCTCAGTTTATTTAGACACGAAATGTATTAAGTACGCAGGGGAAGCTGCGTCCGGGAAGTCTAGTCACTACATAGTATAAAACAAAGTCGCTGTCGCTGTCTGTCCGTCCCTATGTATGCTTAAATCTTTAAAACTACGCAATTTTTAATAGATAGAGTGATTGAAGAGGAAGGTTTTAAGCTATTTAACATTACGCTACGACTCTTAGGAATGGTGCACCGCGGGTAAAACCGCGGGTGGGCCGCTAGTATAAAAATAAAAGAAACCTAATTTCTAAACCTCGATCGAAGTACAGTCGCCGTCAATAATTACTGTTTACACTGACCACCACTAAAGTGATACATCAGAATCTGTCACCGAGTGTACTCCATTATTTTTCTCTCACCTTTTATAAAGCAATTGACTTTCCTGTCTATTGAAAAGGTATTTTTATTTCTTTTACACAATCGTTGGAAAAAGAATCGGTCCATTTTATTTCTTAGGGCTATTTTTATTATTTAGTTATTGTGTTTATTTATTTATTAAAATTATCAAATGAACGGACATTTTAATTTTTTAGGGGATAAATGACAGCAGTGATAGCCTAGTGGTATGACCGTTGGACTGCCAAGTTAAAGGTCTCGATTGCGAATCCAAGGCACGCTCCTCTGACTTTTCAAAGTCATGTGCGTATTAATAGTTAATTATCACGCGCTTAAACACAGTGTGACAAGCTTTTGGAAGTCAGGAGCAAGAATGACAGAGGTACTTAAATCCCAAAAAGATATTATTTCAAAATTGACAATGAATGGCTTTGTGATTGTTTTAGGAGGTACTAATGACTATCACCCACGTGAATTCCAATCTAATATAGAGGACTGGTGTAAAACATTTAGAAATACTAATATAATTGTAACTGAAATACCATATTACAAATATTTAAATAAGGAAAAGTTAAATTATGAACTTAGATTTATATGTAGTGCTTTCAAAAACGTTACGTATCTAAATATGAATTACAATCTTCACCTATCTCGTAAAATATATTTTGCTATAACATTAAGTCGATGCCTTCTGAGACAAATTTTAAATATAGATAACACACGTAAATACTTTGAGTATCAACAGCGCTTACGTACGCTCCAGGATAGAAAAATAAACAAAATCATAAATATACTCAAACGGAAATTATTCAGAATTGTGAAGAACAGGACAAACAGCATTTTTTTCGTATGAAAATCAATTAATGTCCTGCATCAAAATATAAACGGCCTACTGAGTAAATTAGACCTTTTAAGTGTCAATGTCGATAAATTACTAGATAAACAGATAAACATAGATATACTTTGTATTACGGAGCACAATATGACACACCAAGACACATCACTAATTACCATGCCAACTTTTACCCTCGCCTCATCTTGTTCTAGGAAGAATAGACATGGAGGATCATGTATTATAGTTTGACATGGCTATTAATATAGAGTAATGTATGAAATTGAAAGATACACTATCGTAAATGTTATCGAGTGCAGTGCCATTGAACTATTGGATCATAACTTAATCATCATATGTATATAAAGACCGCCAAAAAATTATTTAGAGGACATAGAAAAGTTTTTTGAAAAATTAAATGACATTTTGTCTCTCTTTTGCTATGGATCAAAAAAAGTTCTCATGTGTGGGGATTTAAATATAGATATTCTTAAAAAGAATAAAATTTCTTCTTCATTTAAATGTTTACTACAGGAATTTTAATTTTTAATAATTAATTTTTCATTCAAGTTAATAATTATTTTATTTTTATTATCATATATTAAAAAAAAACACTGTTTTGCAGATTATATACACACTACACACACATATGCATAAACAAGTACTTCAACCACCATTGGCATCTGTGGAGCATTTACACGGGTACCAGATGAAAACCAGCGTCAAGTAGGTAGAACCACCTGCTTGACATTAAGCTGATCTGGGCACCCTTTTAGTCCAGCTGTGAGACATACACACATCTATACTTCTTTATTTATTTATTTTTTATATATCAGATTGTATGTTTTATCTGTCTCCTATGCTGTGCTAAATAAATATTTCTTTCTTTCTTCTTTCTTTCTTTCTGAATTTAATTTGAAGACGGCTATAACATTGCCCACCCGTTTAGCAAGTGACACGTGTATTGATCACATGATCCATAACATTAAGGGATGCAAAAGTGATATAATTGACTTCGGTCTCTCGGATCACACAGCACAATTATTAATCTGTCCAGCAAAATGCAACTTAAAGGTCGATTATTGGTACATTCATAAACGAGATTATTGTGCAGAAAATATGGAAAGATTTAGAAATAACCTAACTTCTCTCACATTTAGTGACATTTACGATGATCAAGATCCCGAAAGTGCGTTTGATAATTTTCATGAACTATTCAGTTTGCTTTACTATTTGTGTTTTCCAATAATGAGAATCAAAAAATCATTCCGAAGACGTCCAAAATGGATAAGCAAAGGAATAAATACTTGTTCAAAACGAAAACGATCTTTATTATGGCAATTTAGGAAGACAAAGAGGGAAGAAGATAAGAGTAGGTTTAAAATATACTCCACACGACTGAACAAAATAATTAAACAAACACAAAAGTGTCAAAACAATTTTTACATTAATACTGCATTGAATAAATCCAAAGCTAGCTGGGACATAATAAACAAAAGCAAGATAAACATCCCCAAAAAATACATAACGCAAATTAAAGTTGATGGAAAAATAATTACAAATCCCAATGAGATAGCTCATAAATTTAATAATTTTTACACTGACCAAGTTAGACCTTTGACATTTAATAAAAGTAGTGATAATAAATACAAATTGACTTGCACACAGAATAATTCAATATTTATAAATCCGATAACGCCACTTGACATATTTAAAATTATCCAATCTCTTAAAAATACTAACAGCACCCGATTTGACGGGATAACAACTAATGTATTAAAATACGTAAACAAGATTACATGTCCATTGCTTTGCCATATTTTTAATCTATGCATACAGCAAGGTTGCTTCCCCAGAATACTTAAAAAAACTATTGTTAAACCACTATTTAAAAAACTAGACAAGGATGACATGTTGTGTTATAGACCAATAGCTCTGATCCCGATATTCTCTAAGGTTCTAGAAAAAGTAATTTACAAAAGTTTATATATATTCTTTGAAAAGTATAATATTTTAGTGGACCAACAAATGGGATTCAGAAAAAATAAAAATATTAGCAAAGCAATTTTCAATTTTTTAGAAATGGTAACATAAAGTCTTGATGATAAAACACCTGTTTGTGCATTGTATGTACATGGATTTGACGAAAGCATTCGGCTATGTAAATTATGAAATACTTTTAAATAAACTTTACGCATATGGTATTAGAGGTAATGCATTAAATCTCATTAAATCGTATTTAAGTAATAGAAAACAAGCCACATCGATCACAAAATTCTGTTCGAAGAAAAAAGAAGAGACTGAACACATTTCGAATTATAGAGAACTCTCATACGGCGTACCACAAGGCAGCGTGTTAGGGCCTTAACTATTTTTAATTTATATTAATGATTTCCCAAAAGCAGTAAAATTCCCAATGATTCTTTTTGCAGACGACAGTAAGGCTATTTTTTGCAATAAATAATTACCCCTCATTAGACAAAGATCTGCTTTAATAAATATAGTAAGCTGGCTAAAGGCTAATAATCTGCTAATAAATTTAGAGAAAACAAATTATATGATATTTAGAAACAGAGCCAAACCACCTATAGATTTAAATATAACTCACTGTGGAATAATAACTAAAAAGAAGTAGAAGTAACAACATTTTTAGGTTTGAAAGTAGATTGTTATTTAAACTGGAAAGCACACGTGGAGACTGTCTGCATGAAACTAAATAAATTTTCATATATGTTACATATGCTCACAAAAATTGTTAGCCTATCTACTGTTGTGACAGCACACCACGCATACGTGGCATCTGCGCTAAGGTATGGCGTAATCTTTTGGGGCAACTCGACAGAACGGGAATCAGTATTTAAGGCTCAAAAAAAGTGTATTCGTGCAATATGTAGGCGGTAAACGGTGAATGAAAACATCGTGAGGAAACCTGCTTGCCTGAGAGATTTTCTCGATGGCGTGTGAATTCTGCCAACCCGCACTAGTCCAGCGTGGTGGACTATAGCCTAATCCCTCTCATTCTGAGAGGAGACCCGTGCCTAACAGTCGGACAGTATCATGGGTTGATTATGTTATGTGATATGTCCTTCTAGGGCGACCTCTTCCGATGAAGCGCAAGACTTGAAACTACTTTTGAACAAACGTTCAGAATCGATTACTGAATCGATTACAGTGGTTTTTAGTATGTGTTAATTTTTATCGAAAAGATAAATGCAATACCCGAAATTATGGCTCCAAGTGGGTCAAACAAATTGTTAATGTTTGCGTGTGCGTGTGCGCACCGATATCGTAGTCGTTTTGGACTAGTACGGCCACAAGTTTTGCTTTGAGTTGGTATAACTAATTTCATGAAAAAAATAAGCTTACGTGTCTCAAAATGACCTTAAACTCAAACTCAAATTTTTTATTTCAATTAGACCATATACAGGTACTTTTGAAATGTCAAAACTACATGCACGGTTCCAAATAGTAGGTCTTATGGAGAAGAGCCGGCAAGAAACTCCATAGATACTCTTTTAAATAAATAATGGATGTATACATATTTTTTATTCTATCAATGTGAGTATTGTGAAGTTTGATGTGAGTGATAAAAGTAGGTTACTCTCCAAAAGATAACATAACTGAATCCGGATTGACATGGCATGTAAGAGTTGACCAGTCCCGATAGACAGCACCCGTTCACGAGCATGACGTGTGTATCAGCGTTGTTCGACTCAACCAAGTTGTAGGGAATAAAACAACCCGACACACAACGCCACCATCAGCAGGACATTTAAGTGAGCATGACAGCCTCTAACTGCCAGAAAATCGAAAGGTTTTGTGATCGTAACATCAGTCTACACAATACTCATACTTCACAAATTATTGTTACCATAACGAATAAATTGTAGAATTTAAACCACTTGAAGAATGAACATGGCTTTATTCGTTAAAATTCGTATTAGATTGACTTGACATAAGTGATACATGACAGTAATAGAAATATAAAGTAATAAAGAATATAAAGCGGCCAGTTGCATATTACCACATTCTCCCCTGGTTAAGAAGAGACGTCATAGTCTCGAAGATATACAGGTGGCTGTCGCAATCGTCCTGAACGGCGGGGTGGGTCGACAATAGCTTCAACATTAGGGGCTCTTAACTCATTAAGTGGTTCATTATCATTAGGGAGGCTATCCTTAGAAGGACCGTCGGCATGAGTGAGACTATCTGAACCTTTAGAATCATAGAACTCGGCGGAAATCCAACTAGAGTCAGATTCTATGTTAGGTTCATCAATGTCAGTACCGGTGCAGTTACCTCCTGTGGGCGCTAAGTGTCTATTGGAGATGACTAATTCTCGGCCATTCTGTAATCTTACATGAGAATGTAGGGGGTTGGCTTCGATGAGCTCAACTTCTTCAACTATGGGATCGTATTTAAATAAGGACAAAAAAAAATACATGTCCAAAAATTGTAAATAATAAATAAAACATGTCACTTGGAAAAATAAAACATAGATTTTCATTATTGTAATTATGGCTGGATATTCTAATTGGCGTGTTTAAGAGGCGGACTGAATTTCTCTTACAAACGTAATACCGAAATAAATCGTGATTCAAACACAATTTAATCAAATTATGTTATTATTCGGATTCCGATACCATTAATCTAGGTCCCTAATCTACCATTTCGTCCAAAATACTTCATTTTTGATAACTTTACCAAGTTTGGAACGATTTTCCGATCTTTTATTTCCAGTAAAGTAGTAGTAGACGAAATAGTATCGTAGGAACCTAGATTAACGGTATCCAAATCTGAATAATAACATAATTTGATAGAATATTGTCTGGATTACGATTTATTTCGGTATTACGTTTTTGTGGGCAATTCAAGCTCCGCCTGACCCTTAATGCCTTGCGCTTATTCATTTACACCTTGTTGAATTAGATACCTAGATATTGTTGTTAAAATGTCAATTTCACCACGGTTACCTGCACATAATACAAGCTGGATAGTATCGACGTATCTACTATGGCTTCATACACGTCTGCCGATGCCGGATTAAAGTATTACACATCGTGGTTACGTTTAGAACACCGAATTTGTTGCGTTTTAATAGAGCAGGTTTTTTTGACTTTGAGGATTAGCTATGGAGTTTCTTGCCGGCTCTTCTCCATAACACCCGCTTTTTGGAACCATGCAACTAGGTTTGACTTTTCTAAAGTACCGCTGAAATGTGGAATGCGCTTCCCGAGTGTGTCTTCCCCGATAGATATAATCTGGGTGTTTTTAAATCACGAGTGAATCGGTTTCTTTTAAGCCAGCGCTCTCTATCGTAGATCCCGGCGTCGCGCCGATGTCTGTACATAAAACTTATATGGGGCGACTTTATTAGAGAAACAGAAGCCAAAATAATAATATTTCGATTTTTTTCTATCTGTATGTTTATACGCGCATCACGCAAAAACTACTGCATGGAATTGAATAAAGTTACCGATGTATTTCTAGAGGTCTAACTCAAAATCTGGTGCATGTTTCATCATGATACGCCGTCTAGAATCAGACTTATAGTATGTTACTTAAACTTAGATATAACTAAGAAATTTATGTTCTCGTTTCTTCTTGCAGGTATTTCCACAAATTTCTTCAATCCATAAACAAAATGGAGCACGCGGAGTTCCGTGTTAAAGGTAAGCATATTTTATAGTTATTTCCTATAAAATTCCTTAGATGCTAAATATTTTCTACGAATTTTAGAGACACTGTAAATAGCGTTTTATCCCGTGTGGAGAAGCGTTAGAATGCAAAACCTCACTGCTATTCAGATAGGCATCTTGTAAGAGGCGAGAAATATCTGACTTGCTCGGTGGTAGGACTTCTTGGGGTCTGAAGGTAGCTGGCGACTACCCTTACGTCGGAGTTTGTCGTAAAGCACCTTTGTGTTTTTACTTTTTTTTATGGGATAGGAGGGAAAACCAGCAGACGGATCGCCCGATGGTAAGCGATCACCGAAAATAGTTCCAAACTTGGCAAGTTATCAAAAATTACATTCGTTTACATTTATTTCCAGTGAAGTATTTTGGACGAATGGTAATGTAGGAACCTAGATTAACATTACCTGAATCCGACTGATAACACAATTTGATTAAATTGTGTTAGAATTACGATTTACTTTGGTATCACGTTTGTATGAAAAAATCGGTCCGCCGGGCTCTTAATACTAGGCAACGCATCAGCAATTCCTTTGATGTTGCAGTTGTCCATGTGTGGTGGTGACTACTTACTATCAGGTGGCTCGTCTGCTCGTTTTCCGACTTAATCAATACAAAAAAACTTACTTGCTGTGGCAATCCTTTTTTTATTTAATAAATCTTTCACATCTATGTAACTGCTTTATTCTCAGCAACTATGTCAAGCTTAATATTGTAATCGCGTTTTTTTTTAAAAAGAGTATCCATGGAGTTTCTTGCCGGCTCTTCGCCATAAGACCCACTTTTTGGAACCGTGCATCTAGTTTTGACTTTTACCTATTTTAGTGGTCTAATTGAAATATAACATTTTCGTGTCTTTGATTTTGAAAACCGGTAACCACATTCAGATCGCAAGTCCGACGCCCTAGCCATTAGGCTACCGCCCGGAATTGTAATTTGTCGATAAACCAAGTCAAGAGAGGTAAGGCATAGTGGAATTGAATAATTCCACTTACAATTGGAGCTGCTCGACTGGGAAAGTACCTCCACCTTGCAGAAAATCGTAGCCAATTAACATGCTATGTTGTGCCTCCGAGCTATATTGTGTTCCTAACGGTGAGCAAGGTCGCCAGAGCTCCGCGAGGAAGCGTTGTGTTGGCAGTGTGTTGGCAGTGTGGGTGACCGGTGGTGTTTTGTTACCGTCGCTGTCATGCATGGCAGAATGTCTCCTATGCTGTCCAACTATTCCTCCTTGATTGACAGGGTCGGCAAAGCACGAGTGATACACCTTGTGTTGCAAGCGTCCATAGGCTACAGTAAACCGTTTACCATCAGGCGGGCCGTATGCTTGTTTGCCACCTTAGTGGTATAAAAAAAATCCCCAAATGCACTTTGCTCGACCCAGAATCTCTAGCGTAGCAGTACAGTTTCTTCGCGTCGACTGATGGCTACCATTCAAACAGAATGCATCATAGATTAAGGTATCAGGGTCTCAATAGGGTTTCTTGTTTCAATGGCTAAACGTCATAGTCAAAAATTTTTGAAGCGTGAGGTTATTCAATTTTTATTCTAGCGATAGAGGACACGTACTTACACGGGTCGCGCGAATGTCCACGATTATGAATGTATGTTGAGTCAGCTAGAATAAGTTTGAAGCTAAAATTGTAAATATAAAATTTACTAGATAAAACAACATAACATACCATCACGCCTGTATTCCCTGAAGGGTTAGGCAGACTACGCTGTTATGTAAATGAGCAGTTATGTGTTTTTCTATGAAATTCACAGTAGCAGCTGAGAGTTTGGTTTTTTTATGGGATATGACAAACGAGCAACGGCTCGCCTGATGCTAAGCGATTACCGCCACCCATGGACACCCGCAACACCAGAGGATACACAAGTGCGTTGCCGGCCTTTTAAAAGGGGATTGGGCCTCCGGTAACCTCACTCACTCGGCGAAACACAATGTAAGCGTTGTTTAACGCCGGTCTTTTGTGAGGCCGTGGTATCACTCCGGTCGAGCCGGCCCATTCGTGCCAAAGCATGGCTCTCCCACATTTATGGAATTTGTGTCCGGTTAAGATTTAGATTAGATCCGTGCCCAGCAGGGGGACAATATAATGGGTGGATGTTGATGATGATGAATGGCAAAATGTGGGTGTACATTAGTACACCTTTGCCTAACGCTTCGGGGAATACAGGCTGGTATATTATGAAAAGTGTTTTGTGTTTTAAATTCAAAGTACAGTAGCAATCATTGATTAATAAGTATCCTTCGTTTTATTTGCATTCAAAGCGTAGGTAAATACATTTCACCCTACAATTATGTCACAATTATAAAGTATTCTGATCCTGATGTAATTACAGCAAAATACATAGATCTACTCATATAATTGTATTTTATTTTGTACGTTATCTGAATATTAATTAGGTTTTATTTCAATTGTCCAATGTCTTATTTAATTACATTTTCCATGGTGACTGGAATCGAAGCGAACTTTAAATTATATAAATTATATTTTTTACCTTTTAAAGACACTTTTACAAGTTTTCTATTTTGAAGTACTAGATGGCGCCGGCGTTTCCTAATGACTTTTTCTAATACATACATACATACAGTCACGCCTTTCTCTCACAGGGGTAGACAGAACTACAGACTGCCACTTGCTACGATTCTTGCATACTTCTTTTGCTTCTTCCACATTCATACATCTTCTCATACATACACTTTTTATTATTAATATTTTATGGTGTAGCGAAAATAGTATAAGTCTGGGCTCACCCCTGTATTGCATGGGTTTAAAACATATCAGCGAACTGTGTACATCACTAACCTCTGCCTAACCCATCGGGAATACAGGCATGATGGTTGCTATGTAACGTTAAGTTACTGTAAAATTTTAAAATACTGTTTCTACACTACCATCCAGCTTTATCTTACCCGGAATCGAACGCCGTATATCCAAGTCACAGTTTAATATTAGACCAATAAAATAAAATCAATGTTTCTACCCTCATTTAGGATTTGCAAGCAATGTTATTGAGTCATTCGATCCGGTTCGATCTGGCTCATACTGCTTTGAACCGGTTCATACCAGTTAGTGTAAATCCTTTTTATAGGCGTCTCTTTATTGATATCACTCGGTATTGCCTTTTGTTTAGAGCAAATGTACAGTGTAAAAAGATTATCGGCCTCAACAATCTTGTCGTCTTATTTGAAAACTTATGGTCATAGAGTTTAGATAAATTATTGAATAAGGAGTTATTATTCACAAAGGTTCTAGTATAGGTACATTCATAGTACACTGGTATGATTTTTAGGTCTCATTTAGTTAGTAGGAGGTGAGCCAATTGCCATTAAATGGATTATGGTGATAAAAGCAATTTTTAAAATGTTATTAAACCATCATAGGCATATTATGTTTGGTACCCAGGGACGGTGTCGCTACCACCGTATTGCCATTTCACTTTCCTCATCTTATAAAAAAAAATCTGTGAATTTTTATTCTTGTAAATTGAAAATGATTTTAAAAATACAACCGGATCTTGATACCTAATAATATCTTTACATGTTTGACAGGGTTTTCTTAAACATTGATTTATAAATAAATCCTTTTGAGATACGAATGAAACCGCGGGTTACAACTAGTAATACATGGGAGATTTTTAAGAAAAATAAAGGGGTCTTTTCAACAATAGAAACCAAAACATCTTTAGAATTTTTGTTTGTGTATCTGCCTATTTATTTTTAGGCCTATATATACGTTTGTAAGCGCATCACGCAAAAACTACTGCACGAAATTGGATACGGTTTTCGCAGTTATACTACTGGAGGTCTAACTTAAAATTTGGTGCATTTTACATCTTGATACGCCGCCTAGAAACTGAGTTGATTAGGTGTATTAATTCAAAACGCGTGCGCTTCGACGAATACCCTGTAGTTAATAAATCCTTTAGGAAGTAAGAAAGAAAAAAGATTTATGTGGTACAGCATAAAAATAATATTGTTAAAAAAACAAATAAATTCGTACAAAATAAACAAAAAACCGTCATAAAAAAGTATCTCACGGCTGTACCAAATGAGTTTCCAGATAAGCATGATGTCAAACACAGCAGAGTGCTTGACGCTGGTTTTCATCTGGAGCCCGTGCCCTGTACCTCCCCGTATATCAATCAGTACAGCAATGTCGATCCAAATTGTGTCAGTGTTGTGTGTGTGATTGAGTAAAGTTTTAAAATAAATGAAACTAATAATTATAATGAAGATGATAAACACAAATTAATTTACATTATACTGAAGAAATTTATAATTTTTAGAGAAGCAAGTGAATAAAAATAACAATGCCTTCATTCTTTTCCTATCAATCTGTACAAAGAACGGTGTGATTGGAAAGAGCCGGACAATCGGACACTTGTGTCCGGACAACACTCAAAGAGACTTTAATTGTATACTTTTCATGTGACACACATGTAATTTATTTTTCTATTACACTACAGAGTCTAGGAAATACTTTGAAAAAAAAAACTATCGCACGTATTCCCCGAAGGGTTAGGCAGAGGTGTACTAATGCACACTCACAGTTCGTTAAAGTTCCATGTAATAGGAGCGAGCCCGAGCTGCTATTGATAATTTCATAGAAAAACCCAATAACACTTTGCTCGACCGAGGAATCGAACCCAAGACCTCTAGCGTAGCAGTGACTCTCAGGGACACTGAGCTAACGAGACAGTTAACATACAATTATACTGTTTTAAGTTATCTTTATACATTATCTTTACTTACATATTATAAAACAAAGTCCCCACTCGGCGCGTTTGTCTGTCAGTCTATTTGCGATAAAATCAAAAAGTACTGAATGGATTGTCATGCGGCTTTCACCAACAGACAGAGTGATTCATGAGGATGGTTTTGAGCTATTAAACATCATGCTAAGACCTTAAAGAACTGAGCAAAGCGGGTCAAACCACGGGAGAAAGGTAGTAAACTCCTAATTATCTTGTAATAACCCAATTACTATCCCGTAGATGGGCTCGGGACTCCTCTCTGATTGATAGAAGTTACACTATTAGTCCGGACATAGGCTGTCGAGAAAATCTTCCACACTGATCTCCTACTCATCATTATAAATATCCAAAATCCTTTCTTTTTATTGTCTAGCCAAGGAGATGGTGGACTACATAGCGGATTACTTGGAGAATATTCGGGACCGTCGCGTGTATCCCAGCGTGCAGCCAGGTTACCTCCACAAGCTGCTGCCGAAAGAAGCGCCTGAGAATCCTGAGCAATGGGATGCCATCTTCAAGGACGTTGATGAGCATATTATGCCAGGAGTGAGTGTTTATTTATTTATAGAATATTGACAGTCCATTACGGCTGAGCGCTCACCTGAGCCCGCCAATTTCAAATTTCATGTTCATTCTAGTGTCATGGCAATAGTAATGAGGGCTACCGTCGCTCACCAGATGGCGTCACTGGCGAGTAAGGTCCTGAAGTTAACTTTTAAAGTTTGTTATTACTTATTACGCGCGTGAAAACGAAGTAATACATTTAAATCATAAATTGAATAGTATAAAATCGTTCCGTTTCGTCTCCGAAAGATAAAACTGTCAGAAACGCCGACACAAAGCCAGAGAATCATGGTGTCCCAATCTAAACATAATAGTTATTTTAGTAAAGGAAAAATTCAATCGCGGGCAGGATTCGAACCTGCGTCTCCTGGTTGGATACACTAGACGCCGCGGGCCTGATTGAAATTTGCCTTCACATTCTGAATTTCGAACCTGCGTCTCCTGGTTGGTTGGTTGTATCTAACCAGGAGACGCAGGTTCAAATCCTGCCCGCGATTGAATTTCTCCTATACTAAAATAACTTTATAATCTTAGCATGGAAAATGCAAAAAAATCACAAAAGAAAGACAGACATAATAATATCAGAATATGTGAGTGATACAATGCAGGACAATGTCTGAAATGGCCTTTTGAAGAAAGAGCCACAGCGGCTTTGAGTAGACCAGTCCAAGCTGACGCCACGTATGTATCAGTCATTGTGTAGCTTGGCCATATTATAGAGAGCTCAACAACCCGTCACACGACGATACCTTTATTATTCTTTCTTTCTTGTTTCTTCCTTCCTTTCTTTTTTCGTTATTCCTTTGTTTCTTCTTCCTTTCTTAACAGCGTAATTATAAATTAGCTATAAAGAGACACAATCATAGTGAAAATATACAATTTCATTTAAATCTCTTACTTTTGTGACGTTAACTATTTTTCTTTTTCTCTAGCTTGTCCATTGGCAGAGTCCTCATATGCACGCCTACTTTCCGGCTCTGACGTCATATCCGTCCATCATGGGAGAAATGCTGTCCAGCGCTCTAAATGTGCTCTGCTTTACTTGGGTAAGGTCGTTTTTAAGATAATATTTGTAGAATGATCCAAAAATCCCATCGAAACGCTTTAAGTCCACTTTTGTATCTTTTGGAATGCGCTTCCCGAGTGGGTCTTCCCCGAATACAATCTGGGTGTATTTAAATCACGAGTGAATCGGTTTCTTCTAGGCAAGCGCGCTCCATCGTAGATCTCAGTGTTGTTTAACGTCAGGCAAACTGGTGGTCAAGCGTAAGCCTATCAAGAATAAAAAACTAGACCACTTAATGTGAGTGACACAATGTCAAAAATTGCGTTGTGAGGAAAGAACCATAGCAAATTTGAGTAGACCAGTCCCATCTGACGGCACGCATGTATCATTATGATGTATTAACTTCATTAATTCCTTTCTCGTTCAGGCATCTTCCCCAGCTGGTACGGAGCTGGAAACCATAGCTATGAACTGGCTGGGTAAGCTACTGGGTCTCCCTGAATGCTTCCTCAATGAGAAGAACGATAGTCCCGGTGGAGGAGTTATACAGGTAAGTCATTTTTGTGCTATAATTGATCTGAAGAGTACAGTACCCAGAGCTAGACTTAAAAAAAGAGTGTCTATACAGTTTCTTGCCGGCTCTTCTCTATAAGACCCACTTTTTGGAACCGGATATCTTTCGAATATTCTTCCACCTTAAGATCAAGGCCGTAGCCGGGAATTGATTTCTGGGGAGTGGGGGGTTCGTAAGGGGGGTTAATTTTGTGCCACAGACAATTCTACTATGTAGTTTTAATTATACTAGCTGATTTAGGGGAGGGAGGAGGACCAATCTAATATACCACTGCACTCCCACAACAACGACCCTTCTATGCAACTCCAACAGTATCTGTGGAGTTTCTTGCCTTTCTTCTCAATAGAACCTACTTTTTTGGGACCGTGCAACTAGTTTCGACTTTTTTAGTGGTCTAATTTGATTTTGACTAGATGTAACGTTTCTATACGTTACATCTAGTCAAAGTCAAAGTCAAAGTCAAATGTTCCAATACTACTAATTAACTACTAATGTCCAGATCACCAATTTTCCCTGCTCCCTATCATAATTCTCTGTTCTTCCCCGTCTAGACAACAGCAAGCGAGGCAACTCTGGTGAGCTTGCTGGCAGCTCGCACCAGAGCGTTGATGGAGCTCTCTAAGCTCAACCCCGAGGTGCAGTCAGCCGAAATGCTTGGGCACCTTATCTGCTACTGTTCCGACCAGGCGCATTCTTCCGTGGAGAAAGCTGGACTCATTGGTAAGTTGACATAAGATACAAGACAAGTGGAACTACCTTTACCCGACTGCGCTAGAAAGAGGGTTATGTTTTTCGAGTGTATGTATGTAGGATCTTGCCACTGTTATAGCAAGTGGAGTTCTATAGTGTACACAAATCAATGTTACCTCGTAAAACTAGTTATCTAATCGATATTTATTATAAATCGATTCTTATTCGCATTAAGCGGAAAAAATAGCTGGACGGGTGGAAACTTTCTCATTATACGTACATCGTAAAATATATACTTATCAGAATACTAAAAACATCGTTTAAAGGCAAGAATGTACAATTGTACAGTCAAGGTCTAAAAATTGTTGCCAACCACAAAATTGTTAATTTAAATTAATTCTACAGTACCTGTATGCTGTAGAATTTCTTCAATCGATTTTCAATTATAATCTCCAAATGATAGAGTGTATTATCCATTGGAATATAAATGAAGAATTTCAAAATAACAAAATCAAGGGCTTGTGTCAGCCATGAAATTTTGCAAAGGCATGTCAAGCCAATTATTCAATATTGACTGGATACAATTTTGATTAAATTTTAAGGAAAACGAAAAATCCAACTGTTTACTTACATGATGGAAAATAATTGTTTTTACCGACTTCGAATACAGAGGAGGTTGTCTATTACGATGATTCAATACGACCAATACGAAAAGGCGCTTTAACTTGCTGCACGAGGCACCGCTGACGCAGACACTCCGCACTTTCAACCTTTTAAGCAATGATATATACATATTCTGGTGTGCTCTGAGTGACATTTTTTAATAAGAAAACATTTAATTTTTTGTTGAATATATGGATTTTGGTTTCTTTTTTAATTTCTTGTGGTAATTTGTTGTATATTCGTATTGCCATGTATTGTGGACTTTCATTTAATATTTTTAATCTTGATGGTGGTAGATAAAGTCGATATTTGTATTATTCGATTTGGATTTATAATGGGGTTCCAAGCAGGTGGTAAGACCCAGCCATCTTCTCTATTGAAATTTGGATGTTTTTTTAATTTCAATAGCCTCGCGGATCATCCTGGTAAGGAATCGGTTTTCTTTTGCGAGGAATTGTGGTTTATCAAATCTGATGTAGTGCTAGGCCTTGTCTAGAGTATGTTAGCAAACGGCTGACTTCTTGAAACGGCGGTGTTTGACATCAGCGATGTGTTTTTTTACGCGGGTCCCTATGCTTCTTTTAGTTTGGCTTATGTGAGAGAGACCGCAATCACAATCTAGCTTGTATACTCCTGCATCATGCAGAGGTATATGCCACTTGACAGGTGGTAGGAACTGACTAATATTCTTCAGCGGCTTGAAGTATGTTTTGATTGAAGCTCGCTTCAAGATATAGCCAATCTTGTCTGTGACTCCTCTTACATATGGTAGTATAGAAGGTAGGCGTTCGACTGTGGTACGTTTCATGCTGTAAAGCTTAATATTGTAAATATGTTTAAAAAAAAAACAACAGCAGATGCAAACAAATAAAAAAGGTAGATGCTTATGATGGTGACTGGTTTTCTGTGCAGGTCTTGTGCGTATGCGATACATCGAGTCTGATGAGCACCAGAGCATGCGAGGAGATCAGCTCGAGAAGGCCATCGCCAGCGACAAGGAGAAAGGACTTGTTCCATTTTGGGTAAGTTCTAACATAGTAAAGAATTTTCTTTTTTACTTATTCTTAAGTTAAAAGGCCCCGGATTGAATGACAAGAAATATTTATAGTTAATGCCAAATACAAAAAGAAATTGCATGTCTCATTAGTCTAGTGGTTCTAAATGCGACAGCTACCTAAGCGGTCCTGGGGTTGATTCCCAGATCAGGGTCATAGGCTCATCCCACGGGGAATACAGGCGTGATGGTATGCTGTATTTGTACTTATCGGGAAGAACACATGGTTTGACCCTGAAAAAGTAAAGCAAATTTTTTTTATAAGCAATAGATCGATCTGCAGCAGGATTCGATTCGCGTCCTCAATCGCTACCAATTACGGTAAGATTAATCCGGTGTAGACATGATATGTGTTTAGTTTTGTCGACTTTTACAAAACGCATTTCTTCCTAAAATGCGGAGAGAGTTATGTCATATCCCAGCGGGCAAAACATTACTATCCATCACAAATATTAATAACAATTTTCTTAAGACATTTGCATAATAACTAATTTCGCTAAAACGATAGAAATATGAGAGAATCCTTTTAAATAAATAGATTCATTATTTGAAGATTAGTTAGTCTCATTTTTAAGTCCCACTGGCCCCACTGGGACCAATTTGTGATGTCCCACGGATTGCACGGAAGCTGCTTAAGACTTTAAAATCTGGGCCAAGTTATAAGGGATAGCGGTTAAAGAAGCTCGCTCCCGCTTTTATGCTTTGTTTGAAAAAAGGTTTTCAAATGGAATTCGATGTATTTTAAACAATTTTAGTTTTATTTAAATCACGAACGAATAGGTTTATTTTAGGCTACCGTGCGTGGAGCTTGCCTATTGTTAAGATCAGGTGATCTCAAACGCAAGCCTATTCAATATAATAAGAAGTAAAATAGATAAAATATTATAAAAAACCAGCTAATCAAAGAAATATATCCTACATAATAAAATAATTCGTGATTAAAGTATAATTTTAATAAAATACAAGTAATCTAGAAAAGGGCAACAAAATTAGTTAGAAGTCTCCAAAACACTCACGCCTTTCTCCCACAAGGGTAAGCAGAAACTATAGACGGCTACTTGCTACGATTTTTGCATATTTCTTTAACTTCACTCACACATTTTCTCATACATACGCACCGGTTGCCTGTACTACGCAACTGATACTATTGAAGGACCTCGCTAATAAGATCAGTATTTATAACTACCTGCTACTATATTATGGGACATTTATCATACCGACGAACAGGGGGTACATAAGTACACCTTCTGTCTTAACTTACATGACACTACTTATGATATTTTAATAAAGAGGGATTTAAAGAAAAAAAATATTATACTGGTTTCTGACACTTACGCGAATATTAGACGTTGAAATAAAACTACTTTTTACGGATTTTATCGCGTTGTATTGATATTATTTAAGTCCCGACGTTTCGGATCCTTTACAACATTCATGGTCACGGGTACACTAAGTTGTTGGACGTCTTAATGTTGCAATTACTAACAGCTACCTTACATTTTTGTTACTTATTGGCGATCCGATTCACGCAGAACGAGCTCACCGTATCCTTCGGTCTTGCAGTTTTAGGCATGTATTTTGATTTAATGGAATCTATCGGAGGAATCGGTTTTCTTTTGCGTGACCATGGATGCTGTAAAGAATCCGAAACGTCGGGAATTATAGTATAATATCAATACAATGCGATAAAATCCGTAAAAAATAGTTTTATTTCAAAAAGTACTATGTCAAATTGTTAAATTTCTTATAACTTGAACCATAAAATAGACAATATTGTCTCGAGTTTACTTGAAGACTCTCTAATCTTGTTGAGTTATTAATATATTAATAACAATAACATTTCAGTATCTTTTACTTTATATTTCCTTGGCTTTTACATAATATTTCAAGAATTAAAATAAAAAAGATAGCGGGTTTTGGGACTCTGGGGATTGTGCCATGCATGAGATTAATCATTTTACGTGGTAGAGTCATGCTTCGGCACGAATGGGCCAGCTCGACCGGAGTGATACCACCGCCTCACAGAAAACCGGCGTTAAACAACGCTTACGTTGTGTTTCGCCGAGTGAATGAGGTTACCGGAGGCCCAATCCCCTTTTAAAAGGTCGGCAACGCACTTAAGACTCGTCTGGTGTTTGGGGGTGTCCATGGGTGACGGGAATCGCTTACCAATCGTTTTTTTTTGTGTAAGTTTTTGTTCAAATTCTGTTATTTGCTTATATGTGATTGGATAGGTCTTTAAATAGGTATTATGTTTTGTAGGTGCATTTAAAAAAAACTGAATTTTGCTCCTAAAATTTGCTGCGTCTCCCTTCCGATAGTAATTTGATCTATTTACAAATTTACGAAACATTATCATCATAGTCGAGTTAAATCGATGAGTACTTCATAAAACGTGTAGATAATTATTTCCACGTGGAGATTGAAGTGTGGGACTAAATTGTACACAGATATTGTTTTACTAGATATACTCTATTGGGTGTAGGTATTTTTCGGTAGGTACTATGGGGACGGCGTTAGCTCCAGATTTTTTTTTTATTCGTGATAGGCTTACGCTTGATCGCCAATTCGCCCGATGTCAAGCGATACTGCGATCCACGATGGAGCGCGCTTGCCTAGAAGAAACCGATTCACTCGTGATTTATAGAAACCCAGATTATATCCATCAGGGAAGACCCACTCGGGAAGTGCATTCCATATTTCAGCAGTACGCATTATAAAAGTGGACTTAAAGCGTTTCGTTCGGGTTTTTGGAATGTCCACCGTGAATCGATGACGCTTTTTCGTGCTTTTGGTCGTCCGATCGTGGAACGGGCTAGGGCGAATAAGATCGTGGAGATCGTGGATGCACTCTCCGAAAGATTCTCTCAGGGATCACTTTTTAAACGAAATTCAGATTTAGTAGCACAAATTAGAGTTTTTTTTTATTGATAGTCAATTAACGAATGAATACCAATTTTTCTGCAATTCACTTTCAAAACAGTTCTACGAATATTTCAAATTTCTGCCATTTATTCCTTTTATAAAATTCCAACTTGATGAGACGTCACCTCTATGCGGCAACCTCTACAGTACCTACCTCCTAGATGGGATTAATTTTGATTAGTAAAATAGAAAAAATATGATACTGCATTTCCATAGATTTTCTTCTATCATCTTTTTGTGATTTTTGTTTGCATTTTCCATGCTAATTATAAAGTTATTTATTTTAGTAAATAAACGTCACCTTATGACTTAAATTCATAATGTGAAGGCAACATTTCAATTAGGCGGGTGGGGTTCGCGGTGGCTTAGAGGTCAGAGCGTCTGGTGTATCTAATCAGGAGATGCAGGTTCGAATCCTGCCCGCGGTTGAATTTTTCCTTTACTAAAATAAATAATTTCTTCTATCATATTCAGTTTTCTGTTGAGAGCCTTTTAATATTCTGATTAACCAATCTGCGTGGTCAGTCTCTACATGACCATTCTTAACTCATCGAGATCCCTCAGTTTCTCGGAGACCACGTAAAACCGCCGGTACCGGATATCATACGAATAACAATGGATAGTGGTAATCGGAAATTGGGAACTTAATAAAATTCTTCGGGGGTTGCATTTAGTTCTACGGGAAGCATTTTAATTAAAATTGCGAAGAGAGATAGGAATGACAGCCCCGATGGATTTTCTTGGATTTGCAAGTTAAGGTAACTGAATATGTGTAGTCTTTTTCAATTACATATGTCGTGGGTTTAGTTCAAAACATTCTATTTTGAATTTTATTAATAAGTGTTTTAAGGGTCCGGCAGAGCTTGAATTGCCTCCAAAAACCGAAATAAATCGTAATCCAGACAATATTCTATCAAATTATGTTATTATTCGGATTTGGATACTACGGTACTATTTCGTTTATTAATACTTCACTGGAATTAAAAACCGGAATATCGTTCCAAAATTGGTAAAGTTATCAAAAATTACATTTATTTCTAGTGAAATATTTTGGATGAAATGGTAACGTAGGAACCTAGATTAACGGTATCGGAATCCGAACAGTAACAGAATTTGATTAAATTGTGTTTGAATTACGATTTATTTCGGTATTACGTTTGTAAGAGAAATTCGGTCCGCCGGACTCTTAATTACTTTAAAATTTTTGCAAGTGTTGTGCTACTGAGAATTTCGAATGTCGTAACTCATACTCACTCAAACTCGCTTGAGACTACTAGACTTATAAGGTAGGATGTCACTTCTAGTATCCTGCTATATCTGTAACTACTTATTTAGAAGGCTCGGCACTTGAGCTGTGATCATATATTAATACACCCGTCTCTAAACGATCGCGTCGATAAGTGCATCATAATTACCTTGTAAGTGTGATTAAATCCTTACTAATGTTATAAACGTGAAAGTTTGTGAGTATGGATGTTTGTTACTCTTTCCAGGCTTGCTCTTGAAAACAATACAATACCAATCCAAACGTGATCCGATTCCAATGTCAATTTGGCTGTCGGGCGATTTCGTACTCTTGAGCACAAATCCGTTAACCTTGTATCGGCGTCCCTGTTTGGTCAATGGTTGGGTCGTTTCCCTATCCTATTTAGTTCACTCAATCACCGCGTCATATTGAAACAATTTGGCCCTAGTCTCGGATTCAAGAGTACGAAACTTAACGAAACGGCACAATTCCAATGTCGATGGATCGGAATTGAGTTCAAGAGTAAGACCCCAGAACGGCTGAACCGATCTGGATAAAATTTGATACACATAAATGGCGCATATAGCCTGGAATAACATATAGCTTTTGACGACACGTTTGGCGAAGCGGCTGAGCGATCGGCTTCTGCGTCACGTGTTGTGGGTTCGATCCCCACACGGAGCAAATACTTGTATGTTCTACAGATAGTTGCTCCGGGTCTGGGCGTTTGTGTATGTGAGAATTTGTGTTTGTAAATGCACCCACGATACCTACAGGAGAAAATCCTAGTGTAGGGCAACGTTTAAAAAAAAAATAGCTACTTTTTATCCAGGTTGGACCCAGTCCTGAAGTCCACGCAGACAAAGTCGCGGGCATAAGCTAGTTACGTATATATTCGTTGCTAAGCAACGCGTATTACGTAGCGTAAGTCCGATCGGCAGAGCTGTCATGGAATGTGAACCCGGGTCCCATAGCCTCAACTATAGGGCAAGGGAATAAAACATGAAAAGTCTTACATACCCGTAGATACGTACATACGGTAGATAGTATTTTATTTTAAAAAACGTTGCACCACACTAAGATTTTCTCCTGTATCGTGGGTGCGTTTACAAACACAAATTCTCACATACACAAACGCCCAAACCCGGAACAATTACCTGTTGATCATACAAATATTTGCTCCGTGTGGGGATGGAACCCACAACACGTGGCGCAGAAGCCGACCGCTCAGCCACTACGCAAAACGAGTCGTCAACGTTATTTTATAAAAGTCTGCCTTCATAGTAAATATTTTTGTCCAGGTTTGCGCCACCCTTGGTACCACAGGGTCGGTGGCCTTCGACAATCTCCGGGAGATAGGGACTGTCTGCGAGAAGCATGGCGCTTGGCTGCACGTTGACGCCGCGTACGCAGGCAGTGCATTCACATGTCCCGAGTACAGGTAAGCTTCGGCGACAAGATTTCCGCATTGACCACAAGGGGCCATCCCGACAAACGGAGGAGGGGAAAAGAGAAGTGTAATATTATAAAAAATGATAAAATGATATTGATTTCTGTAAATAGATCCTTTAAGAATACTTTTACAAGTTGATGTTTTAAATTTTTATAACTAGATGGCGCCGGCATTTCCTAACTGACGACCTCTGAGAATAAATGCCGAAACAAACTTAGAGAATCATGGTCTCTTTTAAAGTCCAGACAGTAGTCGTAGTATTATCAGATCTGATGTGAGTGTTACGATGTAGGGCAATATCTGAACAGGCCTTTTGAAGAAAGAACCATAGCAGCTTTGAGTTGACCTGTCCTAACTGACGGCACGCATACATCAGTCATCGTGTAGCTCAACCATTATTTAGGGAGCTGAACGACCCGTCGCACTACGATCAGCAAGACATTTGCGTAGGTCATATAAAATACTCAAAACTGTATCGTGTACCTATTGTGTAACAAGGCGTACGAGGGGTCATCAGCATTGTGATGTCACATATAAATAATTTATTTTTTACTAACGACCCGCCCGCGGTTTCACCCGCGTTGCCCCATTCCTAAGAGTCGTAGCATAATGTTAAATAGCTTAACACCTTCCTCTTGAATCACTCTATCTATTAAAAAAAACCGCTTCAAAATCCGTTGCTTAGTTTTAAAGATTTAAGCATACATAGGGACGGACAGACAGCGACAGTGACTTTGTTTTATACTATGTAGTGATTTATTGCGGTAAAAGAAACATACAGTACTATTATTACGATAGAAGAGGAAATAATAATGTTAGCAATATCACCAATTAAGTTTCTAAAAATTAAGTTAAGTTGCACTTGACGGTAAGTTACAGTTAAACTTCATAAGAAAGTTAAAATAACAATAAACTAAATTATGTAACAAAGATAACAGTTAACACTTAACATATACACGACGGACGAAGCAAAATGTGTGATGTGTACTAGGGGGTATCACAAATGTGTAACGATGTGTCACATGTAGTAAAAAAATGCAGAGGTGTACTAAAAAAAGTTTATTTTAAAATGAGTTCAATACATCTTACTTATATTATTTTACAATTCAATTGAGCATAATTTTTCATATATATATATATATATATATATATATATATATATAACCTAACCTAACTTTTAAACTATCGCGTTGCATATTAATATAGAAAACGAAACAGGTATTAACGCGCTATAAATACCTTTAATTTTGCTTGACGTTTCGACCAGGTTGCACTGATCGTGGTCACAATTTTCGTTTTCTATATATATATATGCTAGTCAAAACAAAATAGGGCCCACTTGGTTTTTATCATCGAAAATTAAAACTGTCTCGCCACTTGAGGGTAAGAATTAAACAAAATTTGTTTAAAAGAATGATAAGAACTCATAAACTTCTAAGTGTTACGGTAAAACACTTGAACTTGCCCATAAATAAGTTTGAAGTAACATGCCAACACTTTTTGTGAATAAATCGTGGTGGGCCCTATTTTGTTTTGAGTAGTTTATATATATATATGCCTGAACTAGGTTGAACCTGTATATGTTTAGGTCCCATGTTTTATGGCGCGAGTCTATTGCCATTAACTGGGCACAAATTCCAGACTCCGAGCTGCTACTTATCATGTAAAACCCATTAACACTTTGCTCGACCTGGCAATCGATCACCAAATTCGTGGGACGTAAATTACGGTTGGCATTCTGGATGACTGGTGTTTGATTTGTTAAAAAATTGAACAATGTAATTCGTATACTGAAAAAGTAATTTAAACCGAGTAATAAATTACTAAGATAATTTTAAGCTTTTAAAGAACTGAGAAATAGATCTGTCCCTTTCCCGCAAAATAAATACGAGTCTAGAATTTGAATGGCGCATGCACGATTTGACGTCACAACTTGCTAGTACGTTCTCTTTCTAGCGTAAAATAAAAATGCTTATAACTTCCTTATAGACACTGGCTGGATGGAGTGGAGTTGGCTGATTCCTTCGCCTTCAACCCATCCAAATGGCTGATGGTTAACTTTGACTGTACTGCTATGTGGTAAGAATAAATGTATACTGGTTTCTGACGTTTACACGAAAATTAGACATTGCAATAAAATCATTTTTTACGGATTTTATCACTTATGATGGTCACTTAAATGTATAATTTCAAGAAAATATATATAATAATAATAATTTTGATACCTACTTAAAGAAAAAACTTACAAGACACATATACACACAAAGAAAAAAAAATTGAAAGCGGCGGTAGCCTAATGATCTAGGGCGTTGGACTTGTGATCATGTAGTTGCCGGTTCGTAATTCAACCATTGCACTAGGTACCGAGATGAATTATTATTATTATTTATCTTACGACCCACATTGCTTAGTATTGCTAAGTAAGCTTAAAAATGACAAAACACTATCATTTAACAAAAAGTTAAACCGCTTTCAAAAACTTAAAAAATAATGTTATGTGCAAAATAGTTTCGGAAGTCGGTGTCATTGATCGGATTTATTGATTTCGCCACCGACTTCAGAAACTTTTTTGCACATAACATTATATTTTATGTTTTTGAAGTTATTTTATGTTAATGATATTTACACGATAAAATCCGTAAACAGGTTTTATTTTAACTACTCGTACTTTTATTAGTAGAAAATAATCGATATGTGTGTACTATCGATAGTTTTTTGTATCGGGATATCTTTACGCTAAATACACCCTATAGGTATAATATTATCTTGTTGTTCTCTTTGTTTTTAGGGTAAAAGACAGCACTGCTCTTCACAAGACCTTCAATGTAAACCCTATTTACTTGAGACACGAGAATTCTGGTAATTATTTTTTAAGGATTAAGTCGGCGAACGAGCTGACGAGCCACTTAGTGGTAAGTAGTCATCGTCGCCCATGGACACCTGCAACACCAGACGAGTTGCTGATGCGTTGCCGATCTTTAAAAGCCCCTACGGACTGCAGACTGCCAGATCAGTAGCAACCGAGGGGAACTGGCTCTTACGTGCAAAAGTCGAAACACACACCAAGTTACTTTACGACAGACTCCGGCGTAAGGGTGGTCGCCAGCCAGTCAGACTCCAAGAGATCCTACCACCGAGCAAGTCAGATATTTTCACGCCTCTTACGGGATGCCTATCTGAAGGGGGTATATCGTCCCCAAACGGGGTATTTGTTTTTCTTTACTAAAGTTTTTTCTTAATTGAATTAAGTCTTAATAATTTTAATTTTTGTTACAGGAAAAGCGATTGATTACATGGTACGTTACATAATTCTAATTAACTAAGATCTACTTACTTATATTTACGAAACAGGATAACATAGGTCTCTACTCAGAATTAAAGGAATTAGGCTATAGTCCACCACGCTGGCCTAATGCGGGTTGGCAGACTTCACAAGCCTTTGAGAAAATCTGTCAGGCATGCAGGTGTCCTCACGATGTTTTCCTTCACCGTTCACTGTAGGCTTGTATTAGATTGTACGGCATATACGCCAGGAGTTGTGGATTCGATTCCCACATTCGTTCCCGATCTAATCGTTTGTCTATGTAAGAATGTGTTTAAAATCACAACCACCATACAGAAGAAAATCCTAGTGTTTTTTTTATTTAAAGAAATCTTTACCGATATTTCACAATAGGTTGGCGACAAACAAACATACATAAAGAAAAGACCTCTGAGGAAGATAAACAATAATTTGAAAGGCACAGACCAATCTACTATTACATTAAATGGTGACAATACCAAGATTAATGAAGAAATAATAAGTATAAATAATAAACCAAAACATGAGAAAGATATTAACGGCAATGTGCCAAATGGTGATTTATATGACGATGAAGATGAAGATATAAACCTACATGGTTATAACAAAATATCACCAGGATGCGGTAAAAAAATTCAACTGGAGGATCCCGATAAGAGAGAACTTCTTGTAAGAATTTTATACGGTGATGGTTTGCTGGTGATGGTGGTAGTTTTGCTGGTGGGATGTTGCTGATTTTTTTAAGTGATCTAGTAATTGAAGCTTCCTAACATTACACGTTATTCCAATCGATCTAACCAGTGCATTGTAACAGAAGTAATCAAGATGTAACAGTGTAGGTAGCAGGCAGTTTTTGTAGTAAAAACTGCTGTAGAGATTGTCTGGGGTGGTACCAACACATTGCCAAAAAATGTGCTAGCATTATCGTGTTCCAGTTTGAAGAATAATGTAGCCAGAGAAATTACTGAGCATCAATATGACACAGTGCTAGTAATACTGCTGGTGTTGCTGGCGTCTATAGGCTGTAGTTGCTGCTTACTATCATGTGGCCCGTATTTTTTTTATGGGATAGGAGGGCAAACTAGACGGAGACGGATCGCCTGATGGTAAGCGATTACCGCTGCCCATAGACACCACTTGTGACACCAGAGTAGTCACAAGTTCGTTGCCGATCTTTTAAAAGGGGAATGGGCTTCCGGTAACCTCACTCTCTCGGCGAAACACAACGTAAGCGTTGTTTAACGCCGGTTTTCTGGGGTCCATATGCTTGTTTGTTATCTTAATACGTGCAGCTAAACAAGGCACATTGATCAAATACTCTGGAATCAATTCATATAATGATCATTAACAATTTTATGATACCTATGGACCACAATACTATGAATTATAAAAACGGCGTTTTTAGCAGAGTGACTGTACATATACGAGTACTATGCTTGTCTCAGCTGTCTTAATCATTGAATTTCATTATTTTATCTAAATCGTAATCCAAAATTTGACTAATTAGCAAATTAATTACTTTTAATTTTAGTTGATTATAGTGTTTTCATGGAAAAATAAAGACTGATCAATCTCAATTTAGCGTGCTGGGTGGAATATGCGTCTAGAATAATATAAATCGACTCAATTACTAATATTAGGTTTAATATATAAAGAAATTTGTTCTTTCAATAATGTGTTTGCTCTTGTAGCACTGGCAAATACCGCTGAGCCGTCGCTTCAGGGCGCTGAAGTTGTGGTTCGTGCTTCGTAATTATGGAGTTTCAGGAATACAAAAACATATTCGTGAAGTAAGTAAACATTGATAAGCTTTTCAGTAGAAACGCATTCAAAGATCTCTTGGAAACTAAACAGGAATTTTCTTTACGATTCCCGGACATACACGTGTCATCAATACCATCAACTAGTTTATGTGGAGCTCTAAGTTTATGAATAGCCTATACAATGCGAGGTCAGCTTATACTGGAAATTTAATTGCACGGTAGGCATATACCTATATTCACTTTTGACTTTTTTATTACAGGGAGTTCGTTTGGCGCAAAAGTTTGAAGCGTTGGTACATGCTGATCAGCGTTTTGAAATACCTCAACCGAGAAACTTGGGTTTGTTTTCTTATTTGCGTGGAATCTACAGGCAGGCTATTTCTTTTTTGGAATTAGACCTGTCAGTCTCGCCTTTTATTGCTTTGGAATACCTTAGGTATAAGGCTAGTGGTCTACACCATGTACAGTGGCGACCAAAAGTCGATAGGCTATCTCACAACGCAATAGCTTGACGTTTAGTTTAACTTACGACCTTCTGTTCATTGTCGTTAACAAGTGACACGCACTGGCTGTATCGAGCTCGCTTGTACTGTTCAAAGCAATGTAATCCTTAGCGTGCTTATGGACTTTTGAGCGTTTACTGTATAATCAAATAATCAGCTATCATAAAAGCAACTAAAACTTCTTACCCACAGATATCTTCTCAGATTTCCTAACATAAACTAGGTACTATTCTGCGAACGCCATATCTAGCCACCGTATGGGCTATATTTGCTTGCAGCCTCGGCTACTATACCAGTGCTTAACTACGCTTAACAACCAATAGCTTCGTCCTTTTTATGAAGTCAAAATCGTATCTAATCGTATAAACAAAAGCAAAATTTGTAATAAAACTACTTTTTATGGATTTTATCACATCATATTTATATTATGTAATTCCTAAAAGACAACACCACCGTGTGCATGGGATTTTGTTTTCAAAATGGCTATGGAGTACCTACTTATGTTAAAAAAAAACATGTTTTTTAAAAATATTCATGAAATTAAACCTAAAATGAAGTTTGAAATTCGCGATTATCGTGTCCTATTAGCCGCAATTACCCCAAAATCTAGCGAATTTCCTCGATCCCTAACAATACCTTGACTGGTTGGACAGGGTCTTCTTAACATATTGTATAAGCATTCTTGTATCCAGGAATGGTAGCCTTCCGGCTGAAGGGAGACAACGCGTTGACGGAGCGCCTCCTCAAGCGTCTGAACGCGCGTGGCTACATCCACGCCGTCCCCGCTTGCTTCAAAGGCATTTACGTCATCAGGTTCACCGTCACCTCATCTAGGACCACCAACCAGGATATCTTGGGTAAGAAAACCATTCGAAACGAGAACATCTTCTAAATTAGATCCTTCATCCCAATACTCTTTCTACAAATGATTGAATGAAATTCGACAACACAAGTAGTGGTCTCGGTAGCTTAGTGACTAAAGCGTCGCATGTAATTAACCGGAGGGACATAGGCTCGAATCCTGGCTGATAGAATTTATCTTTCTTCTTTGTTTAAAAATTAAAAAGTAACTTTTTCTTGTCTGTTATCTTTTCTAAACCGCTAAACAAATTTTGATGAATTTTGGTCTAGAGATATATTAGATCTTGGAAAAGGACATAGGCTACCTTTCGTGTCGAAAAGTCCGTTGAAATGCGAAAGAATCTACGGCCAACAGCTAGTCTTCAATATTATAACTTATTACAGATGATTGGAACGAGATCAAGACAGTAGCAAAGGAAATATTGATGGATGTGTTTGGTTCTGAGAATGGCAACATTGTAGTGCCAAAGAAACCTAGGATCTCACTCAAAGGTAACATGAAATATATTTTTAATTAGGGTTTTATATACCTACATAAATTGTTTCGGTAAGATAAGATGTAAGGATAAAAATAATAGTGTAAGTATTATGTCATCGCCGGTTTTCCCTGGTTTTTGACCATCATCAATTCCTGTATGCTTATTTGTCATTATAAAAAATGGAATGGAGAAGACCTTTAGGAGTTTAAACTTTAAAAACATTTTGATTACCGTATCACAGAAACTCGAGAGCTCAACGCCGCTTTCGGCACCAGTCTGCTCTTGGCTAATAGCCCTATGAGTCCGAAGATCGTCAATGGGACTCATGCTGCTATCTGTGACTACGAACAGGTCCTGACTTCCTGCGCCCAGACCTTCGCACAGCTAAAGATGGAACCCAAGGATAGCCCTGGTGAGTGTAATAGTAATATACAGTACTTCAAGATAACGGGCATCGGCTAACTTCGTGTTTCCGAAGATGAACGACACATCTACGCAGTATAATAACATAGAGTTGCTCTTATCAAATAGCCCTTGTAGCTGAGTTGCGAATATTACATCAAAACAAAACACGATGGAGCTCAGCTCTGTATAGTTCTACAAAACGGTAGCGCACGACTTTCCTGCTTTCAATACTATCTGCAACTGACTCATTATTGACCGGCGCGCCGCTCTCACGGCTTGCAAACTTGCAACTAATTCGCTTTTCTTATATATAACACTACCGTATTTTCTAACATTTAATAACATATTATAACATCTCTGTTCTTATTTAAATAACATTGCAGTTTAGAAATTAATACGAATTGCAAAGCACGTTATTGTGTGTTTCGACTTTTGCACGTAAGAACCAGTTGCCCTCGGATGACGCGGCTCTGGGAGCCTGCAGTCCGTAGGGACTCTTAAGGGTTGCAATGCATCAACAACCCTCTGGTTTCGTCAGCTAGTTTGCCGACTTAATTCAATAAAAAAAAGAATTCCCAAAAAAAACATTAAGTTGGTTATTGTGGCGATTTTGGTCCCCTAGACATGCGAGTAAATATTAACACACATTAACTAAAAACCTATATTAATCCTATAGCACCCCATCATATTTCAACTCACTTTACATACTAACAAACTAACAGAGATGCGCCGGCGCATCCGCGGGATCAAGATGTGCGGTAAGAAGTTCTCGCTTGACTCCTGCATGGACATGGTGCAGGGCATGATGGTGGAACAGTCTCTGCCGCAGTGCTGTGAGGAGGAGAGAGAGGATATTTCTAATGGTGGGTAATAAGATGTACCTACTTATTTATATAGAGGGCGTCCTACGGTTATAGTACAATTCTAAGGTTACTTAGCCTTATAATTTATACTTTCCATTGGCATCTTATAAATATACGCGTATGTTTTTTACGATTAGCCGCTTCAAATTTCACTTCGCACGAGATTTTCTTGAATCAATGGGAGGGTCTTGGAACCTTTAGTCCTATTTGTTCTGTCTTTTATTAATATGTACGTATATTTGCGTTTTTCTATAACAACTGGGTATGTTTAATCACACGCACTATAATAATCTTTAGGGCATTGTAATCCAATTTAAAAACAATACAAATATTATTATTCTTAATGTATAAATAAATCTGTTTTAGGGGCAATTACCGATACTCCAATGCTATAAACACGAGGTAATTCAATAAATTTATTTAGGTGATGGCAAATAACTTATAAATTAATTATAAGATAAAACTAACCAAAGATTCAAATCTCTATTGAAGAAAAGTCTACAAATAACACACTAAAATGACTAAAATAGATTAAGAAAGTCATCTATCCCATGAAGATTTCCCAATTTAAGACAATCTTGATAACTTTGTGGTCTCAACATAAAAAATCTCATCTCAACATAAAAAAGTTTGGGTCCACTATGTTTCTATCTTAGAAAAAATATAGAAAGAACTCGAGTAAAAAATCAATAAGCAATAAGTATTACTTATTTTAATATTTAATTGCCATGACCATATAAGTCACGGTTATTTTCCCATAAATAACAATAGCGTAGAGCAATTTGACAGCTTCGAATATTTTCCGTCCTTTTTCTATGTTGTTTGTGAGAAAGAGATATAGCGTGAAGATGGAGATGTAGATTTAAGTTATTTTAGAGCTTTGATTTATTATCTAACAACTAACTGATTTTCCCTAGTAAATATTACTTCACCTACAGATCACAGGCAAAATATCTCTTTGAATATTTTTTTAAATGTCATCGTAGAATGAACAATACTTTAACAACTTTATATTTGAACAATAAAATAATTAAAATCAAAATTCTCTTTCTTTTAAAAGTTAATTAAACTCCAGGATCCAGCCCGGGAGAAAGGTCTTCACTTACATCATCGCCAGTGACATCTATCGGCGCCATCAAGCAAGAAAACAGTCTAGATTCAAACCAGCTTCAAGTACCACCAACACCCTCCAGGCAATACAGATCAAAATCCGTAGATGTCTCACTAGCCGGGCTGAGTTTAGATGAAGCTAAGATTACTATCGATGTTAAAAATAATGAAATTATTATCACACCTACTGCATCTAAAAATGTTGCTGAAGAAATATCCTCTTCAGAAGCAAATTATAGTGATATTGAGGAAAAATTGAATATTGGAGAAAAAATTACTCAAGCGTTTGAAAACTTTCAAGATGGTTTGCAAATGTTGAGTGATTATAAAAACAATGTTGATAAAACTGATGATTGTAATACTAAATTAACAATTACGGGTCCCGGGAGTTATATTAAAAAATTGATTCAACAGTTTAGCGAAGGTCCTTTTGAAGGAGAGGATCCCAAGCCTGAATCTGAAAGAGCAATGTCTTCTCAAACAATTAAGGATAAAGCTGATGCTATTTGTAAAAAATGCTTGCATTACAAGGGGAAAATTTCAAAGTAATTTGCTAAAGGAACTCTGATATAATTTGCTATGCCGGATACTCTCGTCCTACGACTTTTCGCAATCATAATTATGCGTATTAACCCTTTGACTGCCAATACAAAACAAAAAAAGCGTGCCCTCGACGCCAAGTTTCGCCAAGAATTTCCTTGTTATCTACGAGTATACATGAATATGGCGGTGAAAAATTAATAATTCATTATCACTCTCTAGAAAATCAGAGATCTCTAAAAAATCAAAAGAAAAACTGCTCGACTGAGAGACGTGAGGTGAGACTAGGGCAGTATATTGGCAACTTAATCCCTATCATTGTAAGAATCGTTCCAGCAATTTAAGTAATTTGGTTCAGGATCTTCTAATTTACCCTATATTGTATGGTTGTAGTTTAGAAAATTTAAGCTCTCTATAATAATTGAATATTTTGTATTTCAAACATCTAAAGGGTGATTCTGGTAAGTACATAAAAAATCTAGTTTAGTGTCATAAATGTCTCCTTAAGAAGAATTATTCTCAATTCAATCTAAATTGTTGGTGTTTCACGATAATTTTATACGTGGGAGAGCCTTGCTTCGGCACGTATGGGCCGGCTCGACCAGAATGATGCAACGGCCTCACAGAAAACCGGCATTAAGCAACGCTTACGTTGTGTTTCGCCGAGTGAGTGAGGTTACCGGAGGCGCAATCCCCTTTTAAAAGGTCGGCAACGCACTCGTGACTCCTTTGGTGTTGGGTGTACATGGGCGGCGGTAATCGCTTACCATCAGGCGATCCGTCTGCTCGTTTTTCCTCCATTCCCATAAAAAAATTATTATATATTAAATAGATACCAACACATGACATTGACATTTACGAAACAGACACTGGATAGGAATTATATTAGAACTTTTTTAAGTACCAGAATCGCCATCTGAGTTTTCTGGTCGCTTCTACTGAATTAATCTGCAATCTGTAGAATATTATAAGTTGGTTAGTAAGAATTATAACTCGATTTTTAAACTGGGGTTAAGTTTATATTAAGTTAATGCACAATATTTTGCTTGTTATATTTCTAAAAATATTATTACACTGTTATTAGTTATTTTAAGATAATTTAAGAGAAAAAAATATAATAAAAACAATTAAGGTTTGGTACTCAGCTTATAATAAATTTCACCTTCCTAATGTTATAAGCGCGAAAGTTTGTATGTATGGATATTTGTTAGCCCTCGGGGAGGATCTAACATTTGACGTCCGCGGTGGTATCGCGGAGCATGCGAGAGCGATTCGCGTGATCCCACCACTATGCGGAAAATGGCAGTGGTGATAAGCTGAAAATGATACCTAAATATAAAAAATGTATATTTTTAAAATGTTAAAAAACTTGATTTTGCTTGTAAGTATTATAATATTAAACGTAGATTAATTAAAAAATCAAAAATCTTACGACAAATATGGCAGTATTTTTCCGTTCCATTTTTGTTATAATCTTCTTTTAAAATTATTTAAAGACTACACGGTTTACTCACGCGCATTCTCGGGATCGCCCGGGCGGTGGTGTCGCGAGTCGAACTGTCGACTCGCGACACCACCGCCGCCGCGTCAGCTCATGATTAAGGACTCCTATTGAGTCTGAAACTAGTCGGGCGATCCCGAGAATGCGCGTGAGTAAACCGTGTAGTCTTTAAATAATTATGAATACTTCTTTTAAAATAATAAATCGTAACCTTATAAATGTTATAAGCAGTATGTAACTAATGTAATGTTATATGACTTTATCAAAAATAACTTAGTATTAACCTGTTATAATGTTATAAACTGCTGTGCGATATCAATAAAATAGTAAAGTTTCGCTTCTATAAAAATAGCAGTAGAATTTATTCATGTTACAATCAGTATGTAAATTATATACTCAATGTTATATTGTAACTACAATAATGTATAAATAAAAATTTTGACGCCAAATTATGCAGAAAAATATATTTAGGAGTGTGTTTGTTGCAAATAAAAACTCGAATAATATTTAAAATTGAAATTCGAAAAAGAAACCAAAAAATTAACTCAAATAAAATGTTATTCGAGTTTATTAGAGTAATATAAATACATGTGTATTCTTTGTAACTTCAATCATTCCAGATATTTATTGAATTTACTTCTAGTTTTTTCAAATCATAAGTTGGTTGATTTTAAATTTTCTGGCAATTCCAAAGTTTTTTTTTTAAATATAAGCTTAGTATTTATCCGGTCACCTAATTTTTTTTTATTTGTATTTTTCGATCAGGTTTTGGGTTTTTTTTAATTATTTATATGTACATTGCTTTGTTTTATAATAGGCGTAATATTACGCTTTAAGCAAGTAGACACAAATGTATGAAAAATAAATAGTGTAACTATAAATTTAATGTGCAATAAATATGTTATGAGGCATTGATGTATTACTTGTTTTATTTTGAACGGACCTTATTTATAACTGTCTAATATAAATAGATTACCTTATTTATTATAATCCGTATATTTTTTTCGTTTTTGTTTAAAACCTTCGTGGGAATTACTTTGCAAATCAAAGATTAGAAATGCATAGAGCAGAAATCATGCGAACCAAAAATTAATTTATTTCTATAGATTAATCAGTAAATATAGAGGTAATTTAAAAATAAAAAACATAATAATTAAAATACTTACATTGTTTAATAAATGCATAACTGTCAGTATAAACATTTAACTATTTTATTTGAGCGTTTTTATTTAATATTTTATCTATGTTTCGTGGTTGTTACGGGCAAAATTCGCTGGACAGGGTAATGTTATAATCAATGTAATTGAAAATGTTATACTTATATAATTATTTTAAAGTAAATAAATAATAAAATAAAGTAAAAAAGAAGTATAGTAACGTTTTAATGAAATTGTTTCATTGTTTAATGGAGGCTGCAAAAGACTGACAAAATATAATTGCATCTTTTATAATTACAATTATAAAAAACTTAAACATTATAAAATATAATTATAAAAGTCACAAAATTGGTTATAAACATGAAAGTATAATGTTATAAAAAAGAAAGTAGGTATTTAACATACATGAAAATATTTAACATAAAACTATTGTTATACTTTTAAGCCTGGTAACTCATGTACCACAGATGGTAATTATTATTATTGTTTGGACTTTAATGAATACATTTAACATCAGAAAATATGCCTGTATAAATATACAGATTTGAAATATGTATAACTTTAGTAAAATATAGTGGTTGTCAAATAAATATTATGAGTTATTTAGCAATAAATACTTATAATCTTATTATTATTATCTATCTACAACTAAAGAAATAAAAAATGCTTGATTATACTTTTGATTAAATCATAAGCGATCTTTGCCCGTATCATGGTAATCAAAATTATGAATTCGCTACATGAGCAAAATATACGAAAACAAGCTCTTTAAAATTAAAATTAAAACAAAATAATTTATAGTTTCTACAATTCAGTCTTAAACGCTAAATTTAATTCTATTAATAACAATAAATAAATGCGTTAAATTTAATCATTTACAGTATTAATTAACTAAGACAATATACAAACTCTATTTTCATAACCTTTTTAGTTATTATTTGAGGCCAATGTAGTTTTTTATTATTACAAATTCCCCTGTCTTATTTATTTTTAATAACAATAGAAGATCAGGGCTTGACAGTACTGTCATTACGGTATTCAAAAATTAGAATATTACCATAAATCAGAATTACAATAATTAAATTATATTTTCAATAGAGAGCTATTATTAAGACCACAATACACATACCAATAAATTATTATACATACTTGAGAATAATATTGTATCGTGTTGAGTGGGCATAACTTATTGTTTATTAAATCTCTAGTGATGTCCTATTGTTTCGAGTTGGCGGTAGGAATGGCTATAGATGGCATCAGAAATATTGTTTATAGAATGTATGGTATTTTATCCACACTAGAAAAAATATTTGTTCAATAAATAACTTATACCTAAGTAAACCTTTTTGGAAAAGAAAAATGCTTCGAAAAAAGGTTAGTACCGGCTCGTGTTGCTTGTTCGACGCTGCGGTGCCCCTCGGTCTTTCATTCTTATTTTCAATAGAAATATTTGATTTTGAAATTGAATAGAAATATTTGAGTTTGAAATCTATTTCAATGAAATGAATTCTATTAACATAATAAATAGGTATATTTTGTATATTTCACAGAAACAAAAATCAAGGTAATACTTTGCGTAATACCGTTATTTTGAAATTAATAATTTCTAAAGTTGGTACCTAATTTTGGAACACACCTTTTTTAAATACTCGAACAAAATAAAAAAATAACCCTTTTTTAATTATCTACTTAAGAAGGATTTTAATATTCGTATACGAATTTTGATTATCTACACAATCCAGACACACACCCACACACAGATACACACTATTTAAATCAATATTTTACATTCTTTAAAATGTCCAGCCAATTTTATTTTCTATCCACATTTATTCCTATTAAAATATTAGGCATATTCACTATTGCTAACTATGCTAAGCCGGATACTACGGGATACTACCGGATACTTTTTATAGTATCCGGTTTCGCTGCCCGCAGTGGTAGCGAATATCTCCAATATCTGAATAGGCTATAAAATATTCATACGCAATTTTTCTAAATCAAAATTTTTCGAGATACTAATGTTTTTTTTAATATTCATACTTTTTTCAATGAACTCCTGTGATACTCTTTAGCCATGGTTTGTAGAAGGTGGTTCTCATGTAGACTCCTGGCAGGAAGGGGGCAGCGCATTTGATACCATGCGAGACGGTGCCAACTAGTTGCCATTTTCCATCATCACGCTGAAGTACTAGAGGGCCCCCGCTGTCGCCCTGGGGAAGATAGACAACAGATTGTAGAAGAAAGTTAGGAAAAATGTTTAATTTTATTTTCCTAGTATGTTTCTAGACATTATGGGTTCGATACCCAGGTCGAGAAAAATGTTATAGTTTTTTTTAAACAAAGCACATTACTAGTATTCTTGTTAACCCCTCGTGCTATGCTAAATGCTTGTTTTACGAGTGGGTTCACAAGCTTCTAGACATAATGGATGAGTTTCGAACCGGCAACCACAGGACCATAATCCGACGCCCTAGCCATTAGGCTACCGCCGCTTTGTCTCAGTAGCAACGCGGAGTTTGGATTTGTACCCGATTAATGGTATTAGAATTAGAACCTATGTCATGGAACTTTAAAATATAGCATCAAAGGACATTTGCCTTCTTCCATGTCTTGATGGTGGCCCCTGGGGTGGTTTTAGTGGGTTAGAATCCCACACTCCCCTCCTCCTCGCAGGCCAGACGCCTTTTGAAAAGTTTCACCCGTAAACGTAAATGTAATTGTAAAATAAACGTAATTAAAGTAATCGTATTGCAGGCTAAGTCAGGATTCCATTTGATTAATACTTACCTCACAAGAATCCTTCTGTCCGTTGGCGTACCCTGCGCAGATGAAGGAGCTGAGGATCTTCTTAGAGTGGCCAGCCGTTTGAAACATGTCCTGACAAGCACTGTTCTCGATCACAGGCACCTGGAAATTATCGTGTAATTTGATTACAAAATATTTCATTTGAACAAAAAACAGTTTACAAAATTTTGTGTTCGTTAACAACCGCATTGGTATGGAATACTGTGTGGCGGACATTAGCGCCCACCTGCAGGAGGGGAGACGACAGAGTTCTAGGTATTTATTTATTAAACGGGAAAAAACTAAAATTGTTTTAGGTTAAATATAAAAAATAAAAGGAATAAAATATAAAAAAATAAAAATAGAATATTCTTAATTGTAAACCAAAAACTAATGTAAACTACAATTATATAAATCATATAACGGTACAATGGGCGGTCTTATCGTTAAAAGCGATCTCTTACAGAAAAACTTTGGATGGACTCGTGAGAAAAAGTAAAGGTATACTTAGGTAGTCTGGCGTACTACTACTTACTTATTAAAACTAAATTTACAAGAAAAATAAAATAATAAATAAACAAATAAATATAAATAAATATTGCATATATATACTCGTAAAAATACAAAGTTACTATCAGATTGAATAATGCAGAACATGTCAAGTACAGCGTTAGATAATGCTCCTTGACCGTTTTTTTTTTGAAGGTAGGCAATGTTTGTATTAATGAAATCTTAGCACTAATTATATCATTTACGCATGTGAATGTGTGTATAATAGCGTGAATGTTAGCCCAAAAAAGCATGTACTTAAATAAATAAATAAATAAGTGTAGTGTATAAATGTGTATACACGTCAGTGTATGTGTGTTGGTATATGAATGTTTGTCTGTTTGTATTTTGGAAGGCAGGGGGAATGGAAGGGACTTTATAAAGACTTTTTTATTATTATTATTCGATGTTTACAAGATGTTCAAGTGCTTCATAAGTCAGGGAACAGAGCCACTTATGTGTAATTTATTGTAAACAATATTCCTTCATGACACCATGTTTCGATTGAAAAAATAGTAGATACAATATAATAAAAATAGTGAATTAAGTAGACATTGAAATGTCTACTTAATCCACTTTGGAATATTTGCACGCCACACATGGCAGAATGAACGCGAATGTTTCGCCGAGTGAGTGAGGTTACCGCAGCCCGGAGTAGAATTCGGTATATCCCGGAGTCTGGATTTGTGCCCGGTTAATGGCAATAGGCTCTCCTACTATTACATGGGACCTAAACATACCGGCGAACTTTGGGTGTACATTAGCACGCCTCTCCTAACCCTTCGGGGAATATAGGCGTGATGGTATGTTTTAGTGGTTTTAGTAGTTAGTTAGATATTTCAAAATCTTATATTCGCGAAGTCTCATAAACTAGTAGGTATATTAAACTGTTCCATTCGTTCATCTACTGTTTTAATTGCGAGAGCAGGCTTATGCTGTCGAGAGGTGCATCATGGCTAAAATCTCATTATCCCCATACCTGTACTTCCTGCAATATTGCCGGCACTGAACCGCCGTACTTGAGCCGTCCCCAGCCTGTGACGGTGGCCACTCGGCCCGTGAAGTCAGCTTCATCAGGAGGCATGCAGATTGGGACTGAAAATTTCAAACTGAGGATAAGTAGGTACTAACACACACGAACATATTTGATGAACGAAGAAACTATGGGCTGTCATAATTAAATAGTTTTTTTTATTGAATAGGAGGGCAAACGAGCAGACGGATCGCCTGATGGTAAGCGATTACCGCCGCCCGTGGACACCAGCAACACCAGAGGAGTCACGAGTGCGTTGCCGACCTTTTAAAAGGGGATTGGGCCTCCGGTAACCTCACTCACTCGGCGAAACACAACGCAAGCGTTGTTTAACGCCGGTTTTCTGTGAGGCCGGTCTCTCCGGACTCCGGTCGAGCCGGCCCATTCGTTATAGTATTTTTATTATGCTTATAACTAGGTTTTCTATTCGTAGCTTAGCATTATAGCAGCGGCAATCATTAAGAATTACAGTTTGGTGTTGAGCGATCGGCATTGTGTCCAGAAACTCCGATCAGCACCAATAATAAAAAGACTACAAAAACACACTACAAAACACTTTAGGGGAAACTAATGCCTTTATTTTCCCCTTTTAGGGTCCGGCGAAGCTTGACTTGCCCATAAAAACGTAATACCGAAATAAATCGTAATCCAGACAATATTCTATCAAATTATGTTATTATTCGGATTCAGATACCGTTAATCTAGGTTCCTGCGGTACTATTTCGTCTATTGATATTTCACTGATAATAAAAAACCAGAAAATAAAAATAGTAAAAAGTAGTAAATATAAATAGGTAGTAGGTTAACGGTAACCTAGATTAACGGTATCGGAATCCGAATAATATCAGATTTTGATTAAATTGTGTTTGAATTACGATTTATTTCGGTATTACGTTTGTAAAAGAAATTCGGTCCGCCGGACTCTTAAATCAATAAGGCAACTATGGACTGTGACAGTGAATGAATTAGAAATTCTCACTTGTTTCATCCCTTATTTTAATTCGTTTCATAATATTAGATTAGAATGAGCTTTAGTAATCAGCGCCGAGTCTGCCTAAATATTTATATCTATCTATCACCCTTTCATTCCTAAACCGCTGAATAGATTTCGATAAAATTTGGCTAGAAAATAGATTGTATACCGAGGAAATGAAGTCAAAGTCCAATTCAGATGCGAGTTAAACAGTTATGCATAAAAGCATCAAAACATAAACTAAATATGGCGTTCTAAGTTCGTAGACGCAACTCCTCAATCAGTTTCTAGAAAACCTTCAATTGCCGAGATGCTTACCAATATGGGCATCAAACTTAATGGGTGCCTCCAGTTCTAACAGCGCCAGATCATTCTCGAAGGTAGCTGCGTCATATTGCCGATGCACGATCACCTTCCGAACGTTCCTGGAAACTGGTTTCTTTGGCTCGAAGTCGCCAGATATGTCGTTCTCACCGAACACTGCTACAAGGGATGCTAGGAATCTGTAAGAGAGAGAAAAAGATATTAGCTTTTATCTCTTTCATAACATACTATCACTTGGGTATTCCCCGAAGGTTTAGGCAGAGGTGTATTTATTTTATATATTCGAAGTACACCTGTATAGGTGTACTTCGAATATAGACCTGTCTAGGTCTTATGTAATAAGGGCAGACAACAGAGCATTGCTTTATATTTATGTTTTTTCAAATATAACTCCCAGCTACTGGGAATTTCATAAAAAAAAACGCAATAACACTGCTGGACCTGGGGATCGAAATCAGGACCTCTAGTGTAGCAATTGCACTTAGGATCACTAAACTAATGAGGCATGCTATGCTAGAACTTAAGTTAGATTGCTAAGTTGAGCAGTGTTATTGGGATTTCCTATGAAATTCTCAGTAATAGCTCGGAGTTTAGGATTTCTGCCCCGTTAATAGCATAGGCTCACCCTATTGGGCGCTAAACATACAGCAGCACATCTCTGCCTAACCCTTCGAGGAATATAGGCGTTCCACTTACCCTGGCTGACAATGAGCAGCTGTGGTAACGAATCGGTTCGTGATGAGGACTCCACCACACTTGTTCTTGGTGAAGAGACCAAGCCAAGTGGACTCCCTCACGAGGACTTGCCAGGGCCACTCGCCGAATTTGGAGCTCTTACCACCGACGATGCGACCTGTCTTCGAGAGCGGACGGACTCCACACACTGAAAATGGAAATTGGAGCAATGTGAAAGACGTAAATTCAAAATGTGAAGGCAAATTTCGATCTGGTGGGTGGGACACGCGATGGCTTAGTGGTCTGGTGTATTTTTTTCTGTCTTTCTTTCTATTGCCTATGGTCCCTACACTAGGCAATGCCTGTATCGTGGATGTTATAATAAAAACTTCAATGTTTACAAATACTTACAATTTTTATCATTGTAGTCTACTGGCTGATCCACATCATTTTCTGTGGTCACCTCATCCGCCAATTCCGTGGTCGATGTGGCGACTTGTGTCGTGGTCGTCACTTTCTTTGTCGGCTTCGGCTTTTTTGTGGTCGTCACCTGGAAATATAGATATTTAAAAGACGGCGTACCTGTTAAATCAAAGCTTTTAGTGTTTTTCTTAGAATTTATTATTTGAGGTGATTGAAATCTGTAGCTGAGTTCGTGGTGGGCGGTACCACAGCATTGCCAAATATTTTGCTAATAAACAACAATGTGCTAACGAATTGTGTTCAGTTTCCAACGGTAAGATAGCCAATGAAATTACTAAATATACTTAAGAATTAACGTCTAAGTATTACCATAATATTATTAACCTTTTGACTGCTACAGTCATATATAGACGACAAACCAAAATGTGCCCAGCACGCCACGGTCACGACTGGGTGACACATTTCTAGGTTTTTCATATGGTATTTCATAGGTTTTGTTTTGACGTGGCGGTTAAAAAGGCACAGTCCCGCATTAGTAAACGGGCACTGTGTCGAAGGGAATTTCACAAACATACAAATAATGTCCAACCAGACTCGGACTTAACTTGACTACCTTAACCTTTACACCACACTAATTTATAACACGCGAGTGATACTATTGCGGCTGCTTTTATCTAGGCTGCTATTACCGCTTACCATAAGGCCTTACAAAATCGAGATACGAGCATATTTTTTAGAATAATCCTTACTGGATTTTTTGGAGGGATGGTTGTGGTCGGAGGCTGTGTTGTGGTTGGCCGTCGATTCTGCGTGGTTAACCGCACCGGCTTCTTAGTCGTTTTCACCGTCGGCCGTCTCGTTGTAATTTTTGTGGTGGTCAACCTCGCCGGCTTTTTTGTGGTCGTCAGAAACGGCCTCTTAGTCGTTGGTATAGTCTTTTTTGGCTTCGTGGTTGTGGTTCTGACAGCTGTTTCATTGGGTTTTTTACCCAGAATCACTATATCGTGTAGCTCTTGGAATGTTCCCTGAAGATTACCAACAATTTTGCTTACGAAAACACTCATTTTCTCGTTCAGTTTCTCATCCATCTCCCATGAAGGTGTTGTGAATTCCACATCATGGATTATATCCAATTCATCATCAGACAATGAAATGCTTGTGTTGTTATATAAAGCTGGGTTTGATCCTGTAGCGTTAAGCATCGGATTTCGCACCGGTGGGAAGTTAATCAAATCATCAGGCGATGTCTGCATTTCAGGCTTATTCGTCGTTGGTGTTTCAGTATATTCAAAAATTGGACTGGTGACAATAGGAGCAGGCCTAGTACCTATAGAGGATTTTATAGGGTATGGTGTAGTTACTTGCCCAGGCTTTGGAGTTATCAGTACGGTAGATGATGAAGAAGATGGCTGAGGTGGATATGTTGGTTTCCCGACATAAATATGATTTGTCGCCGCTATATGGTTGTTTACTGTGATCTGACTTACAGGTTTCTTAAAAGGTTCTTGCGATATTTCAACAAACTGAGGTTCATCAGCTTCTATAGGTGGTTTAGTTGTGTATATGTCATTTAATACAATGACAGTTGGTGTTACACTAGAGAATGTATCGACAGCATCGTAAGTGCCTTCATTTGAAGGCAATGGAGGTCTTCGAATAGGACTGGCTCCAGTAACATAACTAGTTGATGGAGGTCTTTTGGGCGGGGTTGGTTTGGACGTTGTAGTTGAGCTAACATAACTGAATGTAGACAGATCTCCAAAATCAGTAGGATCTGTAGGATATCTATTGAAAGCTTCAATAGCTTGACTAGTAGACTGACTAGGGCTTGGCGAAGAGAAGTAACTTGAGGGCTTGTCATCTTGTGGCAAGCTGTTCGCAGTTGTATATTCATTGTCATAAGATGGCTTCTTGCTTGGCACAGGTTTCTTCGTCAAATACGTTGACAGTGACGTAGGTCTAAGAGTAACGTAGTGACCAGTGGATAAGAAAGTTGGATATGTGTAGGAATATGATGGTGCTGGTGAAGATTTTGTCTCCATAACATCGATAGATGGAGTCACATCTTCTTTCATACTTGGAGTACTGTCATTAAGCATTTGAATGATACTGTTTATAGATGACAATTCCGGAGCATTCTGTGTTTCTTTGGTCACCGTGGAAACGATTACGTAATTCTCGGTCGAAGTTGCAGGTTTAGGCCTGAAGATTGGTTTGATAGGACGATGGGTTGATATTGTCTTTGGTTGCTGTGTAGTTGTGGTGCTTGGAGCGATTGTAGGCTTCGTTTGCATTATTGAGAGCTGAATATTGAAATCCGACGGCCTCGCTACAGTATTTACTACAGAACCATTTGTGTGGAATAGTATAGTTTCTGGACCACCATGGTCAATAGTACTATGTGTATAATAATCAGGTTTCGGCTTTAAGTATAGAATACCGTTACTATCTTTAGGAGGTGAACTGAGCAATGTATTTGTGATTTGTGATAATCCTTCAGATATGATTTCTGCTTGTTCACCTTCTGTGCTCAAATCCTCAGGTTTTAGCGTCGTTGCTGCGATTTTATCAACTGGCTTATACCCTGGAGTCACAACAGGTTTATAACTGTTATGCCAGGCACTGAGCTCCTCCGCTTCATAGTCATCACTTTCAGTGGCTTCTGGATAGTCTAGGTAGCTTGTCATGACGATTCCAGGACCTTTGGGTATATGGGACTGGCTGTCAGATTTGAGTTGACAGCATGCTCCGAAGAGGAAGCCATCCATGCATGCGCCAACGACTTCTCCTCCCCGTTGGTAACATTCATGGTTGAACATGCATATGGTGTTCCCTCTGTTGTATTTTGCGGCGCGGGATGCTTTGCAGTATGTCGGCGTTATCCGGTATCCACCAAAAAGTTTTCTTGAGTCTGTGAAAGAGAGAAAGAGAACGTTTATAACAATTGTTTAAGACTTGTTAAGTTTACTAAACTGTATAATACTGTACCCTATTAGCATAGAGAAGTATAGAGATCGGTGGTTAAGGTGCAATTGAAATTATCTATGACAAGCGTAGGATTTTACTCCGTGTGGGGACGGGTTAGAATACTATGCCTCACTGCCATTTAGATAGGCACCCCGTAAGAGGCGTGAAAATATCTGACTAGCTCGGTGGTACCTCTTGGGGTTTGACTGGCTGGCGAATACCCTTACGTCGGAGTATGTCGTAAAGCACCTTGGTGTGCGTTTCGACTTTTTCACGTAAGAGCCAGTTCCCCTCAGTTGCTGCGGCGCTAGCAAGTAGTATAGTCCGTCCTCGTAAGGGTCGGCAACGCATCAGCAACTCCTATGGTTTTGCAGATGTCCATGGGCGACGATGATAAATTACCGCCGAGTCGCTCGTCAACTCATTTGCCGACTTAACCAATAAAAAAAGAGACATTCAGAATAAGGTTAATAATAATCTCCCAAGTGAAGGTAAGGTTAGGCTGCGCTCGCTACGGCCAGTATTTGAATAGGTAACCATGTCCAACACCCCTCCACGCCTCGGAGAGTACTGTAAGCCGTTAGTTCCGGTTGCCATACGAACACCTATGATAATCCTTAGTAGTATTCAGAAGCCCAAAAACCTGACAACCGGTTTATCTTTTGGATATGGTATTGTCCAGAAATTGGTGGAGGTCTGATTTACAATACTTATATTCAGCTGCATGCCTCTGGATCGTACTCCCAAAATATTTGGCATAAGGCTAGAAGGATGAAAGTAGAACGGTAATGTCTACCATCAGCTAGTTATAATTTTTTTTATGGTATAGGAGGGCAAATGGGCAGACGTATCGCCTGATGGTAAGCGATTACCGCCGCCCATGGACACCCGCAACACCAGAGGAGTCACGAGTGCGTTGCCGGCCTTTTAAAAGGATTAAACGGATTAGGCCTCCGGTACCCTCACTCACTCGGCGAAATGCAACGTAAGCGTTGTTCGACGCCGGTTTTCTGTGAGGCCGTGGTATCACTCCGGTCGAGCCGGCCCATTCGTGCCGAAGCATGGCTCTCCCACGTAAAAATAGTTAGTTTGATGATATTATTTAAAATCTAGACACGCGAGGTCTACCTAGATTTCCCCAACTGCGCAAATTGTAGCCAGCGTGTATGTGACACTTTCCCAACGTTTCTCCCGTCACGAACCAAATTGATTACTCCACGATGACTTGCAGTTATCTACATATATACACTCACGTTTTCAGGGTTCCATACCCAAACAGTAAAACAGGATCCTATTACGAAGACTCTGCTGTCCGTCCGTTTGTCTGTCTGTCACCAGGCAGCTGTCTCATGAACCGTGATAGTTAGACAGTTAATAGTTTTTTTTAATAATACTCTTTTAATAAGTATATTTTTTAACTAGAAATTATAATGTAATAGCTAAGTATTTTGTGCGTCATAATATATGGCAAAACATGTAGGCCGCTATGTTAATTTTTAACACCTTACTCTGCAAGCTATTTGTAATATATACCCATGTTTTTACGAATAAAATATCTCTTATCTCTTGAAATTTAAACAGATGATGTATTTCTGTTGCCGCTTCAACAACAAATACTAAAAAACAGAATAAAATAAATCCAATGAACGTGATATTTTGCCGTTTTTATAGGTAATAGTACGGAACCCTACGTGCGCGAGTCCGACTCGCAGTTGGCCGGTTTTTATTTTTATTAATAGGGGTATGCAGAAACTTCAGAACACCGCTTGCTTCGATTCTGGAATACTTCTTTTGCTTCGTCCACATTCATACATCTTGTCATACAGACGCACCGGTTGCGAGTACTACAGATCTGATCCTTCACCGAAGGATCTTACCAATAAGGTCAGTGTACATCTTTCTAGGGCGACCTCTCCCGACACTGCAAGAGACATTCGCCTTATAAATTCCTTTTATTAGATCAATTACCTACGCACTATGTTCCCGCTATCTCCATGTCAACTTATGTCACGTACGTCGTTTGGTCTAATCACCTTTCATCCATTCTCTCGACATGCCCAAAACATCTAATTAGCAAATTCTTCTCAATTCGTGTCACTATATCATCTTTCATAACCGCAGCGTTGTCTTCTCACACTATTTCACACTTATCATTCAGAGTTACACCGCACTACTTCGCAAGTAACGCATATCCACCACATTTGCAGAAATCTATAACTTGGTTATGCATCTTTCAAACAATCGATTGATAAATAATGTACCTAAGTCATGCTGTGTGCATTTACCTTTGGAGTTACAGTTTGCTATGTTATTTAGTTATTATAAATGTGAATTCCATAATGCTGTAATTCTGTTTTGTGTACCAATAAACAACAAAATAAATAGAAAGGCCTTTTTGGATTTTTAGGAGTTGCAATCTGGGCCGATATAATTTTACCACTTTAGAGTTATAACGGTTTTAAGCTATGAGTGTAATCACCATAATATCGCATAAGAGTAACCTTGTAACCTTGTAACCTCCAAAATTAAAGATTTTTAAGACACATTTCTATTTTGTCATATAATCAGAAGAATTCAAAAATGTTGTTGTTGAAAAATACCACGAAAACACAAACATATACATAAAAAACATACATAACTACATTGAAATAAAACTACTTTTTACGGATTTTATCGCGTTGTATTGATATTATTTGATTCCCGACGTTTCGGATCCTTTATAGCATCCATGGTCACGGGTAGACTAAGTTCAATACAACGCGATAAAATCCGTAAAAAGTAGTTTTATTTCAATGTCTAATATTCGCGTAAGTGTCAGAAACCAGTATACATAACTACATACAGAAATACTATAAGTAATTCATATTAATTTAGATATATAACTATTACCCTGTATAATATTTTCTTTTAAGCTATTGCATAGCTTCTATCGCGGGCCTTGAGCGTGGGGACCGAATCCAGAAATTCCGTAACGAAAAAAACCTAACACGCTTGTCTCTTTAGTTCAGCAACCCGCCTTTAGGTGGCATTGGTTGTATTACATAAGTTGATAAAAACCAATGCCACCTAAAGGCGGGTTGCTGAACTAAAGAGAAACATGCTTGTCTCTTTAGTTCAGCAACCCGCCTTTAGGTGGCATTGGTTGTATTACATAAGTTGATAAAAAACGCTATGCAATAGCTTTACCGCGGCAGTCCCCGAGTGCCACACGTTTCTTTTCTAATAGTTTTCACACAAAATTATATTCTCTAGTATCTTTCCCGACTGTTCTACTAACCCCATTTTAGCTATTAAACGCAAATTCGTAACAATTTGTATCAATCGTGAACTGTTAGAATTATCGAGTGCGTATTAACTAGCGAAAATGTGTGTTATATTAATTAACGAATTAAAGTGCGTTGTGTAACAAAAGCGATGAAAAATAAATATAGCATGCTTTATTTTATTTCGCATGCTTATATTATTTCGGAGTTTTGGGGTTGAAAATAATATAGAAGCTAGATCACAAATAATTTTTCATACGTCACACCTTTTCCGCACAGCCTGCTCAAAATCGCATATAAATGAAATCGCATTTTAATTTATTTTTTTTTATTTATTGAAAAAAAAAATCATAAAAATATTTCCGAAATTTACATCTGGCAAACTGCGGGGCAGTTTGTTGGCAGTAATGAAATCGCATTTTGATCACGATTTCATTGTAAGTAACCAAATGTGGCAACGAATTATTTTGAATGAAAATTCATTGCGGACGAAAAGTAGCAGGCTGCGAAATTTCACATGAAATGAAATCGCTGTGAAAAATAGTCATAATTTCATCAAATGAAAATAACTGTAAAGTAGCAATCCTATCCTATCATTTCCATACCTAATAGAAGCAGTAATAGCCAAGCGGTATAACCATTGGACGCCAATCCGCAGCTTTCGACTTCAAATCCGAGACATTCACCTCTAACCTTTCACCTTTTTTAATTAATTCTTACTCGCTTAAACGGTAGTAAATCTTTTACAAAGGCCTGTGAAGTCTGTCAACCAGCACGAGGACGGCTTGGTGGACTATACCGTAACCTCACTTATTCTGAGAGGAGACCCGTGCCCGGCAGTGGGAGAGAAAATAGTTTGATGATAACGATCATGATAAGATAGCATTACATATACATGCCCAAAAAGTTAAAAGTACACACAGTTTAAACCGCTAATTATAGAAACCTGAAACTTGGAGGGTGTGTTCTTTGTATGACGTAGGCATCCGATAAGAATGGATTTTCAGAAATTCAACCCTTAAGGTGGTGAAAAGGGAGGTGAAAGTTTGTACGAAAGTACACACACGTATGTTTGACATACACATCGTCATAATATGTACAGCTGTCATTCGCTGTTGACATTTCGACAATTGTTTTCTTTCATATAAATCAGACTTAACACATTTTATGATATTAAACTTTCATAGTGTAGGTAGAGTGGGCACAGTATATTTTAGAAACGAAAATTACCTAAGCATGCAGCTGTGAGCGGCAGCACGGGAACTGTAGTAACTAAGTAAAATATTAAACTAATTAAACTAAAATAAAATATAAATAGCAGTGCATAGAGCAGTGATAGCCTAGTGATATGACCATAGGACTGCCAAGTCAAAGGTCTCGAGTTCAAATTCAAGTCACGCACCTCTGACGTTTCATAGTCTGTGCGTATTAATAGTTAATTATTGACGGCATGTGAAGTCTGCCAACCCTCTCATTGTGAGAGGAGACCCGGGTTGATTATGATGTGATGAAAATAAATATAACTATAAAAGGGCATTAAAAAACTTCTCCGCATCGCTATCAGCCGGAAAGGTATCCAGAAAGCTGTTGCATTGCCACCTTGGATGGCAATGCTCAGTCTCTGACCAAAGAAAAAAAAATCGTATTGATTTCACGGTCCAATTTAAATATAAAGTTTTATTTGCAAGTGTCAACCAGAAAGTAATTTTGGCACTTAAAAAAACAATGTAGTAAATGTCGACATTTGATGGTTAAATTTTATGTAGGTATGTAGTTTACTCCAATATATGAAATTAATAACGTTAGACATTAATTGGTTATAAAGAAGACTATCTTTATAACAAAAAAAAAATTAACTATAATAATTATAATGTCTATCTAATTTTAAGAGACATTATTTTTTTAATTTATATTATCATTATCTCTCACCTAATGCTAGCTGTGTGTAACGCACCTTACTTCCTAAATTCGCATCAATAGAGGGCGACCGTTACGCGCGGTTAAACTGTGGTTAAATTTTTGCATTAAACTGAGATTTGTAAACGATACCACGTTGTGCCAAATGTCTATGTATACAACGGATGGTTTAAAATTAGCATTCAAAACCATAAAATACATGAAAATGCACTTTGTCTAGTTTCAATATGACGTACGCAAAATGTCCGATATTTTATCGGTGTGTAGTGGTTGGGACTTATTCCAGAAATCCTCATTGACAATTCCATGGATCCCATTTTTGGACTTTTAGTCCAGAAAAATCCATTGAATCTCTTTTGAATTCCAAAAAAAACGATGGCGAAAACCGCATTCAATTATATGCAGTAATTTATGCGTGATACGCGTACAAACCATTATACAGATAGACAGACAGACAAAAATTCAAATAAATTTTGTTTTGGCTTCTATTGCTCTAATAGAAACCCTCATATTCGTTTTCCTTCAATATCAATATAATGCACCGACATCGGCCGGTTACAATTTTATTTTAAGTATTTCTTAAACAAATAGATTAATTGAAATAAAACTACTTTTTACGGATTTTATCGCGTTGTATTAATATTATTTAATTCCCGACGTTTCGGATCCTTTACAGCATCCATGGTCACGGGTAGACAGTCAGTCTACAGTCTAGTTTTATTTCAATGTCTAATATTCGCGTAAGTGTCAGAAACCAGTACGAATAGATTATTATCAAAGATCAAGTATTTATCAGATACCTACTATAAATTCGACCACCATTACGGTCTCATTAATGAATTAACGACCACTTTCTATTTCTTACGTACTTTTTCTAAATGTCATAATTGAATCATAAATCATGCCAACAATTGTGACATGTATAAACACACAAATATTTTTTAAAGAACTGATATTTGAAATAGATATAAAATGTGTCAAGAATTTGACCTGCTGTCTTTTAATGACATCAAAAAAATTTAATACTCACGCGACGATATTGATACGACCACATTTTTTTTAAAAAAAGCTTATTATTAAGTTGGGTCGCACATTAATAGTATTCTTGTTACCCCTCGTGCTAAGCTAAATGCTTGTGTTACGAGTGGGTTCACGTCGGTAGTGCAATGGATGGGTTTCGAACCGGCAACCACAAGATCGCAAGTCCGAAGACCTAGCCATTAGGCCACCGCCGATTCTAAAAATTTTAATACAGGTGCCTACATTTAACTTAGGAAAACAATACAATTTTATATTCATTAGTCTAGTGGTCGTAAGCGCGACTAATACGCTACAGGCCCTGGGTTCGATTCCCAGGTTGAGAAAAGTGTTATTGGGTTTTTTATTAAATTCTTGGTAACAGCTCGGAGTTTAGACTTGTGCCCGTTTAATGACAATGCGCTAACCTATTACATAGGTCCTAAACATACCAGTGAACTGTGGCAGTACACCTCTGCCTAACCCTTCGGGAAATACAGGCGTGATGGTATGCATAACCTTTTAGCAATTAAATTATGGCTTTGAGTTGAAGCTATAAAAGGTGCTTCAAGTTTGTATGGCCTTCATTTTAGTAGTTATTGCAGATAATATAATATTATACGAGGTCGTCACGTACTCGTCTCGTGGAGTCTAAAACTCAAAATAGTATCACGTTTTGTAGCCGGAAGGATTGTTAAATCGATCGGGATACAATGTGTGTCGCTCAAAACGAGAACCGAATACTAATCGATGCGCCCGAATCGATTCCAAATTCTAATCAAGTCAGTCACTTTCGAATCGGTGTTCGGACATTTGGGTGCATTTTTACCGGAGATAACATTGGGGTCATTTACTGGCCAAAAAGTACCTGCATAGCCTTAATTTAATCTGAAATGATAAATTATATTTTTTCTGTAAATAGATCTTAAACCTAAAGATACTTTTAGAAGTCAATGCTTTACATTTTTTAACTAGACGACCTCTGAGACGAGACACCGAAACAAACTTAGAGAATCATAGTCACTTAAAGTTCTACATAGACATATGTAACGATGTTAGCATCGTTATTACTTCATGTGTTTTGGTTACAAATAAAACATAAACAAAATATATATCAAGCTTATCATAAGCAAGGAAGTCCTCTAGGTCAAGGTTTTATCGAATAGCAATCGATTGTAAATTCCAATCGAGTTCCCACTTTCGAATTCGTACGCGCTATCGATTCAAGTTCAATGATTGAGAAAGCATGTTTGGCTGTGAGCCATCTGATAACGTCCTTCAAGGTTAAACTGGTGTTATATATGGATAAGTTGTAAGGAGAAAGGCTTTTGCAGATTGATTAAGTATTTCCAAGTGTCCACTTGGTGATACTTAATCAATGTGGTGAAAATCTTAAAAGGTGTTTTGATGGATTTTTTTTATGATCTCATGAAAAAGTCGATCATAAATAGAGTCGATCAACATAACAAAAATAAAATCGGTTAAAAAAGGGGATAAATATAATGACCACCTAATTTAGTAAATTGATCACCAAAATGCTAACCAAAATGGTCACCAAAAATTAGGTTTAGGTTAGGTTAGAACTTATTTTGGTGATCATTTACTATTTTTGCTAATATAAACTGATTTATTACCGTTACATTTTATTAGATCTGGTGATTAGTTAAACATAAGCCCTTAAAAAATAAGGATTTTATAAGCATTTAAATTTTTGTGCTAGACAGAGAACGTGCTATAGTGAATTGTGACGTCACAATTCACTACGCCATACAATTCCTATACTAACACTCGTTTTGCTTGAAATAAATACCGATATTTAACCGCTCCTTCTACAAACAAAGCAATAAATTCTTTCTAAATGTTACATCTACGAAAAAATACTTCAAACACAAATAAAACTACCTAGATGCTCTAAGTAACATACCAGCCTGTGCCTATTCTCTGAAGGGTTAGGCAGAGGCGTACTAATGTACTATCGGCCAACGCCACCGTAAGGGCTATATTTGCTTACAACCTCGGCTGCTATTCCAGTGCTTATCTACGCGTATCAACCAAATAGCATCGTCCTTTTTATGGAGTCGAAATCGTATCTCTAATCGTATAAACAAAAAAAGATATTGAAATAAAACGTATTTATGGATTTTATCCCGTCATATTTATATTATTTAATTCCTAAAAGCCAACACCACCGTGTGCACGGGATTTTGTTTTCAAAATGGATAGATATGGAGTTGGCTGATAGTACATCCATAGTTCGTCAATACGTTTACGTCCCTTGTAATGGCGAGACTATTACCATTAACCGGGCACAAACCCAAACTCAGAGCTGCTACTGAGAATATAATAGAAAAACCGAATACCACTTTGCATGACTCTAGCGTAGCAGTCACGCTTGGGACCCGTAGATACTCTACAACACTAATAAAGCAATAATTACTAAGAACAATATCTTTAAATACAAAAAAAATAGATCTATATAGCTAGACACCCAGGTAGAAAATAGATTCCACTTAGCAATTTGACACGCCTTCCAAATTGATTGGCGTCTATTCCGCTATTAGTGACATAACGTTAGAGCTATCTAAGTTAACTATAGAAAACCGATGACATGGCTAACAGTAATATAACAAAAACCGGGTGACGTCAACTAGTGAAAGCCACTCTTATTTTCACTGAGTCACGCATTCAAAACGACCAATTTGTTGGATCTTTATGTAATATTAGCTTTTTACAGAAAAATCGTATTTATTATAGTGAAGGAAATTTTTAACCGCTGACAGGATTCGAACCTGCGTCTTCTGGTTAGATACACCAGACGCTATGACCTCTAAGCCAACGCGAGTCCCACCCGTCAGATCAAAATTTGCCTTCACATTCTGAATTTCCGTCTTAAGGCGACGCTAGTAAATCGAATCCTGCCCGCGGTCGAATATTTCGTTCACTAAAATAACTTTATAATCGTGGAAAATGCAGAGAAAAAAACACAAAAAGATATGTTTTTATTGGGAGTTTGGCGGATCCCACAGAACAAAGCGTCATGCTCCGAGGAGCGGATCGTGGCGTAGACTCACCATCGCACCATCATCAGATAAAAATCTCTTTTTTTTTATTGATTAAGTCGGCAAACGAGGTGAAGAACCACCTGATAGTAAGTAGTCATCGCCGCCCATGGACATCTGCAAAGCCAGAGGAGATGCTGATACGTTGCCGAGCCTTAAGAGCCCCTACGGACTGCAGACTGCCAGAGAGCCACAGCAACCGAGCGGAAACTGGCTTTTACGCGCAAAAGTCGAAACACACACCAAGGTACTTTACGACAGAGTCTGACGTAAGGGTGATCGCCAGCCAGTCAGACCCCAAGAGGTCCTACCACCGAGCAAGTCAGATATTTTCTCGCCTCTTACGAGATGCCTATCTGAATGGCAGTGAGGAAGTGTACTCTAACCCGTCCCGATACGAGGCAAACACAGATGATATAGTTTTTCCCTTTCCTGCTTACAAAACCATAAACCAATTACTAAATCTTGATCTTTAATTAAAAAACAATGAGAGTTGCCGTTGCTTATGGTACCTACTACCTGTCGTAAAAAGTAAAAACACCAAGTCTACCGTTCATCTATGGAAAGTGTAACATTTTTTTTTCTTGTCACAATTTTCACAGAACAAAGGAATTGGTTGAAACTGACAGATAAGGTCAAGGTTGAAATTAGGTTTGAGTGCATGTTTGGTGTAGCGAGCCAGTGACGTGGGTTCGATCCCACCTGAGACAAATATTTTGTGAGATTCATAGATATTTGTGTTGAGATTTGGGGTACGCTGTGTCGAAAAAAATCGTCCGACATTTTGTAATAAAAAATGAACACGAAACTAGCGTATTTTTATAACATACCATTACGCCTGTATTCCCCGATGGGTTAGGCAGAGGTGTACACTCACAGTTCGCCCGTATATTTTCCACTTAAGCTATAGCTTGGAGTTTAGATTTTTGCCGCTTGAGAAGTTTATAGAAATTCCAATAACACTCTACACGACCTGGGATTCGAACCCAGCACGTCAAGAGTAGCAGTTGCGCTTACGACCAATGAGGCAATTTTATATAGACTATACCTACCTAAATATAAATCTAACATAATAATTTAAGAATCTACCTGGTTTACTGCCTGTCACCCAGAAAAAAAAACTGACAATCTTAGAAGCAAATTCTTTGCGTATTATCTGATATCTCTATACTTATTGTATCATCTGCAATCTGCACACGCTCATTGATCGCGACAGTAGGGTGAAGACACCAGTTATCGTCCTTACAGTTATTTATCAAAACTTTATTATAGAATTTTTGGACTTGGTGACATTTAGCTATGAGATGTAGGTTTTTTTTACTACTGATCCAGTTTAAATTAGCATAAGATATTTTTCCACTATGTGCAGCCAGTTTTAGTTTGTCCACTTATAGTGTGTCGAATCTGTCGATAGTGCTGTTTATTATTGTTGCTGGATTATCTATACTAATATTATAAAGCTGAAGAGTTTGTTTGTTTGAACGCGCTAATCTCAGGAACTACTGGTTGGAATTGAAAAATTCTTTTTGTGTTTGATAATCCATTTATCAATGAAGGTTATATGCTATAAAACATCACGCTACGCCTTTTAGGAACGCAGCAGCGCAGGTGAAACCGCGAGCGAGTCGCTAGTATTACATATAATTACTTTATTATCGTATAATTATCAATACCGAGGCCCGACTGGCAGATTATTCCCTGGTACTGGGGTAGTACCCAGTACCAGGGAATAATCTGCCAGTCGGGCAGACTCTATACTCTAGACTTTATACAAATAACTAATTTCTCGTAGGAATTTTCTTAATTAATCATGTTTTAGTAAATGCTTTAATAGGCCACTTAACTGATATTTTTTAATTATTAAAAATATCAGTTAAGTTTTAAAAAAGTTGATCATAAACAGAGCCGAACATTGAAAAACAAAATCAAAATCGGTTCAAAAATAAGAAAGTTATAAGCATTTTAATTTTATGTTAGACAGAGAGCGTACTTATAGCACGTTGTGACGTCAAACCATGCACGCGCCGTACAAATTCTATACTGACATCCGTTTTGCGGGAAAGGGACAGAGCATCTCAACACAATCCCCAACGAAAACTATAAAAGCTTTTAACTTATAACTCTAAGACTCGATTTTAATTATGTTTTCAGTCTAGGAATAACTTTTTATAAAAAAATTCAATAGGACCATTATTTTTAATAAATCAAAGACCAGTCAACTATCCTATTTATGTCTGTCAGTTAAATCACTTTTTGGAATATACAGATTCTGGAGGGACGACAACCGGTGCCTCCACCCTACACCGCGAGCAAACGGAAGTGCACCTATTTACCAAACAGAGCGTGCTAGAAACGCATACCAGATCTAGTCTCACGATCCTATCATACAATTATATAGTTAGCATGAGCATTTGATTGGGATAGGTTCAGCGTATCATCACGCTGGTATCACCCGAAGAGATAGGCTGAGGAGTTCATTTACAATGTTGTTATTGAAGGTATTAGTAAGTATTCCCCGAAAAATATAGGCAAGATAAAAGTATACTAATCTACACCCTCAGTTCGTCGGTATGTTTAGGTCCCCAATAGGGGCTACCCTATTGTCATGAACCGGGCAAGAATCCAAACTCTAAGCTGCTACTGAGAATTTTATAGAACACACACTTTGCTCGACCTGGAAATCGCTCCCAGGGTCTCTAATTTGAAAGTCACGCTTAGGACCACTTGGGTAATGAGGAAGTTAAAATTACATACATACATACATACATACATACACTCACGCCTTTCTCCCACAGGGGTAGGCAGAAACTATAGACTGCCACTTGCTACGATTCTTGCATACTTCTTTTGCTTCTTCGATATTCATACATCTTCTCATACATACACGCCGGTTGCGAGTGCTACGCACCTGACCTTTTTGAAGGATTTCGCCAATAAAATCGGCGTATGTCCTTCTAGGGCGACCTCTACCTCTCTCTCTCTAAATTATATTTTATTAATCTATAAATATTAAGAAGAACCTGACTGACTGACTGACTGACGTATCAACGCACAGCCGAAACCTTTTGCACTGTAGACGAGCACTAAGAAAGGCTTTTTGGAAATTCAATCCCTAAGGTAGTGAAACGGGAGATAAAAGTTTGAATGATAGCCCACACACGCATCTATCCGTTTGACACACACACACACTTACATCTATACATATTTAATAAACGTCCATAGTACAGCTGTCATTCGCTGTTGACATTTTGACAATTGTTTTCTTCCTCTTAAAGTAGACTAACACATTTTAAGATAACAAACCTCCATGGTGTAGGTACAGTGGGCTCAGTTTATTTACAAACGAAAATTATCTAAATACGCGGGCGAAGGTGCGCGCGGGATGTCTAGTTATATAATATTTGATTTATAACTCGACCTTTGACCATTAGACCAATGAAACACCCATTGTGTGAAGATATGTAATTTACATACCTAGTTCGTCATAAAATCATAGAGCCAAATAATTATAATCTCAAAACCAACTTATTTAAAATTTGGGAGGTATTTGAGCATTCAGTCTTATTCTCATATGATTTAGGCATCCGTTAACCTTAATTAGGGAGATTCCCACATTATTAGAAAAATCAATGTCAATGCGAATTACTATAACTATTTAAAAAAACCGGTTAAGTGCGAGTCGAACTCGTGCGCCGAGAGTTCCGTACCTACTCATTATGCCGTAATAAAATTGGCTGTACGACTTTTTGCCAAATTTCGTGATTCTAGGTCAACGGAACTACCATATAGATTTTCGACCCAAAACCTATATGGTACTTCGGGTTGACCTAGAATTGTAAATTTTTGGTTAAAAGCAAGGTCTTACAGCACAAGTAAAGGGAAGATTCCGAAAAATAACAAAAGGTGAAAATTAAGATAAATTTTGGTACGCACTTACAAGTTTTCGCGAAAATCTAAATTTTTCCATATCTTTTTATCGTGGTCACTGAGGACGTTGATTTTATAAACCTAATAGGGACTATAGACCTCAGTATCTGGTATACATTTCAACTTGCTAGGCCCACCCGTTCCTGAGAAAATTGGTGGTGATACAGGGACAGACAGACGGACAAGAGAGTGATCTTTTAAGCGTTCCATTTTATACCTTTTGAGGTACGGAACCCTAAAAAGTAAAGGGCAATGTAAATAATGTAATGGAAGTAAGAAATATAAAAAATTGAGGTCTTAATACAGTTACTACAATAGGCACACTTTAATATTCCCAGTATTGAACTTTCTTGTATAAACATGAGATTATTTTTTTGTTTAATTATGTAGATGCGTAACAGTAACATAGTTCTCAACAGATATAATTAATTGAAAAAAAAAATGTCATTATGGCTGTCATGCCTGTATACCCCGAAGAGTAAGGCAGAGGTGCGCTATTGTAGTCAAAGTTCGCTATTATGTTTAAGTCCCATGTAATAGGAAGCGGCGGTAGCCTAATGACTAGGGTGTCCGACTTGCGATCATGTGGTTTCCGGTTCAAAACCCACCCATTGCACTACCGACGTGAACCCACTCGTAACACAAGTATTTAGCTTAGTACGAGGGGTTAACAAGAATACTAGTAATGTGCGATCCACATTGCTAGAAAGTTTAAAAAGAAAAAAGTAGGGAGCGAGCCTATTGCCACTTAATGCATACATCCAAATTCGTTACTTACTAAGAATTTCACCGAAAAAAATTTGCTTGACCTGGGAATTGAACCCAGGTTCTCACGCTCCGTAGCCGCTCTTAGGGCGCTCGTTAACAAAAGTAACTTTTATTACCTGTAAAGTCATGATAAACTAGCATATACTCGGAGATAGAGGCATCCATTATGATCTTAATTTGTTTTTGGCTACTTAACTGTTGTTTTACGGGTTTTGGTAAATATTTACCATTAATAGAGCCCATCAACAAAACAAAATGAGAGAGGTATGGTACATTGGAATCGAATAATTCACTCACAATTGGAGCTGCCCGACTCGGGAAGTACAGGCAGCGCCAAAAGCCTGAGAAGTTAGTACCAGTTTTCTTATATGCAGAAAACTGGTACTAACTTCTCAGGTCAGAATTTTTTGGTTAGTAATGATGTAAAAACGTTTTGAAGATTGCATCGTGTTCAGCGACTTTTGGCGCTGACTGTACTTCCACCTTGCAGAAAATCGTAGCCAAACAACATAGCTCCGTACTATGTTGTGTTCTTAACGGTGAACAAGGTCGTCGTCGGAGCTTCGCGAGGAAGCGTTGTGTTAGCAGATAGGATAAGCATTACGCTATTGTTTCCTACGCTGCCAGCCCAACTATTCCTCCTTAATTTACAGGGTCGGCAACACGGGATACCCTTGGTGTTGCAAGCCTCCATTGGCTTCGGTAACCGCTTACCATCAGGCGGGCCGTGTGCTTGTTTGCCACCTTAGTGGTATAAACAAAATATTAAAATCGGTTCATAAATAAGCAGCCCTTCCCAATCCCCATCAAAAGCCTAATGAATAATAATAAAAAAAAAAATATATCTTGGAACTTTATTTTTGTAATTGTATTTAATTGACTGCCTCATTAGTCTAGTGGTCCCAAACACGACTGCTAAACTAGAGGTCCTGGGTTCGATCCCCAGGTCGAGCAGTGTTATTGGGTTTTTCTATGAAATTCTCAGCAGCAGCTCGGAGTCTGGATTTGTGCCCGGTTAATGGCTATAGGCTCGCCCCCTATAACATGGGACCTAAACATACCGGCGAACTGTGGGTGTACATTAAGTACGCCTCTGCCTAACCCTTCGGGGAATACAGGCGTGATGGTATGTTGTATTTAATTAAATCTTTCATATTTTTTATCAAGCGACCAATTACCCAATTCAAATACCTACACAAGTCAATTACCCAAGTCCCACAATAAATATACACGACAAACGTACGATCTCCCATTTACTTCACAGTTGGGTAAAGGGAAAATTGTAAGAGCTTCGAGCGCACATGGTAATAAGTAATTCAATTTGTACGTCAATTTCTAAACTTTCCCTGTTTGAAGATAAAAGTAAACACTGCTCGGTCTGTTTAATAAAGATGTCAACATGTTATATTTACAAAATGAGCTTAATTGGATGTTTAGTTATTTTAGTAAAGGAAAAAATTCAATCGCGGGCAGGATTCGAACCTGCGTCTCCTGGTTGGATACACCAGACGCTCTGACCTCTAAGCCGCCGCGAACCCCACCCGCCTAATTGAAATTTTGCCTTCACATTCTGAATGTACGTCATAAGGTGACGTGCCCGCGATTGAATTTTTCCTTTACTAAAATAATTTTGTAATCTTAGCATGGAAAATGCAAAAAAATCACAAAAAGATAGATGTTTAGTGTTTAGGTGAATTCGTGGGGCAAAGCTAGTGTAATTATGATGTATTAGGCATACATCATAATTACACTAGCTTTGCCCCACGAATTCACCCGTGTATTTATTCCGATTTACTTTATAAATATCAATATTTAAGGAAATGAAATGAAATGAAATTATTTATTCTGCAAGTAGATCTTTAGAGATACTTTTACATGTCAATGGTTTGGGGTTTTTTTTTAGCAAGATGGCTTCGGCATTTCCTAACTGACGACCTCTGAGAAGAAACACCGAAACAAACTCAGAGAATCATGGTCTCTTTTAAAGTCCAGACATGGAAGAACACTTAAATGTGAGTGGTACGATGTAGGGTAATGTCTGAAATGGCCTTTTGAGGAAAGAACCATTGCAGCTTTGAGTAGACCAGTCCCAACTAACGGCACGCATGCATCAGTCATCGTGTAGCTCAACCATAATTTAGGGAGCTCAACGACCTGTCGCACGGCCATACCAGATCAGCAGGACATTCGTGTAGGTCTAATGAAGTTCCCAAAGCCTCCAGACTATATTATAAGGTAATAAGGGTATAAGGCTAACCAAAAGCGTGATAGAAAGAACAACGTTTATTTAGAACGAAACACTCACACATCTTCTATCTTCTATACTTATAATAAATCTGTAGAGAGGTCAATTCTGTACATGAAATATATTTCCAAAATAATAACTATCAGCGGGTGATTAGTGATCGATACTGACGCCAAAAATTCAATCAGTAAAATTTTTGTCTGTCTGTCTGTCTGTCTGTCTGTATGTTCGTTATAGAAACAAAAACCACTCGACGGATTTAAACGAAACTTGGTACAATTGTTCTTCATACTCCTGGGCAGGTTATAGTATACTTTTCATCACGCTACGATCAATAGGAGCAGAGCAGTGAAGGGAAATGTTGGTAAAATGAGTGATTCATGAGAAAGGTTTCAAGCTATACAACATCACGCTACAACTCTTAGGAACGGAGCAACGCAGGTGAAACTGCGGGCGAAGAACTAGGGAACAAAGTAACTATTCCACGCGGACGAAGTCGCTGGCAAAAGCTAGTACAACATAAGAAACAATTATATTATAAGAAAATGTATACATACTCGTATACGAAACAGAGAAAATTGGTGTACATTATATATGTGTGTGCCCAGCCGCACCAAAATGGTGTCCAGCTGAGTATGTGCTAGGATGTTATATCCTAGCACTGATAGTGATAGTATCTTCCACGTAGTTTATTTATTGTCATTTTTTTATAATGACGAGTGCTCTAATGCTGGGAACTGCTCTAATGATGCGCAACGTGTTGTGGGTTCGATCCCCACATGATGGAGCACATCATACATCGTATGATCCACACTTCTGCAGGTAGTTGTTCCGGGTCTGGGCGTTTGTGTATGTGAGAATTTGTATTTGTAAACGCACCCACGATACAGGAGGAAATCCTGATACAGGAGAAATTCCACTCACAATTGGAGCTGCTCGATTGGGAAGTACCTCCACCAGAAAATCGAAGCCAAATAACATAGCTCCGTGCTATGTTGTGTTCCTAACGGTGAGCAGGGTCGCCAGAACTTCGCGAGGATTCGTTGTGTTGCAAGTGGGGGGGGGGGGGACCGGTGGTGTTTAACTATTCTTCCTTAATTTACGGGGTCGGCAACGCGCGAGTGATACCCCTGGTGTTGCAAGCGTCCATAGACTACGGTAACCGCTTACCATTATGCGGGCCGTATGCTTGTTTACCACCTTGTAGTATAAGAAAGAGGGATTAGGCTATAGTCCACCACGCTGGCCTAGTGCGGGTTGGCAGATTTCACACACCGTCAAGAAAATCTCTCACTTAAATAAAATAAACTATTCCACTATTAGAAGAACGTGCAGTTTTTATTATGTACTCGCTATATTTGAGTAGTTTTTTATTTTAGCGTTTTCCTGTTAAAATAAACAATGCTTAGAAGTTTTCGAGACAGCCAAAATGTAACTAGCATAACGGTGTAACTTTTGTAGAATATTTTACCAATATTTTGACGACACGTTTGGCGTAGCGGCTGAGCGATCGGCTTCTACGCAACGTGTTGTGGGTTCGATCCCCACACGGAACAAATATTTGTATGATCTACAGGTAGTTGTTCCGGGTCTGGGCGTTTGTGTATGTGCGATTTTGTGTTTGTAAACGCACCCACGACACAGGAGAAAATCCTAGTGTGGGGCAACGTTTAAAAAAAATAAAATAATAAAAAATATAATTAAGCGGTTAACTGAAGAATAACGATATTAATTATTATCTTATTAGAATAAGAGTTATGATGTATAACACTTATATCTAAACTGTTTAAAAGAAATATTTCTTATTTGTATTTATTTTAATTACGTACTCTCCCATCAGGCAAAACTAGGGTTAAATTCATTCCAGTCAACAAAAAAAGCAATCTGCGAGGGTTAAGTATGAATCAGATAGAAATTTGATAAGTACCATGAAAATTGTACGATGCATGTATGACAGATGCTAATGGAATGCAATGCAGAGAAAGTCTCACTAAAATTCGACATAAAGTCGTGAATCATGGATGGATAACAAGAAAAGAAATCCAGCATTAAGTAAATAACTTTATTTATCCTTTTGACTGCCACAGACACAAACCAAATCGTGCCCAGCACGCCACGGTCACGACTGGGTGACAGATTTCTATATTTTTTTTTATGGGATAGGGGGCAAACGCGCAGACGGATCGCTTGATGGTAGACGATTACCGCCGCCCATGGACCCCCGCAACACCAGAGGTGTCACGATTGCGTTGCCGGCCTTTTAAAAAGGGATTGGGTCTCCGGTAACCTCACTCACTCGGCGAAATACAACGTAAGCGTAGGCCGTGGTATCACTCCGGTCGAGCCGGCCCATTCGTGCCGAAGCATAGCTATCCCAATGTCAGGTAATTCGAAGCTTGAAGCTTCAATCATAAAAATATTACCTACTGACCCATTTTTAACCATAGTGACGCCAAAATAACCTAAAATTTAGCTTAAACAAACAAACAAATGCATCTTCTTCAGACTTAGACGACAACATTATAATTATGCCATCAGAAAAATATTCACTGACCCATTTTTAACCAGAGTGACCCAAAAATTACCCCAAAATTAGCTTACATAACCTAAAAATATACATCAAACCGCGCTCACTGCAGACCTAGTTCGACGCACACCTGTAGAGTGTAAGGCACGTTTCTATTCCAAGACCATTTCACTTTCAATGACCCACGCGTTTACTTTCTAAGAGTCGTATTGACTTGAATGGTTTGAACAATTTGATTAAAGTTGCCATTGTTTCGATATTTGGCTTATTTTTTTTTGCGATTTGAAAAAGAGGTTCTATATTTATTTTTGTTTGTTACCCGACTACGAATTTTATTTTAATTCGTGATAGGCCTACGCAGCTATTTGAGTTTTAGACTCTATATAGGAGCCGAAGTTGAGGGTTGACGTCAGAGTAACGCCCAAGAGCTCAAGGTGCTCAAGTTATCGGCACAGATAGGTACATTCCGGAAAGTAGAAGCCAGTTGGAATGGGCTACTTTTGGCGGAAAACAGACACGCCTGGGTCTGTAAGAAATGAAGGGAATTGAGTTTCACAGTTATGTATTGATGTGTCTATACATTGATGTTCGATTCTAGCTCAAGAACGTTTAGAAGATTTACCTCATAAGTTCAAATTTTAAGGTATAGTCCAAGAGCTAGATCGAAATTTACGAAAACTCTAGCTTTTGGACTATACTTTAAAAATTGAACGTAATGCATTTTGTAAGAACCGACTAAATCTGTGATTTGGCGAAACATTGCGACTAATTGGCGACTAAATTTGAGAGAAAAGATCTTCGCTAGGTGCCCTAGCTTTTGGGATTCAAATTGAGCCAAGCTAGGGAGGCGCTCGATCCAGATCGGCCAACTACAATACCTAATAACTTTTGACCCAGTGACCGACTAATTCGGATATTTGGCGACTAATTTGGACTAATTAGCGACTAATTTTTTATGTTATCAAAATTAAAATCCCTGATGGTGGCCATGCCAGTGTCAGTCACATGGGGCAAAGCTATTCACACTATTTCATGAAGATCTGTATTATCTACGATCCACAATAAAAAATATGATTTGATTCGAAGATTTAAAAAAATCCAAACTCAGAGATTCTACTGAGAAAACTCTTTAAGATAGCTCGATCTGGGAATGGGAACTCGCAATCGCTGGCAAGGCTACGTCACTACCACTACATCAATGAAGCAAATGAAAAAATAAATAATGGATAAACATTAATGATTTAGAAAACAAGAAATCTAGAGAAATGGTGTTTGCTATTAATCCAATCACAATTTTACTCACTTTCCGTATTTTAAAGAAAGTTACTGGTTTCTGACACTTAGGTACGCGAGTTTTATTTCAATGTCTAATAGGTATCTATTAGACATTGATATAAAACTACTTTTTACGGATTTTATCACTAGATCATGGATGCTGTAAGTGTAAAGGATCCGAAACGTCAGGAATTTAATATAAAGATTGTTTTTTAAAATTCTGAGTGACAGAGAATTTATGTAGTACCTATGTAGATTTATATTTATATTTATATTCTTCTAGGCAAGCGCGCTCCATCGTACATCGCAGTATCGCTTAACATCAGGCAAACTAGCGGTCAAGCGTAAGCCTATCACGAATAAAAAAAAAAGATAGGATTTGTGCATGCTCTTTCCTCCTACATGGGACCTAAACATACCGGCGAACTGTGGATGAATGGGCCGGCTCGACCGGAGTGATACCACGGCCTCACAGAAAACCGGCGTGAAACAACGCTTATGTTGTGTTTCGCCGAGTGAGTGAGGTTACCGGAGGCCCAAACCCCTTTTGAAAGGCCGGCAACGCACTTGTGACTCCTCTGGTGTTAATGGCGATCCGTCTGCCCGATTATCCCATAAAAAACACAATTAAAAGTAGGTACTTATACAATTTACTTTCGAGAGCCCAAAACTGTAAACTCCAGTTTAAATTCCACAGTTATCTGATTGCCCGTACTTCAATGAGTCATGGTTAACGATTTATGAGAATCGATAAAGAGTTTAACTACCCTTTGTGCGGGATTTTGGGTGAGCACTGATTTATGGAGGTTGAACCAGAAAAAAGTCGAAAACTTTGGAAAACATACCATCACGCCTGTATTTCCCGAAGGGTTAGGCAGATGCGTACTTAATGTACACCCACAGTTCGCCTGGTAGGTTTAGGTCCCATGTTACAGGGGGCGAGTCTATAGCCAAAATAGACTCACCCCAGAATTTCACAGAAAACTCAGTAACACTTCGCTCGACCTGGGGATCAAACCCAAGACCTCTAGCGTAGTAGTCACTAGACTAATTAGGCAGTCATGGTCAGTAAGATTATAAAATAAAAAATAAATATTTATTTTGGTCGCACACAGGAAATAACAGAAAATAAAAATGAGATTAGCATAGAATTAACTTTGATTTTTACTAATTTAGATGAAAATTCAAAGGTGCCTTTCTTTTTTATTAATTATTAAAAAAGAAACGTGTGGTAACACCAATGGTTCTCAAACTATTTTTTCGTTACTCCACTGCACATTTAAAAGTGGGATGCTGTGCTCATTACTTACAAATACTTATTTTATTTAAGTAAGTTGTGTTACTACATATTACATAGACAGTAACGAAATTATGGAAAAAAATTAACGAGTACATATTTTATTTAAAAAATCTCTTCAGATTCTGACTGAAGCTATCACTATCACCCACATAAATTACAAAACGAAATATCGAATATTATCACGGAAAATTCACGTAAGCTCCAAACAAGTACAGCAAGAGTGAAAACAATAAACATGGTAGGTATAATGCAACCGAATTAAGAAATACTCGTTCCAATGTAAAGTTGTCAATATATACGAGTAGAACACTTTAAATTGGTAGTTTATAAAAATATAATAAAGGTTTGGAATCATAGCCTATGTTAATTAGGTATCCGCTTTATTTTTATATCTATGTAAAATTTGTACGTATTAATATTGTTATCAATTATAATTGAAAGAAAGAAAATCAAGGTATTATTTATATATTTTTTAAATAAATATAATGATCATCAATAATTCAATTTTGCTACGATAAAGCTATATTAAGTTTATCACTGTAAAAGCGACATCCAAACAATCCTTATTATGATTTCTATACTTTTATTTTTTCGTAAAACGGATAGGATTTTGTCCTATATGGTGAGTGCTTTTTATAAACGCAAGCTTTATTTATTTAATTCAAATTCAAATGTTCTTCACAAGTTTCAGCGTTCCGTTCCGTTCCAACTACATGCAGGTCATACAAATATTTGCTCCGTGTGGGGATCGAACCCACAACACGTGGCGCAGAAGCTGATCGCTCAGCCGCTACGCCAAACATGTCATCAAGATTACTTACAACTTCAGAACGCGCTTAATTATTTTGAGTATTTGATCGTAATATGCGGTAACTCTATAGCCTATCGATCTTTTTTTCGTAATCGCAAAACGCGATTAAACGAGCATACGGATCACTTGATGGTAAGCGATTAACGCGGCCCATGGGCACCAGAGGCGTCACGAATGCATTGCCGGCTTTTTTTAAAGGGGATTAGGCCTCCAGTATCCTCACTCACTCGGCGAAACACAACGTAAGCGTTGTTTGACGCCGGTTTTCTAATAATTCCGCCTTGTCATCTTGAGACGTCAGTTGTTAAGTGTCATTTTCCGATAGTCAATTCACTGGCTACATTACCCATTAAATACATATAAACCTCAATTTCTTTTGGTCATCTTAATTAATAAGTGGGTACCGTTATTATATACTTATACCTATATATATATTTAAATACAGCTTTAACTGTTTGGTGGGTTTGTGTATTTTTGTGACCATCGCAAATTTTCCACTGATCTGGTATCGTCGTGTGACGAGTTGTTGAGTTCTTTAGATTATGGTTGAGCTACACAATAATCTAGAGAGTCATTTAGTGTGACATGCATCAGTCAAATTAAATGACTGGGTGCTGTTAGCTTTAAGTGGTCTACTAAAGGCTGCTGTGCTGCTTTCCTCAAAAAGCCATTTCGGACATTGCCCTGCATTGTAACAGTCACATATAACTACTACAATGATTGAATGATCAATGATGAATGATGCTCTGAGTTTGTTTCGGTGTTTTTTCTCAGAGGTCGTTAATTAAGAAATGCCGGCATCATTAAAAGAGGTGGCGTTAAGAGAGGTAGAGCATAGTGGAATCGTATAATTCCACTCACAATTGGAGCTGCCCGACTGGGGAGTACCTCCATCTTGCAGAAAATCGTAGCCAAATAACATAGCTCCATGCTATGTTGTATTCCTAACGGTGAGCAAGGTCGCCAGAGCTCCGCGAGGAAGCTTTGTGTTGACAGTGTGGGGGACCGGTGGTGTTTTGTTACCGCCGCTGTCATGCATGGCAGCTTGTGTCCTATGCTGCCAGCCCTACTATTCATTCTTAATTTACAGGGTAGGCAACGCGCGAGTGATACCCCTGGTGTTGCAAGCGTCCATAGGTTACGGTAACCGCTTACCATCAGGCGGGCCGTATGCTTGTCAGTCATCTTTAATTAAAAAAAAAATTAATACATTGTAATGTAAAAGATCCATTTACAGAAACAACTGTCTTAATTTTTCGCAGAATAACATAAAGTAATGGACAATAAATACACAAATAATGAGTTCGTTTAATAATGTATTATTTTAAAGGGTTGTTCACACGTTAACGAATTATTTATTTTGTAATTTGGGTTGAATTCTGTTGCTTAACTTGTTCATCTGTATTGGTAACACTGCCACTAAATATTTGACCGTAACAGCAATCATCGTCATCACAGTGATGGCGAACCAATGTTCGCCATGCCATAGTTGGCACGCGTGCCATCGTTGGCACGCGACAAAGTGTTTTCGGCACGGGACTTAGGTAAGAATTTAGGCAAGTAATCGAAGCTCGTCTGTTAGTATCAAGTTAATAGCCTATTTTTAGGTGGGAGGGCCATGCTTCGGCACGAATGGGCCGGCTCGACCGGAGTGATACCACGGCCTCACAGAAAACTGGAGTTAAACAACGCTTACGTTGTGTTTCGTCGAGTGAGTGAGGTTACCGGAAGCCCAATCTCCTTTTAAAAGGTCGGCAACGCACTCGTGACTACTGTGGTGTTGCGGCTGGGATACCTAGTATAATAATGTAGAATTCGTACGAAAGTTATTAATGTTTAGTTCTACGACTTCTGAGATTGTCTGACGGCACGTCATGACGTCATTATACATTTGTATAGATAAAGTTGCACGTAGACAAAAAGTGGTTCGCCATCCCTGCACTATATTATCCTAATGCTTGGCTGTGATGTATGTAGTTACATATACATACGCATGCGCGCGCCTTCGAGTGACGATGGCGCGCGGCGCGATCGCGGTGCGCGGTCGATGCGCAGTCCGCGTCTTTTTGGTTCTTTAGTAATAAACGTGCGTTGAAGCTATTCGGATGTTTTCCTTATTTCCCATAGTACATACCTACTTCCCTTAGTAAAACATACCGTCTCATTCATACAGGGTCTCCTCTATGAATGAGAGGTATATTGGTAGTTATAGTTCACCACGCTGGCGTAGTGCTGGTTAGAAAACTTCACACGCCGCCAAAAATATATCTCAGGCATGCAGGTTAACTCTCGATGTTTTTCTTCACCGTTAAGTAACAATGAGCTAATATTATTGTAGTCCAGTTAAGGGCCCGGTGGACTGTATTGCCAGTACAAAAGTAATCATTACTTCCTTACTAACTAATATTATAAACGTAAAAGTTTGTGAGTATGGATGTATGGATGTTTGTTACTCTTTCACGTCAGAACAGCTGAACGGATCTGGATAAAATTTGGCACACAGATTATAGCCTGGAAAAACACATCGGCTACTTTGTATGCACGTCGGACCCAATCCTGAAGTTTATGTAGACAAAGTCGCGGGCAGAAGCTAATACCACAATAAATCGATATTCAAACAGGATTTAATCAAATTGTGTTATTAATCTATTTGTGTTTGTAAACGCACGCACCCACGATACAGGAGAAAATCCTAGTGTGGGGCAACGTTTAAAAAAACCGAAGCAAAACTAGATCTTACAAGCAAAAATCAAAACACAAACCAAGGTGCAGGGTGTCTTTAAAGAGCGAATTTTTCGCATCCTACTTGAAGACCTACAGAAGATCCGACGACCCCTAACGCGGCGATTTCTCGACCACAAGCCTATCAAGCATATTTACCGTTGAAAATAATACTGGTTATAAACCACTTGTGAAGTGTCCTTATTTCCTTAATATCGTCCATCCCAAAAAGTCGGGCCATCAAAATTGCTACCGGTCTGTTACCGTCTGACTCGACCTTAACTCGAATAAATCAACCTCTTTTTGAGGGCACCGAAAAAGTAGCCCCATTAGAGTTGCGACCGGTCCATACCGATTATACCAGTTTCGGTACCTGACCGGGTTTTTGGTTACGCGGCCCGAATAGTGATGTGACTATTCGGGACAAATTTTAATCGATTTTTTGAGACAGGGTATTTGTGTGGTGGTAATTGCAAAACAACAAATAATCTTAATAATTATTATGTAATATTCCCATATTTCTAGTAAATGGAATGGATTACGTTTCAGAGAAATATTAATTCTAATTTCATGTAATACTAAAAAACGAAAATGGTTTTGCGGAAATTTAACATAAATATTGAAAGTTATCATGTATGCCTAGAAGCGTCCTAATAATTTTGAAGCTTCTGTCCTAGTCTTGAAAGACTAAAGTTGTATACAAAGTTCATAGGAACTTATCAAGTTGTGCAACCGCCATAGTCAGATTTATCCGAAACAAAAAAAATTAAACTTAGAACATGCATTTTTTTCTTTATTCATTATTCACGAATTCACGATACTAAAAAAAAGTTTTTATTGATTCTATTTTTGAATTAAACAGATAGCTATTGAAACTTTTTTAATTATCATTTAGTCATAGTGTCTTTGTGACGCTTGTAAATTAAAAAATAAAATAATAGTAGTAATAAAGCATTATTCGAAAAACCAGAATCCCATATTCTGAGTTCGATTGTTTGGTTCGATCGGTCGAATAAAATCCATTTTCTATTTGAAACAGTTGGTCCAATGTTCTAAGTTTGAATTTGTGCCCAGTAGTTACCAATGTTACATGAAATGGGCAACTAGTAAGTATCTAATGGGCAATCATAATATATTGAAACGAAAATATCTAGGTATATTTATTTCCGAGAACGTACAACCCAAATCTATTCAAAAGTAGGGTGAGCAGGCTTCTGGGTGTGCTCGCTCCACCATCAACCTCATTTTTAATTTTTTTTTAATATTCATCTGCCTAACTTTTCAGAAATGCAGGCGTGATGGTAAAAAGGAGGATAAACATTGACATTAAAACTTCTTGGGTTTCATCTCTTTCCAAGACCACAGACAACGTCTTAAGCCAAAGTGTTCCAACGGTTAGTGATGTGAAAGTGTCGTCTTTAGATAAAAATTATATAGTTTTAATCGCACGTAATAAATTGATACTGCAAGTATTGTCAATTGGGGTTTATAAATTAAGTAGGTAAGTATACAGGGTGTTCGGTGCATCGTTTGCCAAATGGAACTGGCCGAAAGAAGAGGTCACTTGCTATCTCTTCAGGCACTCGTTCCCTGTTACACCGGTTAATTATAACTTTTTATTTTTTATTTCGAAAAATACCAGAACTCTGCATTTAACCTTAAATTAAAAGAATAGTTATTAGTTTTAGCCTTCAAGTATTAAGCTTAAATGCAGAGTTCTGGTATTTTTCGAAATAAAAATTAAAAAGTGATAATAAAAAAACCGGTGTAAGAAGGAATGAGTTATAGGGCCTGAATAGATAGTAAGTGACCTCTCCTTTCAGCCAGTTCCATTTGCCAAACGATGCACCAAACACCCTGTATAAGTAATTATTTCTTAAGAGATTGTAAGATGCACTTATTATTTTATATAAAATATCCGGATATTTTGTGTGAAAGTCCGATTTTTACCCGACTGTGTCAGAAGGAGGGTTATTTAATTAGGTAAGGATAAATATATTAACCATAAAAATATAAGTAAAATTATTTATTTTAATTAAATTATTATTGCATTTTTTTTTTTAAATGTCAGTAACCAATGTCTCTAATAGTGGGTATTATGTGAAAGAACTGGCAAGAAACTCCATAGTTAAATAATAAGATAGATAATGATAAATAATAAATTAAATTATTAAAATATTTTTCTTTTGTTTACAATGTGTTTTATGTGCGAATTCAATTAATATTACATATACAAAAATATTTATAATTTCATGCTTATCTGCTTGTAAATGCAACTACGATACAGGAGAAAAAAATAATATAACAACCCATTATATTGTCCCACTGCTGTGCACGGGTCTCCTCTCAGAATTACAGGAATTAGGCTATAGTCCACCACGCTGGCCTAATGCGGGTTGGAAGATTTCACACGCCGTTGAGAAAATCTCTCAGGCATGCAGGTTTCCTCACGATGTTTTCCTTCACCGTTTAAGAGCGTGATAATTAACTATTAATACGCACATGACTTCGAAAAGTCAGAGGTGCGTGCCTTGGATACTCGAGACCTTTGACTTGGCAGTTATATGGTCATATCACTAGGCTATCACTGAAAAAAAATATTTTCGAAAAACACTAATAAACTAATACTAACAGAAGGAAAATTTGTTATTTCTTTAATATATTGGGCATTAACAAATGCTAAACATTTTTAGACGTATAAATTTTAGTGACAGAAAATCTCAGTAAGAGATCCAACCTATATCCTTCCAGTTAAGATCCGAATCCTGCCTGAGATATGCTAAAATTTATATTATAAAAATGTAAAATTGTGGCTTATTCCTTACCAAGAACCATACTAAAATTAATTAAGCAGTTCTTTAGGTTCCATAATATAAAAACACATATCTTTATTGAAATAAAACTACTTTTTACAGATTTTATCGCGTTGTTGTATTGATAATATTTGATTAACAAAAAATTAAGGTACCTGTAATTTTAACATTAAGTCGTCCAACACCTCAGTCTACCCGTGACCATGGATGCTGTAAAGGATCCGAAACGTCGGGAATCAAATAATATCAATACAACGCTATTAAATCCTTAAAAAGTAGTTTTATTTCAATATCATATATTCGCGTAAGTCGAAAACCAGTAATATCTTTATTTATCAAAAAGAAACATATTCCGTAGTAGTTAGTCTTAACACACTGATAACGAATCACAAGTTAGTGTTTAATGGACGTTGTTAATCCCTCAATACGAGTCAATATTTAACTTTGTGGTTACTTCCTAATTCAGTATGGAAAATTGTGACTTATTCCTAATCAAGAACCACAATTAAATGTATTTAACAGTTTATTTTAACTGTAAAAACATATACCGTATTGATTAGTGCGAACACCCTGTCAAGGATTCTCCTGTCGGGGTTTAATGATTTGGTTAACGACAGGCTAAAATAACCTTTGTGGTTACTTCACAATTCAGAAATGGAAAATTGTGACTTATTCCTAATGAAGAATCCATACCAAATTGTATCTAACAGTTTTTTTTAAACTATTCAATTATATGTATCTATCTTTCTGTATTTTTGCATGTTCTATGCTAACATTTATAAAGTTATTTCAGTGAAGGAAAAATTAGATGCCGCGGGCAGGATTCGAACCAGCGTCTTCTGTTTACATACACCAGACGCTATGACCTCTAAGCCACCATGAGTGGGGCTCACCTTTAAGACGTAAATTCAGAATGTGAAGGCAAATTTTGATCTGGCGGGTGGGACTCGCGGTGGTATAGCCGCGAGTCCCACCCGCCAGAGCATAGTCATAGCGTTCGAATGCTGCCGGCATTCGAATTCCATTTTTTTCTTAACTCAAATAACTATATACCGTATCTATGAATTAGTGTAAACACCCTGTCAAGGCGTCCCCTGTCAATGTTTAATGATGTGGTTAACCACAGGCTATTTAACTGTTGCGGTTACTACGTTCAGAAACTGCACGTCATTAACCAGCTAACGATTCCTCGTTCATTTGTAGAAAATATTGTTTTTTGCTGTTCTTTATTTTCTCCTGTATCGTAGGTGCTTTTACAATCACAAATTCTCACATATACAAATTTTGATCTTTGTATATGATTGAATTTACTTCCGATGTTGTCTGATATTTCATTAGATCATTTCTGAAGATACACCAACAACTGCATGAATTCTAAGATAATCCGTCTTAGTTTGGGCACTCCAGTGCCTTCAGAAAAGGCATATGAGGAAAGGAGACTTTAATTATTAGGTCGAAGGAGACGATACATGATATCAGGTATAATCTTAACTGAAATGGGAATCCATACCCTGACCAGAGCATGACGTCTCGATTTTTCTAAATCATGTGCGCATTTCTCTTTCAAGGGACAATTACCATACAGACCCCATAGAAAAACAAATGTTACAACCCTTTGGAAGGTCGTTGATCTTTAATTAAATGAATGAGAAATTAACTCTATGTTTTATTTACGAATCCTTCAAAAGGCTAACGGTCTTCGGAAGAACGGAAGATGTAGGATTCTTGCCCACCACAACCTCGCCGGTGACCATCATCAGCACATGGATGGAGAAATTTGTCCTCTTTCAGCAACATGTGTAAGGATCCTAGAGCACAACAAGTAAATAGATTTTGAATTAGGTATGTCTGTAATTTGTTATTTGAAAAGACTATCTTGGGCTTTTTCCCAATGAAGCATGGTACCTCCAAATCTGCTATTTTATTTATTGTGTCAAAATCGTAATTCATTAACCTCAGCATTGTAGAATTTTTGACAGTTTTTTCTACGGAATCAGAAGTTGCGGTAGCCTTAATGGCTAGGGCGCCGATCATGTGGTTGAGGGCTCGAAACCATTGCTCTACTGACGTGAACCCACTCGTAAGACAAACATTTAGCTTAGCACGAGGGATTAACAATAATACTAATAATGTGCGACCCACATTGCTAGAAAGCTTTTTTGCCTGCCCCTGTTAAAGCACATCCTTGGAGACCTAACTATATCTATAGATATGCAAATGACAGGCTGATACTCACTCTACCGTGAATTACAGGTTACAAGAAAGTGCATAAATATTAATTATAAGCTAGTTAGTCTATGCCTAGCGTAACAGTGACATATTTCCCACAGTCACACACAACTTTCGCGTCATAATAAAACAGGTATACTCTATGGTTTTTTGTGCTGTCAGCATGATAGTCTGATGTTTTTTTTATTTGTGTCAGTTTGAGTTAAGAATTGTTTTGTTGAGATCAACTTCGATGATTCGATATTTTTGTAATATTTGGGTCAGATTTTTTTTATAAATATTTATTGCTCTCATTTTTTTTATTAAAAATGGGATTGTTCATGACTTCTATCTTGACTTGACTCTTTTCTGATTTGATTAAATATGTAGGTATAAGATTTTCTTGGAGAAATTATTTCTAATTTTTAATATTTTTTTATCTGGGCCTGTAAATAATTTGGTTGCCTAAGTGAAACATAGTTAATAAACCGCAGTGTTGTTATGAATTTAATAACGCTTACCTCTGTTAGAATCTTCGCCCTTACAAGTTAAGGGCAAATTGTCCAAAACGGATAATATCACTAAAATTGAAAACATCATTTTCACATCACTACGGTGCATTGATTTTCCAAATTTGAACCACTTTCGAACTGTCATCCTGACGGTTAAATTCGCGCGCGCAAAAAATCGAAACTTATTTTTGACGTTCGATTTTTAACCACATTCACATTTTTTTAAGTATTATTTTTTTCAGCGGCATCCACGAGATTTTCTCGACATTTTTTTTCGTATTTTTTTTTTGGTTTTGTCGAGACGTCTGATCGTCAACACAACTGCGAACCTACTAGCCAACTGACCAACTTAACAGTGTAAAATAAGAAACATACATATTACTAACTACAATTTACTTTGAAATAGTCCCATCTAACTTTCACTTAGCATACAAAAATAAACCTTTCCTTTTTAATTTTATGAAACAAAATGTCTTGGCTAGGCACAGCAGAATCAACTCGGTCACATTTAGTAGCGACTTGCTAAACAAGTGAACGGTGAAATGAGAAATTGTGAGAGACAGACATATGTCAGAAAGAGACAGATAGACATTTCTTTTTACTGTTCAACTGTAGTAACTAAGAACTTTAGAAATGTGGACTCATTGATGTGGTATTTGTCGAGGATATTGTATCCTGCCTTATAATCTATCTATAGATTAGAGGGGGTAAAATATTCGGCTTTAGACGATTACTCAGAACTATACATTTTATCTAGAATATAATTTGAATATTATGAGTCAAACTATCAAGTTACTTCTCACCAGTTTCTATTAAAAAATATTTAAATAAATTCAATATTTACGAGTATTTTAAAATACAAAATAAACCTCTGAAATATTTATTTTTAGTATTTATTTATTTGATGGTTTCAAAATATTACGTATTGCTCTAAAAAATTATAACCTATTTTTAAATTTATGTTTTTTTTGTTATAATTATTGTAATTTTATTGTTTATGTGTATTTTATTATTTCTTTCGTATAAGGTAAAGAGAATAAAACCATGTCCATTATCAATAAAAAAACATAATCGTCTTTCTGGCGCGGTCGGGTAAAAATAATCTTCAAAAAGCTTTTATTCCATTTTAAAATTCGAATTTAAACAGTTCTAAGTTTAAGTAGCACCAGTCTACGCACGCGCAGCCGCAGCCGGGGGCATCCATATCACTTTTTCCAACATATCTACAAATGACATAATTATAGAAAAAAACTGGTTTTGAGTCAACAGACGTGTCAGTTTTGGATCATTCTGAATTCGTTTTAGATAAAAAAGTAGGCTTATATTACATATACGTATAGTTAAAGAAATGTAACTGTTTCTGTTTGCTTATATTGGGAAGCATTGCAATTTTTTTTCTAAAAGACATTAAAAATGTTAGAAATACCTACAAGTCACACAACCTGGAACAACTATTTATAGTTAGGTCATATACATATTTTTCCGCGCGGAGATTTAACCCACAACTCGTAGCGCGGAAGCCGATCGCTGATCCGGGCCTTAGCGTGCCGTCAAATATTATATTATAATGTGTAACAAGGTGACCATAAACATGTTTTCCATTTATATTATTCTCGTATTATTTTTTCATAAAATTAAGTATAATTATATGAAAAAAGGTACAAGAAAAATATATAAAAATAAAAAAAACGTTGTTAAGTATTATGTCTTTTTACGGGTTTCAGATAACTTCTCACAATTTTACCGAAACCCAATAATAGTTTACCAGACAGACAATCGGACTGTAATTATTCTCATTAATATAATCTTGCAAAAAGAAGCAGTGTTAGACTAATGATGTGACCATTGTACTGCCAAAACTTCGATCTCTTGTCGGAATCCAAGGCACGCCTCGCCTCTGCTTTTTCGCAATCATGTGCGAATGAATATGCAAATGAATAATAATTAAATTCACTAGCTTATACGGTATAGGAAATTATAGTGAGGAAGCCTGCATGCCTGATAGATTTTCTCTACGGGGCGTGTGGAGTCTGTCAGACCGCATTCACCCAGCTAGCGGAGCGGACTATTGCCTAATCTCTCGTGGGATAATGCAAATTATTACATGATTAAACTTTTTTGGAACCATGCAACTAGACTCATTAACATTTCATAAACGCTTGTAAAGGCTGATTTGAAATAAAAACATTTGAACTTGAAAATCACTTTCCTTCACTCATTATTCTTCGCCTGGTAAAGACGAAGCCGAAAATCCACACGGTTCTCCACCGTTTGCACTGGCGTAATCCATATCAACAGCAAATAATCTCCCTAAAAGCAAATCAGCACACGACCACGAATATTTTGCACACATCCTTTGCCAGATCTGCATACAAATAAATCAATAAAACTTAGCTAATTAATACCTTATTAACTGTGACGAAAGAGACAAACACATGTAACATCAATATAAGTGACAGAGATAGTAGTATTTCTGTAGATGCGACTTCTATTCACGGTAGATCGATTCACGCGTCGAAATGATAGTTAATCGAGTTAATTCGATGGAAACGGTAAAATAATTATGCGCATTTCTTTCTTTATCTAATTGGATCAGAGAATGAAGTAATAACGGGTTTCCAGATTTGAGTGGTTTACCCTGAAGCTAGTCTAATGAGGGCATTTAGGGGACTCGTGGGTTTAAAATTACATACACTAACGCCTTTCTCCCACAGGGGTAGGCAGAAACTATAGACCTTCACTTGCTACGATTCTTGCATACTTCTTTTGCTTCTTCCACATTCAAACTACTTCTTATACATACGCGCCAGTTGCGAGTACTACGCACCTGGCCTTTTTGAAGGATTTCGCCAATGAGATCGGCGTATGTCCTTCTAGGGCAACCTCTTCCGACGCTGCCGCTGACATTAATAACACTGTTCAACCTGGGAATCAGACCGGGGAACTCTAGCATAGCACTCGCACTTAGGACCACTAGTTTAATGAAGCAGTTCCATTGATCAGTGTTATTATTTTTTAGCCAGAAGTCCTTGCTAGATACTTATTCTTATAGCTAGATATCATATTTTTGTTTTTAAATTTTAAGTTTGTTAAAAGTTGAGAATCTATTATGTAATTTTTTAAATTATTTTATATGTTGTCTATATATACGTGAATGCTGTGCATATTTGTAATTAGCGTAGCACGTGCACTTAGTTTTATACCGGCGCCATATAGTTTAAGGAAATCAAAACATTAACTTATCTATTTACAGTTTTATTTACAGAAATAAATATCATTATCAAATCAAAGGTTCTGTCTTTGGGTGCGTTTCCACTGACGCGGAGCTGGGCGCAGTGGAGCGGAGAAGAGTGGTGAAAAATGTCAAGTGTTTCCATTGAAGCGGGGCGGCCACATATTCAAAACAACTCCGCTCGACTCCATTCTGTCCGGCTCGGGGCCACGTGTTTATATTTTTATTTGAAAGTCCGCTCAGCTCCGATCAAGTCCATTTACACTGTTTCTACTGATGTAGAGTGGAGATTTCGAGCATTGTGATTGGGCAAATTTTAACGGTCCGCTCCTCTCTACTCTGTCCAGCTCCGCATCAGTGGAAACGCATCCTTAATCATAAAGTACGTATCCAAGCCTTGTGGTGATTTTTATCAACTATAATTCACATCACTAGCCTCCTTGACAGCGTGGACTTTCGCTTAGAGGTCACGTCTAGGTGAATACGGTAGTGAGGTACCATATCGATTTTTTGTATCGATAAAACTTAGTTGAGGGTGATATCTGTATTAAGAACATAAGTAATAGTTACAATATTTATTGTTGTTATCGCCGCCTGGATAGGAAGACCTGAAATTCGGGCTCTGTACCTATTGCCAAGAAATTAGTACTTCTGCTACTTATATTAGGTACTGCTACTAGATATAGAAGGGAATTATGAGTTATGAGGATGATTATTATTATTATAATAATTTAATTATCTATATATTATATTATAACAATAACTATAATGTGTTTACTTCTCAATGATATTGTATGTTACTATTATTTTTTTTATTTTTTTTTATGTTACTAATTATTGATATAATTCATAAGTAAGTGAATTGTAATTCTTATGAGCATAAAGTTGTCTCAAACCCTATTATGTCTCTTATAAATATATTATCTAACAATTTACCCATTACTCATATTAAAACGGCACATAGCCACTAAATTTAAAGAATATATTTATTTAATTAATTCATAATTTCATTAAGAATTGTACCGTGTTTTATTCAAAGTCAAAGTCAAAATTATTTATTTCAATTAGACCATTAAAAAGGTACTTTTGAAAAGTCAAACTAATTGCACGGTTCCAAAAAGTGGGTCTTATGGAGAAGAGCAGGCAAGAAACTCCATAGATACTCTTTAAAAAAAAACATGATTACAATATTAATCTTTACAACTTTGTTTTAAATAGTTTGACAATTATGCAGTTTGATGTGTATGATGATAAGATATTATTTATTTTCTTAGAATAGCTAAAGGAAAAAATCGTATCTACCTCACTATAAAACATTTACATCGATAAATCATTCATTAGACACACATCACTAGTTTTTATCGATAGTATTCGACACAGCCCGGCACAATAGAAAGTTTATTTGTGTACCGTGTTTACGGAGAGTCAGCAGAAAAAAAAGTAAATAATTGTTTAACTTTTTTTTGTTGACTCGCGTGGGTTTGAGTTTAGATACGACTTTGAAAGGAGGCTTTAGAAAAAAGGTTTTCTTATTGACGTTTAGGCTTAAGTGAGATTACAAATTGGTGTAAACTCCAATAAAAAGACTTCGAAAGTTGTTAAAAATAAAAGCTTTTACACAATAACAGTGCAATAATTGGAAAAAGAAAGTTGTTAAAATATTATTTTACACGCCCTCTTCATGTGGTCATTTTATACAAAAGGTAGGTACCTACTAGTGGAAGACGTTATCGTGCCCTGAAAGAAGAATTATCCTTACTAATATAATAAACGTGAAAGTCTGTGAGTATCGATGTATGGATGTGTGGATGTATGGAAGTTTGTTGCTTTTTCGCACCAGAGCGGTCAGAGCGTCTGGTGTATCTAACCAGAAGACGCAGGTTGAAATCCTGCCAGCGATTGAATTTTTCCTTCACTAAAATATAGGCTACTTTTATCCAGGTCAGGCCTAATCCTGAAGTCCACTCAAACAAAGTCGCGGTCAGAAGCTAGTCTTACATGTACGTAATCCCTCATAAACATTATACATAATTTAAATGTTAATTTTATGAATAACCACACAATTATTATAGTGTACCTACCACACTGGCCTAGAACATATTGACACAAGCTTTTCAAATTATAACAGTACCTATTAAAGGATTGAGATTGAAATTTGGCTAAGTATATTTACATTTTTGTGGCCAATTAGTATGCTTTTCAATTCCTCTACGAAGAATACCTACTTACTTAGTTATTTACAATAACAAATCATTAACTTAAACCACATTAAAAATACATATTTTTTTGTCACCTCACGGTCGTTTTTTGCCAACCATACCAAAACGAATAAACGAAAAACCGCAAGTAACAATGTTTAAGATCATGAGCCTTTTTTGCGAACTGTACGTTATTGTCACTTTATAATAGAGGACAGGTACCTATCGAATATCCGAGGTTGAATACATCGTTAGGGTCGGACTACATTGAGGTAAGTTATAGAATAGTATAAATACATAGGTACATAGTTGTATAGATAAATTGCGCTTAGGACCACTAATGAAGACGATGCACTAATGATAGATGTGCTAGGTTCGATTCCCAGGTCTATCAAAGTGTATTGAATTTTTCCATAAAATTTTCAGTAACTAACAGCTCAGAGTTAGGATTTGTTCCCATTTAATGCCACAATTAATGGAATGGTCGTAATTCAAACTAAACGTCAAGCGATTGCGTTGTGAGATTGCCTATGGACTTTTGGTTGCCACTGTACATTAGTAAAGCTTTCCCGTACCTTTAGAGCTGTGGTCCACAAAAGTTTTATATGGTCCCCGTAAGATCTAAAAATCTTTTACTAATGTGCTAATGTTAATAGTTCAATTTTCGATTAACACGTTTTATTTTACTTAAACATTGTGGTCCTTGCTAACAACATTTAAAACAAAGTGGTCCCTGATCGAAAAAAGGTTGGGAATCACTGCTTTAGAGGAATACGTGATGGATATTATATCTTTATATATATAATTCTTCTGTGAGTGTGTATGTGACTGAACTTCTCTCAAACGACTGGACCGATTTTGATGAAATTTTTTGTGTGTGTTCAAGGGGATCTGGGAATGGTTTAGATTCACAATTGGACCCGGTAGGTGGCGCTGCAATCGAGTATTGGGTTATTTTCAGGGCAGGACAACGTCTGCTGGGTCCACTAGTTTATATGTATTTCTGTAAACTACAAAACCGATTAATTGAAATAAAAAAAAAAGCATTTATGTGCCTACGTCGGTATTTTTTTCCGTCATGAGCCATCATCGCGCCCTCTGAACAGGGACTAATCCGTAGATAACCCGAACGAATGCCAACCCTATCTCGACCTACTGAATGCTAGAGGGGCTAGGACTCTGCTACTATAATTTGCATGTAGTGATATAACAACATTGCTAAATATTATGCTCAACACTAAGCAACTATTTTTATTTTTAATTTCAAATTTATTAATTAACAGCATTATTTAACTAAAATAAGAAATATAAAATATAACATATAAAAATAAAGAAAAATTGTCATGCCTAAGGGTCAAACTACTCCTCCACATCACTGTCATCTGGTAACGTACCCAGAAGACTGGTAGCATTGCCACGTTGATGGTAAGCTAATTCTTTGACCCAAGAATAAACCAGTCCTCTAATCACGCGAAGAGTCGACAAGTTTCTAAGCAACAATTTGCTAACATTATTTTGATACGCCAGTGAAATTACCGTTCAAACAGAGGTGTCAAGATGACAACGCGCTAGTGATACTTCTGGTGTTGCTGGCGTCTATAGGCTGCGGTCGCTGCTTACCATCAGACGACCTGTGTGCACCTGTGACCTGTGTTTTCACCTTATTACAATATAAAAAAACATTGACATCATCGTCGATATAAGAATTTTACTTTCATTTAACATAAATATTGTAAAAATTTCTTTTATTTCGTAACTGACCACGATGCCATTGCATTATTGATTTGCTTGCGTAACTACTCGACTGTGGAAAGCAATGCTGGTAATATTTATTTAGGTATTAAATTGAGAGGCTCCTTAATTAAAGCGCTTTAATCTTCGAGATAAAGAGGCGCTTGCCGCGGAGATTTTTTTTTATGGGTAACTATTCTTGCACATCAAAATAGGAGAACTAGATGTGCAGCGGGAAAAGAAGCTTAGATGATGATGCAATAGCATAAGAAACAGCATCAAAATTCTATCAGTGACTCACAGAATTGGCGAAAGTGTGAAAAATTTGAAAAACGTGTCCATAATAATAAAAATTTACATAATTTACTTACATATCATTTATTTTGCACATTAGGTACTATAAAATGCACATTTATATGAAAAAAGATAAGAATTACGGCGTCTAAAAGGAAAGATGGTGCGAATAGACGTGTCTGACAAATATTTATTTATTTATGGTCTTCCCACATCTATTGCATACAAAATATTATAACATACCATCACGCCTATATTTCCCGAAGGGTTAGGCAGAGGCGTACTTTGATGTACACCCACAGTTCGCTCGTATGTTTAGGTCCTATGTAATAGGGGGCGAGCCTATTGCCATTAACCGGGCACAAATCCAGACTCCGAGCTGCTACTGAGAATTTCATAGAAAAACCCAATAACACTTTGCTCGACATGGGGATCGAACCCAGGACCTCTAGCGTAGCAGTCGCGCTTGGGACCACTAGACTAATGAGACTGTCAATATATTAAAAATTAACATATATAAAGGTTATAACACAAATAAATGTTATTTCTTCCTTTGTAATGGCACACTGGGTAAACAATTGACTGTTATGCTACGGGTTGCGGATTCGATGCCCACACTGGTCAAATATTTGGTGATTTATCTCCAATGAGATAGACGGACGAACTTGTACCATATCGCTGAGAGACATTGCGTGCAAGCGTGCAAAAAAAAGCAGTGTGATAGAAACAGGAGGCGACAAGTATCCTAAGCTTTCTGTCCCCAATGTTAATTCATCTTTACAAGCAATCTATGTGCCCATCTAAATTATTTGTTTACACAAAAGGCAAAAACCGCTTCGACAAGACTTTCCTCCGACAATTTTATTCGGATTCTTAATAAGCTATTGTCTTGGTGAAAACTTGTGCTCACAGCAAAGTTCACAGTATTCCGTACGCGTGTGCGCTTTCAGGTTAGCGGATCTCACCTATCATGTGGGTAAAGGTTACAACTACAAGTGTAGAATTCACGTATTTGGCACTTTACCCTCGTTTTTTTTTTATTATCGAGTGCTAGTTTCTGCCTGCGACTTTAGAATGACTTCAGAATTGTGTCCAACCTAGATAAAATGATCTTGCGATCACAGTAAACCGACTGCGGTCACAGTGATACTATAGCCGTAAGCTAAATGATCTTATGTGTTATTCTAGAATGACATGGGGATCTTCAAACGTAGACGGGCTTGGGACCACTAGACTAATGAGGCAGTCCACAATAATATAGTACTATACATATACCATATAGATATTTATAACGGCGGTAGCTTAATGCCTAGGGCGTCGGACTTGCGATCATACGTGGTTGCCAGTTCGAAACGCACTCATTGCACTACCGACGTGAACCCACTCGTAACACAAGCATTTAGCTTAGCACGAGGAGTTAACAGGAATACTAGTAATGTGCGACCCACATTGCTAACCTTTTATTTTTAAAAAAAGTGAGTCTAGTACCTGATAATTTTATTCTATTCACACTATTTTGTCAGATTAAAATTTCGTTTGATTTCATTTATAAACACATCGTCCTTACAGTTATACTGTGACATATAACATAAAACCCTCTTTAAATCAGTCGGTCAACCGTACCTGCGCCCGCGCAGTCGGTCAAGGGTTCAACAACCTTCGTTGGTATTACCAGCGTTAACTCACTTTTACCCATCGGCCGGTGAAAGTGACTTTCAACGATCACTTTGCGAATTTGATATAGACCTTTGAACAGCATTGACACTTGATCGAGGGAAAAGACTGCAATATTATCTGTAGACTTTTGATTTTATTTTAACCAACTGTGGGTGACAGGTGGTGTTTTGTGTTTGACAAGATTTGTATAAAATATTATTTTTTATCAGATTAATTTCAATTTTCAACTGACTTCAAAAAGGTTGAGGTTCTCAATACGACTTTATTTTTTTGTTGTTTTTTTATGGGATAGGAGGGCAAACGAGCAGACGGATCACCTGATGGTAAGCGATTACCGCCGCCCATGGACACCCGCAACACCAAAAGAGGAGCCACAAGTGCGTTGCCGACCTTTAAAAGAGGATTGGGCCTCCGGTAACCTCACTCACTCGGCGAAACACAACGTAAGCGTTGTTTAACGCCGGTTTTCTGTGAGGCCGTGGTATCACTCCGGTCGAGCCGGCCCATTCGTGCCGAAGCATGGCTCTCCCACGAATGAGCATTATGTTTGAATTACGATTTATTTCGGTATTACGTTTGTAAGAAAAATTCGGTCCGCCGCCGGACTCTTAAGCACATTACCTAAATAGGATATAAATCACTACAGATGAAGTCTGATCCGAGTTTAATGTTTTAGTTATGGATTTAAAGTGTGTTTAGTTAAGTGAAATGTAAATTATGATGCAGATTAAGTCGCTGAGGCAGTTGTCACACCGCCGGCGAGAAAACGACTAACTATCGGCTATTTTCTCGTTCAAGAAACATACAATAAATATGCATTCTGTGGAAACAAAAGAGATGCTTAAATTAATAGTTTATAGCAGACTGTTTACACTGCCGGCGAGGACTCGCCGAGCTATCAAAGATAATACTCGATCAGCGATGCTCGCTAGGCAGTCAGATCTCACGCCGAGAGTTATAATTATTTATATGAATTCAGTTTTGTGTTCCAAAGACAGGGCTATTGTTGGACATATTCAATAAAAAACTCAATTAATAGGAACAAACCTTCACATCGCTCTTTTCTCGTTGGGAGCACGTGTATTGCGCATGCAGGTTTGCGCAGGACTGCTGCGCGAGCGAGTGGCGCGAGTAATCGCCCGTCGCACTCGCACACTCGCTTATAGCGTAGCGACAAAACTATCGACACTACACACTCGCTTCCCGCTGCTCGCCAACTCGTTTCTAGCTCTAATCGCTTCTCGTTCATCGTCGGCTATGGGACAAGTGCCTAAAGGTCCACTGTAAAACCCCAATGGATAATAAATTCTACTATTTATTAAAATTTACAATTGATTGAAGAAATTTGACAGTTTTGGATACCATGATGTGCTGTTAACCGTACATTTGTACACACCTACACTGCGTAGCCCTTCGGTCTATTGGAATTTGTGTGGCTTCTTCTGATTCAAGTAGGTAGGTAAATAAAGTCTACGTAAGTAAAGCTTTAATAGTAATGCGTTATTACACGCATACAAAACCACATGTAGACAAACTTTACAAGTGAAACGATAACGCAAGCCATAAAAATGTATATTAACGTTAACTTTTACGCGTTCGTGGTTTTAAAGTAAATAGCGAAAGTCCGTAATGCAATTTTGTCCAATTATGCGTTTCCATCCCGACTCGGCGCACGATTTTATTCGTTCCATAAGCTGTTACGCTTTTGTTTTTAATTTTAAAGTCGCTTTCGAAATATACAGGGTGTTCTAAGATGACAAACAAGCATACAGGCCGCCTGATTGTAAGCGGCAATCGCAGCATAATAGACGGCAGCAACACGAGTGCTATCACCAGCGCATTGTCGGCAAAGGAGCAGACGAGCCACCTGATTTCAAAGATAAAGTCAAAGAGAAAGTCAAAGTCAAATAGAAATACTAAGTCAAAGTCAAAATAAAAGTCAAAGACAAAGTCAAATACAAAATTAAAGACAAAGTGATGTCAAAATCAAAATGTTTTATTTCAATTAGATCACTAAAATGCATGCATGCAATGCATGCATGCAATGCATGGTACGGTATGATAAGTAATCATCGTTGCCCATGAACACCTGCAATACCAGAGTTACTAATTCGTTGAAAAGCCCCTACGAACTACAGTCTACCAAAGCTGCAGCAACCGAGGGGGAAAGGCTCTCACGCGCAAACGTAGAAACACACCCCAATGATTTACGGCAGAATCCGACGTAAGGGTGGTCGCCAGCAAGTCAGACCCCAAGAGGGCCTACCTCCCTATTTTCTCGGCTCTTACGAGATGCCTATCTGAATGGCAGTGAGGAACGGTATTCTAACTCGTTCCCACAAGGGGTACCTATGTTTTGTTTTTATGTACACTCTGTATATAAGAAATATTCACGCTTTAGTTACATCATTGGATTTTCGACAAAGCTCAGTAATAATAAACTCGATGGCAATATTATTGTTATGATAGAAAGAAATGCAATGGTCGTTAGCATAAGAGCAATCGTGCTTCTCAGATTACGTGCACCGAATTGATCATTTATTATTCATGATAGGCTTACGCTTGACCACCGCGCGCTTGCCTAGAAGAAACCGATTCACTCGTGAATTAAATAACATGACATAACATCACGCCTGTATTCCCTGAAAGGTCAGACAGTCTAATAACGCTTTGCAACACTGGGAATCGAACCAGAACGGATCTCTACCTCAGCAATCGCGCTCATGACTATGAGTCAGTTAATTATTTAAGCTATTTTATTTTTTATTGCTTAATAATTGCTCGTCATGACTTTTTAGTTCACTATGTTTATGTAACATTAAAATTGTAATCAGTTTCAGATTGAAATAATTAATTAATCTTAAAATAAGATAAGCTTCAGCTTGTGTAAGCTTTCACTTCGCTTTGATAGATAGATTAAGGAACAATGTGATAAGGAAGCGTTGTGGAGCTAAGATATTGTATTGAAAAAAGTATATTTTGTGTGTACAAAAGTACAAACGTAATTCCGAAATAAATCGTAATTCAAACACAATTTAATAAAATTGTGTTACTATTCGGATTCAGATACCGATACCGACCATTTTGTCTAAAATACTGCACTACAAATTAATGTATCTAAGCGAAGCTGATTCTTGATAACTTCACCAAGTTTCGAACGATTTTCCGGTAATTTATTTCCAGTGAAGTTTAGTAGACGAAATGGTATGGTAGGAATTAACGGTATCCGAATCCGAATAATAACAAATGGTTAAATTGTGTTTGAATTAGGATTTACTTTGGTATTGTGTTTTTGTGGGCAATTCAGACCAGAATGCTGAGGCCGCCCATCGGCGTCCGATATATCTTTATTCGAATGCCGAGGCCGCCCATCTACGCCTCGATTTCAAACTTAATATCTAGGCCAAAAGACAATAAAAAATGTTTTGGAAATTATGTGCAGCATGGGTTAAAGTGGCGGTAATGTAGTGAATTTCTAGGGCGACAATGAATGGGTTAAGATTGTTTGGGTATGAAGAGAACGGAGGAACGGAGTTTTGACGAAATATACGCGACGAGGACGAATGGAGAGCAATGGGACGACTCAGCGAACGTAGCACAATCAAAGTCAAAAACTAGTTGCACGGTTCCAAAACGTGGGTCTAATGGAGAAAAGCTGTCAAGAAACTTCATAAACACTGTCTTAAAAAACAATAGTACAATAATCCATTCAAGATATCGAACTAACTGTAAAGTACGTCGTGTCGGTTGAGAAGCAAGGTAACTTGCTTTGCAATAGATGTCACCTTATGACGTAAATTCAGAATGTGAAGGCAAATTTCGATCAAGCGGGTGGGACTCGCGGTGGCTTAGCAGTCAGAGCGTCTGGTGTATCTAACCAGAAGACGCAGGTTCGAATCCTGCCCGCGATTGAATTTTTTCTTCACTAAAATAACTTAATAATCTTAGCATGGACAATGCAAAAAAATCACAAAAAGATAATAGTACAATTTTTATTATTCATTTTAATTTTCTTCTGAATAGTTTTTTGTTTTAAATTGTCTTTTATTTGTCCAAAAAACAAGTAAAGCAAAGCCACATTACAAGCACCCTAAACCAATGATCATGCACGAGGGGCTTAATGACCATAGAGGAAGCGAAAGTCAGGATCATAGCTAGAGTCTAGAATCTAAACCTAGAGTGCCTTGTGACATATTCAATTACTTGAAAAGTGAAACTATCGTAAATTAGATTCAATGAGTAATAAATTCTAAGCTTTACAGTATAATAACTTAAGGTCGTGAACTTACTCTCTCCCATTGAGGTATTAAGTACCTGCGGCCGTAGTACGAAGGTTTTCAATTTACCTTAGCCATCTAGTATTACACTATCTGTAGACATCATAACTACATCGTTTGTCTAGTGGTTGCAAGCACGATTGTTAAGCTAAAGGTCCTGGGTTCGAGACCTGGACCGAGCAAAGTGTTATTGGTTTTTATACTTTTTATACATCTTCAAAAAGGTCAGGAGCGAAATACTCGCAACTGGCGCGTGCATATGACAAGATAGCAAGAGCTTTATGCTAGAATCGTGGCATATAGCGGTCTATAGTTTAATACCTACCAGAAAGAAGTGTGACTACATGTATCTTATACATGATCATTAATATGTATTGTGTAGCTCATGCACCATTAAAGAAGAATAAGCGTAAGTTGTGGCGATCACTCCTCAAATCATGAAGCAGTAACTCGCTACTCGGTCTCGTCTTTAAGTTTATAATAACTCAATGATTTCTCCATTACATTTATAATTGCACCCACTTTGTAATTATAATCTTAGCGATCATCGCCAACTGTCACGATTCAAATGATAATACTGTTGGGAATTGAATGTAATTTATTAGTTCCTCTTTTTAATATTATATTTATTAATCAGGGATGCATTAAAATTAAGGGTCCGGCGGAGCGTGAATTGCCAACAAAAACGTAATACCGAAATAAATCGTAATCCAGACAATATTCTACTAAATTATGTTATTATTCGGACTAAGATACTGTTTATCTAGGTTCCTACGGTCCTATTTCGTCTGCTACTACGTCACTGAAAATAAAAGACCGGCAAATCGTTCAAACTTGGTAAAGTTATCAAAAATTGTAGTCTCTTACAATTATTTCTAGTAAAGTATTTTGGACGAAGTGGTAGAGTAGGAACCTATATTAACGGTATCGGAATTCGAATAATAACAGAATTTGATTATATTTTGTTTGAATCACGATTAATTTTGGTATTACGTTTGAAAGAGAAATTCGGTCCGCCGGACTCTTAAGTCAAAATAAAAAAAAAACAAAATTACATACATACCATCACGCCTTATTCTCCTACGAGTTTCGGCAGATGTGTACGTACTAATGTACAATTTAAAAATCTACCAGATTGACCGGGCACGAATCCAACATTATCCATATTTATATTTCTTTTTTTCTCAGAGGTCTTCAATTCGGAAATTCTTCTTATCAAATCAACAGCAAATGGAAAGAAAAGAGCAAAGGAAAATAAATAGCTGAAAAACCTTAAACTAGATTAACCCAATATGTTGCTACGCACACAGCATTTTCTGTGATCTGCAGTGATAGCCTAGTGTTATGACCGTTGGACTGCCAAGTCAAAGGCACGCACCTCTGACTTTTCGAAGTCATGTGCGTATTAAATAGTTAATTATCACGCGCTTAAACGGTGAAGGAAAACATCTTGAGGAAATCTGCGTGCCTGAAAGATTTTCTCGATGGCATGGCGTGTGAAGTCTGCAAACTCGCACTAGGCTAGCGTGGCAAACTATAGCCTAATCCTTCTCATTCTGAGAGGAGACCCGTGCCCAGCAGTGGGACAGTGTAATGGGTTGATTATGTGTGCAAGTCTAGGGGCACGCCGGGTTTAGCATATAGGCTATATCTTCCACTGCACCACACTTACAAAATAAGTGAGTACCACTGGACAATCCCAAAGGAACATGTTATCTTTGCTCCGGCTGACCTGAGTAGGAAATCTGTTGAGAGACTTCCAGGTTACCCAGGAAAGCCCAAGTCCCGGCGGGAGTTCCTTAGCCGGCTTTACAAATGAAGAGGATGATAAGTGTTTGCCAGAAGAAGTTAAGAAATGACAGATCCACCTAGCAAAAAAAACATTATCATATCGGATTGTAAACATACATAACATAACATATCTACATAAACAGGTTTATTGGTGAGACGCTGATGATACTGAATATCTGAATATAATCCTTGGTTGCTAATATTATAATCATTAAAGTTTGTGAGTATAGTTATATGGATGTTTGTTACTCTTTCACGCCAGAACGGCTGAACGGATCTGAATGAAATTTGGCACAGAGATAGATTATAGACTGGAATAACACATAGGGTACTTTTTACCCAGGTCGGACCTAATTCTGAAGTCCACGCAGACAAAGTCGCGAGCAGGAGCTAGTTAAGTAATCAAGTTAGGTAAGTATCTACTTAATTTTTGACCAAATTTCTCAATAAATATATGAAGTGTGGATGCTTCTTCATCAAAGGTAGCCTGCTGTAGTACTATCACAAGGTCTTGGCGTAAACAATAGCTCGGTACCTAATCTGTGTTGACAGCGCAGCACTGGCAGCACGTACATCCTCATTGTGCCCATGCGTTGCGTAATTAGTTACATACTACTTTACGTGGGAGAGCCATATTCATATTCATATTCATTTATTTGCATACCATAATGTGAGTAGTAGGTGTTATAAAAGGCTTAAAGCTAAATAACAATTATGGACCCTGCTAGGGCACAGCAACAAAATTAAAATTTAAAATTACATTAATCTCAAAGTATTAATATCACAACATAACAATAAACATAATAATATCACAATAACTCAAGGATAATTTTTGTTATACCTATTTAAACATTCATATTTAAAAAAAAAAAAAAAATTATTAAAACAATTAGAAATAATAATGTCATATGATTTACTATTGCGATTAATGTTGAATAATAAAAAATAATAAATATAGTAAAATTAAAATAGTAATATAGAATAGTAAAATTTTCAGTAAAATTTTTGTCTGTCTGTCTGTCTGTATGTTCGTTATAGAAACAAAAACCACTCGACGGATTTCAACGAAACTTGGTACAATTGTTCTTCATACTCCTGGGCAGGTTATAGTATACTTTTCATCACGCTACGATTAATAGGAGCAGAGCAGTGAAGGGAAATGTTGGGAATATGAGTGATTCATGAGAAAGGTTTCAAGCTATAAAACATCACGCTACAACCCTTAGGAACGGGGCGACGCAGATGAAACCGCGGGCGAAAGCCATGCTTCGGTACGAATGGGCCGGCTCGACCGGAGTGATACCACGGCCTCACAGAAGACCGGCGTTAAACAACGCTTGCGTTGTGTTTCGCCGAGTGAGTGAGGTTACCAGAGGCCCAATCCCCTTTTAAATTTTTGCAATTGCTTTCTGCCCCTCGTCATGGAAGAGGACTTTTGGCCGCAGGACGTGGTGTTCCGTCGCTTCCGCGGACAAGTGCCACAGGACAGCACAAAGACATTAGTGCAAAGTGAAATGCTACTAACATAGTCTTAAGCCCTATCGACTAACACTATTTTGTATATATTTTATATATGTTAGCTTGTAAGGTATATATCTATGGGCCCTAGATGCCTGAAAATAAATGATAAATAAAAAATAAAAAAATAAAAATTAAAAGGTCGGCAACGCACTCGTGACTCCTCTGGTGTTGCGGGTGTCCATGGGCGGCGGTGATCGCTTACCATCAGGCGATCCGTCTGCTCGTTTGCCCTCGTATCCCATAAAAAAAACATAGCTTTCAGTTATATTTACTTAGTAATCAATTAATATTTATTTTGTATCTTATTTTTTTATCATAATTATATAATCGCCAAATCTCACTTCTTCGAAGTTCGCTACTTTCTCATCATTTAGTCTGTATTAATAAATATAATTTCACAAGCGGGCCCGGCAAAAGTTGTCTTGCCCTGTATCGTCATCTTCCTGCCCCTGTCCCAATTTATTTGTGGTCGGCGCAGCATGTCATACATAACATACCATCACGCCTGTATTCCCCGAAGGGTTAGGCAGAGGCGTAATAATGTACACCCGCAGTTCGCCGGTATATTTAGGTCCCATGTAATAGGGGGCGAGCCTATTGCCATTAACCGGGCACAAATCCAGACTCCGAGCTGCTAATGAGAATTTCATAGAAAAACCCAATAACACTTTGCTCGACCTGGGGATCGAACCCAGGACCTCTAGCGTGGCAGTCGCACTTGGGACCACTACACTAATGAGGCAGTCTTTTCTTCCATTCATCCCTAGGTATCAACCGTCACCTCAATCATTCACTCCCTTTTCCATGTTGCCCTATATGATAAATAGATCTCAATAGATGTCGCCAACGTCACCTTATGACGTAAACTCAGAATGTGAAGGCAAATTTCAATCAGGCGGGTGGGGTTCGCGGTGGCTTAGCGGTCAGAGCGCCGCCCGCGATTGAATTTTTCCTTTACTTAAAAAACTTAAATTATTAAAATAAAATAAATATATATATTCTATTACATTGATAAAGTTCACACTCCGTCCAAATTCTCAATCAAAATTGCAAAACACTCGCCCGCATTGCATAAAACAAACAAATTATTACTATAGAAAGTGAAATTATACAATGTAGCGTAAATTTTATGCACACTGCAGTTTCACGAGAAAGTGCAATATAGAAAATAAGTAAAAGTTGTCCCTTGGGCTTTGGCTCGAGTCGTGGCATTCAAAGTAGGCAGTTTCAACGGACTATAGACAAAGCATTTTACATATACTATTTTGTTTACGAGCTTAAAATGCTCTATGAATAAGAATGAAAGGGAAAGCAATAATTACTGCGCGTATTTTTTGAATATTTTAATCAATTGTTGACGTTATTTTTTATTATATTTGACACTAGCTGCTGTTGCCCGCAGTTTCACTCACGTCCCAAAAAGATGATCATACTATAAGTCCGATTCTAGGCGGCGTATCAATATGAAACATGTACCAGATTTTAAGATAGACCTCTAGCAATACATTCGTTAAAACTGCATTCAATTCCATGCAGTAGTTTTTGCATGATGTGCGTACAAACATACCTACAGACAGACAGAATCTAAAAATTGTATATTGACTTCTGTTGCTATAATAAAGGCCCCCCAATACTCGTTTTTTTTTTAATATCTTTAATGTACAGACGAACTGTGGGTGTTCATTAGTGATGGAATATTATTTTTTAAATATTTTAATGAAATGTTTACGTTATGTTTTGGCATTAACGCATGCATGGATTTTTAAAGATAAAAAGTGGTAGAAAAATTCGGTCTCAAGCAGGTTATAAACCTATGTCCCTCCGGTTAAAGTCCATAAATCCAAACTACGAGCTGCTACTGAGAATTGCTCGAATCGTCACCGAACGCTTTCCATGAGCTATATGTATACTGTGTATATATGTGTACTTTTTGGGTGAACAAAAATCGTGAAACTCGCGGCATCGTCACCGCACGCTTCCCACTTATGACCAAAGATTAATGTTTAAATTGGTAATTAAACCTTCCCTACAAACCAAAAATAATAATCTAATAGATCGACGATACAATTCACAAGTTACTTAGTTTTCATTTCTACCGGCAGTCCCCAAAGACGGCCCCGAATTTTTTTGACAACGTTTTCAATTTAGGGTTTTTATTATTATATTTTTTGGTATGAGTCCTGTGGCCCGCGGTTTTACTCGCGTTCCAAAAGGTTTGTTTATAATTTTTTTTGACACAATTTCTCCGTGTGGGGACAGGTTAGAATACAGTTCACTGCCATTCAGATAGGCATCTCTTAAAAGCCGAGAAAATATGTGACTGGCTGGTGAACACCCTTACGTCGGTGTCTGTCGTAAAGCACCTTGGTGTGTGTTTCGACTTTAACACGTTTACCGTCTTACCGTCAGGATAACCTAATCAATAAAAAAAGACAAAAATAATTTATTTTCGTGATGCATATGTATGAAACAGCTTTTATATTTTTCCATATTTCAATATTGTCTCACAGTGAAAGTGTTTTATAATCATGAGGACTTTCATTCCGTAAAGGTCAAATATTGAATGTAAAACCAAAATGCTTAAATTACTTATGTAAGTTTAAAAAAAACTCAATTTTAATTGAAATGCATTTTATTTTAGTCTTACAAATTTTTTTACTTATTTATAAAAGTGCTTATAATACTTAGGTATTAAATGTTTTAGTTTCAATTATTTATCATCAATTTCTTCTCGGTAACTTACTTCGATTTGGTAACTCATTACAAAATAATAAATCACATAATTATTGTAAAAAACACAAAGAATAATAATAATAAGTGATTAAATAAAATTTATTAAACACTATTAGAAAAATATTGGTATAAAATAGAATTAATTAATATTGATTTTCAAACACATAAAAGTATTTTATTTGTAATTATTTTTATAAAATTTTGAATACGCATCGTCAATTCAACTTAAATAGAAAATTTAAAGTCAAGCTGACAATTATTTAAAGCACCAATCCTTCACTTACAAATAATAGAAGATTTTATTTTTAATATTTTATTTTATTTTAAAGTGATTCTTAAATTACAACCTTATTTAAAATACAAAATATTTTTTTAATAAAATGTATTGCAGAAAAACTGTCATTAAATTTTTCGAGGCTTTTCTGTACTACTACTTTCTTGTTTACTCTTTTCTCTTCCCAACAATCTCTTTCTCACTTCTTCTGGATTATATCTCTTTCTGAAGATTCTTCTTACTCTTCTCACAGGATTCACATTTCTTGCTTTAATAGTTTTTTTCCCATAACTCGCAGAAGAAGCTAGATTTGTGATCTTAGAATCATCTCCATTTCTTAAATTCTTACTTTTTCTAGAAGCGTTTAGGAATGTATCTCTTTGTTCCCTTATAGTAGCATCGTAAAACACCTTTCCGTTCACAATGGCTTTGCGAATATTTTCTGTTGTAGCTGAAGACAGAATTCTGGGGGGACGAACAAATGTGGTTTCGCTTACTTCTAAACTCTTATCTCCTCTATCTCTTTCAATTTCATCTTTGCTCACCTTCTGAATTCTTCCCCTTCTTTCAATATTAAATCTGTTACCAAAATTGAAATCTATCAAGTCTTTATCGACAGCTATATTTTTGGATTCTAAATTTTTTTGAGATCTCTTATCTAGAACTAGTTTTCCACCTCTTCTGGACGCTAGAATTCTGCCTATTTCTTCTATCTGTCTCTCTTCGGCTTCTAAAGTTTTCAATTCAGAAATTTTATCACCTTTAACATCATCCAAGTCTATAACTTCGATGGAACTTGAGAAATCATCTAACTTATCATCGATGCCTTTGATTTTATCTTTGATTTTAACTGTCTCCGATTTAACTAGTTCCACTTCTGTTATATTTTCTGTTACAGCCTCTTTAACCTCTGGTAAGAGAGTAGTTGGTTTAACTTTAACTGTGGTAGTTTCAGCTACATCATCGTAATCACTCATGTTTCGTTTCTTTTCGTCTCTTCGTTTCTCTTGGTTGTCGGGTTTCGGTTGCACAGTTGTGTGTTGCTCGCGAGGAGCGTTGGTTGTTGTGTAGCGTTCGGTTGTTGTAGTTGTTGTTGTTGATGTTGGTTGTTGCGTTTCGTTGTAGCGGAAGTATGTCGTGTTTGGTGGCGGACCTTTGTGAAGGTATGCAACAGGCCAGTATCTGAAATTAGTAGTTAATAAAAGAGTGTATTATAATCTGCGGCCAATACATAATGGATTTATGAAACCAATCAAACAATAACCGTATTTTATTCATGTTTTATTAGTGTGGGATAGTATTTCTTTGCGAAAATATTACGCATTACCAGAAAAAAATCCGTTGGGATCTTATCCATTATATTCTAGTAGGCTTATTATATTTTTGAAAAGTACAATTTTGTCCTTAGGGTGGACATTATTGCCCTGCCAACTGTTATCGAAATATGTTCTGCCGTTTAGGCGTGAAGACGTAACAGACAAATATATTCAGATCGTGAGAGTAATTTTCGCATTTATAGACTAATATTTTATATATGTAAAGACTTAATTTAGGATTGTATATTTATAAATAACTGTTGAACACTGCATGACTACCACTCTATGTAAACGCATGTTTTTGTAAATCATCTTTACCGTTAGAATAAGGGACTATATACGATGTTAAAAAAACCCTGTCCGATCCGAAAGGGGCATATAGGTATCCCAATCACATCACCAAATAAAATAAAAAATAATAATTTTCATAAAAAATTATACACATGAATGAAATTTCAAATTGTCGATTGTCGTGCCCAAATTGCTGCAATTACCCTAAAATCTAGCAAAAATTATAAATTGATAAAAATATCATAAGCCTTAGTATGTTTGGCACCCAGGGATGATGTCGCTGCCACCGTAATTTAAAACAAAGTTATAAAGATTAATAATTTAATCATGTTTTTTAAAAAAAGTGTCTCTATGGAGTTTCTTGCCGGCTCGTCTCCATAGATCCTTGGATCCGTGCGCCTATTTTTGACTTTTCAAAAGTAACTTTTTAATCTTAGTCTAATTGAAATAAATCATTTTGACTTTGACTTAACTGTAAGTATAGCCATCGTTTTTTATATATTTTTTTCTCTTGTAAAGTGATAATGATTATATAAATAGAACCAGATCTCGATACCTAGCAATACCTTTACGGGTCGAACAGGGTTTTCTTAAGGTGGATCGTTCACCTGAGCCCGCCAAATTCAAATTTCAAGTGGTTTTTCGCAGTTTGTAGGTCTACAATAAGTTCTACATTCATGGCAATGGTAATTGCGACATTATCTATACAAAATTCACAACGTTTAACTAAAAACATTGCATAAATATCATTATTGTAGCTAAAAGTAGTGTGAAGTGTCAATTTTGATCATTGACAAAGTTTTTGGCTTGATAAGGATTTCAAAGTACGGGTTTTTAATTCTCAGTTGTGAATGTTGTATAGTTAATGTCGCGATTACTACTGCCATGAATCTAGAACTTGTTACAGACCTAGAAATAGCGAAAAATCACTTGAAATTTGAATTTCGCGGACTCAGGGGAAAGATCCGCCGTAACACATTGTAGAAATACATTCACATACAAAATATTCAAACATATTTACACACAACTAGCAAAAGAAATAACATACCTAGGTACTCCTAACCCAGTAGGGGGAGGTCCATCGTCTTTAGATGGAGAAGCAGGTACCCAGTTATCACCAACAGGGCGAGGGTGATTGTGACTATATTTATTGTGGGGTCGGGATTCTGTAGGAACTCGGGAGTAACCTGAAAAAATATTCTTGTTAGATCATCATTATTTTTAGGTTGTAAGAAAGAGATGAGGCTATTTAATATGTAGAGCGGCATCTCTTTTTCACAACGTAAAAATGATGGCGTTAATATGATTTTTTTTTTAAAAAAACGTTGCCCCACACTAGCATTTTCTCCTGTATCGTGGGTGCGTTTACAAACACAAATTCTCACATACACAAACGCCCAGACCCGGAACAACTACCTGTAGATCATACAAATATTTGCTCCGTGTGGGGATCGAACCCACAACATGTGACGCAGAAGCCGATCGCTCAGCCGCTACGCCAAACGTGTCGTCGAAATAAATATGTCATAATACGGCCCCTGGAATTTATTTGGTTCCTGGAATAGTTTTTAAGTTCGGGGCACAAATCCAAACTCCGTGCTGCTACTGAGAATTGTATACAAACAATCCAATAACACTTTGTTCAACCTGGCAAACGAATCAAAGACCGCTTGTGTGGCCGTCGCACTTAGGAATACGTAAGCTAATGAGCCAGCAATAAAACAAAAGGAAAATAAAATTAATTCTTCTATTTTTTTATTGAATCTGTGAGCAAACGAGCAGACGAGCCACCTGGCAACACTAAAGCAGTTGCTGATGCGTTGCCGACCCTTAAAAGACCCGAAACACACACCCAGGTTGCTTTACGACAGACTCCGACGTAAGGTCAAGCCAGTCAGAGCCCGGGAGGTCCTACCACCGAGCAAGTCAGATATTTTCTCGCCTCTTACGAGATGCTTATGTGAATGGCAGTGAGGAATTCTAACCCGTCCCCACAGGAGTTATACAAATATATCTCATAAAATAAAAAATAATATACAGAGTTAAATTTCAAAGACTGGCGAAATTATAAAATTAAGACCTTACGATCCAACGTAATGTGCATTTTAAACAATATTGTCAAATTAACACAATATATTGCAAAAACATTCATTTGAAAATGTCTCAAAAAATCTAAATTCATGAATATTGCGGATTTGTGGTCGTGTGCGTGCGCTGTCAAATGTATTTAATAATGTTTGCTATTCTATTATATTACTAGCTTTTGCCAGCGACTTCGTCCGCATGGAATAGTTACTTTGTTCCCTAGTTCTTCGCCTGCGGTTTCACCTGCGTTGCCCCGTTCCTAAGGGTTGTAGCGTGATGTTTTATAGCTTGAAACCTTTCTCATGAATCACTCATTTTGCCAACATTTCCCTTCACTGCTGTGCTCCTATTGATCGTAGCGTGATGAAAAGTATACTATAACCTGCCCAGGAGTATGAAGAACAATTGTACCAAGTTTCGTTGAAATCCGTCGAGTGGTTTTTGTTTCTATAACGAACATACAGACAAACAGACAGACATACAAAAATTTTACTGATTGCATTTTTGGCGTCAGTATCGATCACTAATCACCCGCTGATAGTTATTTTGGAAATATATTTCATGTACAGAATTGACCTCTCTACAGATTTATTATAAGTATAGAAGATAACATATAAGCGTTCTGTAATTTAGACGCGAACAGGAATAAAATCATGTAAAAAAATATTACTATTTCAACTTTTTTAATTCGTAGATCGAAAATATTACCGATACTGAAATCTCTGTAAATTTGGCCGGTCATTGAAAAATAACCCTATATATTAAGTATGACAAGACTACCTAACTGGAGAATTGAATCTGAGATCTCTTACACACTACCGTTCCTCCAACCTAGACGTTGAGTATTATATAATTTTTATCTCACCTGGTAAAGGATTCCCATATTTGTCATAGTATGCTTGAGGTCCGTTCCTATACAAATCGTCCCAGTATTTCCTGTCACTTTCTGACAGGTAAGGTCCAACTGGTCCGGGATGTTCAGGTGGAGTAGGCACATCCCTCTCCGAGAGCCCTGGCCTACCCTGCCAGGGTTGAGGACTTACTGGACCAGGTGAGAGTTCTTCTGAAAAGAATTAAGTATGGCCAAGATAGAGACAGGAATTAATTTTGTTTAGTTAAAGATGCATTGAACTCTGATTATGAACTGCCCCATTAGCCTAGAGGGTTCGATTCTCTAGTTGAGCAGTGTTATCGGGCATACCATCACCTATGTATACCCCGAAGGGTTAGTTAGAAGTATACGTACCTACCAATAAGAATTTCATAGAGAAACACGTTGATCAACCTAATTGGGAGTCGAACCCAGGACGTCTAGCATAACAGTCGCGCTAAGGACCACGTGCCTAATAAAGCAGTTGTTATAAGGATTCTCTATGAATTTCTCAGTAGCAGCTTAAAGTTTGAATTAGTGCCCGGTTGGTGGTAATAGGCTCCTAAGATACGCAGGGCACCTAAACATACGGAGGACCTGTGGTTGCACTTTAGTAGACCTCTGCCTAACCCTTATGTTATTTTATCTTAAAAACTAACTTCGGCACGAATGGGCCGGCTCGACTGAAGTGATACCACGGCCTCACAGAAAACCGGCGTCAAACAACGATTACGTTGTGTTTCGCCGAGTGAGTGAGGTTACCGGAGGCCCAATCCCCTTTTAAAAGGTCGGCAACGCACTTGTGACTCCACTGGTGTTGCGGGTGTCCATGGGCGGTGGTAATCGCTTACCATCAGGCGATCCATCTGCTCGTTTGCCCGCCTATCCCATAAAAAAAAAAAGATTTAAAATAAAATTACCTCGATGTCCCGGTGAATGCTGATGAGCTTGAGAAGGATGAGGAACCTTGTGTTGATGATATGGATAGTACTTCTCGCTACACGGACGCCATTGATCATCATTAGGTCCTACGTAACACCTGAAAGTTCAAGGTCATTATTGCATTCATGTTAAATAGGAGTCATTATGGTCGGCTACACAAGTTCAAGTTCAAATGTTTTTATTTCAAATAATCTTTTACAAGCGTTTATGAAACGTGATTCTAGTTGCACGGTTCCAAAGGGTTGATCCTGTCGAGAAGAATCCGGCAAGAAACTCCATGGACACTCTTTTAAAATATATGGTGTTACATTCTTCACTGGTACAATATTGTGACATCAGGATGTGTGGACATTGAATGTCAAGGTTGGACCAAAGAAGACAATATTAAAAGAAGGTTCTCAGCAGTTGACTGATGGACAATGATTGATGCATGCGTGCCGTCAGCTGGGGCTAGTCTACTCAAAGCCGCTATGGCTGATACTTCAGAAGACCATCTCAGACATTGTCCTGCATTGTAACAATCACATATTGCTACTATGTTTGGACTTTAAAATTTAAAGAGACCATGATTCTCTGAGTTTGTTTCGGTGTTTCTTCTCAGAGGATAAATACACCTTTACAAGTCAATGTGCGACTTATAAAAGATCTGTTTACAGAAATAAATATAATTTATCAGTTAAATAAATAGTTAAGCTTTTTTTATGGGATAGGGCGACAAACGAGCGGACGGATCGCCTGATGGTAAGCTATTACCGCCGCCCATGGACACCCGCAACACCAGAGGATTCACAAGTGCGTTGCCCGCCTTTTAAAAGGGGATTGGGCCTCCAGTAACCTCACACATTCGGCGAAACACAACGTAAGCGTTGTTTCACGGTTTTCTGTGAGGCCGTGGTATCACTCCGGTCGAGCCGGCCCATTCGTGCCGAAGAATGGCTCTTCCACGTTAAGAAAACTATTAAAGCTACACTTACCATGGTTTATTATACCCTTCGCTGTAACCACATCGATGTGTCGGCGAGCAACAGTAATCCCATGACCCTGTAAAATAGTTCATTTTCGTTTTTTTAATTTTATTACGTAGATATGCCTAACCAATTTCTAGTTATTATTTTTTGTTAATTAATTGTACAGCTTAATTAATATCCTTTTAATGTCTATGTAGCATATCATAATAGACTTGACTGGCGTGTAATTCTGAAAAAATAATTGAAATGGGATAGTAAAAATCTTGTTCCCTTTTGCGGTAGGTGTTATATACTTTAAAAAAATCGCTTTCTTTAGTGTACTGTTCTTACGCGCGATGTACTATCACTCATTTTGCTTGAAAAAGATTAAGCGTCCCCTCTCAATCCCATCCAAAAACATTAAATACTTATTATCTTGGATCTTTAATATCTCATTTAGGTTATTTCATCTCAAGGCTTTCATCTCCTGTGCAAGTTTATTATTATACTAGCTTCGGCCCACGACTTTATCTGCTTGAACTTCATGTTTGGGTCCGATCTGGATAAAAAGTACCCTATGTGTTATTCCAGGATATAATCTATCTGTGTGCCATATTTTATCCAGATCCGTTTAGCCGTTCTGGCGTGAAAGAGTAACAAACATGCATACAACTATACTCACACACTTTCACGTTTATAATATTAGTAAGAATATATTGTAAAATACAAGTATATTTGGTGACAATACTGACCGATCTCCCCGCCTTCCGGTTCGCAGGCCCAATGTCCGGCGACCGTGTTCTGTGCGCACGCGCTGCCGGTTCGGCACGGGAAGCCCGACACCGTGTAGTGACGCCATGACACTGATACTAATGGAGAAGAAAGATGTTGTATACAGGGATAAATTTCAAAAACCGTCCATATTTAAAATTAAGACATTAAGATAGTAAAAGGTAAGGTGGCATCGTACGACACTGAACTAACTGTAAAGTAAGTCGTGTCGGTTGAGAGGTAAGGTAACTTGCCTCTCATAGATGTCCCCAACGTCACCTTATGACGTAAATTCAGAATGTGAAGGCAAAATTTCAATCATGCGGGTAGGGTTCGCGGTGGCTTAGAGGTTAGAGCGTCTGGTATATCAAACCAGAAGACGCAGGTTCGAATCCTGCCCGCGATTGAATTTTTTCCTTTACTAAAAAATAGCTTAAGACATTAAGGTCAAACCCAAAGTACATTTTAAACATTAATGTCAAATTAACACAATTTATTGTAAAAACATTAATTTGAAAATGTGTTTTTTTATGGATTAAGTCGGCACACGAGCTGACTAGCCTCCTGGTGATAAGTACTCATCGTTGCCCATAGACATCTGCGACACCAGACGGGTTGCTGATGCACTGCCGACCCTCAAGAGCCCCGCGGACTGCAGACTGCCAGAGCCGCAGCGACCGAGGGGAACTGGCTCTTACGTGCAAAAGTCGAAACACACACCAATGTGCTTTACAACTGACTACGACGAAAGAGTGGTTGCTAGTCAGTCAGACCCCAAGAGGTCCTACCACGGAACAAGTCAAATATTTTCACGCTTGTTACGGGATACCTATCTAAATGGCAGTGAGGAACAGTATTCTAACCCATCCCCACACGTGATCATGTCAATGTCTGAATAAAATCTAAATTCATAAATATTGCGGATTTATGGTCGTGTGCGAGCGCTGTACAACTTATGTATTAATGTTTGCTATTTAGGTGAACTGAATTGTGTTGTGGTCACTACCTATATCCACGCGTTCTGTAATTTAGAGGCGTACAGAAACAAAATTTTGTAAAAAAAAAAAAATTGTAACTTTTTTATTTGGTAGATCGAAAATATTATCGATTCTGAACAGCCTCTGTAATTGAAATAAAACTATTTTTTACGGATTTTATCGCGTTGTATTGATATTATTTCATTCCCGAGGTTTCGGTTCCTTTACAGCATCCATGGTCACGGGTAGACTAAGTTGTTGGACGTCTTAATGTTACAATTACTAACAGCTACCTTACATTTTTGTTAATTATTGGCGATGCGATTCACGCAGATCGAGCTCACCGTATCCTTCGGTCTTGCAGTTCTGGGCTTGGATTTTGATTTTATGGAAACCATAATGGGGTTCCAAGCAGGTGGTAAGACCCAGTCATCTTCTCTATTAAAATTTTGATGTTTTTTTAATTTCTATAGCCTCATGGATCATCTTGGGAAGGAATCGGTTTTCTTTTGCAAGGACTTGTGGTTATCAAATCTGATGTAGTGCTGGGCCTTGTCTAGAGTATGTTCACAAACTGCTGACTTCTTGAAACGGCGGTGTTTGATACTGTAAAGGATCCGGAACGTCGGGAATCACATAATAACAATACAACGCGATAAAATCCGTAAAAAGTAGATTTATTTCAATGTCTAATATTCGCGTAAGTGTCAGAAACCAGTATGTCAGCCTCTGTAAATTTGACCGGTCATCGAAAAATAACCCTGTATATCGTAAGATTGTTATTTTTTGAGATATCGTTCGTTCGTAACATAAAGTACTTAGTTTAGTGGTCTATTTATTAATCTGGTGGTCCTGAGTGCGACTGCTACGCGAGAGGTCCTGGGTTGGATTTTCAGATCAAGCAAAGTTTTATTGGGGTTTGAAATTCTCAGTAGCTGCTCAGAGTTTGGATTTGAGCCCGTTTAATGGCAATAGGCTCGCATATTACATGTAATAGGGAAGCGGACACTTTGCTCGACCTGGGAATCGAACCGAAGACTTTCAGCGTAGCAGTCGCGTTTAGAACCACAAGGCTATTGAGGTAATTTAATGCTCATAATAATAAAAATAACTTACTTGGTTCATTATCAACTCTATCCGGAAATCCGGGCTTTCCACCAGGTCTGCTTGGCCTCGGTTTCTGCTCATCAAATATAGGTCTATTCGGTGCTGGGTACCCAGGTCTACGATCTGCCAAAAATCCGGGTTTTTCCGGAAAATATCCGGGTTTCCCTGACAGATATTCGGGCGGACCCGAGTCTGGTCTATAAACAGGTCTCTGAGGAGACACAGAAGGACGGAAATCAGGTTTCAAATCGGGGTCTGGCACATAACTGGGCTTAAAGCTAGGTCCAACTGGATAGCCTGGTTTAAGATTTGGGTTAACTGAAGGTGGATATGCAGGTTTAAAACTGGAACCTGGACGTGGATAGTCTGGTTTAAAACTCGGACCAGAAGGTCCAGAATATTCTGGCTTCAAGTTCGGTCCAGTTCCATATCCGGGCTTAAAGTCAGGTCCAGGTGATCCTGGGTAGGGTTCGTGAGATCCACTCGGTGGGTAGTGAGGTTTGTATCCCGGTCCGGATGAGTCTAAATACCCTGGTTTGAAACCAGGTCGATCTGGACCGGATGCGTAAGGTTTAAATCCGGGTCCAGTTAGTGGACCTGATGCTGGTATAAATGGTGGTTCTGCGAAAATAAGGATGATTATTTGATTAAACTATTGTAATCAGATACATATTTCAAGAAACAAGCGGGACATCACAAGCAAATCGCAATCTACTAACTACTTTTTACCGAAACAGATCGGTCTAAATGCTATGTATGCGCCTGACAAAGAATGAAATCAAATCCAATCGGGATACATTTTTGTAATGATAAAAGAAATATCGTAAAAAAATCCTTTAAGACTAAAAGGCCACTTTTGGTAATTAATTAAGTGCGAGTCAGACTCTCCCACCGAGGGTTCCGTACAAAGTAGGTACATAATATATTTAATTACAAATGTATTCATATTTTTCCCTATACTTGTAGTATACGACGGTATTACTTGCCAAATTTCATAGTATTATGTCAACAGAAAATACCCTATAAATTTTGATTTCCTTGAGAGTGTCGAAATATACGTTTCGTTAACTTAGAAGTTTGATTTTTTCGCAGCTTCATGAGACTGTATGGTTTTAATTTCAACTCGATCCCTGCGCGCGTTCCGAGAACGGACAACAAAGTAAGCCCATAAGGGTTCCGTTTTTGTCCTTTTGAGGTACGGAACCCTAAAAAGGAAAATAATTCACATTTGAAAAATGCATAAGATCTGCGTTTTACCATGGAAAGAGAGGGATGCCTCTCTACACATTTAATACCATCATGCCTTTTACACAAACTAGATATGATCGTGTTAACACGTTGTGAAATGGCCTTTATTTTTAAATTATGAATTGATTCTAGAAGAATTGCTACATGTGGTTATACATATACCCTGATACTTTAATAATTATTTGCTTATTTGATTTTATTCTAACATATCTTAGACTGCTTTTCATATAAATTTCTAACATTGTTTATTATTTCTTGCAATGTCCAATACAGCTAAGAGCGTGGTAAACGGGTAAGTTATTTTTCTGAGGAGTAAGCTACAGTCTAACGTGTGTCTAGAAAGGCCTCGCCCACGCATAATAGCAACACAATTCTACACAACATTTCTCTATAAGATGACAAACAAGCATACGAGCCAGCTGATTGTAAGCGGTAGAGGTTTACCACTTCATTTAACTTACCGACATGGTCATGATCAAATTCCGGGCCTGATGGACCCGACGGACCACTTAATCCTATAGGAGGTCCGGGCGGTACGGGAGGACCAGAAGGTCCTGACAAAGAGTATGGTTCTTCTATATGCGGCGTGGATAGAGGTCGAGGGATTTCCGGAGCTGGTTCACTGGAATAAACAAGTTATGATGAGTTTAATTAAGGCCGAGAATTGGACGTAAACAAAACGCAAAACAATCGTGCAATTTTCTAATAAAGTATTTAAATCACTCTATACCTATCCCTTTCTTGCAAAAATCTTATAAAAAGACCGAACATATACACACACACACTATGTATGTATACCTTAACGCTGCTATTTACAAAGTAAAGGAAGTCGCAACACCCGAACTGGGTACTTAAATGCAGCTAGTTATGATCTCAGCCTATTGTTTATGAACCTCCTTGGTAAATAAATGCAGCCATCCATAAAAGAAAACTCCCCAAAGCCACTTTTGCGCACAATTCAAGTGAGAAAGAAAGGTCACTCGTTAAATTTTATGAACCAATATCCTGCAGCTAAATAAAATCACTTGCAGGAACACACCCATCAAAATCTAAACCTTACAAATAGTTTAACCACAATACTTACTCGTATTCCACGGTATGCACCTTTCTCCAGCATTGTCCGTTGAAGAGGTCGAACGCGAACAGCCAGTCATTTGATGAGTGCACATAGTCCACTCCTCGCTGAAGGTCAAATAGTCGGATCTCTGATAGAAGACAGTTGTCCGTATTTGGGGGTGCGTTATTGCTGAAATAAGAAGAAAGCCTCTTTATAATAGACGCAAAATTAACTTAATGATTAAAAGATTACTAGGTTGGAAAGAAATTATTATAATCTTTTTTTCTAGATCTCTCTAAAGCCTTCCACACTATCTCCGTCTCAATCTTTGTCAAATAAAAAAATAATTACCTATTTTGAGAGGGTACTGGTACTTAATTTTTGTAAATTTCCTATTCAACTCTACATAAGTTGTTAAATATGTTAAAATATTGAATAATGATAGTTCACGGGAGATTTTGAAGCTTGGTGTTCCTCGAGGATTTATTTTAGGCCCAATTCCTTGTTGTATCTTTTAAAGAGAAATTTAAAGAGAATGTACTTACATTGACGATGTTATGATATTTTCTGCGATTTATACAAAGGTATATTCTCATCATACGAATCAGTCAAAACATTTCCCTTATTAATTTTCTGACCTAGTTTAATATTGGGACTTATTGAGGATGACCAGAGTCCACCCTGGACATCCAGCCTCACTAAAAATCTACTGATAGGTTAAAATTTTACCACGTTCCGTCATGATTAAAGTTCTTGGCGATTCATACAAAAATTGACCTTAATTACAGGTACTTTGAGACTTACTTGAATGAAAAGCTGAGGCATCTGAAAGGCGCTTCGTTGCAAGCACGTCCACACGCTTGCTCATCTTTGACGCGCGCCTGACCACGCACGGCTGAGCCTGTTAGTTTAGCTGCCTTGTCGTATTGGAGATAGCATTCTGAAACAAGAATAAAATCCTGATAATCTTGAAATAAATCTACTTTTTACGGATTTTATCGCGTTGTATTGATATCATTTGAATCCTGACGTTTCGGATCCTTTACAGCATCCATGGTCACGGGTAGACTAAGTTGTTGGACGTCTTAATGTTACAATTACTAACAGCTACCTTACATTTTTGTTAATTATTGGCGATCCGATTCACGCAGATCGAGCTCACCGTATCCTTCGTTCTTGCAGTTTTGGGCTTGGATTTTGATTTTATGGAAACTATAATGGGGTTCCAAGCAGGTGGTAGAACCCAGCCATCTTCTCTATTGAAATTTTGATGTTTTTTAATTTCAATAGCCTCACGGATCATCCTGGGAAGGAATCGGTTTTCTTTTGCGAGGACTTGTGGTTTATCAAATCTGATGTAGTGCTGGGCCTTGTCTAGAGTATGTTCACAAACTGCTGACTTCTTGAAACGGCGGTGTTTGACATCAGCGATGTGTTCTTTTACGCGGGTCCCTATGCTTCTTTTAGTTTGGCCTATGTAAGAAAGACCGCAATCACAATCTAGCTTGTATACACCTGCATCTTGCAGAGGTATGTGGCACTTGACAGGTGGTAGGAACTGACTAAACTACTTCAGCGGCTTGAAGTATGTTTTGATAGAAGCTCGCTTCAAGATATAGCCAATCTTGTCTGTGACTCCTCTAACATATGGTAATATAGCAGGTAGGCGTTCGACTACTCACTTCACGCAGTTTCTGTGACGAGGGCGCGGTATTCGGAGCTTGTTGTCATGCAGTACTTGCTTGACATGTTGAAGTGATCAATGTTTTACATTGGAATATCAATGTAAAACATTGATCTTTTTCCAAAAATAAATAACATTTAAATAATAATCTTTCAGGAGTATTCAGACTAAGGAAAAATATACTTGCAAGACAAGCCAATCTCAGGATAAGCTTATCTGTATTAAAAAACTTGTAAATGTAAAACATGTAAATTTATTTTAACATATCCACACATAGCATGCCAAAAGACAGAATAAGAAAAAATAATTCAAAGACTGCCTCATTAGTCTAGTAGTCCCAAGCGCGACTGCTACCCTTGAGGTTCTAGGTTCGATCCCCAGGTGTCTGGATTTGTGCCCGGTTAATCGCAATAGGCTTGCCTCCTGATACACGGGGCCTAAACACACCGGCGAACTATGGGTGTACATTAGTACGCCTCTGCCTAACCTTTCGGGGAATACAGGCATGATGGTATGATGATGATCATGAACTCGATGATGATTTCACACGGTGATTTTTTTGATTTGATTGATTGAACTTTTTTTGGCAATAGGCTCGCCTTATAAAGTCATACCGGCGAACTTTTTATTAATGTCTTCTTTTCATCACGAAAGGTGCTAATGTGATGTACATTAGTACACCTTTTTTCTTTTCAGCGGATATAGGTGGCATCACATATTAACTTACCATCATCTCGATTTTGTACGTCATCATACAAAGCCGGCTCACAGCCCCTGCCGTAGTTGCCCCGCGAGTACAGCTCGTGCCCGCTGTTGGGCCGAAGCCCACGCCCATTCTCTAGAGACGTTGGCGGTGATGAAGTTAGAATGCAGTTTTCTGGGTCGTCACCAATAGTTGGGGAATCAAACCTGTGAAATAATATAGGTATTTATTCTATCCATTATAGTATTTATCCTGGGTGTGTAATTTATTTGCCATAACACAGTAAAAAAAGACTTGTGTATTGGAGAACTGGAGTCCTGAGACAGTTAACTGGAGACACGGTAAACCAGGGAGGACATGGCGGGAAGAACATGTCGGGTCATGGCGGGATGTCTTTTTGGAGAACTGGAAGGAAGGAAGGTGTGAAGATGGTGTGGGACAATACAGACCGAGGGATATTCTGTGATGTCATTTGTTAGGTCTTTGATGGGGAAAACTAAGTATCTATCGTAACCAGTACCCATCGTACTTACCTAAAACTGAATCCTCTGCAGAAGAACGCATGCGCTCTGATACACTCAGCCTCGCACGCGCCGAGGCCGGCCACGGTCAGGGCGGCCCGGATCGCTGAGTCGCTCACGGCTGCCCCCGATCGTACGTGCCAGAAACATTCTGGTAACAAAATACATTGGAAACTGACATAGCCTTCGACAATATGACCTTACTAAGCGATAACACGATCTGCAAGGTAAGCTGCGGTAGCCGCGGTCAGTCTTTGGATAGGTGACCATTCAGACGTTCGGTCCCGGTTGTCATACGAGCACTTAAGACAATCGTCAATAGTATTCTTACCATCACGCCTGTATTCCCCGAAGGGTTAGACGGAGGCGTATGAAAGTTCACCCACAGTTCACCGGTATATTAAGATGCCATGTAATAAGGGACGAGCATATTGCCATTAACCGGGCAGAAATGCCAAGCTTCGAACTGCTACTGATAATTTTATTGAAAAACCCAATAACACTTTGCTCGATCTGGGAATCGTACCCAGTACCTCTAGCCTCTAACCGAAAACGAGGCTAGCGAGGTAGTTGTAGAATGTAATGTTCAGGTTCAATTATTGCTTTTACTCGTCATATTACCATAGAAAAGTAGGTCTAAACACCTTCACCTCAAGTATACACTTCAATATCAAGTAGTATTAAGAAAAATTGAACCTTACCACTCTCAACCCAGGGTTTATAGTTGATGGTGACGCAGCCCTGGTCTTGAGGCATGGCGTACACATCAGAGCTGCTGTCAGCTGCCAACTCCAGCCCTCTGTACGGACGCTCACTCAGGAAACAGTTGTCTGAACCGTGGGAGTTTGAGTACCTGAAATAAACATAGCATAACATACCATCACGCCTGTATTCCCGAAGGGATAGGCAGAGGTGTTCTAATGTACACCCACAGACCCACAGTTCAACGATTTTTAAGTCCCAAACAATAGAGGGGATCTGTTGCTATTAACATAAATCCAAACTCTATTACACTTTTTTATATATAACTCTATCACAAATCCGAGCTGCTATTGAAAATTTCATAGATAAAACCCAATAACACTTTGCTCGTCCTAGGAATCGAATTCAAGACCTCTAGCGTAACAATCTTTAAGTAGTGGTTCTTCAAAAAACGAGTAAAAAGGTTTTAACAGGTGGGCAATGCGCGGGCGACACCTCTGGTATTACAAACGTCCATAGGTTACGGTAACTGCTTAACATCAGGCAGGCCGTAAGCTCGTTTGCCACCACCAGTGGTGTAAAAAAATTATTTAAGACCACTATACTGATGAGGCATGATTTTTTCTATTTTATTTTTTTATGGCATAGGTGGGCAAACGAGCAGTCGGATCGCCTGATGGCGATTACCGCCGCCCATGGACACCCGCAACACCAGAGGAGTCACAAGTGCGTTGCCGACCTTTTAAAAGGGGATTGGGCCTCCGGTAACCTCATTCACTCGGCGAAACACAACGTAAGCGTTGTTTAACGCCGGTTTTCTGTGAAGCCGTGGTATCACTCCGTTCAAGCCGGCCCATTCGTGCCGAAGCACGGCTCTCCCATGTAAATATCATAAATAAGAAAAATACAATCAACTCACCGATAACTATAAGACACGCATTTGAACTCCCTTTCACTGAAGCAGGCAGCTTCACACTCAACAACGTTGCGAGATACGAGAGCTCTTCTAATGGCACCTGTTCCCAAAGACATACCTGGACGGCGACGGGAGGAACAATCTGAAAAAGGCTCTTGGTACATTTTCGGCAAATTGAAATAATTGCGTTCTTCATCAGCATATCAGCCAAAAGACATCCATTGCTGATTGCGGTTATATGCCGTCTGCATCCTTTACCAGATCATTTTTCCATCTCATTTGAGGTCTATATAATAGTTGATGAAAAGCTAGTGAGGACTGGGCTTCATAGATTGGATCACCGCCGTAAGGTGGCCTACTCATCGGTTTTTCCATGAGATCATCTTGCCTTCCACCTTCTACCATCAGAGATCCAGACGCACCGCAGGGTATTATCCCTACCTGGTTGATATTCCACATATTCGCACAGAGCACTATAAATCATCTCTTATAATGCGCACAGTAAAGGAGCGGAACTAGGAATATTCAAAAGTACAAGCAGAAATAAAGAAGAAGAAGAAAGAGGCAAAAAGAACAGGCATTTTCTGTGTGTACTCGTTGCACTGTCGACCTCATCTCTATCCCGTAGGCAAGATTGAGGTCAAGAGCAAACCCATTTTTAATAAAAAAACGGTGTCGTGCCACATAACCCTTCCCGGTGTAAGGTATCCACTCGAGAACATTTCTGCCCCGAGAACATTTCTGAGTTGTTTAGTGGAAATCAATACTCAATACTCAATTCGTTTATTGCACTCCACAATGTTAACAGGTGTTAAAAAATAAATATAAAAGTATCAATCATGGACCCTGTCGGGCACGGCAATGTAGGAGAGAGGAGGAAGGCTTATGTTTCGTCGTGTATAATATAGTATCTACGTATATTATTTGGTAATTACCATTTCTTTATTTGTTTAGTTTCACTTTATTTATATGTATATATTTTTTTTATTAGATAATTTGAGACGGAGATGGCGGGATGAGCTGGACTCTTTTCAAAAAGACTGGTCCTTAAGAGCAATAGACAGAGAGAAGTGGAAGGAGAGTGGGGAGGCCTTTGCCCTGCAGTTGGACACTACGGGCTTTTAATAATAATAATAATAATTAGATAATTTAATCAATGGGGGTGGACCTCTTTTAGCTGATATGATAATACTAATTGCTGCTAATTCAAATTGGAAACATCCTCAGTTTTCATATATCCGTCCATAACCATACATAGTCATCCTCTACCATAATAGGTCATACTATTTTTAAACCAAAAGGCATTTATTTAGTTCTTGCAAAAAATATTTTTCAATACGTCCATCCGAGCACAGTGCACAGTGAACCTTATTTGATTGGTTATGAGAAATACTAACATAGTTTTAAGACCTTTATAACTAACACTATATGGACAAATCTGTCTGAATTAAATGTATTTTATTTTATTTATTAAAAAACATCTTACGTACCTTTAGTTGTCCCATCATCACTGCGATCAATCGATTCATGGTAATGTGACTTAGGTTTATAGTAATTCGATTCCCCATACTCCAATCCATTGGAAGTCCCTGAACTATTCCATCTTCCTCTCTTCCATGATCCATATCCATATCTGCTACCAGTCCATGTCCCAATGTTCTTGCCCAAATTATGGTAGTCAAAGTTGGTGTTTGCGTGAGATTTGACTCCATAGGATGGTCGTTCAAGGTCGCTCGATATTCCCCAGTGACTGATAGACTTTTGGTAGTCGTTTTTGTCCTTATAGTATCTGTCATAGCCACCATATTCACCTCCATATTGACCCCAGTGTTCTTGGTCTTCATCGCTGCGAGCTATGCCTGGGCAAACGTGATAAGAATTATTGAGAAAATTTGAAAATAAATATCTCTGCCATGGCAACGGACTTTCTATGCGAAAGTGTGTGTCCATATAGATTTTTGAGATTTACGCAACTATATATAATAAAATAAAATCAGTTTACGGATTTTATCGCGATACATTTACATCAACAAAATCCTGACGTTTTGGACTCTTTACAGTGTCCATGGTCACGGGCAGATTGAGTTGTGCGTCTTGATGTCGTATTTAGTAGTAACTGTCCATTCACCTATTTCTATTACCTTCTCACACCTAAACCATTGAACAGATATCGATAAAATTTGACAAGAACATAGATTGCATCCTGACAAAAGACATATTAGGCTACTTTTGTCTCAAATCCTTTGGGATGAGAGTGAAATAATGAATAAATAAATTTATTTTCTTCTGAAAAGTACAAGAAGATTTTAGAAGAAATGAAAGAAGAATCATATCAATCATCCTAAGGAATATGAGGCGGATAAAGCTCACAAAACAAACGGATCTTCGAATACCAACTATCTGGAGTGGTATTACAGCGTCTGAATTGAACAAAAGAATATATACCAACCTTGATTAATTTGATACGGCACAAAGAACCTGTTTTCGTGTCTTCTGTTCCCATACTCCCCTCTTCTATCTTCACTAAACCGATCCCTATGTCTGCCATCAAACCCATCAAACCTATCCCTCCATCGACTCTGAGCCTCAGCCCCATCTGGTATGCGATTGGTCTTCGAGGATAAAAAACCAGAATGTAAGACCCCTGGTCCTCTCAAAGTGTCTGGGCAGTTAGGTTCCAAGCTATTCCGGTCAACCTCGAAAAAATCGAAGTCTTTGTCTTCAACGAAGTCGCGGCGGAGATCAAAAGCTTCTATAGGTTTTGTCATCAGCTCGCAGAGGCCTTTACCGCGGAAGGTAGGGTCTAATCTGCAAAAAAAATCATAATTATTTGTTTATTTGGACCTCTTTACACATTATAACAGAGATAATTAAGATTAGGGGAGATTTTATTGACGATAAGTGTGACGTCATAACGCTGGAATGTGCGGCGCAGTGTACACCGCAAACTTCTACGTAGCGGCGGGTGGCGCCGCTTTGTTTCGCGGTACGATGTCGCAGCGCGTTTATGTGTTTCGACCCTTAGTACATCACGCTAGCCTACTATGGGTTGGCAGACTTCACACGCCGCACCCGCCGTCGAATAAATCTCTCAGGCGAGAGATTCCTTCACTATGTTTTAATGATGTTTCACACACAATAATTCGCATAAAAGATGATGCGAATCGTCTACATACAAAATGGTAGATATTAATGTAGTGACATAATTGGGACACAGCCAAGGTTACTAGCACCAGCCACCATTGTGGTAACTAGTTCGCAAGACCAGTAGCGTATGACGAAACTAATATTCCACATTTTGAAGGGCTTTGTAGTGGGTAATCAAATCAACTTTATTTTGTTTTATTATTGATGTGTCAATTTTCTTGAGCAAAGCGCATTCCACCATTATACAGGGTTATTTTTCAATGACCGGAAAAATTTACAGACGCTGTTCAGAATCGATAATATTTTTAATCTATGAAATAAAAAAGTTAAAATTAAACATTTAGTTTTATTCCCGTGCCCCTCTAAATTACAGAACGCTTGGATATAGTTATTACTACACTATTGATTTTTTTTGGAACGAAGTTCCTTATCGCGCGTTGTGAAAGGGCTAGACGGAAAAAATTCTTACGAAAAGTTGTCACGACACTTTTTGCTATAGTAAGCTATTGTAAGCTGTGCGGCGTGCGCATGTTTCTCTGTCTGTCTCTCTCTCTCTAATAAGATAGTAGTTCCTTTCGATTAATTAGTGAAGGAATTGTAATAAAATTTTATATAAAACAAAATTATAATTAATTAATTATTTTTTTTATTATTATTTATATATATTTTTTAAAAATTTTTCATTTCGTTCCGTCCGGGTGTCCCTTGACACCTCTCAAGTTTTTTATTTCTCTTTTTAATGTGTTCTTCTTTATTGTATAAGTATCCTTTATGTATTGTGAGAACAAAATAAATGTGTTTTTTTCTTTCTTTCTTTCTAATTCAATAATCTAGATTGCAAACATTAATACATAAGTTTGACAGTGCACGCACACGACAACAAATTCGCAATATTTATGAATTTAGATTTTTTCAGACATTTTCAAATGAGTGTTTTTACAATATATTGTGTTAAATTGACATTAATTTTTAATTAACATTAACATTTTAGTTTTAAAATTTGGCCAGTCTTTGAAATTTAACCCTGTATAATGAAAATTTATTTATATTTTATTGTTATAAGAAGAAGTACTTAACTTTTAAACTAAAATCAGAAAATATACCGTATTTGTTATTTAATAAGTATACCTACGAACATCAGATTTTTACAATACCTATCATTTCTAAAATCATAGGAATTGAAGTTTTTCGATAAATGTGTCTGCTGTATAATAAATAACCCTCTTCTATTAATCACTACATATATATGATTAGTAATGCCATGTTTTATGCAATTACGTTAATTAAGTTGTTAAATTACGGGTATACTCACTGAATGTATTTTACTAAAAGTCGGATTTACAACAACACTACGGCATCTAAACAATGCTGATGCATCAGATAACTGATCCGAGGTTGAAAGTCATTCACGGGTCACGAAATACCAGCAGACATATATAGTTGCTGACGTAAGTACTCACTAGCGAACATACTTAGGAAGGACAGTATCCACCAGCCGTAGGAAATAGCAATTTGATATATTTTTTATTGTAACAAGATACTGTAGGTACCAGCAGAAGACGCTACTTCGAATCCTGCCCGCGATTGAATCTTTCCTTCACTAAAATAACATTATAATCTTAGCATGGAAGATGTAAAAAAATCACAAAAAGATAGTTAAATGGTACGGTGGCATCATACGATATTGAACTAACTGTAAAGTAAGTCGTGTCGGTTGAGAAGCAAAGTAACTTGCTTTTCAATAGATGTCGCCAACGTCACCTTAAGACATAAATTTAGTATTTGAAGGCAAATTTCGATCTAGCGGGTGGGACTCGTGGTGACTTAGAGGTCAGAGCGTCTGGTGTATCTAAACAGAAGACGCAGGTTCCAATCCTGCCCGCCATTGAATTTTTCCTTCACTAAAATAACTTTATAATCATAGCATGGAAAATCCAAAAAAATCACAAAAAGATAGGTACTGTAATCTTTCTGTGTTAAATAATATATACTTAGCATAAGACTGATATCGTTAATAGAAAAAAATTAAGAAAACATCCTATTTCCCCGACTTTGTAACACTAGCTTATTTGTCTGGACTGGTTTCTCTTGCTACATTATATGTATATATTTTTTTATTCTTATAAGGTCTACGCTTTTCCACCAGTTCGCTTGATGTTAAGTAATCACGCGCTTGCCTGGAAGAAACCGATTCACTCGTTATTTAAAGACACCCAGATTATATCTATCGAGGAAGACCCTCTCGGGAAGCGCATTCCACATTTTAGTGGTACGCATCATAAAAGTGGACTTTTTGTGCCCAGTTAATGGCTCACCAGCTAACAGCTAACTGTGGGTAATGACATGACTGATGGTAACAACACCATAGGAGTCACAAGTGCGTTGCGGACCTTTTAAAAGGGGATTGGGCCTCCGCTATCCTCACTCTCGGCGAAACACAACGTAAACGTTGTTTGACGCCGGTTTTCTGTGAGGCCGTGGTATTACTCCGGTCGAGCCGGCCCATTCGTTCGGCTCTCCCATGGAAAGTACAATGTACATTAGTATATCTCTTAGCCTTATCTTTAGACGAATACAGACATGTTGGTACCGGTATTAAAAAATAGAAATTACAAAATGAGTCCGGTTTGGTTAACAACCCTGCGACATTCGCACAATGCTGATGCATCTGATAGTAACACCGAGGTTAAACGTCATGGATTACGAATAAGCGTAGTACTCTAACAATGTTCATGCTAGTGCTAGTGACGACTTGTTAATGGATCTGCCTTACTGACATACCATCACGCCTGTATTCCCTGAAGGGTTAGGCAGAGGCGTACTAATTTACAACTACAGTTTGCCGGTATGTTTAGGTCCCACTAGCTTCTGCTCATGACTTTGTCTGCGTGGACTTCAGGATTGGATCCGACGTGGATAAAAAGTAGCCTTTGTGTTATTCCAGGCTATAATATCAGTGTGCCAAATTTTATCCACAGCCGTTCAGCTGTCGTGGCGTGAAACAGTAACAATACATCCATCCATATTCAGAAACTTTCACGTTTATAATTATACTAGCTTTTTGCCCGCGACTTCGTCCGCGTGTAATAGTTAGTTTGTTCCATATGAACTTTCATCCCCTATTTCACCCCTACATAGGTCGAAATTTATCAAACTCCTTCTTAGGGGATGCCTACGTCATAGTACCTATATGCATGCAAAGTCTCAGCCCGATCGGTTTAAAATTGACAAAGTTTCATACAAACTTTCATCCCCTATTTTATCCCCTTGGGGGTAGAATTTATCAAAATCCTTTCTTAGCGGATGCCTACATCATAACATCTACCTGCATGCCAAATTTCAGCCCGATCCCTTTAGTGGTTTGGGCTGTGCGTTGATAGATCACTATGTCAGTCAGTCACCTTTGAGTTTTATATATATTAAGATTATTAGTAAGGATGTTTTAGATTTTTAATGATAGATGGCCCCAGCATTTTCCAACTGAAAACCTCTGAAAAAAGTATGTTTTTGGCGTTTACTCTGAAGTATCATAGTGTCTTTTTAAGTCCAGACTTATTATTATCTAAGAAGTGTCTTTAAATATTATTCTATTGGAATATTATTAATATATTATTCTATTGGATACAATGTATTCATTGCTATCAATGAAGCCTAAAACATTTGACAATATGCTTTAAATGTTATCTTAGAATCTGTAATGAATACTTTAGTACATCGTGTACTATTAACTGATAGAGGCCCTTCTCTACACGCCTTATAAACAACTAGGTTGTAATAAGGTTGGCTCTAGGGATGGACAAAAAATATCGATATATCAATATTTGATACTTATTTTGGAGTATCATATTCATATCAAATTTGATATTTTTTTACGCAACTATGGTATTTAATGATGCTACATGACCTTTTTTAGTCTTCACATGTACAGTGGTGACCAAAAGTCGATAGGTAATCTCACAATGCAATAGATTGACGTTTAGTTTGACTTATGACCTTTTATTAATTGTCGTTAACAAGTGACACGCACTGGCTGTATCGAACTCGCTCGTACTGTTCATAGCAATGTAATCCTTAGCGTGCTTATGGACTTTTGAGCGTTTACTGTACGTCGCGCACGTTTTGCAAAAAAATATCGTTGTATTGATATTTTTCACTCGATGGTTAGATATCGATAAGTATTATTTTTTGCTTTCGCCCATCCCTAGGTGGCTCTGTTTTTTATAAGACATAATATACAGATAGGCAGAGGTACTAATGTATCCGCACAGTTCACCGGTATGTTTAGGTCACCATGTAATAGGTGGCCTATTGTTATTTATCGGGCACAAATCCAAATTCCAAGCTGCTACTGAGAATTTCATTGAAGAACCCACAACGCAATAAAATATAACACTTAACTCGACCTGAGAATCGGACCCAGGACCTCTAGCAAAGCAGTCGCGCTTAGGACGACTGCACTAATGATTTTTTTCTCTATTTTATTATTACGTTATCGGTTATCCTACTAAATTAATAAACGTGAAAGTTTGTGAGTATGTATGTATGGATGTTTGTTACTCTTTCACACCAAAACGGCTGAACGGATCTGGATAAAATTTGGCACAGAGATAGATTATACTCTGGAATAACACATAGGTTACTTTTTGTCGAGGTTGGATTCAAATCTGAAGTCCACGCAGACAAAGTCGCGGGAAGAAGCTAGTACTTAATATTTATCGTTAAACTACCTCATTGGCCAAGTAATACCTCCTCTGCTTAACCTTTCGGATAATACATGCGTGATGGACTCGTATTTCTACCAAAAATTATAAATATTCAAGTACAAACATATAGATATGACCAAGTACAAATAAACCTGCTAACAGATGATAGATAAATCACAAACAAAAATGCAGTTAAGTTCTAATAATGCGTTCACACGGGCTGTTCGCACTATTGTCTACGTTTCCTGATCTTTGGCGGCCTTAATATGTTAATTGTTACAACATTTTGGTAGATAGCAGATTGTCATAAAACAATAATAGTGGATATTTTGGTATGAATGTCGAGAGAGCTTTGCTCGGTGGTAGGACCACTTGTGGTCTGACTCGCTGGCGACCACCCTTACGTCGGAGTCTGTCGTAAAGCACCTTGGTGTGTTTCGACTTTTGCGCGTAAGGCGAACTGGCAGTCAAGCGTAAGCCTATCACGAAAAAAAAAACAGCCAGTTCCCCTCGGTTGCAGCGGCTCTGGCTCTGGTTAAACTTATAACACCCCTCTTTTTGCGTCGTTACTTAAAAACTAAACTGCCTATCATCATCAGCCTATATTCATCTTCTACTGGACGTAGGCCTCTCCTAGTGAACGCCACAGAGCACGATCTTCGGCTTTCCTCATCCAGTCACTGTCAGCTGCCTTCCGCAATTCGTCGCTCCACCTGGCCGGCGGGCGCCCTACATTAAGTTTGCCTAGACGCGGTCTCCGGAAAAATAATTTGTCGGTTCTTCGACAGATCTGAAAAAACGAAATCGCCCACTTACCTATAATTGAAACTTTCACAAGGGAATCTTTTCTCGATAGCGCATTCTCTCCTGCAGTCTTCCAGTCTCTCGCAGGGCACAACTTTGCGGACGTGGCTCCTTAGTGTCCGATGCCCAGCCAGGACGCGGCGGAAACATGCTGCGGAAGAGAAATTGGTTGGTGATCAGTTCTGATGAAGACTATCTCCTAATACAATACCATTAAAGAAACTAATAATCTTTTAAAGTTATTTTAGTGCCGGAAAACTGCGGGCAGGATACGAACCTGCGTCTCCAGGTATTGAACCAGAAGACGCAGATTCGAATCCTGCCTGCTGTCGAATTTTTCCATCACTAAAATAACTTTATAATTTTAGCATGCAAAAAAAACTAATAAACTTATGAAATAAAATATTGAGTTCATGTGTTAGAATGGATGATAACCCCAGAACCAGCTAGTTTGGATTTTCCACAACTCCACGATAAGGCGCGTATTTTGCGTACGGAAACAGTTTTTTCAAATGTTGTTACTAATAGGGTATTTTACTCTATATAAGAAGAAAGAAAGAAAGGTGGCGTGGTGATATCCTAGTGGTATGACCGTTGGACTGCCAAGTCAAAGGTCTCGAGTTCGAACCCGAGGCACGCACCTCTGACTTTTCGAAGTCATGTGCGCATTAATAGTTAATTATCACAAGCGCCTCACGATGTTTTCTTTTACCGTTTAGGTAAAAGAAAACATCGTGAGGAAACCTGCATGCCTGAGAGATTTTTTCGATAGCGTGTGAAGTCTGCCAACCCGCACTAGGCCAGCGTGGTGGACTATAGCCTAATCCCTCTCATTCTGAGAGGAGACCCGTGCCCAGCAGTGGTACAGTATAATGGGTTGACTATATAAGAGGAAAGAAAGGAATCTAAGAATATATTATTGAGATAGCTTAGGCAAAAAGGAGCCGGAAAATGTCAGTTCATAAAATAACAAAATAAAATTTAAAATTCAATTCAAAGTCAAATCGAACCCGTCCTGGGTTCGATAGCAGCAGCTCCTAGCATAGCAGTCGCACTAGAGAGCACAAAACTAACGAGGCAGTTCTAAACATCAGAATGAAAAAACAGAAAAACATTTTTGGTACACGTGAAGCTTTCAATCTAAGTATACCAATATTATAATGCTGAAGAGTTTGTCTGTTTAAATACGCTTTCTCTAAAACTACCACTCGAATTTGAAAAATGCTTATTGCGTTATTATTATGCCAATTCTTTAGGAAGGTTATAGGTAAATGAACATCACTCTATATAGACTTTGTCCTTGTATTGTTTACAGTTTACACAGCCAACTGACGTCATAACCACAGAGCAATATGGCTCGAAATTTTTATGGCACTTATCGATGGAAAAAAAATGATGTATTTTTTTAGTGGTTTATTTAGCACTATAGAATCTAATATTGTCGCTGGTCCAGGGTTAACTAAACCCCACAACCCGAAATGTAAAATGATAATAATAGGTTAGTAAGATGATGTCATACAATTAGTAGGTAACTACATATAACATTAAGTTAAACTTAATTATATAAACATCATTAACTCGTAAGAATGGTTTAACAAAAAATACTCTAAGAGGTAACCTTCATGAATATCCGTTAAGTAAGATTTAAAAATAATTATGACCCACTGAGAGGTTTCTTACGATTGTTTTTATTAGAAGTATGAAGTAGATAGTGCTTCGTTAGGGTAGTGGTCTCAAGAGCAACTGCTACGCTAGAAGCTCCTGGGTGGTCCTGAGCTAAGTGTGAATGTGATTGTTGGGTGTGGCAGAAGAGACATGAAAGTAGAATAAATGCAGTAGAAATGCGTTCCTTGCGAAGTATGTGTGGTGTAACTCGGAATGATAGATTGAGGAACAGTGTGATAAGACAACGTTGCGGGCTGAAAGACGATGTAGTGATACGTATTGAAAAGAATATGCTGTGATGGTTTGGACATGTTGAAAAAATGAATGAAAGACGATTAACGAAAGGAATTTATAAGGCGAATGTCAGCGGCAGCGTCGGTAGAGGTCGCCCTAGAAGGACATACGCAGATCTTATTGGCGAAATCCTTCAAAAGGGTCAGGTGCTTAGCACTCGCAACCGGCGCGGAAATAGTTCCGCAACCCTAATTCTGGTTACGCAACTCTCATTAACACTGATTTTCATCCGCATCTGATTTAAATGGAAGCTTTCTAACATAGTTGGGAATAGGTTTATTTATGGATTAAGTTGGCAAACGAGCTTAACAAACTGCGTTGCCGATCCTTAAGAGCTTCTACGGACTGCAGACTGCCAGAGATGCAGTAACCGAGGAGAACTGGCACTTACGCGCAAAAGTAAAACACACCAAGGTGCTATACGACAGACTTCGACGTAAGGCAGTCAGACCCCAAGAGGTCCCATCACCGAGCAAGTCAGATATTTTCTCGTGTCCTTACTAGATGCCTATCTGAAAGGCAGTGAGGAACAGTATTCTAACCTTAATCATCAGGCAGAACTCAAACCCGCGTCCTCAAATTTGGTACACTTGAAGCTTTAAATCTATACCAATATTATGAAATGAAATGAAATGTTTGTTTAAACGTGCTTTCTCTGAAACCACCACTCGAATTTGAAAAATTCATATTGCATTATTATTACGCCAATTCTTTAGGAAGGTTATAGGTAAATTAACATCACTCTACGCTACGACCCTTAGGAGCTGAGCAAGCAGGTGAAACGGTGGAGCAGAACTGTTAATATTGAATAGTTGGCCCATTGAGTTACTTAAGAGTCCGGCGGACCGAATTTCTATTACAAACGTAATACCGAAATAAATCATAATTCAAACACAATTTAATCAAATTCTGTTATTATTCGGATTCCGATAACGTTAATCTTTGTCCCTACTCTACCATTTCCTCCAAAATACTTAACTGGAAATAAATGTAAGCGAATGCAATTTTTGATAACTTAACCAAGTTTAGAACGATTTTCCGGTCTTTTATTTTCAGTGAAGTAGTCGCAGATGACATAGGAGCGTAGGAACCTAGATTAGAAGTATATTAATCCGAATAATAACATTATTTGATAGAATATTGTCTGGATTATGATTTATTACGGTATTACGTTTTTATGGGCAATTCACGCTCCGCTAATAGTAAAATACATACTGGGTGCATTCTCCACAAGTATTACTCTCGATCCAATCACGATACACACAAAATTCCAAAACATAAATATTGGAGTCCACAATTTCATTTTCACTGCACTTTTCCCTTTGCATCATCCACAAAATACAATAATAGCACCTTCATACACCACACACTTAATAAAAACAATCATATTTATTATTTATACAATAAATTTATTTGATTTATTCTATTTATCTGCACTCAATCACGTTCTAATTCCAAATTGCTTTACAACTTATTCAAGACATTATTTGAAAAATTAGAACACTTTTATTCTTTTGTTATTTTATTTAGTTATTTATTCAATAATAACACACACCATTCTGAATTATAAATTATTTAATTTTTCATTAATACTAAAATATTTAATTTTTCATTAATTTATGTACGAATATGTTTGTTTATGGGTCAATGAGATCGCGCCGCGTAACATAGTGCAACTGAACAGAAGCATTGTCTGCAATAAGCTTATATGTGAATGGAACATTGACGATAGAATTGTGTGGATAAGGCTTTGATTAAACAATAGGGTCGTTAAATAACGTTGATAGAATAAAATATACCTTAATAATGTGGATAGATATTTATAATTATGAAACCAAACGTCACGCCTGTATTCTCCGAAGGGTTAGGCAGAGGTGCACTAATGTACACCCACAGTTCGCCCGTATGTTTAGGTCCCATGTCATAGGGGGCGAGCCTATTCAAAACTGCGAGCTGCTACTAAGAATTTCATAGAAAAACCCAATAGAACTCGACTTTGAGATCGAACTCAGAACCTCTAGCGTAGCAGTCGTACCTAGGGCAACTACACCAATTCCGTGAATAAACCAGTCTGTCTGAGAATTTCTCGACGGTACGTGAAGTCTGCCAACCCGCACTAGCTAATCGTGCGTGGTGAACTATATTTATTACTAGCTTTTGCCAGCGACTTCGTCCGCGTGGAATAGTTACTTTGTTCCCTAGTTCTTCGCCCGCGGTTTCACCTGCGTTGCCCCGTTCCTAAGGGTTGTAGCGTGATGTTTTATAGCTTGAAACCTTTCTCATGAATCACTCATTTTCCCAACATTTCCCTTCACTGCTCTGCTCCTATTGATCGTAGCGTGATGAAAAGTATACTATAACCTGCCCAGGAGTATGAAGAACAATTGTACCAAGTTTCGTTGAAATCCGTCGAGTGGTTTTTGTTTCTATAACGAACATACAGACAGACAGACAGACAGACAAAAATGTTACTGATTGCATTTTTGGCGTCAGTATCAATCACTAATCACCCGCTGATAGTTATTTTGGAAATATATTTCATGTACAGAATTGACCTCTCTACAGATTTATTATAAGTATAGATTATCCTAGTCTTTCTTATTCTGAGAAGAGACCGGGGTAGGAGGAGATAGTGTGACAATATAATAGATCGGTGACGATGATAATGAATAAAGTAAATCTGAGCAATATAACTCATTATGATAACAATTTCTTTCTTTAAAATTATTTTAGTGAAGGAAAAATTCGACCGCGGGATTCGAACCTGCGTCTTTTAGTTAGATACACCAGACGCTGAGATCTCTAAGCCACCGCGAGTTCCACCTACCAGATCGAAATTTGCCTTCACATTCTGAATTTACGTCTTAAGGTGATTTTAACGACATCTATTGAAAAGCAAGTTACTTTGCTTCTCAACCGACATACTTACTTTTCAGTTAGTTTGATGTCGTATGATACCCTTACTTACCTTACCTTTATACAATCTTTTTTTTTACATTTTTCATGCTAAGATTATAATCTCAACATGAAAAATGCATTTATTTTATACCACTAAGGTGGCAAACAAGCATACGGCCCGCCTAATGGTAAGCGGTTACCGTAACCTATGGACGCTGGCAACACCAGGGGTAACACTCGCGCGTTGCCGACGCTGTAAATTAAGGAGGAATAGTTGGGCTGGCAGCATAAGGGACGTGCTGCACTGCACGACAGCGGCGGTAACAAAACACCACCGGGCCTCCCACTGCCAACACAACGCTTCATCGCGACTCTGGCGACCTTGCTCACCATTAGGAACACAGCATAGCATCACAAAAAGATATTTTCTTTCTTTATTTATTTAGATGGCATGTCCACGTAACATCAACGCAGTGTTGATTACATCTGATAACTTTGACAACCAGCCTATTGTTTGTAAAAAAAAGGATTATTTGTGGCAAAAAGCCTAATATATCCTACCATTGTGCTTACCATGAGAATGTTAACATAATATCATGGAGTCATGGTGTTTTTATGGTTTAGTTAATTAATGCAATCAAATTATATACAACATTATAACAAATAACGTATAACACCATCGTTATTTTAATGTTTACATGTCTAATAACCCTTATTATGCAATAAATACAAATGAATGTAATTTATTCACTATTTACAAATAGAATTAACATCTAAAATGCAGTACAATCCTCCTTAATAATATCATAAACGTGAAAGATTAAGAGTAGGTATAGAGGGATGTATGCATGTTTGTTACTCTTTCACGCCAGAACGGCTGAACGGATTTGGAGGAAATTTGGATGATTGATTTGAATAACACATAGGCTACTTTTTATCCAGGTCGGACCCGATTCTGAAGTCCACGCAGACAAACTTGCGGGCAGCTAGTGCAATATAATAACTGTCGTTATTTCACCTATAGTAAATGGATTATTATAATTACTGTTCTTTACGATCCCTTTTTCCAATCCCCTGGAAATTTCCTAATATCCCATCTTAGTGTACACTTATGTTCTGAAACTCCTGTGCACAATTTCAAATTAAAACTGTGCCTCGTCTGTCAATCAATAAAAGTTAGCTATTTTTGATATATTCTAATCTTTTTTATTAGTTAAATCGGCAAACGAGCAGACAAGCCATCTAATGGTAAGTAATCGGGTCGCTAATCATTTATAATGTCCTAATATTACGCGATAAAATCCCTATCAAATAGGTTTATTTTCAAGTAGCGACCCCTCGCGGTTTCACCCGCGCTGCTCCGTTCCTAAGAGGCATAGCGTGATGTTATATAGCCTATGTTACTCAGTGATAATGTAGTTTTCCAACGGTATCACAATTTTCAAAATCGGTCCCGTAGTTTTTATGTTCCCGTTACATATAAAAATACAAATCTTATCTCTTTATAATATACTAGTGGACCCAGCAGACGTTGTCCTGCCCTGAAAATAACCCAAAACTCGATTGCAGCGCCACCTACCGGGTCCAATTGTGAATCTAAACCATTCCCAGATCCCCTTGAACACACACAAAAAATTTCATCAAAATCGGTCCAGTCGTTTGAGAGAAGTTCAGTCACATACACACTCACAGAAGAATTATATATATAAAGATGGATATCTGATTTCTGTTTCTAAACATCCACCGCAGAATATCCTAGTAACGTTTATCGTAACGATACTTTTCTATACTTATAATAAATCTGTAGAGAGGTCAATTCTGTACATGAAATATATTTCCAAAATAACTATCAGCGGGTGATTAGTGATCGATACTGACGCCAAAAATGCAATCAGTAAAATTTTTGTCTGTCTGTCTGTCTGTCTGTCTGTCTGTCTGTCTGTCTGTCTGTATGTTCGTTATAGAAACAAAAACCACTCGACGGATTTCAACGAAACTTGGTACAATTGTTCTTCATACTCCTGGGCAGGTTATAGTATACTTTTCATCACGCTACGATCAATAGAAGCAGAGCAGTGAAGGGAAATGTTGGGAAAATGAGTGATTCATGAGAAAGGTTTTAAGCTATAAAACATCACGCTACAACCCTTAGGAACGGGGCAACGCAGGTAAAACCGCGGGCGAAGAACTAGGGAACAAAGTAACTATTCCACGCGGACGAAGTCGCTGGCAAAAGCTAGTTTTAAATAATAACATAGCTATTTATCTTCTTTATAGTGACAGAGACGATACCATTCCGAGGGGAACCTACACAAAAAACTTAACAGTCTGTAGATACCTAGAGTCTTCCGCGTAATTTAGCAAATTGTGTTTATCCGCCGGATTCTAATGTACAGCCATTTTAAAAACAATTTATTCGTTAGGGTCCCGTAGAAATGAAATAGTATAACAGTCTAAATCAACTCACGCACTAAAGGGACACACCCTATGTCGTGGGTCGGCCGTGATAGGCTTACGCTTGACCGCCAGTTCGCCTGATAAGCGACACTGCGATCTACAAAGGAGTGCGCTTGCCTAATACCATTGGCAGATGTCCGGCTTTTTACCCAAATATAATGTTTTCTTAGGCTTTTGGTCAACGATATAAATTTGTGTCCGGCTTTTTTTTATCCTGGCAACCCTTCGTGGGGGACTTTAAGAACATACATGATGACTTAAAAAACACGCGACAAATCGAAATGGGGGCTTGGCTAGGCAGGAAGACTTATTTTGCACATTCTAATAAGATTTTTTTTTACAAGTCCTGCCAAAGCCATGTCAAAAAAACAGCCTGCAGCATGGAGAGCGTTACAATAGGTTACCTATTTTAATTTTTTTAGCTTATCACGAGGGGTTAACAAGAATACTAGTAATGTGCGACCCACATTGCTAATAAGCTTTTTTAAAAAAAAAAATCCTTAATTTTATCTGTGAATCCAGGACTAAATTCTCAGTCCCTTACAATCATTAAACTAAGTAAGTACGGAACCCAGTCTTAAACCTAAAGAGTCAACTTTACATACATCTTTTTCTGTTAAGCAGAGTAAGCTTGAAGTTTTAAAACGTTCATCCTTGATAGACCGAAAAAAATCACGGTTATTTAGTAAAACATAAGCAAGAATGTAATATAAGGATATTGACCACTAGCGACCTGCTCGCAGTTCCACCCGCGCTGCTCCGTTCCTAAGAGTCGTAGCGTGATGTTATATATAGACTATAACCTTCCTCGATAAATGAACTATCCAACACAAAAAGAATTTTCAAAATCGGTTCAGTAGATCCAGAGATTACCGTTACAACATCACAAGCTTTGCCTCTTTATTATATTAGTATAGCTAAGTTACTCGTGACCCATGATGACCATGGATGCCGTAAAACAGAGGTCCCCACGCTTTTTTTATCGTGTCGACCACTTCGCATGTTTTGTGGTTTTTGGGTAATGGGCCATAGTAAATTTAGTTCCGATTTTGTAACTAGATGGCGTTGTACCGGTCGGCTGAATCGCGCTATGGTTTCGTAAACATAAATTTATGTTAGCCGACCGGTTTAATAATTTTTTGTAACCAATTAGGGGCTTGAATTCTTTTCTTGGACTTGGTACTAGGAAAGTGTCTGTCTGTACCTGAGGAGTGAGTTTTGACACCCCTGTATGCCTAATTTAAAATTTTTGCAAATTGAATATATGTATTATACATTTCATAGATTAGATTTCCCATGGATTATTTTCCCGCTGATATGGATCCCTTGTAGATCATCGTCTACTCCTGGGGATCGATATGGACCAGTTTGTGAATCACTGCTGTAAAGGGTTCGAAACGTCGGAAATTGTGGAATGCGCTTCCGGAATGGGTCTTCCCCGATAGATATCATCTGGGTGTCTTTTAATCGCGAGTGAATCAGTATGTTCTGGGCAACCGCGCTCCATTGTAGATCGCAGACTGGCGGTCAAGCGTAAGCCTATCATGAATAAAAAAGGGGATAAATATAATGACCACCAAATTTAGTAAATTGATCACCAAAATGCTTACCAAAATGGATAAATGGTCACCAAAAATTAGGTTTAGGTTAGAACTTATTTTGGTGATCATTTACTATTTTTGGCAATACAAAGTGATTTTTTGCCGTAACATTTTACTAAATCTGGTGATTAGTTAAACATAAGCCATAAAAAAAAGATATCTAGATATAACTCGATAATTCTGCGTCATTAGCCATGTGGTCATAAGTGCGACTGCTAAGGCAGCTTAACTTGCTTTCCAACGCATGGAGAAGCCATCATGCGCTATGATGATCACCCATCCATAGGCTGCCCGCGGCAAGACATCGATTGATCAGCATATTTATTACTTACCGACATAGAAATAGAACTTATCGTTTGAAATAAATCTACTTTTTTCGGATTTTATAACGCGTTAAACATACCATCATGCCTGTATTCCCCAAAGGGGTAGGCAGAAATGTACTAATAATGTGGGTATAACATTTCGCCGGTATATTTATGTCCCATTTAATAGGGGGCGAGCCTATTGCCATTAAGCGGGCACAAAAGTGAAATTCAGGACCTCTAGCGTAGCAGTCGCGCTTGAGACTACTAGACTATTGAGGCAGTAAAATATAAATTCGACGACACGTTTGGGACAGCGGCTGAGCGAATGGCTTCTGTGCTTCGTGTTGTTGGTTCAATCCCCACTAGGAGCAAATATTTGTATGACCTACAGGTAGTTTTTCCGGGTCTAGGCGTTTGTGTATGTGTGTTTGTCCCATGATACAGGAGAAAAATCCTAGTGCAACGTTAGAAAAACACTATTTAAAAAAAAAAAACTTACTAGCAATGTGGGTCTCACATTACTAGTATTCTTGTTAACCCCTCGTGCTAAGCTAAATTGCTTGTATTACGAGTGGGCTCACGTCGGTAGTGCAATGGGTGGGAACCGGCAACCACATGATCGCAAGTCCGACGTCCTAGCCATTAGTCTACCGCCGCTTCAATTTATGTCTTCATTAATGTTTAGCATGCGAAAAAAATTATAAACAAATAATAACTTAAAAAAGCGGCGGTAGCCTAATGGCTAGGGCGTCGGACTTGCAATCATGTGGTTGTCGGTTCGAACCCCACCCATTGCACTACCAACGTGAACCCACTCGTAACACAAGCATTTAGCTTAGCACGAGGGGTTAACAAGAATACTAGTAATGTGTGACCCACATTGCTAGTAAGCTTTTTTTTTTAAAAAAAACTATGTAATAACTCAATATCTATATTGTTCCTACCCTTGCTATTAACGCCAGGTCTTCCTATCATTGTGCTGTAGAAAGCCAAGGTCTCTCAGACAATGGTCAAGATTAATGATAAAGAACTACACGTAACGCTTACATCATTCTCTAAAATTTTTGTGAGTTACTGAATCGTAATTAAGAACGAGTTAAAAAGCGGCAGTAGCCTAATGACTTTGGACTTGCGATCATGTGTTTGCCGGTTCGAAACCCAGCCGTGCAATGCGTACCGACATGAACCCACTCGTAACACAAGTATTTAGCTTAGCACGAGGGGTTAACAAGAATACTAGTAATGTGCGACCCACATTGATAGTAAGCTTTAAAAAAAAACTTGTTTCTCTGTTGATACTTAGCACTGATAGTCTAGTGATATGACTACTGGACTGCCAAGTCAAAGGTCTCGAATTCGAATCTAAGGCACGCACCTCTAACTTGTCAAAGTCATTACGGAGCGCTTAAAAGGTAAAGGAAACCATCGTGAGGAAACCTGCATGCCTGAGGCGTGTGAAGTCTGCTAACCCGCGTTAGGCCAGTGTAGTGGATAATAGATAAACCCAGTGCCCAGCAGTGGGACAATATAAATGGGTTGATTATATTACGTTAAAAGCTGCTGTTGGCTGTTGCCTGCAGTTTCACTCACGTCCCAAAAAGATTAACATACTATAAGTCCGATTTTAGGCGGCGTATCAAGATGAAACATGCACCAGATTTTAAGATAGACCTCTAGCAATACATCGCTGAAAACTGCATTTAATTCCATGCAGTAGTTTTTGCGTGATGTGCGTACAAACATACAGACGGACAGATAGACAAAAATTCTAAAAAATGTTATTTTGGCTTCTGTTGCTCTAATAAAGACTCCCATATTAGTTTTTCTTTAATATCTATAATGTACAGACATCGGTCTGCTGCAATTTTATTACAGTTATATAGATGAGTTGTTACTGTTGCACTGTAATCACATAAAGTTCTCGGTTGTCATCTAAACTTACAAGAGTTAACTTTACCTACGTCTTTTTCTGTTAAGCAGAGTAAGCTTGAAGTTTTAAAATGTTCATCCTTGATAGTGGACAATACTGCCATCTACTTAATTATAAATTGGTAATTGTTACTGCAAATTATATTCACGCTTCAAAGATGTCGCTTTAATAAGCTTTAATTATTTTGTCTGCCTCGTTACTCAAGTGATCCCAAGCGCGACTGCTACACTAGAGGTCCTGGTTTCGATCCCCAGGCCGAGCAAAGTGTTATTGGGTTTTTCTATGAAATTCTCTGTAGCAGCTCGGAGTCTGGATTTGTGCCCGGTGAATGGCTATAGGGTCTCCCCATATAACGTGGGACCTAAACATACCGGCGAACTGTGGGTAGTACATGAAGTACGCCTCTGCCTAACCCTTCGGGGAATACAGGCGTGATGGTATGTTATGTAATTATTTTGTTTAGTCTGTGGTTGTTGCATCTTGCACACGCTGCACCAACTCTCTTCCTGGGTCCTGTATTCATATTTGACTGTGTCCGTGTGTAGTATTTTGCAATAAATTACTTTCTTTCAAACACTTTTACACAATTATTACATCATTTTCCAAGCGTCCTGGACTCCAACTATCTGCCTAGATAGACCGAAAACAATCACCATTTATTGTAGATTTAGATTTATCTTGAGAAAGAAAACTCGTAGCGAAGCAAATGAAAATGGATTTGAAAGGAGAAGCGTAGCAGTTACTAAAGGATGCTAAATGACCGTACAAAATTGCTGTCCTCAAAATAATATCTCAAATATCGCGAAGAACCTTCTTTTTAGCACTTTATCTCCAAATTCTAACTTATTCCGTCGACGGATTTAGATTAAGCGTAGAAAAATCTACAAGAAACTATGTGTCGGTAGTACCACCAGTTAAAATAACTCGAAAAATCATAATGAAGAGTTCATTTTTTTTAATAGATATCCCAAAAACAAAAGACAATGGCGAAGGCCACCTCGCATGGCTGTATGATATAACATAAACAATAAGGTTTATACACAATTATTCAAAGAATCTTGATATTAGATCGGTATCTGCCAAGATTTAGTGTAAGCTATAAGTTTTAGCGAGCTGAGATCTGTAGTTTTGTTTATTGTACTAAAATCTACTGGATTGTTCTATAAAATTCTCAGTAGCAGCTCGGACTTTGAATTTGTGCCCGCTAAATGACAATAAGCTTAAGCCTATTACGTATATGGGACCTTAAAATACCAGCGAATAAGTTCAATACTATTAGATGGTACCGGCATTTGCTAACTGCCGATCTTTGAGAAGAAACACCGAAACAAACTCAGAGAATTATGGTTTCTTTTAAAGTCCAGACATAATACTTAGTAGATAAGTAGGTACCTCTACATAACACTTCGGTGAATTCAAATACGCTCGTCTCTGTCATATGTCAGCCTGACAAAGAGAGAAATCAAATCAAATCGGGATAAAAATTTCTGCATAAAAATGTTCCCAATCTCTCCAAAAAAGGTACCCTCTCCATAAACTTTTTAAATCTTGCTGCCTTCTCTTATAGCTTGTTCCACATCACAATAGTAAATTGCAAACGGTAGGCCTGGGCAAATTGTTTAGACCTTCCATTATGCGCCATTATCGAGTAAAAACTTAAGGTAGCGGATATGCAGATGATGTACAGCTTAACTATGGAAACAACCTTCGCCCATCATCCTTCTAGCCTTTCCCTATGTAAGACTGACTTCCAGATTAACGTCAGATGCCGCTAAATGAGAGGAGTATTTTGCATGAACCGACTGTCCTTAGACCTTTGTAATATAATTCAGGGTAATACCGATATCATAAGAATAAACTGGCTGGAGTCGAAGGATAATCGGTCCATAATCCACCACACACACGGCCCTAATATGGGTTCGCGATCCTAAGGATATGAATAACCTACATAGCTAGTAGGGTAAGTAAAGTAAGGGTCTGGTTGAAAACCAGCGTCGGGCAAATTTGTCTGGCATATGCTGAACCAGATCCTTTTCGGCGTAATTGTAAGGGCATAGTGCAATTATGTTGTAAGTTTAATATTATGATCTTTTATAGTTATTTATGTACTTGTCTTTGCTATTCGCTGAATAAATTGTTTCTTTCTTTCTTTCTTTCTAGTAGAACTGATGGCCGCTGGGGCAGAAGGGTTCTTGAGTGGAGACCACGCACCGGAAAACGCAGTGGAAGACTTCCAACCAATACATAGAAGACTAACGGACGACCTGGTCACTGGGAGACTTCGGATGCAGATATGAACGCTCTTTGTGGAAGTGTTTGGTGGAGGCCTTCGTTCAGCAGTGATATAGTGATAATGATGAATGAGATTGATTAAACAAATACCAGAATGAATCAGGAATGGATCATTGAATGGATTGTAACGAGATCATGTGGACAAAGGTGCAAGTAACACTGTTTTTTCTGCTAGTTTATTTAACTAACGATAATATAAAAGTCTTTAAAATGAGGTGTTGGAGAAGAATGGAGGGAATCAGCTGGAAAGAATGAATAAGAAACGAAGAGACCATACAAAGAATAAATGAAAAATAGCATCTGATACGTAACATCGAGGTTGAAAGGGGTAAAATAATACGAAATCTTATATATCACGACGAACCCCTCATAGAGGGAAAGATACAAAGAAAGAGATGCTGGGATATGCAGAAACTACAAACCACCACTTGCTACGACTCATCCATATTTCTTAATTAATTCATCCATATTTTCATACACGCACGCTGGTCACGAGTACTATGCACCTAACCTTTTTGAAAGACCTAGTCAAAGATGGCGTATGTCCTCGTAGAGCGACTCTCCGGCTGACATTCGCCTTATAAATTCCTTTTGTTAATCGTCGTACTGGTCATAGATTAAGGAAAAATAGATCAAATTATGCACCAAGAACCGTAAACTTCTATAGTTTCCTTAATCTGTGGCTCTGGTAGATGGCCATGCCTGTTGTGTTGCCAGCTCCCCTTTTTTGTTTTTCTATTTTGCGCAACCTTTTGCTAGGTACTATATAAGTTTTTGATTGTACAGTTGCATTTTGATTTGTTGTGTGTCATAAGGGCGAAAATAAAAACATTTCTTTCTTTCTTTCTTTCTTTCATCTTCCAGTATGCAACGTTGTCTTATAACACTGTTTCACTATCTATCACTCCGAGTAGGTACTTATTTATTCTAATACTTAATAGTATAATAGTTAATAATATATCTGAAAATCTCGTGTGACAGTGTTTGTGGTCGCACTTCTCCGAAACGGTTCGACCGATTTTTATGTTTTTTTTTTGGTAGTTATGATAATAGGTCGTAAAGTATATCACAGCTAGGCGATGATAAGGGTGTCGCTATCCAGAAAAAAATAATACAAAAACGATAAAAGGGGCATTGCAACGCATGCCGAGGGACTGATCGTTTAGCTATGTACCATATAAGAATATAAAAATGTATCCTTTTTTTCTTGGTCACATGAAACGACTTTACCGATTTCATTAATCTTTTTTTAAAGTATTCTAATACTTTTTAGAAGATTATTACGGAAAGAAAAAATTAAAAAAATAGGGCAGAAAATTGGAAAATTTCAGAAAACTTAACGACTATTTAACCTTCGCGCGTTTGACGGTTCGCGCATTTGACAGTTCCACGTCTGTCGGGTCAGCTAGTACAAATATTAATGATTCTCTAAAGGATGTACCTCACTTATGATGTTCACAAAAAGCTTCGAATGACATAATCCGCTAGCCTTGCTCTGGCCATCATGGCGACTGCACACATGACATAGTTTGCACAACGATTATTACGAGTTCACGGAATTTGGTACTATTATCTTTACGGTCTTTTTATGTTTTGGTATCTACTGAATTGATGGAAAGAAACAAATGAAATTGATTGTAGACATATCAAAGATTTTGCGTATTTTTTTAAATTCTCAGTAGCAACTCGTAGTTTGGATTTGTGTTCTGTTGACAATAGACTCGCTCCCTAACATTCAGGCCAACTGTAGGTGTACATTGGTATACTTCTGCCTAACCCACGGAATGCAGGCGTAATGGTATATCACTACATAGTATAAAACAAAGTCGCTGTCGCTGTCTGTCCGTCCCTATGTACGCTTAAATCTTTAAAACTACGCAACGGATTTTGATGCGGTTTTTTTAATAGACGGAATGATTCAAGAGGAAGGTTTTAAGCTATTTAACATTACGCTACGGCTCTTAGGAACGGGGCAGCGCGGGTGAAACCGCGGGCGGGTCGCTAGTTTGCAATAAAATATTATAGTGAGTTTGAATTGACAATATTACATTTTTTAACACCCACATATCTGTATTATAATTTTATTTGAAACTAGATCGAAAAATAGGATACCCGTATTTTTTATTTTTCCGATTTTCAATCATTTTCATATTTATTTTCGACTTTGAAGTTCTTTCTATTCTAAACAGATTTAAGTGCCAAATGACGTCATTTGTACGTTTAAACGGGCTAAACGGTGATTTGTCTAATGTTTAAAACTGTCTATATGGGATATTATGCCTGAAGTAAAGTTTTTCTATAGCAGCTACCATTATACTCTGGCCATGGGAGAGTAAGGTCATGACACTAAACCCATTCTGATGTAAATGATACTAATTCATTATTACTGTTCAAAACAATGGCGGTTCGAGGTTGACGCTTTTTGGAAGTTTACAAAAGGTCATTATTATGGTAACTGGCCTTACAGTTTTACTGTGAATTATATAGGTATTTTTTTTATTGATCAAGTCGGCAAGCGATCTGTCGATCCACCTGGTGGTAAGTAGTCACCGTCGCCCATGGACACCTGCAACACCAGAAGAGTTACTGATGCGTTGCCGACCCAAGAGCCTCTACGGACTACAGACTGTCAGAGCCGCTGCAACCGAGGGAACTGGCTCTTACGTGTAAAAGTCGAAACACACACCAAGGTGCTTTACGACAGACTCCGACGTAAGGGTGGTCGCCAGCCATCCTACCACCGAGCTAGTCAGATATTTTCACGCCTCTTACGGGGTACCTATCTGAAAGGCAGTGAGGAATAGTATTCTAACCCGTCCCCACACACTTATTTATCATAATAATAACAAATTCTACTGTGCACTGCGGGGCACGGGTCTCCTCACAGAATGAGCGGGGTTAGGCTATATGTTGACCTAATCTCTCAGGTATGCAGGTTTCCTCACGATGGATTCTTTTCCTTCACCGTTTTAAGCGTGTAATAATTAACTACTACCTATCAATACGCATTAACTTTGAAAATTCGGAGGTAGAGTAACTTTCAAAAGCCTTTGGACCTTTGTCTTAGCAATGGTCAATACGTTATGACTGCTCATACGAAATTATGTAACAGAGAGTGAGAAAGAAATTGGCTGAGTAAGTAATAACAATATTGCCATGGAAGAGAATATATTCTCTACTAGCTTCTGCCCGCGGCTTTGTCTGCGTGGACTTCAGGATTATGTCCGACCTGGATAAAAAGTAGCCAGTGTGTTATTCCAGGCTATATATCTGTGTGCCAAATTTTATCCAGATCCGTTCCGCCGCTCTGGCGTGAAAAAGCAACAAACATCCATACATCCATACTCACACACTTTCACGTTTATAATATTATTATTAAGTAAGGATAGTAAGGATTTTCATAATGTAGTTCATTAGTATTAAAATGCAGCACCTACCATCGCCAAAAATTAATATCTTGATAAAAAAATCGTAACGAAGCAAAATAAAATGGATTTGAAAGGAGAAGAGTACTACACACCACAAAAGGATACTTCAGTCAGAAATGACCATCAAAAATTTTCAGTCCTCAAAAAATTACATGAAAGATCGCCAAAAACAGTGTTGCACTGTAGCACTTTGAGATTGGTATTTCTCCAAATTCTGACGTGCAATTCTGCTTCCGGATTTAGAATTAGCGTCAAAAAATCTACAGGAAATGATATGTTTCATTCATGTGAAAAAAAAAAGTTAAATTTTGTGTTGTATTGATATTGCCGCTAAGCTGGCAAAAAGCCGAACTCTGAACTTAATGAATCTCATGGAAAACCCCATATTCGATTAATTTCTTAGAATGTAGGTAGCAGTTTTTCCACCAGAGATGTACAAGGAAACTGAGCAGTTCGTAAGAAAAAAAATCCACCAATAGCCACCATCAGACACAAAATATAGCCTAACAATTTGCTAGACCTGGGAATCGATCTGAGGACCTCATTCAACGCTTTAAGTCCACTTTTATTATGTGTGCCGCTAAAATGTGGAAAGCGCTTCCCGAGTGGGTCTTCTCCAATAGGTAGATTATATCTATCCGATAGATTATAGCGATTATATTCCCCGATAGATTATACCTACGCATTCCACATTTCAGCAGGGTGTCTTTAAATCACGAGTGAATCGGTTTCTTCTAGGCAAGCGCGCTCGCCAGGCGAACTGGCGGTCAAGCGTAAGCCTATCACGAATATTTAAAAAAAATCAGTCAAAATCGTTTATTCAAGATAGACTACTAAATTTTATTATGCAGCCTTGTAGTTGTGGATCCATACTAATTTGTATAATTGAGGAGATATACGTCAGGAGTGGAAAGAGAGTGGGGAGGCCTTTGCCCTGCAGTGGGACAAACGGGCAAAAGGAGGCTCTCATTAAGTGGCTGGATCAAGGGCTTGCTACAGAAAGTAGTACTTCAGAAGTACTTGTTGTTAGGAGAGTTAGGAGATTTCTTTCTTTAAGGCCCTGATCACCGGCAGCTTGGACCTTGATCCCGACGTCGATGTGCTACTATTTTCTTATATGTTTTTCCAATTTTCATAAAAATATATACAAATAAGAAAAATGAATAAATAAATGGAATAATAAAAATAAGACTTCTACTCTCTTCTACTCTACTCTACTTCTGCTTCTCTTCTTCTTCTCTTCTTTTTATGAGCCCCCAAAACGACCGCCATTCACCGCGTCTTAGTGTTTTTACTGAGAAGAAAAAATAGCGCAACAAACTCCCCAGCAAAACATTTACTAAGGCGGTAAAAGTTACTAAAAACATAAAACATACCATCACGCCTGTCTTCCCCGAAGGGTTAGGCAGAGGCGTATGGTTAGGTCCCATGTAATAGGGAGCGAGCCTATTGCCATTAACCGGGCACAAAGCCAGACTCCGAGCTGCTACTGAGAATATCGTAGAAAAACCCAATAATACTTTGTTCAACCTGGGAATCGAACCCAGGACCTCTAGCGTAGCAGTCGCGCTTGGGACTAGACTAATGAGGCAGTCAAGTACTAAGTAAGTTACTAAAAAACAGAAGTTAAATTTTTGTTTTGGGTTACTTTCATTGCTACTTGACATACTCGTATAAGTCAGCTGACGCACACGTTATACGAGTATATTCAGCGTTTTCATTACGTTTTCCAAGTGATACCTAATAAAAATAATATACAATTCCGCTAGTGAATTTACAAAGACAGAAGTGTGATTAGCATTCAAAGCTATGACAAATTTACACTGCGAGCCAAAAAAAAAGATCTTCCGTATTATTTGAATAGTATAAATTAATTGCGTATTGTTTATTTGCAAGTATGTGTAATGACCGTTGCTAAATACATTTAATTGTTACTATTGCAATGTTTGGGAATTCAATAAAAGGTGTATACTTCCTTTTTGCGTGATAATTGAGTTATTATTACGTTTTAAATTTTACTATGAGGCTTTGTAATTGTAGTTAATTTTATCCTAAATTTTATTCTTCTCTATTATTGATGTAAGCACTAATCTTAAACTTTATCTATTGTTCATTAACGATGTATCTTTTATATTATTGACTAGCTTTTGCCAGCGACTTCGTCCGCGTGGAATAGTTACTTTGTTCTCTAGTTCTTCGCCCGCGGTTTCACCTGCGTTGCCCCGTTCCTAAGGGTTGTAGCGTGATGTTTTATAGCTTGAAACCTTTCTCATGAATCACTCATTTTCCCAACATTTCCCTTCACTGCTCTGCTCCTATTGATCGTAGCGTGATGAAAAGTATACTATAACCTGCCCAGGAGTATGAAGAACAATTGTACCAAGTTTTGTTGAAATCCGTCGAGTGGTTTTTGTTTCTATAACGAACATACAGACAGACAGACAGACAGACACAAACATTTTACTGATTGCATTTTTGGCGTCAGTATCGATCACTAATCACCGCTGATAGTTATTTTGGAAATATATTTCATGTACAGAATTGACCTCTCTACAGATTTATTATAAGTATAGATAATTATAGGTAGCTGTAGCAAAACATAATAACAATGACGTCAAAAGCAGCGATAGTCTAATGGCTAGGGTGTCGGACTTACAATCAACATGATTGTTGCCAATTCGAAACCCACCCATTGCACTACCGACGTTAACCCACTCGTACCACAACCATTTAGCTTAGCACGAGAGGTTAACAGGAATACTAGTAATGTGCGACCAACATCGCTATACTAGCAATGTCTGCTTTTAAACAAAAATGACGTCTAATAATCAACATTTTTAAACTCAGCAAAACAAATAAATGTATTTAAACCGTAATCAACACTTAAGCAAGATATAGGAACTAATTAGAAGTCTTTATAATTATTCTTTAATTATTTATAAGTCTGATTCTTAAGTGTTTAGTTGCAGTAAATTCAGAGTTCCAAGAATTTTTCATCCCTTTTATAAGTTTAGGATTTTTTACAGTAATTTTGAATTTTATAATAAACTAGCGGCCCGCCCGCGGTTTCACCCGCGTTGCCCCGTTCCTAATAGCCGTAGCGTAATGTTAAATAGCTTAAAACCTTCCTCTTGAATCACTCTATCTATTAAAAAAACCGCTCCAAAATCCGTTGCGTAGTTTTAAAGATCTAAGCATACATAGGGACGGACAGACAGCGACGGCGACTTTGTTTTATACTATGTAGTGACTAGCTTCTGCCCGCGACTATGTCTGCGTGAACTTTAGAATTGGGTCCGGCCTGGATAAAAAGTAGCCCATAAATTCCAGATTATAATCTATTTCTGCGCTAAATTTCATCCAGATCCGTTCAGCCGTTCTGGCATGAACAGATCTAAGGCGGAAGGACTAGCTGTTGCCCGCAGTATCACTCACGTTTCAAAAAGATTAACATACTATAATTCCAATTCTAGGCAGCGTATCAAGATGAGCACCAGATTTTAAGTTAGACCTCGAGCGATACATCGGTGAAAATTTCATTCAATTCCATGCAGTAGTTTTTGCGTGATGCGCGTACAAACATACAGACAGACAAAAATTCTAAAAATTGTTATTTTGGCTTCTGTTGCTCTAATATAGACCTCCCATATTAGTTTTTCTTTAATATCTTTAATGTACAGACATCAGCCTATTACAATTTTATTATATGTATAGATGTCAGAGAGAACTGCCTTACATCGATTAATGGATTAAATATTACTTTGTCCACGCATATATTCACTAAATAACTCAAAAATAACATACCATCTAACCTATATTCCCTGAAGGATTAGGCAGAAGTGTAGGTGGTAATTTATTTTAATTACATCAGAACGACCAATGAGAAGCCTTTTTACACTGATAACATGCAGTTTTCAATTTAAACAAAACCTTTGTAGAACCCTTTCACTCAGTCTTCTCGCAATACTTCAAACATTCCAACACTATCACCTTCTTGTCATCACCAAACAGATCCAGTTCATTATTGGATTGAAATTGAATTGAGTATTGAGTATTGGATTCCAGGAGCGCATTGAGTGCCTATAACGGTACGCGGTATAGGCGACATTGAGCGTGAAATGCAGTTCGCCGGTATGTTTAGGTCCCATATGATAAAGCGAACCTATAGCCAAAAGGATACTTCGAAAATATTAAATAATTAGAGCCTACTTTACGTTTTTTTTCTATCGAGAAAATTTCATGCTATCGTGTTTTCCTCTTATGCGGTTCTAGATTATATGCTCAAAAATCATATACCTAAAAATTGTGATGTGATGAAAGAAATATATTGAATCGAAAATGTAGTCAATTTTCGAGGTATCCTCTTAAGCCCAGGACAAATGCAAACTCCGAGCTGCTACTGAGAATATCATAGAAAAACAATAACACTTTGCTCTCCCTAAGAACAAGCGTAGCGGTCGCGCAGTTCATGATAATAATGACAAAATTATTATAATACTAACGGACCCAGCAGACGTTGCCCTACTCTGAAATAAAAAAAATCCTCAATCCCCATTCCAGTGCCATCTACCGGACCCAATTGTATTTTCAAACCATTCAATCCACTCAAATATACACACAAAATGTTATACAACTCTGTCCAGCCGTATAAAAAAATGTTTTATTGTCACACATAGCAACAACGCGTGCAATTCTAATACATAAACCAAACTTTGATACACAAAATAATAAGTAGGTATTAAAAAGAATTAGTTAAAGAAAATGGCAAGTAATTGCTTATACCTATTAGCACCAGGTTTAGCAGGAGTTAGGTGACAAACACATATACCAGAATTATATATATAAAGATTTAAAAAAATCACTCACCTTTATCAATCTCCTTCTCCGGTTGCCTTCCATAACCACTTCCGAAATCACCAATAACCATAGGCCTAGAAGTCACCACATCGCCGCCAGGCCTCACAATGTAACTCGGAACATTACCCGGTTTTTCCAATTCGTATTCGTAAACCGGTTTTATATCCGGTTTATCGTAACCGGTAGTATTCGGTTTCTTATTACCGTAAGCTGGTATGTCTGAGTCACTGCTGTGGCTGGGTTCGTCTGCGTTGATGTAATCTGGACGGTTTTCATCGAATCCTGGACGGTTGCCGTAACCTCGAGAAAAGAAATAGGAAAATTTTTAGACTCTGTCTCGTGAAAAGTGTATTAAGACGATCTCTACGCAGCCAGGCCTGACGCTATTGAAGTAGCCTTCTTAATAGCAGGAGTCTCGAAAATTTATTGACTATTATCACGATAAGAAGAAGTACATAACATCACGCCTTTATTTCCCGAAGGGTTCGGCAAAGGTGGATGTACGACCAATTGACAGTTTGATTTAGGTCCCATGCAATAAATAGGTACTTACCTACCTAATGAATTGCTATCAATTAAATCCGAACTCCACACAGAGAATTTTACTTATCAACCTGGGAATCGAACTCATGTCACCATGCTCATGGGCTTGCAGCTACTAAATCACTGACGTTATTATTAAAGTATTTTAAAATTGTTTACATTAATCTCTTCCTAAATGAATTTAAAATACTTAGACAAGAAAATGTGAACACAGTCATTTATTGTTAGCATAAATTTTAACATACCATCACGCCTGTATTCCCCGAAGGGTTAAATAGAGGCATAGTAATGTACACCCACAGTTTGCCGGTATATTTAGATCCCATGTGATAGAGGGCCTATTGCCATTAATCAGTCACAAGTCCAAACTCCGAGCTCCTATTAAGAATTTAATAGAAAACCCCTATAACACTTTGCTCGACCCGAGAATCGAACCAAGGACCTCTAGCCTAGCAGCCGTGCTTAGACCACTAAACTAATGAGGCAGTCACAATTAAATTTAAAATTTTAAAACCCCTGCAGCATCAAGTCGGATTTACCAGACTCTTGCAATATCATTGAAGTAACAGGATATCAAACTTGTAATCGATCAGACCCGTAGAAGTTGCTCACATCCCTTCATTAACAATAAAAGAGCTCATGATCTTTAAACGTAAGCTAGGCTAGATAAACTCTTGATCAACTCTTCAAAAAAACAAAACTAAATCAAAATCGGTTCATCCGTTTGAGAACTACCACACCACAAACAGATACACACATGACGCACCACTCTATTGGCGTCCGGAATTAAAAAGCAAAATCAAAAGCATACCTTGATCAGAATCCTCGTTTCCATAGGTAGGTTTCGGTTTTTGGGGCTTTACGTATCCAGGTTTATCTTGAGATGGTCGGCTTCCATGAGGAGGTCGATTGTAGTCACTTTGACTGGTATCAGACAAAGAGCTGCCCCCATAAGATCCCTGAGCACTTCCGTAAGAACCTTGGGTACTTCCATAGGATCCTGAGCTTCCACTACCACCATACGATCCTTGTGTTCCATAAGAACTACTGCTGCTTTGTGAAGATTGGCTGGTATCATAAGATTGGGAGCTTCCATAGGATCCAGTACTGCCATATCCTCCTTGACTCCCAGTGTTACTCCCATAGGACCCTAAACTGCTACCGTACGATCCTTGGGTCCCATAAGAACCCTGATTTCCTCCATATGATGCATAACCACTATCATACAAGCCACTTCCATACAAGCTTTGATTATTACCGTATACTCCCTGACCAGTTCCATAAGACTGACTTCCTTGGGCAGGTCTAAAGTAATCATACGCAGGTTTCTGCAACCCATAACCAGAGTCTTGTTGACCATATGGCCTACTACCATAATACTGGCCACCATAACTGGCTTGATGACTGTTATATTCACTTTCACTGCTCATCGATGCGTGATTACTACCATAGGAAACTTGGTAGATTGGTCTCTCAGGGCCAAATGGTTTATCAGCATAAGGTGGCCTATTATTCCCATATCCAGGTTTTTCACTGGCGTAAGATGGTTTATTGTTACCATAGGTTGGTCTATCATCATAATATGGTTTGTCATTAATATATGCTGGTTTTTCATTGCCATAAAGAGGCCTATCGTTACCATATATTGGTTTGTCATTACCATAAGATGGCTTGTCGTTACCATAGAGTGGCTTGTTATTACCATGAGGTGGCTTGTCGTTACCGTAAATTGGTTTATCGTCACTATAGGATGGTTTTTCAACTCCATAAGATGGTCGATCGTTACCATAAGATGGCTTGTCATTACTATAGGATGGTTCTTCATTACCATAAGATGGCTTGTCATTACCATAAGATGGTTTTTCATTACCATAAGATGGCCTGTCGTTACCATAGGGTGGCTTGTTATTACCGTAAGGTGGATTATCATTACCATAGATTGGTTTATCGTTACTATAGATTGGTTTATCGTTACCATAGGATGGTTTTTCAACTCCATAAGATGGTCTATCATTAGCGTAAGATGGCTTGTCATTACCATAGGATGGTTTTTCATTACCATAAGATGGCCTGTCGTTACCATAGGGTGGCTTATTATTACCATAAGGTGGATTATCATTACCATAGATTGGTTTATCGTTACCATAGGATGGTTTTTCAACTCCATACGATGGTTTATCGTCATTATATGATGGTTTTTCAACACCATAAGATGGTTTCACATTACCATAGGAGGGCTTGTCATTAGCATACGATGGCTTGTCTACCCCATAAGACGGTATGTTATCATAAGATGGTTTTTCAGCCCCATAAGATGGTCTATTGTTACTATACGATGGTCTATCGTTACTGTAAGACGGCTTATCGTTACCGTAAGATGGTTCATCGTTACCATATCCAGGTTTTTCATCGCCATAGCTAGGTGGCTGAGGTTTGGATGGTCCACCATAACCTGTATCACTAAATTCCCCATAACTTGGTCGCTCTGGCTTGGGATCTGGTCTATGAGGACTACTCGCGTAACCAGTATCTGCTGAGACATGACTAGCCCCATAATACTGTGATTGACTACTTTGAGATTGTGCATACGAATTCTGGCTAGAGTATGTTCCATAGCCATAAATTCCTTGGCCATAAGTTTGCTTTGGGGGCTTATAAGGTCTCGGAGGGTCTTTAATCTCGACATGAATAGTATTGTCGTCATATGGCGGGTTTTGACCGTAGCCGCTGGTAGGTCCGTCGTATCCAGGTCTGGGATGATCGTATGGTTCATTTTCTGGATATGGTCTTGTGCCAATATGTCCTGGAACATAACCAGGGTCAGCTTGGCCGTAACCAGGTCTTGTGGGATAAACATTTGAAGGTTTAGTGTAACCAGGATCTGCCTGTGGCTTTGGATTTTTACCTGGCCTAATAATGTAGTAGTATTCAGGCTTTTCCAGTACGTAAGGGGGTCGAGGCCTTTCATGATCATTTAGAGGATGTCCTGGTCTATTATTAGGTCTGTAAGGATCTTGAAACTGCAAAACGTCGTAAGGATCTGGTTTCGTAGATCCATTATGACTAGGTCTCTGTGGCCTATATGGTATATCTTGAGGTTTATGGTCCCCATAACTTGGCCCCACATCAAAATCAGGTTTCGAACCAGCATAATCATCAGGTCTATCTCCAAATTGAGGTTTGTAAACCGGTTTAGCGACGCCATAGGATTCCAGATCATCATTAATGAGATAGTCATCTGTCAATGATTGTTTTTGGTCATCGACTGGTCTGAAGACTGGTCGGTGGAAAGGTCCATCTCCATCTGATGGATCGTCATGTTGTGGCTGTATGGGAGAAGGGGGAGACTGCTCGCATTGGAAACGACGGACGTAGATGTCGTAATCAGGATGTCGGAGAAGCATATTTTTCTCTTTTAGTGTTTTTTCATCTGTGTTGCTTAAATCACAGGTGGCGTTGCCTTTTGCGCCAACTCTGGAATAGAAAAAAGAATAGATGATATATGAAAATTTAAAGATGAAGAAAGTTTATTCTGACAGTTAGAACACAAAACAAAATAAAAAACAAAACAATAAGCGAGTAAGCGGCGGTAGCCTAATGGCTACGGCGTTGGACTTGCGATCATGTGATTGCCGGTTCGAAACCCACCGATTGTACTACCGACGTGAACCTACTCGTAAGACAAGCATTTAGCTTAACACGAGGGGTTAACAAGAATATTAGTAATGTGCGACCCACATTGCTAGTAAGCTTCCAAAGAAAACCGGAACTTAATATAAGAATTTAAAAATAACTGGGCACAAATAAAAACTTCGAACTACTACAGGATTCCATAGATACCCAATAACACTTTGCTTGACTTGAGAATCGAACCCTGGACCCCTAGCTCAATACCTGCGCTTGCGTCACTACACTAATGAGGCACATCCAATCACCAAACAAAATAACTAGCGACATCTATTGGTACATAGATAACAATACGTACCCATAATCATAGCTCTGACATTGTTTGTCTTGCTTGCAGATTTGCTCACATTCACGCGTTGTTAGTTCTGTTACGTTGCGATAGATGGCGTCCGGGGGTAACTGCTCGCCGATCGATATTCTTTCGAAGCAATCTGAAAATTGAGTTTGTTTCTTTAAATCTACATGCAACAATATTTTAGTCTCAACCCTGAAATATAAAAAAACATACCATCACGCCTGTATTCCACGAAGGGTTATGCAGAGGCGTACCTACTAATGTACATTCGCAATTCACTGATAGGTGTGTTTATGTCTGACCTACTGAGAATTTCATAATAAAAACTATAACACATTACTCGACTAGGGAATCGAACCCAGGATTGAGGACTCTAGCGTAGCAGTCGCGCTTGGGACCACTACAAGACTGTGATTGTACAAGGGACTGTGGTTGTACAAGTTTTTCTTTTTTTTTAAAAAACGTTGGCCCACTCTAGGATTTTCTCCTGTATCGTGGGTACGTTTACAAACACAAAAATTCTCACATACACAAACACTCAGCCGCTGCGCCAGATGTGTCGTCAAACTACAATTTTTTTCTAAAGCTTACTTTTTTTTATTCGTGATAGGCTTACGCTTGACCAATAGTTCGCCTGATGTTAAGCTATACTGCGATCTACGATGGAGCGCGCTTGGTTAGAAGAAACCGGTTCACAACCGGACACCCAGATTATATTATTATATCTATCGGGGAAGACCCACTCGATGCATTCCATATTTCACCGGTACGCATGATAAAAGTGGACTTAAGGCATTTCTTTCGGGTTTTACTAACAATGTGGGTCGCACATTACTAGTAAGTCAAAGTCAAAATCAAAATGTTTTATTTCAATTAGACCACTAAATAGGTACTTTTGAAAAGTCAAATCCAGTTGCACGGTTTCAAAAAGTGGGTCGTATGGAGAAAAGCCGGCAAGAAACTCCATAGATACTCTTTTAAAAAATAACTTGTGTACAATATTATGTTTTACAACTTTGTTCCATATAGTTGCTGAGAATTCTGCAGTTTGATGTATAAGATTTATTCAATATACAAAAAGAATTAGGGATTGCCACAGCAAGTAAGAGCTGACCAGCCCCGACAGACAGCAGCCACTCACGAGCATGACGTGTGTATCGGCGTGGATCGACTCAACCATAGTGTAGGGAATAAAAGTATTCTGGTTAACCCCTCGTGTTAAATGCTTGTGTTACGAGTGGGTTCACGTCGGTAGTGCAATGGATGGGGTTGAAACCGGCAACCTCATGATCGCAAGTCCGGCCCTAGCTATTAGGCTGCCGCCGCTTCAAACTTTACTTTGTTACACATCAAAATTCCTCCAAATAAGAATTTTTCAATGTTTCAATGTTTTGTAACAAAATTATAATAATTTCAATTCTTTGCTAATATTTTCAGTGTAATGCGTACACCTAGATATCTACAAGTTACTCAATTTTATTATTTTAACGAGCAATATAATAACTTGCCATCACGCCTGCATTCCCCGAAGGAGTAGGCAGAGATGTATAATGGTACATTAGTAATGGAAATTAGGTTATTGAAATAAAACTACTTTTTACGGTTTTTATCGCATTGTATTGATATTATTTGATTCCCGACGTTTCGGATCCGATCACCAATAAATAACAAAAAATGTAAGGTAGCTGTTAGTAATTGTAACATTAAGACGTCCAACAACTTAGTCTACCCGTGACCATGGATGCTGTAAAGGATCCGGAACAATACAAAGCAATAAAATCCGTAAAAAGTAGTTTTATTTCAATGTCTAATATTCGCGTAAGTGACAGTAACCAGTAAATTAGGTTAGGTCGCTACAGCGACCCTATTGCCATTAACCAGGCACAAATCCAAAACTCGGTGTTTGCTGTTACTGAGAAAACACCAGTAACACTTATGTCGACCTCAGAATGAAACCCAGGGCCTCTACCTTAGAAGCCGCGGTTAGGACCACTAGACTAATGAGGCAGTGATCCATGTTCTTCTTAATTTGAATTCAGCCTACATAGCCAAATTCAAATCATTTTTGAAGATAAACTACTGGGTAGGTAGAACTTTTTGAAACATTAAGTAAATTCCAATATCATTCATTTTTTATTCATGATAGCCTTACAGCCAGTTCTAATAACAAATTTGATATTGGGACTAGCCGTAAGACCGCCAGTTCGGCTATCTATGACCAAAGATCACTCTGGAGACAGACGTCGTCGTAGCAAGATTATACCTACCATCTAATCTAATCTAAATATATATAAAACTCAAAGGTGACTGACTGAGATAGTGATCTATCAACGCACAGCCCAATTCATTAGAGGGATCGGGCTGAAATTTGGCATGCAGATAGATGTTATAATGTAGGCATCCGCTAAGAAAGGATTTTGATAAATTCTACCCCCAAGGGGATAAAATAGGGGATGAAAGTTTGTCTGAAACTTTGTCAATTTTAAACCGATCGGGCTGAGACTTTGCATGCGTATAGCTACTATGACGTAGGCATCCCCTAAGAAATTTGATAAAGGAAAGGATTTTGATAAATTTCGATCTATGTAGGGGTGAAATAGGGGATGAAAGTTCATATGGAACAAAGTAACTACTCCACGCGGACGAAGTCGCGGGCAAAAATCTAGTCTATCTATAAGTATAAAAATTAATTGCTGTTCGTTAGTCTCGCTAAAACTCGAGAATGGCTGGACCGATTTGGCTAATTTTGGTTTTGAATTATTTGTGGAAGTCCAGAGAAGGTTTAAAAGGTTAAACATTTGAATAAATATGAAAGTACGAAGTCTGCCGGGTCAGCTAGTACCTAATATTTCTTTCCAATGATTCCATTATTTTAATTATTCCTAAGTATAAAATAAGGATTGGGAATAAACTTATTATTATCTAGCTTCTGCCCGCGACTTTGTCTGCGTTGACTTGAGAATTGGTTCCGACCTGAATAAAAAGCCTATGTGTTATTCCAGACTATAATCTATCCCTGTGCCAAATTTTATCCAGATCCGTTCAGCCGTTCTGGCATGAAACAGTAACAAACATCCATACATACAAACTTTCGCGGTTTTATTATATAAAATTATTCTTACCTTCAATGGATGTCCCAAGTTGCGAATCAATGGTCAGAGTTTGTACGCCAGCCACAAGCAACACCGGGCACAAAACTAGTAAGGTGAACATTTTTACAGATAAACTAACTAACATTATAGCACTTCATGCAATAATTACGTCCATCTTAATTAAAATAACCATTAAAATAATTTAAACGCTTATTTTACTGCAATTTTTGCAAATTATGAAACTACAAAATTATAATTATAATGTTACCACACACTAACATTTCGGTCCCAATTCCATTGCCGTTTATAAATAACTGCTAAATTAAAAATTGTAAACTACACACGCAATGGAAAGCGTATTAAATCTAGAATTTATTTTTCAGCACTCATAGTACATTCTATAATCACGACAGATTAACAAAGGATATCTATCTCGCTCACTCAATTCCGTGAACACTGCGAGTAAAAGAAACAACTTCAACACACAGCTACATCACGATTCGAATTACAAAATTCGAAATTCTCCCGCTCAAATTCACTCACAGATAAAACAAAAGTTTTTTTTTTTTTTGCGAAAGTATTTACAAAGGCACACGTCCACACAGGTTTAGTTTTGCAAATATTGTGGCGTCAATCGCTGGGTGTGCCTGAGTCATGGTTGGATGACCAGAAAACACTTCCTTGGCATCTCATGTGAACCTTTGAGTTTGTTAATCGGACAAGTAAGTGGATAGCTAGTGGCTTTAAGTTTTTAACGTGGATTCGTCTGTTACAATTTAATATTAAAAACTACTGAATCTTTGCAAAAATAAGGTTGCCACAAGAATATTACAATGTTGCCACAAGGTCCTTCGCCTACTTAGATAGGTACGATTTCTCATGTACTTAAGTACATAATATATATTCATAGAAAATCGATCAAGAAGGTGGAATGACTCTCCTCTTAGAGTTGTCTGGAGTGGTAACACCATATCCCTAAATATGCTGCCATGATATACATCTTTTAACTGAGGAATAAAATTGAGATTGACAGATTATGTATAGAAAAACTTTACTGTCAAAAAATCGAATTTATTTCTCCGATTTAGTTAAATATCGATGAAAAAATCGACCCGTACACTCTGCGCTGTAGCATGGTGCGGGTGACAGTTGCTGGTATGACGTTCTTATGGCATTCTGGTTGGGTTTAATTTAATTTACTACAGTTATTAATGATTTATTATATTACTAGCTTTTTGCCCGCGACTTCATCCGCGTGGAATAGTAACTTTGTTCCATATGAACTTTCATCCCCTATTTCACCCCTACATAGGTCGAAATTTATTAATTAAATTTAAAATTTATTAATTTTAAATTAAATTTATTAATCCTATTTATGCAGACGTCTTCATCATAGTAGCTCCAATCTTTAATTTCAGTTCAATCAGTCGAAAATCTAAGAAGATTTATACAAACTTTCATCCCCTATTTTATCTCTTTAGGGATGGAATTTATCAAAATCCTTTCTTAGAGGATGCCTACGTCATAGTAGCTATATGCATGCAAAGTCTCAGCCCGATCGGTTTAAAACTGACAAAGTTTCATACAAACTTTCATCCCCTATTTTATCCCCTTGGGGGTAGAATTTATCAAAATCCTTTCTTAGCGGATGCCTACGTCATAACATCTACCTGCATGCCAAATTTCAGCCCGATCCCTCCTGTAGTTTGGGCTGTGCGTTGATAGATCACTATGTCAATCAGTGAGTCACCTTTGAGTTTTATATATATTTAGATTTAGAAGAATGTGGTACAGCTAAAATACTAAGTCATAATTTGTAAATCGCGGCAACCTTCAAGAGTGAAATGAAATGTTGCTGAAACTGTCACCCGCACCATGCTACAGCGCAAAGAGTGTAGTCTCATATATCCAGTAATTTCACTGGCAACGTTACCCTATAAATCGGAACACGATACTTAGTAATAGCACATAATATAGCTTATAGTGTTTCTATACAAAGTCTGTCAAACGTCAATTTTATTCCTCAAAAGTTAGTTATCGATTGAAAATCAGCTCTAACAAGTGAGGTCTCAAGATACAATGCGGTGTAGCTGGCGTCTATTGGTAGCGGCAGGGTAATATCGGACTCTTACCGACACTAATTCGCACTTACCTCCCCTGGTTCTACAGCCACCGCCATGGGATTCAGGACATTCTCCAGGACCATGACGATCTGCGGTTCGGTATAAACACTGGAAGGTTGAGGTCCTGGAGTTTTGATCCCAGGTCGAGTAAGTGAGTTTTTTTATGAATCTTCTAGATCCTATCTTATCTTATATGGGGCCGAGGCAGCAAGACCTCAGCGCACTTTGACCCAATGGGATTTTTTGTGAAACTATTAACCAATTTAAGCATTGACCATGTTCACGAGGTCACTCTACTAATTTGACGTCAACATTTTTGAGAAATAAGTTTTGGATCCTGGGGTGACAGTGGAACAGAGCAATTAAGGAGCGTTTGCGTTTATGCGTAACTTGTCGGAAACGTAATCCTTATAAACATTATCAACTTATGGGCAACTTACTAGAAACAAGACGTAATCCTGCGCGGCCCTTTTATCACACCGGCGTAGATTGGGAAATAGGCTGGCCCCCTATTATATTAGGCCTCAGTAGCGGATCCAGGGGTGGGGGTCAACTTCTGAGCAAAGAATGACGTATATAATTTTTTTAATAAGGGTCCGATGCTGGTTTACCCATACAAAGGTAATACCAAAATAAACCGTTATTTAAATCCACTTTAATCAAATTGTGTTATTATTCGGATTCAGATACCATTAATCTAGGTTCCTATCCTACCATTTCGTCTCGGAAATAAACAACAGGAACACTTCAACACTCGTAAAACTAAAGTATTTTGCACGAAATGGTAGGATAGGAACCTAGAAACTGCATAATAACACAATTTGATTAAATTCTGTTTGAATTACGATTTATTTATTAAATTTATTTATTTTGGAATTCAGTTTGTACGGCTAATTCGGTCCGTCGGACCCTTATGTTACCTCAATCATTTATTTAAATTCTTCTTTACAAAACATATTATCTATTATTTCGATTATGATTGCAAACGGCAGATCTTCGACCTTAAAGCCTCCTTTTACTTATTTTATTTTAATTGAAAAAATATTTATGTAATATAGTTATTACCCAAGCTTGTTACATAACACAGACAGACATTTCATTATACGTAGATAACTAATTGAAACAAAAACTTTACGCGAGTTCACGCTCTGTCCGTCAGAGCCAAAGAAATATCTACTTAGCATCCTAGAATATTAACATTCAATTTAAAATTTTAAAAACATCTGCAGCGTTAAGACATGGTTACCATATTCTTGCAATATCATCGAACAGTAACAGGATACCAAATTTCAAATCAATCAGACCTGTGGGAATTGCTCACATGACATATTCCTTCATGAACCAGAAAACAGCTGACAATCTTAAAACGGCTGGCCAAATTTTCTTAAATCATAGCTAAGAACAATATCGATCAAATCAAAGTCAAAGTATTTATTGCTTCCATGTGTACATTTCGGTGTTAGTCACCTTTCGAGCAAAAAAAAAACCTAAATCTAAATCGGTCCATTGGTTTAGCCACTACAATGCAACAGACAGACACACAGATACACACGTCAAATTTATAACACTCCTCTTTTTGCGTCGGGTTATAAAATACCTTATTACATACAAGGAAATATTTTGATTTGCACCGCAATATGTCAGATTCCATTTAAGAGCTACCTACTTATACTGATTTAAAGCAGTGTTAGCTTAGTCATTATGACCATTGCAATGCCAAATCAAAGGTCCCAATTAGAATCCAAGGCACGCAGCTCTGACTTTTCAGTCATGTAGGTATCGCTTAAACGGTGATCTCGCATCGTCATAAAAAATGTCAGCCTTTCATACAAACTTTCACCCTCCTTTTCACCACTTTAGGGGTTGAATTTCCAAAAAATCCTTTCTTATCGGATGCCTACATCATGCAAAGAACACATCCTCCAAGTTTCAGATCTCTACGATCATCAAAGTTTGTATGTATGAATGTTTTTTACTCTTTCACGCCAAACGGCTGAACGGATCTGAATAAAATTTGGCACAGAGATAGATTATAGTCTGTAATAACACATAGGCTACTTTTTATCCTGGTCAGACCCAATTCTGAAGTCCACACAAACAAAGTCGCGGGCAGAAGCTGGTAGTATAATATAACCGTGGCCTAAACCTTCGAGAAATACAAGCGTGATACTAACGCTCATAACTGTCTGCTTCCTTATAACACAACATACCATCACGCCTGTATTCCCCGAAGGGTTAGGCAGAGGCGTACTAATGTACACCCACAGTTCGCGGGTATGTTTAGGTCCCATGTAATAGGGGGCGAGCCTATTGCCATTAACCGGGCACAAATCGATACTCCGAACTGCTACTGAGAATTTCATAGAAAAACCCAATAATTATTTGCTGGACCTGGGGATCGAACCCAGGACCTCTAGCGTAGCAGTCGCGCTAGGGACCACTAAACTAATGAGGCAATCTGCCTCCTTATCTAGGAGTGAAATCAAATAATTATAATATGTTGTACAGAATGTTATTCAGGAGAATGAATTCACGAATTTTATGAGAATCTAAGTAATTACACATCTTTGTTAGACGTTAGAGAGATATTTGAGAATAACAGTATTCACTCTTTGTATAATTATAATAAAGTTTGCGAACGGTTACTGTTTTAATTGCTCAAATTTGTATAAGTAGTTTTTTGCGTGATTTTGAGTCATGCTCACAAAAAAGTTTCATTGAGATTGGCACAGTGGTTTCTGAGGAATCCGGAAGAACCATTCAAAAATTATACACTAAGGGCCATATTTTAAAACACTTTGAAAACTTCTGTTATTACGTACTTTTTAAGGATGAAGTTGCCACCGTTTTTCACCCCCTTAGGGGTAGAATTTCGGAAAATCCTTTCTTATCGGATGCTTACGTCGAACAAAGAACACACCCTCCAAGTTTTAGGTCTCTACGATCAGCGGTTTAGGCTGTGCGTTGATCCGGCAGTCAGTCATACAGGACAAAGCATTTTATATGTATAGATATTGATATTATTTAATTCCCGACGTTTCGGAGCCTTTACAGAATCCATGGTCACGGCTACACTGAGGTGTTGGACGTCTTACTAACAGTAATCAATTTTAACATGATGACGTCTAATTTCTAATTTTGCGAGAACTTAGAAAATACGAAATAATCCGAAACAGCTTAAGGGTCCGGCGGAACCCGTAAAATCGTTCAAAACTTGGTAAAGTTATCAAGAATTGTATTCGCTTAGGTACATTTATTTCCAGTGAAGTATCTTGGACGCAATGGTAGAATAGGAACCTAGGTTAACGTTATCTTAATGCGAATAATGACATAATTTATTTAAATTGTAGATATTTGAATTACGTATTACGTTTTATGGGAAATTCGGTCCGCCGTACTCTTAAGCGGTTTCAGTTGTTTATCCAACAACCAATCAAAATTATTATTTTGACATTGCCTGCCCGACCTGCCCCAAATATTTTAACTGCCGCTTTTGCCTAGTGGTCCTAAGGGCAACTGCTACGCTAGAGATCCTGGGCTCGATCCCCAGATCAGCAGTGTTATTGAGATATTCAAAAGATATTCTATGAAAGTCTCAATACCAGTTCGAAGTTTGGATTTATGCCAGGATTGTGGCAATAGACTCGCCCCCTATTACATGGGACCTAAACATACCAGCTTTTTATGTATGGCGTAAGCTGTTGATTCAAGGAATCTTTACAGCGTAACCGGACTTGGTGCCGAGGCACCGAATGCCTCCAGCCAGGAGCAACTTACAAACTAAGCAACAGCAGCTAAGAGCGTAACGGGCTACTTGGACCTCGGCTTAGGGCGTTGCTGGGGGGACAGCTAGGGACGGCTGGATCTGGGTAAAATTATAGGGCGATTTTAAAACTACTGGCTCGGCGCGGCCCGGTTAACCCTTCGGAGAATGCAGGCGTATTGGTAACGATTACGTCGGAAAAGTTTCAGCCAATAAAGATGCATTAAACCGATCTTAAGTGGCGCTATTAGTACCTACTTAACCATCCACGTTACCATGTCCATATTACAGTTAACATTAACTGTAAACTATTTCAGTTAACAATGTAATTAAAAGTTTTCGTAAAGTTCATCTTAACGAGCGATCTAGCCTATCTAGATAGTCCCACGATGAATTTTAGCAAGAAACTGTAATACTGAATCGATTAAAGTGCGTTAATGAACGAGTTTCAGAAAGAAGAGACTGGTATGGCTGCTATAACTCGTTTTAAAATGGCTTAAAGTTGGTAAACGACTGTCTGGAACAGCTTTTCGGTATTTTATCGAATACATTTCGTGTCGAGTGTGCATCAGAACTCTTTAATATCTTATTCCCCCTAGCACTTTCTACTATCGAAAGACCAGAAGCACAAAAAAGCGACAACGATTCTTGGTGGACATTCCAAAAACCCGAACGAAACGCTGCTTACCGCTGAAATGTGGAATGCGCTTCCCGAGTGGGTCATCCCCGATAGTTACAATCTAGGTGTCTTTAAATCATGAGTAAATCGGTTTCATCTCGGCAAGCGCGCTCCATCGTAGATCCCAGTATCACTTAACATCAGGCGAACTGGCGGTCAAGCGAACCTAAGCCTATCACATATATATAAAAAAACGAGCATACTAGCCATCTCATGGTAAGTAGTCATCGCCCCCATCGACACTTGCAACACTAGAGGAGTTGCTGATGCGTTGTCGAGCATTAAGATACTACTACTACTGTCTGCAAACTGCCGGAGCCGCAGCAACCGAGGGGCAACTCCCTCTAATGCAAAATTCGAAACACACATTTTTTTTATGGATTAGGAGGGCAAACGAGCAGACGGATCGCCTGATGGTAAGCGATTACCGCCGCCCATGGACATCCGCTACACCATAGGAGTCCTTTAAAACGGGATTGGGCCTCCGGTAACCTCACTCACTCGGCGAAACACAACGTAAACGTTGTTAAACGCCGGTTTTCTGTGAGGCCGTATCACTCCGGTCGAGCCGGCCCATTCGTGCTGAAGCATGGCTCTCCCACGTACCTTAAGGTCCTTTACAGCAGACTCCCACGTAAGGGTGGTCAGTCAGACCCCAAGAGGTCCTACCACCGAGCAAGTTAGATATTATCTCGCCTCTTACAAAGTGCCTATAGGAATTGGATGCCCCATGATGACACTCTGAGAGAACAAGCTTTTGTCTAAGACAATGACTCACGCGCATCCACACTAACCTTCCTCGGTTATACAGCAAATATAACAATGAATGAGATAATTAGCGGTCCTTATCTCCTGATCAGCAGACAAGCAACGCCAATTTATTATTAAATTAATATTAAGGTTGGTCTTTAGAGACGGGATAAGTCGATAAGTTAAAATTCAGTGACTTATTTTTCTAGATAAATTAACTGCCAAATCTGTTGTCAAATTCCCGAAAACCCCCAACTACTAGTTTAAGTATCGTATAAATGATATTTATTTCTGTGCTGCTTTAAATATTTTTTTAAACTAGATTGCGCCGGCATTTCCTAACTGACGACCTCTGAGAAGAAACACCGAAACAAACTCAGAGAATCATGGTCTCTTTTAAAGTCCAGACAGTAGTAGTGGTATTACAACTATGTATAACATTATATGTGTGTTACGATGTATTCAATATCTGAACAGGCCTTTTAAAGAAAGAGCCTTAGCTGCCTTGAGTTGACCTGCCCTGACTGACGGCATGCATACAACAGTCATCGTGTAGCTCAACCATCATTAAGGGAGCTCAACGACCCGTCGCACGACTATACAGATCAGCAAGACTGTATAACAATACCTACCTATCGGTAAATTGACCAGATGTCTGCGTTGGAAAGTACGTAAAGCTTGTCATTTGACACCTACATTGACAACTACACTAACCACTACGTCTAACACTACGTCTCCAATATTTCAAAATGTATTCTCTGCGTGAAAGACGACGGATGCAAGACATGATGTTCCTCTATAAATTGGTAAACAATAAATTTGATTGCAATAATTTAGTTTCCCAAATTACTCTTAACGTACCATATAGAATACCCAGATATCCTATAACTAACATCTTTTATGTCTGTTCTTCCAAAACAAATGTAGGAGTCAATTCACCTCTCACCAGAATTTGCAGAGAAATCAACTCATTTATAGGGATTGCATCGGAGGCTGACATAAACCACGACTCCTATAACAAATTTAAATTAAAAATTTGTAAATCTCTGAGAGTTCACACTGACAGATAAGGCATGTTAGCTTAAGTTTCTTCTCTTTGATATTGTAATGTTATTTGTAGATTTAAATTTAAATTAATTTAATTTTTATTCATTTTAATTGATGTCAATTGTAATGGTTATTATTTTAAATTTTTAATTCGATCTTATTGTAATTATTATTCACTTTAAATCTTGATTAATTGTAATTTTTAATAATTTATAAACATATTTTTAATTTGAATGTTGGTTGGCCCGTAATTGGCTTACTTATAAGACTGAGGCCATTATTGTTATGAATTTATAGTTGAATGTTGTATATTTAAGCTGTGGGAAAACCTTAATAAATAAATAAAAAAATAAATACACTACATGACAATCGTTAGTGATAAGTAAGAAGGCCAAAAAACCTGCAAACCAGTCTATATTGGTATTGCCAAAATCCTGTTGCAGAAGAGTGATAGCAGTCGCTTCGTGTAAAATATTGATATTTAGCCCCTTTTTATTAGACTGGAAACCAACCCCAACATAGGAAGGTGTAGCGACACCATACAAACTAGACAAGTCCTGAATCACGCAAGTGAAGTTTGCAACACAACCTGCATATATATAAAACTGCCCGACATCAACCGTCGGGCCGTGGCCCGCCAGGCAAAACACCCGCCTGGTTGGATCGGATCCGACCCTTGGGTGATAGGGGCAACACTCCTCGCCCCTCCACAAAGGCATACACCATGGAAAATCGTATAGTATTGCTTTTATCGACAAAGTCCAGGCCTACCGAGAGTGATGGTAAACTCTGACCGTTGATCAGAAGACAGATACTGTGATGACGACAACGTTACTGAGTCAACGACCCGAACAATTTCTGGTCCTTTGTATGGGATAAAAGGACCAAGTGTGAAATCCCGCGATCAGTCCTTTAGACTCAAAAGTTTTGAAAATAGGTACCTACTCCCCAAAATTATAGAAATTTGGCTTTCTTTTTCTCCTGTGAGTCTCGCAAACTTCAACGCATAAATAACATAAATAACCGCTCTTGCTGAGGAACCATCTACTATTACCATCACGCCTGTATTCTCTGAAGGTTTAGGCAGAGGTGTATGTATAGCTGTGGGTACCCCCACAATTCACCGATAAGTATAGATGCTTTAGATCCCATATAATTGATGGAAGAAAATGCCCAATTTCAACCTCAACCCTTGAATTGAATCCAGAATCTCAGGATATTTCTGCTCAAAACTCTGAGGAGCTTACCATAAAGAGACGCATATTAATTAATACCATTAGCAAACCGTTTTCTGATCGCAAACCCGATAAGAATAACATTGTTCCTACATAAATGTACACAATTATACAAACATTGAGTCAATGACCGCATATTTTATTAGAATTTCTAGCCAACACCTTTGTTCTTGAAGGAATAGCAGATGGTAAGTTTATCGCTATCTGATTACAAAGGTGTCTGAAATTACCCACGATACAAAATATAGATAATTGTATTATAACCGTAATGTATTTTTTCTTGTATTTCTTCACCACACAGGAGTCAGGATAGAATACAGACCTACTATTAGAGACGGATACTAGATGATGATACTGAGATCCTAAAATACAATTCCGATTATTCAGATCGGCATCTTGGTGGAGACTAACTTTACGTGGGAGAGCCATGGACGAATGGGCCGGCTCGACCGAAGTGATACCACGGCCTCAAAGAAAACCGGCGTTAAACAACGCTTACGTTGTATTTCGCCGAGTGAGAGAAGTTACCAGAGGCCCAATCCCCTTGTAAAAGGCCGGCAACGCACTTGTGACTCCTCTGGTGTTACGGGTACCCATGGGCGGCGGTAATCGCTTACCATCAGGCAATCCGTCTGCTCGTTTGCCCCCCTATCCCATAAAAAAAGACTAGCCTAATCCAGATCATTCTGAGAGGAGACCCGTGCACAGCAGTGGAAAAAGTAGATATAATAGTTAATTATGTTATTATGTATGTATGTAGATCGGGATCTCGTAAAAGGAAGTATGGATTGGACCTTTTGAAGTCTGACTGGCTGGCGACCACCCTTACTTCGGAGTCTGTCATAAAGCACTTTGTGGGTGTTCCGACATTTTCACGTGAGAGCCAGTCCCCCTCGGTTGCTGCGGGTCTGGCAGTCTGCAGTCCGTAAGGGCTCTTAAGACTCAGCATCGCATCAGCTGCTCCTCTGGTGTTGCAGGTGTCCATGGGTAACGATGACTACTTACTTACCATCAGGTCGCTCGTTTGCTGACTTACAATAATCAGGCACTAATCCGAACTCCGAGCTGCTGCTGAGAATTTCATAGAATAACCAAATTGCATGAGAAGATGTATGAATGTGGGAGAAACAAAAGAAGTATGCAAGAATTGTAGCAAGTGGCGGTCTATAGCTCCTGCCTACCCCTGTGGGAGAAAGGCGTAAGTTTATGAATGTATCTATGTAACGCAATAACATTGTTGGACCTAGGACGAACACAGGACCCCTAGTGCACCTGATGCGTTTTGAGTCAGGCAGTTCATACATACATACACTCACGCCTTCTCCCACAGGGTACGATACAGGGCTACGATTCTTGCATACTTCTTTTGCTACTTCCACATTCATACGCGCCGGTTGCCAGTACTACGCACCAGACCTTTTTGAAGAATTTCGCCAATAAAATCACCAGGAGTTGCAGCACGTAATGGCTGAATAAAACTTTTTTTTACCATATACAGAAAAAAGCAGACCATTGTCCGATGATACACACAGATAACGTAGGTAACACTAATATCACGTGTGTCCGTAACAAGGCGATAAAACTTAACGATCCGTTAAAAGTTAACTGTAGCTCTTTTTTTTGAGGTGCCGAAATTAAGGAGATTATTGACACGAAGAAGGCGGGTCAACTTGCCAAATCTTGGAAAGACTTAATGAGAGACTTGTTCCTTCCAAAAACTTGGTTTAACAGTAAAAAATTATCTATTTGTGTTATTTTTTTTGCATTTTCCATGCTAAGATTATAAAGTTATTTTAGTGACACAGGTCCGAATCTTGCCCACGATTGAATTTTTCCTTTACGAAAATAACTTATCTTAGCATGGAAAATGCAAAAAAATCACAAGAAATTAATGTTTTTTAGGGTTCCGTACCTCAACAGGAAAAAGCGGAACCCTTATAGTCTCTCACTTTGTAATCTGTCCGTCCATCCGTCCGTCCGTTCGTCTGTCTGTGAAGACCCTTATATTTCTTCATTTCAAAAATGTGTGATGACGTCACTTATACGGCGGAAACTGGGAAAATTGAAATTTTGCCTTAATAATAGTAAATCAACAACAAAACAGGTAATGTAAGCTTTTGAATAAATAACTTAAGACAATTTTTGAAAGGTCAGAAAAATGAATTTAATTTTATATATATAGTTAGATGTTGTGATTCTAAACAATCCAAGAACCGAATGAAACACGAAAAAAAAACATAAAAATTAGCTCAGCCGCTTAGGAGGAGTTCAGTGGCATACAAAAAAAAATTGATAACTTATCACACATTTCACTATTGAACTAAAAAAAAAAAACAAAGCATTACAATAACATGTTTATTTCTTCTGTTTCTTATCAGATTTCTCTCTCTTTCTCTTGTTGATAGGATTCCTGGGGTCGTATATGTCGAACCAATCATCACCCTTAGTGGACGCATCCTTAGCTAGCACCGCACCTTTCTCTCCAAAGCGAAGAGTGTGTCCTAGCCTTCAATTATAACAGAATAAAATCAGCCTTCACAAAAATTAAACATAACATACCATCGTGCCAGTGTTCCCCGAAGGGTTTTTTTTTATTCGTGATAGGCTTACGCTTGACCGCCAGTTTGCCTGATGTTAAGCGATACTGCGATCTACTATGGAGCGCGCTTGCCTAGAAGAAACCGATTCACTCGTGATTTAAAGACACCCAGGGTTAAGCAGAGGCGTACACCCAGCGAGGAGCGAGCCTATTGCCATCAACCAGGCACAAAGGCCAAACTACGGTTACAGAGAATTTCATAGAAAAACCCAATAACCCTTCAATCGATCCGGGCATACCTTAGCCGTAATATATCACTATAAGTACCAAAATTCATCAAAATTGGTTCAGCTGGTTAAACGTTAAAATGTAACAAACGGACAGAGTCACACTCGTATTTGCGTATTAGAATGGAAGGTAGATTTATAAGCAGATAAGTAGTAAAACGCCACAGATAACAAATATTTACTAGAATTTCTTGAAAACTCGATACTTAACACACTTACCAATCATCAGAGTTCAAATCCTCATCATCATCGCCTCCAGTCTTCTCCACCTTCTCTTTCTCTTTCTCCCCTTCAGCCTCTGCCTTCTCCTTAATAGCGTGAAGTTTATTCTTGAACTTAGCCAGAAGTTGCAGCGTGAAATCTTCCCTGAAAAATAATAATTTAAATAATATACGATCACGACTGTATTCTCAGAAGAATTGGGCGGTGGTGTAAGAATGTACACCCACAGTTCGCCGGTAGGTTTAGATGTGTATTGCCATTAACCGGGCACAGATCCTACACTCCGAGCTGCTACTGAGAATTTCAAATAAAAACCCAATAACACTAACCTGGGAACCAAAGTTAGGACCTCTAGCGTAGCAATCGCGCTTACAATCACTACACTAATGAGCCAGTTCTGTCAGTTCCATGTCGTAAAATATAAAAGCTCGGAAATCTTAATATTTTGACAAGTAGGGTGTGGATATCCGCTTTATAACAGAAAATATTACACAAGAGCTTAGTTTTGCGTAATATTCTTACGCCTACGTATTATCTGCGCCTACACAGATGGCGTCACTAGCACATTCAGTAAACAAAAATGTATGTAAACATTGTCTTTATTTATTACAAAAAATCACAATATCTCATTGCAAAAATTATTAAAAAAAAACTTAAATTATGATATATTAATGATGATATGATTTTTTTTTTCTAAACGTAGCCCCACACTCGGATTTTCTCCTGTACCCTGGGTGCGTTTACAAACACAAATTCTCACATACACAAACGCCCAGACCCGGAACAACTACCTGTAGATCATACAAATATTTGCTTCGTGTGGGCCTAGTGGTATGACCGTTGGACTGCCAAGTCAAAGGTCTCGAGTTCGAACCCAAGGCACGCACCTCTGACTTTTCGAAGTCATGTGCGTATTAAATAGTTAATTATCACGCGCTTAAACGGTGAAGGAAAACATCGTGAGGAAACCTGCATGCCTGAGAGATTTTCTCGACGACGTGTCAAGTCTGCCAACCCGCACTAGGCCAGCGTGGTGGACTATAGCCTAATCCCTCTCATTCTGAGAGGAGACCCGTGCCCAGCAGTGGGACAGTATAATGGGTTGATTATGTATGTATGTGGGGATCGAGCCCACAACCCGTGATGCAGAAGCCGATCACTCAGCCGCTACGCTAAACGTGTTATACTTATCTTTTTATTATTTGTACTGAAATGATACCATATCTTTATTTACTAAATCAGCTAGTGGCGCACCATGCGGCTAAGTTTGGCAGTTTTTATGTTTAATGGGGTAGGAGGGCAAACAAGCAGACGGATCGCCTGATGGTAAGCGATTACCGCCGCCCATGGACACCCGCAACACCAGAGGAGTCACAAGCGCGTTGCCGACCTTTTAAAAGGGGATTGGGCCTCCGGTAACCTCACTCACTCGGCGAAACACAACGTAAGCGTTGTTTGACGCCGGTTTTCTGTGAGGCCGTGGTATCACTCCGGTCGGGCCGGCCCATTCGTGCCGAAACATGGCTCTCCCACGTAAAGTTTTATCTACCATTGAAGGAATTTCTCATTGGTCTGGGTAAGATGAGATAAAACGCAGGAAACATCTATTAATTGAATAAAACAACTATAATCACAATCATAATTTATTTAGTTTTTTTTTAATAATTAATTCATTGTTTATTTATAATAAAAATTCAATGGAATAATCTCCTAGCGCATTTCGCAAGCGTATAATTTGAATTTGAACATTATATCATTCTCTATAAGTCACATAATGGCACTTTTGAAATATAGTTATAAATTATGTGAAAGTAACATTCGGCCACGGGCTGTCTCTCACTCTCTAAACATTGGTAGGTACAGTCGCGGAATGAAATGGTTCTTTAATTTTCGAATCGACTCATTCAACAAAAGATACTTTTAACAAATTTTATCACTTTCTATTGATATTATTTAATTCCCAACGGATTCTTTAGTCGACAGCAAAGGATCTGAAACGTCGGGTCATTAAAAGTAGTTTTATTTCAATGTCTTATAATTTTTTTATGGGGATAAATATAATGACCACCAAATTTAGTAAATTGATCACCAAAATGCTTACCAAAATGGATAAATGGTCACCAAAAATTAGGTTTAGATTAGGTTAGAACTTATTTTGGTGATCATTTACTATTTTTGGCAATATAAAGTTTTTGACGTAACATTTTACTAGATCTGGTTGTTAGTTAAACATAAGCCTTTTTTTATTCGTAGGCTTACGCTTGACCGCCAGTTCGCCTGACGTTAAGTGACACTGCGATCTACGATGGAGCGCGCTTGCCTAGAAGAAAACGATTCACTCGTGATTTAAAGACACACCCCCTTATTCATAGCCCCCATAGCTACATATAATATGTTTTGTCTTCTTTTCCCTGTCACAGAACATAACGTGTCAAAACAAGACAAAAGATTTTATAGCCATAAGACTTGAAGTAAAATGTTTTATATTTTTATGAATATATTTTAAGAATAATATTTTTAATTAATATTACGAGCCTTTTCATTCCGTTGCTGTACATCGAACACTTTAGCCTGTAATGTCGAATTTCTTTAACACATTCTACGCATTAAGGTGACATCAGCGACATCTATTGATAATAAATAATAATTATGCTATAAAAATATTTAATAATACAGTAATTGTATAATAACTTTCGTGAGGCGTATTCATAATTATTTAAAGACTACACGGAGTCTGAAACTAGTCGGGCGACCCCGAGAATGCGCGTGAGTAAACCGTGTAGTCTTTAAATAATACAGTAATTGACTAAATAATATAAAAATTTAACTAAGTTTTCAACATTTCTAATTTTGGTATTAATACGGTGGTGTACATTTTTTATTATACCTACATAAAATTTATCTACCTACCAATGAAATTGAAAAACTAGGTGAAGTGGTGTGGTTAGCAACAAAAATCAATGAACCACCAAATTTTAAAAAAGGCCGCGTATTCAATGACTTTTGTTGCTCTCTGTACCTTTAGTAACACAGACATCGTCGACTCTTAAGAGTCGAACCGAGAGGCGGACCGATTTCATCCATAATACTTCACTGGAAATAAATGCAAGCGGATGCAATTTTTGATAACTTTACCAAGTTTGGAACGATTTTCCGGTCTTTTATTTCCAGTGAAGTAGTAGTAGACGAAATAGTATCGTAGGAACCTAGATTAACGGTATCTAAATCCGAATAATAACAGAATTTGATAGAATATTGTCTGGATTACGATTTATTTCGGTATTACGTTTGTAAGAGAAATCCGGTCTGCCAGACTCTTAACTCTGTTTTAATATTGTGTAAAGATACAAATATTCGTTTATTATAATATCTTATAAAGATTGATAAATTATACCACAGTAATAAAGATTATTAAAAAGGTTTTTAAATAATTAAATATTGTTTTAATTTTTATACTGAAGGTACCCATTTTCCTTGCTTCTATGGAAAGAAAAAAAGTAACAGTAATTATGTACAGTAAACGCTCAAAAGTCCATAAGCACGCTAAGGATTACATTGCTATGAACAGTACGAGCGAGCTCGATACAGTCAGTGCGTGTCACTTGTTAACGACAATGAATAGAAGGTCGTAAGTCAAATTAAACGTCAAGCTATTGCGTTGTGAGATTGCCTATGGACTTTTGGTCGCCACTGTACCTTCGTACCATTGACATGGATGCTTTGATTTTGATACTTTATAAATAGAAAATGTTTCTAGATCTATCTCACATACAAACAATCTTCTAAATCATCAGAATCATTGATAACAGCCTCATCCCAGGGTCCATACTTATTATCCTTATATTTTTGCCAATGAACAAACAAAAACGGGCAGTACCCACTTAAAATCATAACAACTAACAAAAAGTATACAAGCAAAGTATTCGAAACCGAATACAGACCTGCCACAGTCAAAAACAAAGTCACAAAAAAAAGAAAATTAAAAAAGTTCGTGTGCAAACACGACTTAAAAAGCTGTGGACTCAATACAAATAATATTACAGAGATTGTTAATAAGACAAACGCGTCGAAAGGCGTGGACAATCTTGATACGAGACACACAGATGCAAAAATCGCTGCGTTTATTGATAATGAATTGGATACTAAGGCTGCCGGGACGTTATAGTCAAAAAATATTAAATGTATTACCATCATAATTACTGCCCAAGCGTATATAGTATCCGTACTGACAGTATCCGTCAATGTATGTAAAACTGGTGACAGTAAATAACCTATAGTTACATAAACCAATACTGTTTTTAAATGCCTCAAAATAGCACTGCCTTCAAAACTTATATACAATATATAACTCAACAAAGTAGCTGTAATAGATGTATATATAACGGTATAAGTGTGAATCCAATTATTATACATATATACGAAGATAATAGCATATAGTATACAGATGCAGAGTCGGAGGACAACGCGAAATGAGCCTTGGATCGCTTGTGGTAAGGTGACTTTTTCAACGTTGAGGTTTTTGCGTAGTTCTTGAAGGAATTTTCGGTCGGTATAGTTGTCTGGGTATTGTCGGTTCTCGTATAAGTTCTTTACCCAGGGCTTTCTTCTGATTACCTTGCGAGGTGGCTTTTGACGTCCATTTCTGAAATACGGTCTTGAGTTAGCTTGGTTTTCTTGAAGCTTCGTGATAATGTTGAGTTTAAAAATTCGTTTTTGTAATGTGGTAACACTGATTTTTCACTGAAGCACAAAGATGTTTTCTTAAGGTTTTGGGCCAAAATAGACCCCATGGAAGATTTATGATGGCACGGTTGCTGATATTAAAAAAAAAGCAAAAAGAAGACCCATCATTGTAGTTCGCACATTACTAGTTACCCCTCGTGCTAAGCTAAATGCTTGTGTTACGAGTGGGTTCACGTCGGTAGTGCAATGGGTGGGTTTCGAACCGGCAACCACATGATCGCAAGTCCGCCGCCCTAGCCATTAAGCTACCGCCTATTCTTATTTCTATTATTTTTGACATGGTACATGTAATTAAATATTTTATTTAAAAAAATGTTAATTATTTAAGTACGTTATTAAGAGTCCGGCGGACCGAATTTCTCTTACAAACGTGATACTGAAATAAATCGTAATTCAAACACAATTTAATCAAATTCCGTTATTATTCGGATTCCCATACCGTTAATTTAGGTTCTTACGTTACAATTAAATACTAAAATAACTAAATACTTCACTGGAAAATAAATGTAAGCGAATGCAATTTTTAATAACATTACCATGTTTGGAACGATTTTTCGGTCTTTTATTTACAGTGAAGTAGTAGCAGACGAAATAATATCGTAGAAACCTAGATTAACGGTATCCAAATCCTAATAATAACATAATTTGATAGAATATTGTCTCGATTAAGATTTATTTCGGTATTACGTTTTTGTGGGCAATTCAAGCTCCGCCGGACACTTAAGATAGAAAACAACTGAACTCCTTTCCTGTTTTTTTTTATCCCAAAATGGATAAAAACGAGGAGACACGTTTTTTATTGTTTTTAAAAAAATATAAGAATCATCCTCATCTTGGATTGAACGAAGTAAGAAAGCGCTGCAGCTAATGTAATTTACATATCAATAGTATCAATTTTAACAACTAAGAGGAGATTCCTCTTGGAACATACCATACCATCACGCCTGTATTCCCCGAAGGGTTAGGCAGAGGCGTACTATAATGTACACCCACAGTTCTACTGGTATGTTTAGGTCCCATTTTATAGGGGGCGAGCCTATAGCCATTAACCGGGCACAAATCCAGACTCCGAGCTGCTACTGAGAATTTCATAGAAAACTCAATAACACTTTGCTCGACCTGGGGATTTAACCCAGGACCTCTAGCGTAGCAGTCGCGCCTGGGGCCACTAGACTAATGAGGCAGTCCTCTTGGAATGAACCTACTATCCTTTTCGTCTTTGATTTTACGTTTTTTTTTTATACCACTTAAGTGGCAAACAAGCATACGGCCCGCCTGATGGTAAGCGGTTACCGTAGTCTATGGACGCTTGCGACACCAGGGGTATCACTCGCGCGCTGCTGAAATAATGAAAATCGTGTCTACTGGTTTTGTGTCAATTTTGGGAAACAAAGATAGGAAACGAATTGAATTGTTTTCTGTATTATTAACATTAATCTTAAATTATACTTTAGTGATGTCCTGAATCTCGTTCTCCCAAGGGAATTTTACCGGAAAAAAATTATGATTCCTGTTATTTTTTCAATCACTGCTCATTAGTTTAGTGGTCCTTGGTGCTACGCTAGAACTTATGCTAGAGTTCCTGGGTTCGTTTCCCAGGTCAAGCAACGTATTATTGGGATTTTCTATGAAATTTTCAGTAGCAGCTCGGAGTCTGGATTTGCTCCCGGTTAATGGCTATAGGCTCGCTCCCTATAACATGAAACCTAAACATACCGGCGAACTGTGGGTGTACATTAAGTACACCTCTGCCTAACCCTTCGGGGAATACAGGCGTGATGGTATGTTATGTTATGTTTTCAGTAGCAAATATATAAGCGAACTGTGAGGGTATATTAGTACATCTCTGTCTAACCCTTCGGGAAATACAGGCGTGATGGTATGTTATGTTATGTTTTCAGTAGCAAATATATAAGCGAACTGTGAGGGTATATTAGTACACCTCTGTCTACAGATATAGATATAGATACAGGCGTGATGGTATGTCATAATAATTATAATTACCTGGCTGCCCCCTTCTTGGGCAATTTCTCTTTCATCTTCCGATACTTTTCCTGCTCTTCTACGTACTTCTTATACATTTCATTATCTGCTTCTGCCTTCTTGACTTCTTTACTCTCTTCTTTAGCGCTCTGTTCTTTAATCTTCTCTTCTTTGGCATTTTTCATTTCTTTTCGAAGCTGCTTTATTTCATCTTGAATTCTTTCTCTGGAAATAAATTTTATTGTGTTTATTTATATTAAACCTAAGATGTGACCTAAAAATATATTTTCTCGCTTCACGAGATGCCAATCTGAATAGCAGTTTGGAACTGTATTAACTGTATCTAACACATTTTTTTTTATTTTTTTGCGATTTTTTGCATGTTCTATGCTAAGATTATAAAGTTATTTTATAAATAAAAGGTAGGGTGGCATCGTACGATGTCGAACTAACTGTAAAGTAAGTCATGTCGGTTGAGAAGCAAGGTAACTTGCTCTTCAATAGATGTCGCCAACGTCACCTTATGACGTAAATTCAGAATGTGAAGGAAAATTTCGATCAAGCGGGTGGGACTCGCGGTGGTTTAGCGTTCAGAGCGTCTGGTGTATCTAACCAGAAGACGCAGGTTCGAATCCTGTCCGCGATTGAATTTTTCTTTCACTAAAATAACATTTTTTTTAGTCACAATGGGCTTACGTTTGACCGCCACTTTATTTTATTTATTTAACACATAAAAACATAACATACCATCACGCCTGTATTCCCCGAAGGGTTAGGCAGAGGCGTACTATAATGTACACCCACAGTTCGCCTGGTATGTTTAGGCCCCATGTTATAGGGGGCGAGCCTATAGCCATTAACCGGGCACAGATCCAGACTCCGAGCTGCTACTGAGAATTTCATAGAAACCTCAATAACACTTTGCTCGACCTGGGGATCGAACCCAGGACCTCTAGCGTAGCAGTCGCGCTTGGGACCACTAGACTAATGAGGCAGTCAGTTTATTTATTTATTTATTTCATAAGGCAATTACAATGTTAGGCGACACTGCAATCTACGATAGAGCGCGCTTACCGAGACGAAACCGATGCACTCGTGATTTAAAGACAGTTTCTTTAAATAGATAGATATCTATCGGGGAAGACCGACTTGGGAAGCGCATTCCCCATTTCAGCAGTACGCATGATAAAACTGAACCTAAAGCGTTTCGTTTCCCCACACAGGGGAAATACTTACTTCTCTTTTCGCCTAGCATCATCTTTCTCCTTCCCAATATAATATTCTTCTATAGAACTATCACTGTCTTCTTCCTGATCCTCTGACTGCTTTTTATTACTTCCACTATCTTCTGTCTTTTGTTTCTTGCTATTATCCGTTCTCTTCTTAGTCTCTTCCGTCTTCTGTCTCTTGCTGTCTCCCTCTGGACTCTTGCCGCGTTTCTTAGTAAGTTTATCTCTGATAGAAGTGACGGCCGCTGCCGTCTCCTTCTTCTTCTCTTCGATTTCTTCTTGAGACTGTTCTGTGTTCTGCTGCTGTTCTTCTAGTTCTAATTCTAGAATAAAAGAGATGGGTTTTGTGACAGATTTAACACAATAGTGTAAGGACACTAGCGATGCTTTTGATTTACATAAAATAACATAATCAACCCATTATACTGTCCCACTGCTGGGCACAGGTCTCCTCTCAGAATGAGAGGGATTAGGCTATAGTCCACCACGCTAGCCTAATGCGGATTGGCAGACTTCGAACGCCATCGAGAAAATCTCTCAGGCATGCAGGTTTGTTTTCCTTCACCGTTTAAGCACGTGATAATTAACTATTTAATACGCACATGACTTCGAAAAGTCAGAGGTGCGTGCCTTGGATTCGAACTCGAGACCTTTGACTTGGTCATACCACTAGGCTATCACTGAATGGTAACATACTTAACAAAAAATATTGAATGCTATCATTTTGCTATTACAGCCTTCATGGAAGAACAAGAAGTTATCGACATTCTTTTTTTTTTAAAGCTTACTAGCAATGTGGGTCACACATTACTGGTATTCTTGTTAACCCCTCGTGCTAAGCTAAATATGCTTGCGTTCTGAGTCGGTTCATGCCGGTAGAGCAATGGGTGGGTTTCGAACCGGCAACCATATGATCGCAAGTCCGACGCCCTAGCCATTAGCGCATCAGGTATGTTAGCAGACGCAACAATAGATGGTTTTTCGGCGATTATTCGCAAGAGAGTTGTGTCACTGATGCGCCGCATACGGGGAAGTTCCAACAGCTACCTACAACTGTTCGCATGGAGGATGAATTTGGATTTGGATTGTCCAATAATACGGTATTGGACTAAGTTGCATATTGAGCACTCCGGATCGAAACCTAAATTTAGGCTTAGATGACAATATGAATATAGTTATAATATGTATTGTATAATGTGTGTGCATGTGTATTTGTATTATGTTTTTTTTTTATGTGATTATTGTAGATTTTTAATTTAATTTTTGTGTATTGAATGTTCTTTAATCCCACATGTATATGGACTGGCTCCGAAATAAATGAATTTATTATTATTATTAGGCGTTTTATACGTGATAGACATAGGATTTTAACATAAGATCCAGTATCGAGTAATATCAAAATCCTATCTTCAGTAAACAAATTGTCGACGGATTGGTTATTGGGACTGTCCTACCTGCTGCAGTCTTATTGCTAAGCTTGGGGTCTTCGAGCAGGTCGTGAGTGGACTTAGGCTTGCCACGATACTCCTGGGCCTCACCCTCGTCTTCCTCAGCCTCCTCGCCGAAGGATAGAAGACCAAAGTTCCTGGTGATGGAGAATTCTTAACATAAAGTGTGAACTGTTTCCGATACACTGCATGTTTGCATAACATACCATCACGCCGTAGGGTTAAGCAGAAGCGTACCAATGTACAGTGGCGACCATAGGCAATCTCACAACGCAATAGCTTGACGTTTAGTTTGACTTACGACCTTCTATTCATTGTAGTTAACAAGTGACACGCACTGGCTGTATCGAGCTCGCTCGTACTGTTCATAGCAATGTAATCCTTAGCGTGCTTATGCTTACTAACCTACACAGTTCGCCGGTATGGTTAGGTCCCATGTAAGCGAGCCTACTGCCATTAACCGGGCACAAATCTAAACTCCGAGCTGCTACTGAGAATTTCATAAAAAACCCCAATAACACTTTGCTGGACCTGGGAATCGATCCGAAGACCTCTAGCGTAGCAGTCGCGCTAGGAACTACTAAACTAATGAGGGTTTATAAGACCATAAACAATAAAACATTCGACTAGCCTAATGTGACTGCATCATTGATCTAGTGGTCCTAAGTGAGACTCCTACGCTAGAGATCTTGGGTTCGATACCCAGATCGAGCATTGCTATTGGAATTTTCTATGAAATAGCAGCTCGGAGTCTGGATTTGTGCCCGGTGAATGGTAATAGGCCCGCCCCCTGTTACATAGGACCTAAACATACCGGTGTTTATTAGTACACCTCTGCCTAACCCTTCAGGGAATATAAGCGTGATGGTATGTCAAATTATGTTACTAGCCTATTATGTTGATACTAAGCTAGTTATATTATGTGTATGCATGTATATAAAAATCTTAAGCGTATTATCAACAATATGTATAAAAGTATTACTTGACCCCTTGCCGCTCCTTCTTCTTTTTCTTCGGCCTCTCTTCCTCCTGGGTCTCTCGGACCCTCGGCTCGATGTCCGTGAACGGGTTAATGATGACCGCAGTGCTGGTGATCTTGTGAGGGTGGTCAGGTCTGTCGTCCGGGCCTATTAGACCCTCGGCCAATTTGAGCACGTTGTATATCGTTTCACCTGGAGGTAGAATATACGTTATTCATCATAGACATTTCTTTTTTTTTTAAAAAAAAACGTCGCCCCACTAGAATTTTCTCCTGTATCGTGGGTGCGTTTACAAACACAAATTCTCACATACACAAACGCCCAGACCCGGAACAACTACCTGTAGATCATACAAATATTTGCTCCGTGTGGGGATCGAACCCACAACACGTGGCGCAGAAGCCGATCGCTCAACCGCTACGCCAATCGTGTTGTCGAAAACATAAATAAGTCTCACGGGTGGGCACGAGTCTCCTCTCAGTATGATATGATAGACAGAATATTTTTAATTCCCCAAAAGTAATACAAAGTACTATTTATAAATCATTAGTGGACTTGACAGACGTTATCCTGTCTGAAAGTTACGTAGCGTAACCTACCGGGTCCAATTGTAAATCTAAACCATCCTGGGACCCAGTCAAACCCACAAATAAAACATCTAAATCGGCCCGCCTTTTAGGAGCTCCGTGACACACATACAGAAGAATTATATCTTTCTGTATATAAAACAAAGTCGTGTTAGTAACACCATTTATAACTCAAGAACGAATGGACCGATTTTTATGATCTTTGAGTATTGAAATAAAACTACTTTTTACGGATTTTATCGCGTTGTATTGATATTATTTGATTCCCGACGTTTCGGATCCTTTACAGCATCCATGGTCACGGGTAGACTAAGTTGTTGGACGTCTTAATGTTACAATTACTAACAGCTACCTTACATTTTTGTTAATTAAGAAGAGTAAGAGAGACGAAAGTAGTTTTATTTCAATGTCTAATATTCGCGTAAGTGTCACAAGCCAGATCTTTGAGTAGTTGGATTTGTGCCCAGTTAATGGCAATAGGCTCGCCCATACAAGGGACGGTCGCTCGGCTATACAAGGGACTTAAACATACTGGCGAAATATGGGTGTACATTAATATACCTCTGCCTAACTCTTTGGGGAATGCAGGCGTAATATTATTTTTTATTTCATAAATAGTACCATAGGCCAGCGATCTCTTACCGACAATCTTTGGTATACACCTCTGCCTAACCCTTAGGAGTATACAACCGTGATGATATGAAATGAAATGAAATTATGAAATGAAATGAAATTATGAAATGAAATGAAATTATGAAATGAAATGAAATTATTTATTCTGCAAGTAGATCTTTAGAGATACTTTTACATGTCAATGGTTTGGGTTTGGGGTTTTTTTTATATATATATGTGTTATATACATATATATGTGGAATGGTACCCAGCATTGGTACAGTAGCAGACTAGCATATTATTAAAAACCGGACAGGTGCGAGTCGGACTCCCAAGGGTTCCATACAAATTTGTAGGTACATATTATAATTGATTACAAATGTATAATTTTCAGATTTTTCCCTATACCTTAAGTATAAGACGGTATTACTTGCCAAATTTCATAGTTCTAGGTCAACGGAAAATACCCTATTTTTGACTCCTGTAGATCTGAGTAATATGGTTTTAATTTCAACTCAATAACTCCACGCGTTCCCGAGATTAAGGGTCTTGACAGACAGACGGATGGACAACAAAGTGATTCTATAAGGGCTCCACTAACCGGTAACTTTCCCAAATATTGTATGTTTGTTCTGCAACTCCGGTGTTGCAGCAAGTGTGAAAAAGAACTGGGAGCCATTGTCATCTTTACCGGCATTCGCGCACGCGACCAAACCACGACGGTTGAACCGCAGACGGGAATGGAACTCGTCCTGTTAACAAATCATAGTTTTTATGTACCCGACTGCGCCAGAAGGAGGGTTATGTTTTTCGAATGTATTTATATTTTTTTGCCATGCTCTGCAGCCTAAACAGCTTGATGGATTTTAGCTTGAGAGGCGTCGTAAGATTTTTCTCAACTGTGAGAATGACACTTCAAAAATTAAATTAATTATATTAAAAACTAAAAAGCGTAAAATAAACTAAAAAATCCTACTAATATTATAAACGTGAAAGTTTGTAAGGATGTATGGATGTTTGTTACTCTTTCAAGTCAGAACGGCTGAATGGATCTGGGTAAAATTTAGCACTGAGATTAATTATAGCCTCGGAACACATAGGCTACTTTTTATCCAGGTCGGATCCAATTCTGAAGTCCACGCAGAGAAAGTCGCGGCCAAAAGCTAGCGTAAAATAAAAAAAGTTAACATAAAAATTCAAAAAATGGATACAAGATGACGAACATACCTTGAACGGTCCACCATAGATTGACTCCCCTCCCGTCCCATCCCCATTTGGATCTCCACCCTGCACTATAAACCCAGGCACAACTCTGTGGAATATTGTTCCTGAAAGCAAATTTATGTATTTTTCATATCACTGAAATTATAAATGGTGATCACAATTGGTGATTGCCAGAACATTGTTATAATAATATGCTATATAATTATATTTTTGATCCAATCTGATAAGAAAATGATACAGAATTATCATACTGAAACTAAAGGTAGAATAAAATAACTTTTACCAAAAAGTAAGAACTTCTTCAAAAACAAAAATAAAATGTTTTTTGCAAAACAGTCGCGGAAGTCCATGCCTTCAATTTACCCTATCTTAAAAAAAAGAATAATTATTGTAATTGGTCCACAATTGCCGTAAAGATTGGTGAACATACAAAAAAAAACATACATATGAACACAGAACCCCCCTTTTTTAACTCAACAATTTTTAAAAGAAGAGAAAAAAGTTATTCTCTCAATTTTCTGTTTTGTCTAGGGAAAAATATCTATCCAGTTTGCATTGAAAAAAATTTCGAAAAGACATATTTATGTATTAATAAATTATCCGAGCAAAATGCATTTTTTTACTTGCTTTTTATTGATACAAATTTGAATTAGAACAAGACAAAAAGTAGTAAGCAATTTATTTTATATTCATAATGAATTTAAATTTACCTTATTTTTTATATTGAAGATGTAAATCAACAGTGTTATATTTGTGATGTAGCTGCAGGGTATTGTGAAACTACCCAATGATTATACTGGTTTCTGACACTTACGCGAATATTAGACATTGAAATAAAACTACTTTTTACGGATTTTATCATGTTGATATTATTTGATTCCCGACGTTTCGGATCCTTTACAGCATCCACCTGCCGTGACCATGGATGCTATTATTTTACCATGTATAAATCAATAAATTCAGCCAGAAAATAATAATTACTGACTGCCTCATTAGTCTAGTGGTCCCAAGCGCAACTGTTATGCTAGAGGTCCTGCGTTCAATCCCTCGGTCAAGCAGTATTATTGGGTTTTTCTAGGAAATTCTCAGTAGCAGTTCGGAGTCTGGATTTGTGTCTGATTAATGACAATAGGGTCGCCCTCTACTACACAGGACGTAAACATACCAGCAAACTGTGGGTGTACAATAGTAAGCCTCGTCTGACCCTTTGAGGAATACAGGCGTGATGGTATGTTATGGTATGTAATAATAATTACCATTATAATATCCTTCCATGCAGAGTTGTATGAAGTTGCGACATGCTTTCGGAGCTTCTTTTGTCCATAGTTCAATGTCTATTTCTCCTGCTGAAGTTTTTAATAGCACCTGAAATATTATTACATACCTACATAAACTAGGAACATAATAATAGGCTGACTGATTATTTTTTTGGCCCATGAAAAAGTTTATCATAAATAGAGCCGATCAACAAAACACACTTCAAAAATAAGGTTGATAAGAGTATTTTAATTTTAAGCGGCGGTAGCCTAATCCCTACGGTGTCGGACTTGCAATCATATCGGTCGCAGGTTCGAAACCCACCCATTGCACTACCAACATGAACCCACAGAACAGAAGCATTTAACTTAGCACTTAAATTAGCACAAGCTTTTATTAAAAAAAAATACTAGACAAAGAGCTCACTACAGGAACATGGTTTATTAATGATGAAATACTAATATAATCTATCAAGGATCAATTAGTGCTAATCACAGACACCATAATTAACAATTGTTTTATGTCACTGTTTCATTGATGAAGTAAGGGTGACCTTGCTTTTACTAAGGGTAAAAGGAGACTGAGACTTCAAGGCATTTTTTAAGAATTAAATGAAGTGATAAATTCGTAACCTATTACACTTTTAGAATTTACACCTTACGTAGCGTAATTGGTTGCATCCTATACATTAAATATGGATTCAGGTAAAAGCTAAATCTATAATAACTCCTTTGTAATAAAAAACAGAACAGAAATACCACAAAACAGCGTAAAATAATAACGTAATTGCATTTATTTACCTTGCCCAAAGCTGGGGGCTCTTGTATATAAATATTACTCATTTTATATCTTACGCATACACAGTCTTAAAAACTATAACTTTTTATAAATATTCACAACACGATAAAAGCATTCTAACTTTCTAAGAATTAAAAAAATAATTTCTATCGCTCGCTTTCTCTTGATCAAAATCCCAAACAAAATAGGGAAATGTCAAAATCTATTGACATGATTTTGAGTTTGACGTTTTACACATATTTTGGTGACACGAAACCTAGTCTTTTGAGTAGGTATTAAAAATCAGGAACGAAGTTAATATAGTATCACGGTTACGGCATACAATAGAGACGAATTATTTTATTCTATTCTATTCTAGAAAGCATAATATTATTACAATGCGATTGAAAGAATTTAATACCGAATCAACGGTCGTTCATTAATTTTAGCTTTAGGTACTTTCCCACTAAAGACCATCCATTCAATCCTGGTTTCCTCTTACAATATAATGGTCAGGGTATAGTTAACTAGTTATTCTTTTAAACCCAGATGTAATTTAAATTTGGCGGGATTGGTAATTTAATCAATCATCTTACAGTGGGAGATCCATGCTTCGGCACGAATGGACTGGCTCGACCGGAGTGATATCACGGCCTCACAAATAGCCGGCGTCAAACAACGCTTATGTCGTGTTTCGCCGAGTGAGTGAGGATACCGAAGGCCCAATCCTCTTTTAAAAGTCCGGCAACGGACTTGTGACTCCTCTGGTGTTGCGGGTCTCCATAGGTGGCGGTAATCGCTTACCATCAGGCGATTCGTCTGCGCCAGTTTGCCTCCTTACCAATAAAAAAAATCAAACAATCACTAACACAGTGGTATTAAAATGTCTGTACCGGTAAGTTGTGCTAGTATGACCCTAACTGGAGGCCGCATGTCTTATGTGGTATTATCGTCTTGTTTCATGGCATGTCAGTTTTTGTACACACTCAGTAATATGTCAGGTGAAGTTAAATAAGATTTGCCGTTTTTGATAGAATATTGTCTAAATGAAACATGTATAGCTATAATTTTATTAGCCCGGGAAGTGCATACAAATCCTAATCTCCGAGCTGCCGCTGAGTATTTTTTAGACAATATCACTTTGCCCTCGACAGAGATCGGTGGAAGGAGATAGGGGAGACCTTTGCCCAGCAGAGGGATCTTATAGGTTAATTATATAAAAAATAGGTATATCACTTTGATCGACCTGGAAATGGACCCCAGGAACTCTAGTGTAGCAGTCGCGCTCAAGACCACTAGGTCTATTACTAGCTAATGAAGGATTGACTATTTTAAACATCTACACACACTAGCTAATGAAGGATTCACTATTTTAAACCGAAATTCGCAATTAAAATCTGGTAATTTGATGTTCGTAGATCGTATGTGTTTTAGTTTTATAAGTAGGTACATACTGCCTTGTAATAATCATAAATAAATAAATTTATATTGTAATGGTGGAAAGTGCCCTGCTCTGGAAATTTATTGTAACATCCTATTGTACCACGTTTTACGCGAATAAATTCGATTTGATTTGATTTGAAATTTATGTACCTAGGTAGGTACTAAGTATACCTACTATTTATTTACATAACATAATCTCCATAACATAGTCTCCTCTTACAAAGAGAGGGATTAGGCTATAGTCCACCACGCTAGCCAAATCGTGGTTGGCAGACTTCACACGCCGTCGAGAAAATTTCTCAGGCATGCAGGTTTCCTCACGATCTTTTCCTACACCGTTTAAGCGCGTGATGATTAACTATTAATACGCACATGACTTCGAAAAGTCAGAGGTGCGTGCCTGGGATTCGAACTCGAGACCTCTGACTTGGCAGTCCTATGTTCAAGGTCATATCACTAGGCTATCACTGCATAACCTAACTTAACTATTTATTTAAATGGCTATAACTAATTAACCTTAATTAATATAAAAACGCAATTATGTACATTAAAAACAATGTTTCCGTCTTGTCAAAAAATAAAGTGTTAGCTTAGTACTAAGACCATTAAAATGCCAGGTCAAAGATCTCGAGTGCTAATCGAAAGCAAGACATGTGCGAAGCAATAGTTAATTAGCAGGTGCTTAAACTGAGAAGGAAAACGTCGTGAGGAAACCTGCATGCCTGATAGGTTTTCTCGACAGCGTGTGAAGTCTGTCAACCCGCACTAGCTTAGCATGGTGGACTGGTGGACTATTTCATAATCTATCTTGTTTTGAAAGGACGTTAAAATGAGTTGATCATGATCATCATACCATCACGCGTCAATTCCCCTAAGGGTAAGGCAGACGTTTTTTTAATGGGATAGGGGGCAAACGAGCGGACGGATGGCCTGATGGTTAGCGATTACCACCACCCATAGACACCCGCAACACCAGAGGAGTCACAAGTGCTTTGCTGGGCATTTAAAAGGGGATTGGGCCGGTCACTCACTCGGCGAAACACAACGTAAGCATTGTTAGACGCCGGTTTTCTGTGAGGCCCTGGTATAACTCCGGTCGAGCCGGCCCATTTATGCCTATGCATGGCTCTCCCAGGTGAAACATGACATGTGCCTGAGTATTGTACCATAAGTCATTAAGACAATGATAATAGAATAAAATAAACATTTTGACCTATTGACACATTACTGACCTAGCCATTGGCTAATAAATAGATTGTCGTTCGCCAAAACTGTTGCATTAATCAATTATTAGCTTATCTAAGTTTTAAGAACCTGTCATGTTAATGTTTTGTGAGCGATAATCTTGCTGGGGTTCCGTACCTAATAACATCACAATTGAATGTGTGAAGTGGCAGTCTATAGTTTCTCCCTACCCCTGTGGCTGAAAGGCGTGAGTGTATGTATGTATGTTATATAGACACACTTATGAGACATACAATTCCTATGAGTACTAAGAATTATACACTACTCGCTTCTGCCCGCGACTTTGTCTGCGTGGATTTCAGGATTGGGTCCAACCTGGATAAAAAGCCTATGTGTTATTCCAGGCTATAATCTATCTGTGTGCCAAATTTTAATCAGATCCGGTCATCTGGTCTGGCGTGAAAGAGTAACAAACATCCATACATCCATACTCACAAACTTTCACGTTTAAAAAACCCTGTCCGATCCGAAAGGGGCGTACCTATCGGTATCCCGATAACATCAACAAATGAATTACTTAAGAAAGATTAAATATTATAGGTAGTAATGAAGTTTTCATCAGATCTCCACGATCTTATTCCCCCTAGCCCTTTCTACTATCGGGCGGCCTGAAGCACAAAAAAGCGACATCGATTCATGGTGGACATTCCAAAAACCCGAACGAAACGCATTAAGTCCACTTCTATGTGGAACTTCCACTTTTATGTCCACAAATGTGGAATGGAATTAACGTGGGAGAGCCATGCTTCGGCACGAATGGGTCGGCTCGACCGGGGTGATACCACGGCCCCACAGAAAACCGGCGTTAAACAACGCTTACGTTGTGTTTCGCCGAGTGAGTGGGCTGATTATGATAATGATAGACGTAGATACGTAGCACCATTGTGCACTCCAAGGCATCGGTGTTATGTCCCCACTAAAGGTACTAAGGCATTTTCCGTAGCGACCACTATGTATTAATGTGTGACACATGTTACACATGCACGTTGGACATGATAGCATATACCTATATCTTCCACTGCACCACACTTACAAAATGAGTTAGTGCCACTGGAAACTTGGAAAGTCCACACCAGAACATGTAACCAGCCAGAGTTAGAAGTTTGTTGAGAGACTTCCAGGTTGCCTAGGAAAGACAATGTCCCAGCGGGAGTTCCTTAGCTGGCTTATAGGAATACCTGGGCCAATCTAGTTTAATTTTTCCATTGATTTATGTTCCTTTGCTCTTAACTTTCCGTATGCTGTTGACACGATAAAAAGAAGAAGAATAAAAGTACCTATATACATACATACACTCACGCCTTTCTCCCACAAGGGTAGGCAGAATAAAAGTACTAGGTACAATGATTTTGCCTCGGAACTACTGCATGGTTTTTCCATCCATTCAAGGAACCCTAAACCACGTAAAGTATTCAGATCGATCGCCTAATCGATCAGCTAGTGGCCTCCACAAGACACCTCAATGTCACCTCATGTTAGCTCAATGCACATACGTCGAATATTTCTGGTGTTTATTTTTATTTATTAGATTAGGAAAGCGCGAACCGTTTTAATGATAATTATGGCAATGAATTTGGTTATAAATGGATTTGAAAACTACCTCGTGTGAGTGGGCACCGTTACTTTAAAATGCCTATTATGGCCTTCCCAAGAGTGACATTTATATATATAGGTAGGTACAAATATAATTGATAAGCATTGGACGTGATTGGGAGGCGTGCTGAGAAGGCCACAAAGCACTAAATGCGGCCATAATTAATATATTTAGCAATTCCAAAAAAGTTATTTTAGTGAAGGAAAAATTCGACTGCGGACAGGATTCGAATCTGCTGCGTCTTCTGGTTAGATACACCAGACGCTATGACAACTGAGCCACCGCGAGTCCCACCCTCCGGATCGAAGTTTACCTTCACATTCTGAATTTACATCTATACTGTGACGTCAATGAATCCCGCATTCCGATTTTTCCTTCACTAAAATAACTATAAACTTAATATTAGCATGGAAAATGAAAAAAAAATCACATAAAGATAATTCCTCAAAATCCATTCATAATTATTATTTTAAAACCCAGAATAAGTCCTCCATCGAGATAGACAGATGATCTCTAGAAGCAATAACCTATCCTTGTGGAACTCTTTAACTGATAAGGCGTGAAGGAATTTTATACAGTGAATCCTATTTACTTTATAATGATGCACAAATCCGGTATTAATCACCATGGACTGCGCTCTTAATGCGCAGGAGATGCTGACCTGTGTTGAGTATGTAGCAACAAAACATACGTGTTATGTTACCGCCGCTGTCATGCATGGCAGAACCTCTTCTATGCTCTGTCTAACTATTCCTCCTTAATTTCCCGGGTCGCCAACGCGCGAGTGATACCCCTGGTGTTGCAAGTGTCCATAGGCTACCGGATAACCGCTTACCATCATTGCAAGTGTATAACCGCTAACCGGATAACCGCTTACCATCAGGCGGGCCGTATGCTTGTTTGCCACCTTAGTGGTATAAAAAAATACAACATCATCACGCCTGTATTCCCCGAAGGGTTTGGCAGAGGTGTATATATTAATGTAAACTAGTACATCTACAATTCGGTATGTTTAGCTTTCATGTAGGATAGGGGGGCGAGCCTATTGCCATTGACCGGGCATAATCTAAACTCCCCGCTACTACAAAGAATTTCATAGCAACTTGGCACGGCCTGGGAATCGAATCCACGGTCTCTAACGTAGCAGTTACACGCTTACATCCAATGAAGTAGTTAGTTGGACGTACTTTATAACGATTAGTTGTCGTATTTCTCCCCTTATTGCGATCGTTATGCTAAGAACAAGATTAACTAACTATATATTAATAGTTAGTATGTTAAACAGATAACAATATAAATCGTCGCCGCATAATTACAGTTAGTTATCTGTAGCCTTAGCACGAACAACTTGCGAAAAAGTATTCGTATCGTCACGATAGAGGCGCTGGTCCATATCTCATACAAATTGGTCTCCATGACGATACGAATACTTTTTCGCAAGTTGTTCGTGCTAAGGCTACTGAACAGTAGCCTTAGCATCGTCATGGAGACCAATTTGTATGAGATTTGGACCAGCGCTTTTATCGTGACGATACGAATACTTTTTCGCAAGTTGTTCGTGCTAAGGCTACAGAACACGATTGTAACGATATGTGATCTGCTATTCAAACGTCAAACTCTTGACCGGTGTTTGATTGAGTAGAAGTAGGGCTGTCAAAAATGTACACTGTAGTGTATTTTTATCCCCCGACGCAAAAAGAGGGGTGTTATATCTGTGTATCTGCTGTAATGGAACTGGGCCGGACATATCTGCCGCATGCCAGACGAACAATGGGCCAAACTGACAACTCAATGGGTTCAACTTAATGGCAGACGCCAACGCGGCAGGCGCAGACGGAGATGGCGGTATAAGCTTGGACTCTTTTCAAAAAGTCTGTGTTTTAAGAGCAATAGACAGAGAGAAGTGGACGGAGAGTGGGGAGGCCTTTGCCCTGCAGTGGAGCACTACAGGTTTTTAATAATAATAATAATAAATAATTTGTGCATCGGTCTGTCGCCTCGTAGCTGCCAAAGAATGCTCCGATTTTGATTCAGCTTTTTTTTTGTTTGAAAGGTGACTTGATCGAGAGTGTTCTTAACAATTATTTAAGAAAATCTGGCCAGCCGTTTGAAGATTGTAAGCTCTTTTCTAGTTGATGAAGGGATGTGTCCAACATCCACTGGTCTGATCGATTTAAAATTTCGTATCCTGTTACTTCAATGATATTGCAAGAACATAAACGTGACTTGATGTTGCTAAAAATAGTGTAGATTATATTTTTTTTCTGATATAGTGTCAACCCTATAAATTAGAGTGAGTGGCGCCTTGCGCCCGCGCATGTTGACCGCCGACATCGACACCGAGGCCGAATTCCATAGTTCCGAATTTGAATTTGTGAATTTTGAAATTGGAGCTGCGCTTATATTTTTTTAAATTTAATAACGAGCTTTTTAGTAGGTACTTGTATACTTGTGAAATTTTATTGGCTGCTTGCGCAAGTAAGCGTAAGCATAAGTGTGTTTACTTTTTAAAATTATTTTTTCTTTAATATTTATATTTTTATCATCACATATATATTATCTGTGCCACAAGTAACCTGTACATAGTTTTACCTAAGCCGCTTGCGGTTTCACCCACGTTCCTAAGAGTCATAGCACGATTTTAAATAGCTTAAAACCTTCCTCATGAACAACTTCACCCATTAGTGAAAACCGTATGAAAATCCGTTCAGTAGTTTTTAAGTTTATCGCGAACAGACAGACAGAAGAGACGGGAAACTTTGTTTTATATATAAATAGCGACCCGCCCGCGGTTTCACCCGCGTTACCCCATTCCTAAGAGTCGTAGCGTAATGTTAAATAGCTTAAAACCATCCTCTTGAATCACTCTATCTATTAAAAAAACCGCTTCAAAATCCGTTGCGTAGTTTTAAAGATTTAAGCATACATAGGGACGGACAGACAGCGACAGCGACTTTGTTTTATACTATGTAAAGATATGTAAGGATTAGCATCCTTCAATACCTGGTTCGCTATATCCGTTACAACTACCTTGACATTACTGCATAACTTCCTAGAACCTTGACATGTAAAGGTAATGCTTTTAAAAATATATAGAGCACGCTTCGTGAAATAGCTTTTAGAGATCCGGGAGTACCTATTATAATTATAGTGAACAGCGTCGTCAGCCTAACGTTCCAAAGACGACTGCTACGCTAGAGGGTTCAATGCCCAGGTCGAGCAATTGTTATTGGGTTTCTCTATGAAATTCTAGTAGTTTTCCAGATTCAAAATTCAGTAAAATGTAAAGTAGATACTTGATTGTCCAGCCGAGCCTGAATTGCTCAGAAAAACGTAATTCCAAAATAAATAGTAATCCAAATAATATTTTACCAAATATTATTGATATTATTCGGATTCGGATACCGTTAATCAAGGTTCCTACCGACCAGTTTTTCTATGGAAAAATTATTAATTCTTCATTGGAAAGTGGAAGTTTGGAAACTTTGTAGTTATCAAAAACTGCATTTGCTTAAATTTTATTTCCAGTGAAGTATTTTGGACGAAATGGTAGAGTAGGAACCTAGATTAACGGTATCGGAATCTGAATAATAACGCTATTTGATTAAATTCTGTTTGAATAACAATTTATTTTGGTACTAGCTTTTGCCAGCGACTTCGTCCGCATGGAATAGTTACTTTGTTCCCTAGTTCTTCGCCCGCGGTTTCACCTGCGTTGCCCCGTTCCTAAGGCTTGTAGCGTGATGTTTTATAGCTTGAAACCTTTCTCATGAATCACTCATTTTCCCAACTTCTCCCTTCACTGCTCTGCTCTTAGTGATCGTAGCGTGATGAAAAGTATACTATAACCTGCCCAGGAGTATGAAGAACAATTGTACTAAGTTTCGTTGAAATCCGTCGAGTGGTTTTTGTTTCTATAACGAACATACAGACAGACAGACAGACAGACACAAAAATTTTACTGATTGCATTTTTGGCGTCAGTATCGATCACTAATCACCCGCTGATAGTTATTTTGGAAATATATTTCATGTACAGAATTGACCTCTCTACAGATTTATTATAAGTATAGATTACGTTTGTATGGGAAATTCGGTCCTCCGGCGGACCGAATTTCTCTCTTAAGTAAATTGACAAAAATGTTTTTTTCCAATAGGGCCCCACATTCTTGTGTGCCCAGGGGCCCCTGAATGGACTAAGGCAGCCCTGCCTATACTTTACGTACATAATCACTCTTTATATACTTATGCCTTGTCACAGTAATGTAGTTACACTAATATGTAACAGGTTGATTGCACATTATGGTCAGTGCGTCCGCGCAGCTTAGCGACCTTCTGCGCGTGCGCGAAATGCTATACACTGGGGCTGGACGGTGTTATATTAAAGACAACCATGTTTTATCAATGTAATATATTTATTCGTAAATATTTTTGCGGTCAACAATATTAAAGTACTTATTTAATTAATTGGTTATGTAGATTCATTATTAGATCATTGAAAAATACTTGTTTGATTACGAATGAAAGTGTAAACCTAATGGTACCTACTTATTCATTTGCTGTGGTTGTGTGATTTGTCAATTTTTTAATAATTTTACCCTTCACACATCGCGCTCAGATAACGAGCGAGCGTGCGAGGCAAATTAAAAAAAATGACATTCCTAAAATCCACCCCGAGATAATCGCCTTCAGGGAGGAAATCTGGATCCTAATGTAAAAAAATCCAGAAAGTCCCTTTTCATTTTGAGTTATTTCACTATTCCCCTTATTTTTAGTTTCGCAATTAACTTAACATTCCCGGCGTTGGCCGAGAGTCATCCAAAAAATAGGCCGTGACCGCGACCTGATTTTTAGGCTGTATTCATAACATTAACTTCCCATCTTCTCTCGATTAGAAATTCGGGGGAAGATGGCACAAAAAATCCCATTTTCCCCCATTCGAAACCAACGAACTGAAATATTTATGCGTGCCCACGCATAAATATTCCAGAAAGTCCCTTTTCATTTTGAGTTATTTCACTATTCCCCTTATTTTTAGTTTCGCAATTAACTTAACATTCCCGGCGTTGGCCGAGAGTCATCCAAAAAATAGGCCGTGACCGCGACCTGATTTTTAGGCTGTATTCATAACATTAACTTCCCATCTTCTCTCGATTAGAAATTCGGGGGAAGATGGCACAAAAAATCCCATTTTCCCCCATTCGAAACCAACGAACTGAAATATTTATGCGTGCCCACGCATAAATATTTCAGTGGCAAATGAAACTTTTAGTTCCCGTCTTCCCCCGATTATAAGTTCAGGGGAAGATGAAACTAAAATTCCCATTTTCCCTCATTCAGAGCTACGCATAAATATTTCGGTGGCAATTGAAACTTTTAGTTCCCATATTCCCCCTATTATAAGTTTGGGGGAAGATGACGCAAAAGTCCCATTTTCCCCCATTCGGGGCACACATTCGGGGGAATATGGGAATATTTATGCGGCACACATTCGGGGGAATATGGGAATACACCATTTTTAGCCAGGAATTGCTGACACCGGGACCGAGATCACGGTCGGACCTTACTTTATACTGCATAAACTGGTCCCTAGATCAATAAGTATAACGTACTTATTCCAAATCGGATTACTTCAATTGATTTAGTACAGTGATCCGCGCCACGCCGGGCGGCCATCGACCTGGCGATTTTTATTTATTTATTTTTTAGTGGTTATTTATTTATTTTTTATTTTATTTATTTTTTAGTCACAATGTTGAAGATTATGGCTGTGATTTTTTTGGGTATGTTTTTGCTTCTTTTTATACATATCTATTATTACAAGAATTTTTACTATTGATCGTGCAACAAGACCTGTTTTCCTGTGCACTGCATCCAAAAAGACTTAGCCCTATCAAGTTCTTGTTTTATTGTCAAAAAATCATTTCAATCTATTTCCGCTAGATCTCGTGAGAGGTATTTATTGAAACCAAAAGCATGTGTTATGTTTTTTTTATTAATTTAATGTATTTCTAATGGATATTATATAAAAATTATATTATTAGCTTTTTACACTCCTTTTCCATATAAACTTTAACTATGCCAAATTTTGTACTCCTCCGTCCGCGTCTGTTTGTAGTTTTTCGCTATGCAGTTTTTCTATATAAAAAATGTTAACTTCAATTACCTACCTACACATTGAAATAAAACTACTTCTTACGGATTTTATCGCGTTGTATTGATATTATTTGATTCCTGACGTTTCGGATCCATGGTCACGGGTAGACTAAGTTGTTGGACGTCTTAATGTTACAAATGTTGTTTTTTATTTCAATATCTAATATTCATATAAATGTCAGAAATTCAATTACCTAATTCGAAACTCAATTTTTTGGTACTGTCTGTATTACACCCAAATCTTCAATGATGATTTATTATTCAGGTACTTAATTATATAAGGTGAATGGAATTAATTGATGTACATAAGGTCAAACCCAAAACATCGCGTACGGCCATGGTTCTTGAAACTACTTATGTAAACCATCAATTGCCTATAATGATCTACGTTACGTTACGTTTATCCTATTAAAAGTGGGAGAGCCATGCTTCGGCTCGACCGGAGTGATACCACGGCCTCACAGAAAACCGGCGTCAAACAACGCTTATGTTGTGTTTCGCCGAGTGAGTGAGGTTACCGGAGATCCAACCCTCTTTAAAAAGGCCGGCAACGCACTTGTAACTCCTCTGGTGTTGTGGGTGTCCATGGGCGGCGGTAATCGCTTACCATCAGGCTCCTATCCCTGTGAAACTGTGGGCAACAGCTAGTCACCAAATAAAATAAGAAACATTAAATATTCATAAAAATAAACGTAATAATGTAGTTTAAAAATTAAATTGTCGTGCCTAATTTACCGCAATTGACAACATTTGAAACTAGATCGAAAAATAGGATACCCGCATTTTTTATTTTCCCGATATTCAATCATTTTCATATTTATTTTTGACTTTGAAGCTATTTCTATTCTAACGACGTCATTTGTACGGTTAAACGGGTTAAACGGTGACAGGTCGTAATTTTTCTGACCCTTAAAAAAATTTCTTATGTCAGTTTGGCATCTATCCAATTATTCATAACCTTACATTATCTATTTCGTTGTTGCATACATACATATTTTCACGCCTGTCTCCCATTGGGGTAGGCAGAGACTATAGATTTCCACTTGCTACGATCCTGGCAAACCCCTTTCGGTTCATCCACGTTCATTAATCTCCTCACTCCTCCACCTCCACCACCACCTCCTTTCGTTGTTGATTTTCTATTATTTCGACAAAATTTAAATTTTCTCAGTTTCCGCCGTATAAGTGACGTCTTCACACGTTTTTTCGTCGTCAATTTCGTCGACGTCGCCCTCAATATGTTTGGCACACAGTGATGAGTTTTATTTTTCTCCAATCTCGATACCTTATAATACCCTCACGCGTTGGACAGGGTTTTCTTGACATACCTAGTAGGTACCTACCTATTGTATAAGTATGCGATTATCGGCCACAAGTATTACGCACCTATAATTAGGTACCTATGTTGAAGTGAAACTACTTCGAATTAACTAAACGATAGTTATGTCTATAATGCGAATAGGCATTTTTTTTAAATACGGTCTTAAATTTTATTATTTTATTTGAAGCCTACCTACATAACGTACTAGTAGGTAGATACATACCTATATAAAAATCTGTAGGTAAACAATATTAATGTCTTATCTCTCTTTGCTCCTTTTTGCACATATTTACTCCTTTTTTCTCTCTTCAGCGCTGACAGTGGTATTCAGCCAGCAGCCACATGACTACTACCACGTCTTGCACTTGCCACACAATCCTCCTCTCTATCCAGTGCTGGTGACCGCCCCGCGCACCCAGTTCTCGTGTGAGGGGCGCCCCAGAGGATACTATGCTGATGTGCAAGCAGGATGTCAGGTATCGTGGTTTATCAAGCTTTCTCCTTTGATCACATAAGTTCCTAGGAATATGCTATATTTCTGTTATGCTAGGGTACCTGAGTTCGATGAATTGGGGATATATATCGTCAAATCCCACAATCTTCCCACGGAGCAAATCAAATATAATCAGATTTTCTCGCATCTTACAAGATTCCAATCTGAATGGCAGTGAAGAACTCTATTCTAACCCGTCCCCATACAGGGTAAAAATTTTGTGAATTTGAATTTATTGTTTTGTTCGCAGGCGTACCATTTCTGCTGGCGACAACATCTTGTGAGCACAGATCTCTGTGCTAATGGAACCTTGTTCAATGAACAATTTCAAGTAAGTTTCCATTGTTTATTTTATATTATTTAATTGTCGGATTAGTACGAGTCTGACATACTCCGGCCCCTTCCCTGGCAACAAAATATCCGTGACGGTTTTCTATATCTATATCTATACTTATAATAAATCTGTAGAGAGGTCAATTCTGTACATGAAATATATTTCCAAAATAACTATCAGCGGGTGATTAGTGATCGATACTGACGCCAAAAATGCAATCAGTAAAATTTTTGTCTGTCTGTCTGTCTGTATGTTCGTTATAGAAATAAAAACCACTCGACGGATTTCAACGAAACTTGGTACAATTGTTCTTCATACTTCTGGGCAGGTTATAGTATACTTTTCATCACGCTACGATCAATAGGAGCAGAGCAGTGAAGGGAAATGTTGGGAAAATGAGTGATTCATGAGAAAGGTTTCAAGCTATAAAACATCACGCTACAACCCTTAGGAACGGGGCAACGCAGGTGAAACCGCGGGCGAAGAAATAGGGAACAAAGTAACTATTCCACGCTTACGAAGTCGCTGGCAAAAGCTAGTTTAAAATAAAAGCTTAACCTCGGATACAATGCAATCTAAAAGTCTATTTTTATTGTTAATCTTCTCATCTTTTCTCATTTTTTCTTTATTTATTTCCTCATATTTGTTCATATTTTTTTATTATGATTTTTTATATATATGTTTTTTTTTTTCTTTCTATTATTATGTACCTGTTTTTATTTGCAGGTATGCGACCACTTTTATAATGTGCGCTGTGGATCTCCTTACGAAGATTTGTAAATTATATAAATAACTAAATTAATTAATTATATTATTTTAATACTAAGAAATGTTTGTTTAGATTTGCTTTTAAAGAGAGCCTAAATCAAAGTTAGGTACTTTCCCTATTAGTACCATCACGCCTTTATTCCCCGAAGGGTTAGGCAGAGGCGTACTAATGTAAACCCACAGTTCGCCGGTATGTTTAGGTCCCATGTAATAGGGGGCGAGCCTATTGCCATTAATCGGGCACAAATCCAGACTCCGAGCTGCTACTGAGAATTTCGTAGAAAAACTCAATAACACTTTGCTCGACCTGGGGATCGAACCCAGGACCTCTAGGGTAGCAGTCGCGCTTGGGACCACTAGACTAATGAGGCAGTCACCTTCCCTATTATTATCTCTACTTACAGAGCACAGCTTCAAACTACAGCTGGATGGATTTGGCTTCAGTCGAGATCCGATCCCGAACTATTTTGACGTAACATATCAATAAAGGACTATGGGGAATTTTGTATGGACACCCCTCCCCATTCTCCAACAGTCATGGGATACATTTTATTTATTTATGTAAATAGGGTGATTTCGCCTGTTTTCAGTCATATAAGCGCGCGAGATATCCCTGGTGTTGCAAGCGTCCATAGGCTACGGTAAACGCTTACCATCAGGCTGTATGCTTGTTGACCACCTTAGTGGTATTAAAAAAAATGTATAACTGCGAAATGATAAAATGAAATGAAATTATTTATTCTGCAAGTAGATCTTTAGAGATACTTTCACATGTCAATGGTTTGGATTTTTTTTTTAGCTAGATGTCTTCGGCATTTCCTAACTGACGACCTCTGAGAAGAAACACCGAAACAAACTCAGAGAATCATGGTCTCTTTTAAGGTCCAGACATGGAAGAACACTTATATGTGAGTGGTACGATGTAGGGTAATGTCTGAAATGGCCTTTTGAAGAAAGAACATTAGGAGCTTTGAGTAGACCAGTCCCAACTGACGGCACGCATGCATCAGTCATCGATGTATTAACATTTTCATTTTTATATGAAATTGAATGATTATTAGGACTTAGGACCGACAATATATTTTCAACTGTGCAATCGGTAGCATTTCACATAATGGAAAACTTACTATACAGTAAAAAAAATATTGCGACAAAAATATTTTATTTAAAAACGTATAAAAACATAATCTTATAATACAAAATGAGTATTTAATACATAAAATCTTTGAAACAAGTCGTTTTTTTTTTCAGTAACTATTTTGAATTATATTTTATAAAAAAAAATAAGTTGTGAAAATTTACACAAATCACGAAAAACAAAATTAGGTAGGTATATTTAAATTCGGTAATATCGATACTTAATCTTATAATATATTTACATATCAGAATAATTTCTGGTGACATTCATATGCTGCCAATGTGCCAATTGGCTATAACTTCACACACCAAGGCCTAATTTTTGCATACTAACTATACAGGGTGGCGATTTAAAAATGTTCACCGGTTAAAGGGATGATTGTACTCGTCATACTGACCAACTTGTCCTATTAAACCCATAACAAAAAGAAATTGCGACTTTTCAAACATACCCATATTATAGGGACATCAGGTATTCTATTCCCGTGATAGCTAGGTCACGTGGTTGGCTCCTGTCGACGTCATTGTTTGAAATGTGCAAATAAATTAGCCGAGCAAGATGCATTTTTCACTTTCTTGCCTCTTTATTAACAGAATTTTCAATTTGTAAACTTATACAGTTTACTTTTTTAACTAAATAGCCAAAAATAGTTAAGCTAGTAAGCAATTTATTTTATTTCATCGTGAATGAAAAATCTCCTTAGTGGTATTGAAGCTGTCAATCAACGGCAACACTGATCGTGTAATTAGCGAGTTTCGTGACGTCACCGAGAGTCATCTTCGGGAAGAGAATACCTGGGCGCAAGCAAATCTTATTCTGTCTTCTACATAAATGTGGTCTGTCTACTTTTGTATAGGTAGTTGTAATAATATGGGTTTCGTAGGAAAAGTGAGTTGAGTACAACGGGTAGAATAACCCCTTTAATGGATACAGAGGACTAAATTGTCACCCTGTATATTTCTTTAACAGTATACAATATGTTATAAAAACCTTGTCCGATCCGAAAGGGGTATATAGGTATCCTAATCACATCACCAAATAAAATAAGAAACATTAAATATTCATGATAGTAAACAATGAAATCTAAATTCACGATTTCGGGCACAAATTGCCGCAATTACCCTAAAATCAAGTAACTTTTTAAAATATGATAAAACCGTCTTAAGTTTTAGTATGTTTGGCACTCAGGCACGGTGTCGCTGCCACCATAAGTATTGCTATTTCAGTTTCCTCATTTTATAACTATTTTTTTGTGGATTTTTTTTCTTGTAAATATTTGCTAAGTTTTTTTTCTTGTAAAGTAATAATAAATAGAACCGGATCTCGATAGCTAACAATTCATTTACGGATCGGACAGGGTTTTCTTAACGCATTTTATAACTTGCATACGCAAAATAGTACAATACTGTTATATTTTAGTACAGTTGGCAACCCTAATCTAAACGTGAAAAACTAAGAAAATTTAATTAAATCAAATTCTCAGTGATACAAGGGATATTTTAAAATGAACTCAGTACACAACTGTCATTCTAACATGAATTTTATTCCATTGATATAAAGAATATATTTAAAAAGGCATCGTTTTTCGTCCATTTAGCTCTTTTAAAGCTTCTATTTACGAGTATAAACCTCATCAATATCACAAATAGTTTATATACGAATCTTTGTTAAGGGTAATCACTTCGCTTATTCCGCTAAATTAAATTTTCATTTGGTTTTTCGTTTTTAGCACATGGACGAGAGTAATCGCGACATTAACTATACAATAATTACGATTTTATACTATTTTTTTATTTATAAATCATCAAGATTAGGCATTAAGTAATTCTAATTATAGGATGATGCCTCCGACTCGAATCAAACAATCTTATGCAGTCATGAGATTGTTCGATTCGATGAGTACTCGACTTAGAGTGTACTTCGGGTTGTGGGATTGCAAACAGAAATGGGTCATTTTGTTTCCATTTTTTTAGGTAGCAGAGTTTTTTTTATTAACAAAACGATTCTGCACATATCACGATATTAAAAAAAGCATTAACTATTCGGCCTCTGCTTAAGCCAATTTAATTTGATTGCGATCAAAAAATATAATTTTTATTATTTTTTTTTAATAAAAATTATACTTTTTATCTCAATCAAATTTAGTTGGCTTAATCAGAGGCCGCTTTATTAATATTTTTTTAAAAAGCTATTTATGTAAATAGCTCGTATGTAAATGTTTACATTTTTAAATTAATATATCAATTTTGAAAAGGTTCTCAACATTTTATTTATTTTCATTTTACTTAACTTTTTGCATCGCAACACTATAAAGTTTGAGAAACGATTTAATGTCATGGACATAAACTATAGGCCTAGAAATTGAAAAAAACCAAATGACATTTAAATTTAGTGAACCAAGCGAATGCCTTCGCCTTAAATCACTTCAAAAGCTTACATAAACTTAAACAAAACCAACGCACAAACTACTATACACACAAAGCTACTACCATTGTATACACTCGAATCTTTATCGTCCTTAGGAGTCACTTCATTATCGCCTTCGAGGCGTTTCATTTCGTCGAGTATACGCTTCTCTTCGACCGCAAGTGAGATGGCGTCGTTGATCACTTGCATTAGTATGTAGTTATTGTACTTTGATTGGGGTAAACGTAAGTGGAGGCGATCGTCTTGCATGACGTAGGCTGGCCCTTTTGAACCGATCAGGGCTTCTGTGGGAGAAAAGACAGATTTTTATAGATTATGCATTTATGCTCGCGACTTCATCTGCATGGGGTTCAGAATTGAGCTATTAGCCTATGTGCTATTTCAGACTATAATCTATCTTTGTGCCAAATTTCATCCAGATTCGTTGAGCCATTCTGGTTTGATTGAGTAAAAAACATCCATCCAAACTTTCGCATTTATTTCAGCAGTCTAGTGATATGATCATGAGACTGCATGTTATGTCATGGTACTGGAGTTCGAATGCACGGCAGGCACCTCTGACAATATGTTATGATAAAATGACAATGTATAATAATAAATAATAATCACTTGCTTAAACGGTGAAGAAAAACATCGTAAGGAAACCTGCATGCCTGAGAGATTTTCTAGATCACTTGTGTAATCTGCAAACCCTCTAACCTGAGGGGCGAGCATAGTGTTATTGGGTTTTTCTATGAAATTCTCAGTAGCAGCTCGGATTTTGGATTTACATACATACATACGTACACTCAAGCCTTTCTTTCACAGGGGTAGGCAGAAACTATAGTCCGCCACTTGACTTGATTCTTGCATATTCTTTTATTCTTTTGCTTCTTCCACATTCATACATCTTCTAATACAAACGCGTCGGTAACGAGTGCTAGGCATCTGACCTTAATAGGGTCACCCAATAAAAAAAACAGCAGGCCCACTATGGCTACGTCTTGCTAGGGATACAGACAAGTGTAAAAAGCTGGAGGAGCCCTACGTGTCACAAGACAAACCAACTAAGTAGGAAACGGCATCCGGCGTGCCATTACTACTCATAATCAACCCATTATACTGTCCCTCTGCTGGGCACGGGTCTCCTCTCAGGATGAGAGGGATTATGCTATAGTCCACCACGCGTGTACAGTGCGGGTTGGCAGACTTCACACGCCATCGGGAAAATCTCTCAGGCATGCAGGTTTCCTTTCTTCGTTATTACTCATCAAGCATAAATATAATTAAGGCTTTATCAATGATAAAATTTAATGCAATGTTGTGTAAGGGCTCACGCCCTATTATATGGGACCTAAACGGGCGAACTGTGGGTACACCTCTGTACAGCGTGGCTGTCAAAAGGTCAAGAAACTCACCATCAGGTATGTGAAGATTTTTGACCGCCTTGTTGAGTAGGGGGTCGTCCACCATCCTCCTGTATCTCTCCACGAAATCTATGTAAGCATCCGTTTCGTTACAGATGCCTCTAAAGTCATCAGTGTCTATACTCCACACCATGAGACCACCCAGACCTTTGTCGATGGCCATTCTGAGAAAAAAAAATTAAATTGATGTGGGATCAAAAAAGTATAGGTGTTTTTTTACGTGGGAGAGCCATGCTTCGGCACGAATGGGCCGGCAAGACCGGAGTGATACCACGGCCTCACAGAAAAGCGTTAAACAACGCTTACGTTGTGTTTCGCCGAGTGAGTGAGGTTACCGGAGGCCCAATCCCCTTTTAAATGGCCGGCAACGCACTTGTGATTACTATGGTGTTGCGGGTGTCCATGGGCGGCGGTAATCGCTTACCATCAGGCGATCCGTCTGCTCGTTTGCCCTACTATCCCATAAAAAAAACTATATCTATCTATATCCTATACCAGCGATGATGAACGAATGGCACGCGTGTCATCGTTGTCATGTAACAAAATATTTTGGGCACAGGACTTCGGAATTTTAGGAGGTAATCGAAACAATTAATTTTTTCCTCTGGTAATATGAAGTTAATAAACAGTAAAGAGATTTCGCGACCGAGATACCATAATGACGTAGAATTGGCACGAAACTTGTTAGATTTTAGTTATACGGCTGTCAGTATTCTGAGGTCCTATATAAAAATGTTATATCTACACAAGATTCTTGGTTCTGCACATAGAATAAGGACTACTTATAATGGTTCTACGCTTGAGAGTGTTTGAGGGTACGTCATGACGTCATTAAACATTTTTAAAGAAAAAGGGGCACGTAAAACAAAAAAAAATCACCATCCTTGTATGTATCTTTATTAAAACTTTCAAAAATTACAAGGTTATGCAAAGCCCCACAAAACCGTCTTTACGGTTTGTCTGTGGGTACAGAAAACAACTTACGCACTAATAATATAAACTTATTTAGCTTATTGCACTAAACATAAATACTTAGTAGTAATTCTACAATTACACAATTTCTGCAAAGGTAACAACAATGTATCATAAAGTATGATGGTAGGTGGGTAGTATGTATAAAGTAAGTGTACTGTTAAAGGCAATTTAATAGGAATTCTTTAAGCAATTTTGTATTTTAAAATTTAGTACTTTTTTTAGGCTCATTTCGTATACTAGAAGGCAATCTATTGAGCAGGTAAGGTATTCGTTTGTCCAGCGTTCTGTCACCGTAGTAGTTCCCTACTCTGGGGACTTCAAATTAGCCTGTGTTACCGATATACTTGTCGTATACTATACAAAATAAACCCGAACGAAACGCTTTAAGTCCACTTTTATAATGAATACCGCTGAAATATGGAATGCACTTCCCGAGTGGGTCTTCCCTGATAGATATAATCTGGGTATCTTTAAATCACGAGTGGATCGGTTTCTTCTAGGCAAGCGCGCTCCATCGTAGATCGCAGTATCGCTTAACATCAGGCAAACTGGCGGTCAAGCGTAAGCCTATCACGAATAAAAAAAAACAATGCGTTAAGAAAACCCTATCCGACTCATAAAGGTATTGTTTGGTATCGAGATCCGGTTCTAGGTGGTTTTTGGATTACAAGAAAAAATTGAAATGGCAATGGAAACTGAAATGGCAGTACTTTCGGTGGCAGCGACATTGTCCCTGGGTGCCAAAAATACCAAGGCCCATGATAGTTCTATCACATTTTTTTTAGATTTTAGGTTGAGCACTTACTTGACTTTGATAGCAATGGATCGTCCATTATCGTACGCGATGACTTTCTCTCCATCGCGGAGGTAGGGGGTAGAAGACTGCTCGTGCCAATGATACACCCACGGAGAGGACTTGTTCATTGTTTGTTCACATATCTAGAAAAAAAATTTGGATAGCAGCTGAGCGATCGGCTTCTGCACCACATATTGTGGGTTCGATCATGGATTTGCTCCATGATCCCCGTAAGGCGACGGGTTATAATACTATTCTCACTGCCTCACAAATAGGCATCCCGTAAGAGGCGTGAAAATATCTGACTAGCTCGGTAGGAAAAAAGGATACTAATTCTATTCAACTATATTTTTCACTAAGCATGTCAATCATCAATGTAAGCAGTGATAGCCTAGTGGTATGACCGTTGGACTGCCAGGTCAAAGGTCTCGACTTCGAACCCAAGGCACGCACCTCTGATTTTTCGAAGTCATGTCCGTATTAAATAGTTAATTATCACGCGCTTAAACGGTGAAGGAAAACATCGTGAGGAAACCTGCATGCTTCAGAGATTTTCTCGACAGCGTGTGAAGTCTGCCAACCCGCATTAGGCTAGCGTGGTGGACTATAGCCTAATCCCTCTCATTGTGAGAGGAGACCCGTGCCCAGCAGTGGGACAGTATAATGGGTTGATTATGATGTCAATCAAACACCAGTAAATTACCCAATTAATTCCTAACTGCAATTCAGGTAGGCATATCGTAAGAGGTGAGAAAATATCTGACTAGCTTAATGGTAGGACTTGTTGGAGTTTGACTGGCTGGCGACCACCCTTACGTCGGAGTCTGTTGTAAAAGTGATGTGTGTTTCGACTTTTGAGGTCATGAGTCAGTTCTTTCTCGGTTGGTTTAGTTCTGGTATTCTGTAGTTCTTAGGGGCTCTTAAGGCTCGATAACACATTAGCAACTCCTCTGGTGTTGCAGGTGTCGATGCGTGGCGATGACTACTTAGCCTCAGGTTTGCTAGTTTGAGACAAACAACAGAAAAGTTACTCACCTAACCCAACTTTTACTTTTTGAAGTTATTTTATTTCAACATTTTGAGTGGCGAGTAGAATCTTACGTACCTCGACGATGTCATCGTAATCCGGTCGGTAAATGTTATTGTCATTTAGTTCTTAACGTTTTCATCAGATCTTCACCAAATTGAATGGGATCACTTCAGAAGTATACTCATCCAAATAAAAAAGAATTTTCGATATCGATTTATAAATGATAGGTTTCTAGGGTAACAAACACAACCTAATGGAGAACATCCTTACCAGTATGAACTAAATCGGCACTTAAACACTCACCTCGTTGTACCCCATAAACCCAGCTTCACCGGTATACGGTCCTTTGAACCCAGTGTCCTTGACCGGCGTGGTACCGAATTCCAGTACCCTCGCACCAGGGTCTGTCAGGTGGAAGGTACGCCCGTACATTGGTAGACCTAAGACCATCTTGTAAGGACTCACGCCGTGGGCTAACAGATACTCTACTGTCCACTCCTGCGAAGAGAGAGTAGCGTAGGAATTAGAATTATGTTTCAGAATCAACATTAAGGGTCCGGCGGAACTTGAATTGCCCACAAAAACGTAATACCGAAATAAATCGTAATCCAGACAATATTCTATCAAATTATGTTATTATTCGGATTTGGATACTGTTAATCTAGGTTCCTACGATACTATTTCGTCTACTACTAGTTCACTGGAAATAAAAGACCGAAAAATAGTTCCAAACTTGGTAAAGTTATCAAAAATTGCATTCGCTTACATTTATTTTCAGTGAAGTATTTTGGACAAAATGGTAACTTAGGAACCTAGATTAACGGTATCTGAATCCGAATAATAACAGAATTTGATTAAATTGCGTTTGAATTACGATTAATTTCGGAATTACGTTTATGAGAGAAATTCGCTCCGCCGGACTCTTAAAACTTAATATCATCATATCAGTCAATAGAAGTCCACTTCTGAACAAAGGCTTCCTCCAAAGACTTCCTGGACCGGTTATATGCTGCCTATGTATTTTATTCTCTCTTTCTTTGGACATATTACACGTCGAGAGGACACGTCTGTGGAGCGACTCGTGGTTCAGGGCAAAATTTAGGGCACGAGGGCGCGCGGTAGATCACCAATGCGCTGGACCGACCAAGTCAAAACCGCACTAAATGGTCCATTCCACGAATGTACAAGGCAAGCAACGAATTGTGAAGCTTGCCACCACCCCTATCATGACGACCACGACCACTCGGCCAAGAGTGTGACGACATAGAAGAATATATGCTGCCTTCATCAAACGACTCCCAGCGACCTTTACTAGGTCGTTCATCCATCTAGTTGGTCCTACACAGCGTTTTCCACTCGAGAACCTTTTTGCCCCAGCTGCCATCAGTTCTACGAGCTATGTGCCCCGCCAACAGCCACTTAAGCTGGCAAATCCTTTGAGCTATGTCGGCAACTTTAGTTCTTCTACGGCATGTTAAAACACGCCTGTATTCCCGAAAGGGCATGGCAGAGATATACTAATGTACACCCATAGTTCGCCGGTATGTTTAGGTCCCATGTAATGAGGGCTGAGTCTATTACCTCAACGCACTAGGATAGTTTTTAAACTATATATAATTAAATGTGTAAATAGTGCCTAATTACCCAGTGGTTTTAAGCGCGACTGCATCACTAGAGGTCCTGATTTCGACTCCAAAGTCGAGCGAAGTGTTATTCTAGGAATTTTTCGGTAACAGCTCGGAGTTTGTATTTGTGTTCGGTTCATGGCAATAGGCTCGCTCCCAATTACATGAGACCTAAATGTATCTACATTAGTACACCTCTGTCTGACCTTTTGGGGAATATACGCACATGTTGTTATGTAAATTAAACCTGAACCCTAACTAATAAACTAATTTTTAACTTACCACACTAAGAGTATCATTATCATTGATGCCTTTCAGGGGCGCATTGGCTCCCAGAACCCTGTCCCAGGTACCGTGGTAGTCGTAGCACATCATATGGATAAGGTCCAGGTACCTGCTCAGCTTAGCCAGGTCGTAGGCTGTCTCCATGGTAGTCTTACCAGCTCCTAATGCTGCTGTGAGGATGTAACCGTAAGGTTCGAAGGCTTCGCTTAGTTCCTAGAAGAAAATGTTTTGGGTTAGCTTAAATTAAGTAACTGAAAAGTGAAAATCCGATTTTCCGATTTCCAGAAATAAATATATTTCAGATACCTAATTTACAGAGTAGATTTTTTTTATGGGATATGGGCAAACGATCATTCGGTTCGCCTGATGGTAAGCGATTACCGCCGCCCATGGACACCCGCAACATCAGAGCAATCACAAGTGCGTTGCGTTGTAAAAGAGGATTAGGCCTCCAGTAACCTCACACACTCAGCGAATCAACGTAAGCGTTGTTTAACACCGGTTTTCTGTGAGGCCGTGGTATCATTCCGGTCAAGCCGGCTCATTCGTGCCGAAGCATGCCTCTCCCACGTAAGTATTCCATATAATAAATACCTTATTATTACAGCTTATTTATAATATAATACCTACCTACCTATTCTTTCTTAAATGTTATATATTATACTGTACTAACCAATGTTTGTGTTTATATTGTTGATTGTGCCATATGCAGGTAAATAAATAAATAATAATAATAAAGGAGCAAGGGAAGTGTCCATTTTCCCCTAATTAATTGTACAAAGCTGAATTCAACTTACCTTAACAAGGAGAACGAAGTTTTCTCTGTCATAAGGTTTTCCGTCTCTCTTCGTTGGGTACTCCCAATCCAGGTCGAGACCATCGAATTTGTAGTTTCTATAAAAAATAAAACAGATTACCGACACTTACGTAAATAAACGCGGTGTATTGTAAATATAATAAAGATTTAATCCCGAAGTTTCGGATCCTTTACAGCATCTTTGTCTACCCATCGAGTCTACCCATGACCATGGATGCTGTAAAGGATTCGAAATATCAGAATTGAAATGAAGGTACAAATCCATTGATATTCTAGTGGTCTGGCCTAGTTATTCTAGTGGTCCCAAGCGCGACTAATACGCTAGAGGCCCTGGATTGGATTCCCATGTAAAGCAAAGGGTTTTTAGGTTTTTCTATGTTTTTTTTAGTAGGAGCTCGGAGATTCATGCCTACTTTATGACAATAAGCTCGCCCCCTATTACATGGGACCTAAAAATACCGGCAAACTGTGGATGTGCATTTGTACACCGCTGCCTAACCCCTCTGGGATTAAGCATATGGTATATGTTCTATTGTAAATAGGCTCGCTCCCTACTACATGACATCTAAACATACCGGCGAACTGTTGGTGTACATTTGTACACCTCTGGCTAACCGTTACTGGAATACAGGCGTGATGTTATGAGGATGATTTATAAGCCCATATGACAACGATGCACTTACTTCAGCATCAACAGAACGCTATCAATGAATGATTTCCTCGTCTCTGGTTTGCTGGCCATATTGGAGTATCGAGGGGACCCCTCGTTCCAGCCTCCTATAGCGAGGGTCACCTTTAGATGAGGGTACTTCTGTTTCAGACCCACCAGACGCTTGTACCCCGCCTTGCCGTAGTCCGTCTCTAGATCTTGCCATGGATCTGAAAGAGATTGGTATATTTTTATTAGATAGTTTTTTTTATTGATTAAGTCGGCAAACGAGCTGACTAGCCACCTTGTGGTAAATAGTCATCGTCGCCCATGGACACCTGCAACACCAGAGGAGTCGCTGATGCGTTGCCGGTCTTTAAGAGCCCCTACGGACAGCAGACTGCCAGAGCCGTAGCAACCGAGGGGAACTGGCTCTTACGCGCATAAGACGAAACACACACCAAGGTGCTTTAAGACAGAATCCGACGTAAGGGTGGTCGCCAACCAGTCAGATCCCAAGAGGTCCTACACCGAGCAAGTCAGATATTTTCACGGCTCTTACGGGATGCCTATCTGAAAGGCAGTGAGGAACAGTATTCTAATCGTCCCTTCACGGGCAGTATAAGCTGACCTCGAAGTTTACGAAAAGTCCATACAATTTGAGTGCCTCAATGGTGCACTGTGGGTCTGTGGCGTTCATAGCGAACTATGGCTTCAATGGTGGACTGTGGCCTCTATGGTGGACTTTGAACCCCAACCATCAGATTCTCATAACCTTTCCATTACATACCAAGGCTTTTAATAGTGTTGGTGGTCTCGTTAAGGCCTGCGAACGAGTAGATCAGATGTGTGCACAGAGCTGGCTCCAAATCTTCAAGCGTGAACTTGCCAGGATCCGGCCGGTATACCGCCCAAGTGGCTATGTAGCACACCACCTTCTTGTCATGTTTGGGTCCTGGAAAAATAGAAGCATAATGATTAATGTCTGCACAATATGGATATGTCAACAAGGCTTGTTTGGAAATGTTTGTACCTTTCTTAAGAGCAACTTTTAGTAACTAGGGAAGTTGCGAGGAGCGATCGAAAAATACTTAATGGTCCGGCGGACGCTGAATTACTCGTACAAACGTAATACCAAAACAAATCTTAATTCAAACACAATTAAATCAAATTGAATAATTTTTTACGTGGGAGAGCCATGCTTCGGCACGAATGGGCCGGCTCGACCGGAGTGATACCACGGCCTTACAGAAAACCGGCGTTAAACAACGCTTACGTTGTGTTTCGCCAAGTGAGTGAGGTTACTGGAGGCCCAATTCCCTTTTAAAAGGTCGGCAACGCACTCGTGACTCCTCTGGTGTTGCGGGTGTCCATGGGCGGCGGTAATCGCTTACCATCAGGCGATCCGTCTGATAATTAGCCCTCCTATCACATAAAAAAAAAATTGATCGGATTAGGATCGTTAATATAGGTTCCAACCCTACCATTTCGTCTACTACTACTTCATAGGAAATAAACGACCGGAAAACCGGTCAAACCTTCGTAAAGTTAAAAAAAATTACATTCACTTACAATTATTTCCAGTGAAGTATGCACGACATGGTAGAGTAGAAACCTAGACTAATGGTACCCGAATCCGAATAACACAATTTGATAAAATTCTGTTTGAAATACGATTTATTTTGGTTTTACGTTTGTTTAGAAAATTCGATCCGCCGGACTCTTAAGGAGCTTAAAATTGGTGGACATATTTCGGTGTAAAAAGCGAGATTTAATTCAAATTTCAACACCACCTTTAGGTTTTTTGTTGCGTGGCAATAGATGTCGCGACACTGTTGTAACCGGTTTTCTAAGGAGAATTGTGTTTTAAGGGATAGAACTACTCTTTGTTGGGTTACCAGTGACTCATTCTTGATCTTATCTCCCGCCAAACTTTTCCACGCCAAAAACAACATTTACTTACACCGACACAAACCAGTCTATATAAAAAATGGTGCATTAAAGCTAAAAATAGCTTGGCTAGTCCCGACAAGGTTCTCAAGCCTACACGTATAGTTTGACAACAACTCTACAAGGAAAATACACCACAAAACACGCGGCAAATAAAATTATTTATTAAATGCCTGAATGCAAAAACTTGTCTAGTAACTTGGACAATATGCTAAGCATACTATCACGCCTGTATTCTCCAAAGGGTTGGGCAGAGGTGTACAAACGTACACCCATAGTTCGCTGGTATGTTTAGATACTATGTATCTAATAGGGGGCGAGCCTATTGCCATTTAACCGGACACAAATCTTAACTCCGAACTAAGTCCTACTGATCATTTCATAGAAAAACCAAATAACACTTTTCTCGGCCTGAGAATCGAACTAAAACTTCTAGCGTAGCAGTCGTGCTTGGGACCATTAGACTAATGAGGCAACCTTTACAGTTCGAAAAAAATGTTATTGGATTATTCTATGATATTCTCAGTAGTAGCTCGGAGTGGATTGGATTTGTACCCCGAGGCTTTCCCGCATAAGAGAGGTAGGGCATAGTGGAATCGAATAATTCCACTCACAATTGGAGCTGCCCGACTGTAGGAAATACCTCCACCTTGCAGGAAATCGTAACCAAATAACATAGCGCCGTGAAATATTATGTTCTAAACGGTGAGCAAGGTCGCCAGAACTTCGCGAAGAAGCGTTGTGTTGGCAGTCAGTGGGGTGCCGATGGTGTTTTGTTACCGCCGCCGCTGTCATGCATGGCAGCATGACACCAGTGACACCACTCCTATGCTACCAGCCCAACTATTCCTCCTTAATTTACAGGGTTGGCAAGGCGCGATTCCTGATCACAAAATTTAGAACAAAACAACAACACACAAACTCGACCTGGGGATCGAACCAAGGACCTCTAGACTAATGAGGCAGTCAAAATTGTACTTTCATGAATATTTAATTTTTTTATTTGGTGATATGTATGGGATAGCTATAGCCTTTTTGATCGGATAGGGTTTTTTAACATAGAGATAAAGATCTTTTTGTACACTCGGTCTGTAAATAAATATTTGACTGTGAATATGAACAAACGTAGATAAATCCCCGTCGGGCCCGTCGCGTCGGTGTTGCGCATTTAGAGCGAATCAACTCATCAAGTACAGTTAAATGACGTTACCGATAGAAAACTGTCACCCGCCGTGAAACAATAGATCTTATCTTGCAGTAAATGGAACACAACTGTAAAAACTCTACTAAGATGACAAACAAGCATACAGGCAGCCTGATGGCTTTAGACGCAGCAACACCATGTATACACTTTACTCGAGTTGGCAATTGATCCCAGGATCTCTAGTACAGCAATCGCTCTTGGGACCACTAGACTAATGAGGCAGTGTTGTTAACACAATATTGCTTTTTTATTGTAACAAAACATGCAAAAGGACAATCTGACGCAAAGTATGCGGTAACCGCAGCAACACCGGTACTATCACTTGCGCGTTGTCATCTACAGACTTCAGTTGTCAAGGGCATTACATCGCTGAAATCCAAAAAACACCCTAGCTTAACAGAAGTTTCTAGTGGAATCCTTATGTGCGTTTTTATTTTCTTATTTCTTTGATTATTTTGAAATAATAAGCAAATACCCGAAACCTAACTAGCACTCCACGTGAAGCACCCCCGCAATGCCTGTGACTAACAAATACTAGCACAAAGACTACATCCTCAAGGTCATTTGGCAATGTAATACCCTTAAGTCTCATTTGCCCAGTAATTTCACAGGGTACGTTGCTCTTCAACTGGAGCACAATAATGTTAGGACATCATTGCTTATCAGCACAATGTTTGGCAATGTGGTATTACAAAAGATGAACTGAACAGCAGAGTTTTGCGTGGACTTAACCTCAGAAGACCTACCATTTTCACGACATTGTATGGGAGTAGGGTTACCAACCGTATTGTTAAAAATTGTATGAATATAGTTTATAACATAACATAACATACCATCACGCCTGTACTCCCCGAAGGGTTAGGTAGAGGCGTACTAATGTACACCCACAGTTCGCCTGGTATGTTTAGGTCCCATGTAATAGGGGGCGAGCCTATTGCCATTAACCGGGCACAAATCCAGACTCCGAGCTGCTACTGAGAATTTCATAGAAAAACTCAACAACACTTTGCTCGACCTGGGGATCGAACCCAGGACCTCTAGCGTAGCAGTCACGCTTGGCACCACTAAACTAATGAGGCAGTCTAATATAGTTTATTTCACTCTAAAATACTTTTTACTGTTCTAATTAAAAAAGTATTTAATATACCTACTATTTTTATTATCGCTGGATGACCCATAAAATCTATCTAAGAAAGTAAACGGACTCTCATTTCTCTGAGAAACCTACAAACTTCCTCAGAGGAATAAGACAGCAAATTCAAAATGAAAATGTCAATGTCATAAAACAACTTTTAAGAAAAAGTAAAACCGTCTTCAAAATCATAAAAAATAATATTATGTGAGAAAACAGTTTCGGAAGTCGGTGCCTTTGCTTTGATCTTATCTTTTGATTTCGCCACCGACTTCCGAAACTGTTTTTCCCACATGGGTAGCCAAAAACTATAGAACGCCACTTGCCTACGATTCTTGCATACATTTTCTGCTTCTTCCACATTCATACATCTTCTCATACATACGCGCCGGTTGCAAGTACTACGCACCTGACCTTTATTTCTTATACAAAAAGTTGGCAACCCTATATGGCAGTATAACTTCATTATGATTACACAATGTCGAGTCTGAGAAAGCATTTGAAAGCCGAGGACACGGTTGGGTCGTATTCTCTTGCAAAATATTGACATTGGCACCTTGGCGATTGAATCCAAAACAATGAGTGTTTTCTTAAAATAAGGTAAATATCATCATTAACTTTTTTAATCCCCAACACAAAAAAGAGGTGTGTTATAAGGTTATTTTAGTGAAGGAAAAATTCCACTGCGGGCAGGATTCCAACCTGCGTCTTCTGGTTAGATACACCAGTGGACAGACGCAATGACGTTTTTCCTCCACTAAAATAACTTTATTTTTTTTTATGTCATAGGAGGCCAAACGAGCAGACGGATAGCCTGATAAGGTAAGCGTAAGCGATTACAGCCGCCTATGGACACCCGCAACACCATAGGAGTCACAAGAGCGTTGGGGGATTGGGCCTCCGGTAACCTCACTCTCTCGGCGAAACACAACGTAAGCGTTGTTTGACGCCGGTTTTCTGTGAGGCTGTGGTACCACTCCGGTCGAGCCGGCCCATTCGTGCCGAAGCATGGCTCTCCCACGTTAAAAATTATAATCTTACCATGGAAAATTCAAAAAGTCGCAAAAATATATGGGCTGTTTTAAGTTTGACCTGGTGTGTCCGTGTATCTGTGTGTCGTGACTGTTGCATCGGAACTTCCAAATGAATGGACCGATTTTGATTCCCACTGAGAATTTCATAGAGACACCCAATAGCTCGACCTAGAAATCGAACCTAGCGTACCTAGCAGTCGCGCATAGAAGCCCTAGATGGTAATTAAAAGGAATTTTAAATAACGCTTACGCTTTTATAGAAATATTTAAAAAATATTATACTTAAAAAAAAGGTCAGATACGAAGATATATGAATGTGGGAGAAACAAAAGAAGTATGCAAGAATCGTAGCAAGTGGCGGTCTATAGTTTGTGCCTATCCTCCCACAGGGAAAGGCGTGAGTGTATGTATGTATTATTTATGCTATGCTGTGTAGTTTTCATAATTATAAATATAGTAAAAACTTTTTGCATGTCCAAGGAATCATCGATGTGCCACTCCGACTCACACTTGACCGGTTTTTAGCTTGTGGAAAAAATCATAATGGATGGACATCTATCAAGTTCTGTTGATACCACAAAATTGTTTAATAATTATTGCTATTAATTACGCAATAGAAATGATGAGTAATATTCTACAATGTGCATTCTTCCGTGCATTAAAAGAAACGCATGCATGGCTCACTTTTTAAAAAAAGTATCGTCGACTTTGGGAACTCTGTTTGTCTGTTTGTAACATTTTCACGTCTAAACCGTTGGTGCAATTTTAATGAATTGTGGTACCTATAGATATAGATTGCGCCTTGCAGAAGGACATAGGCTATGGCGAGTCTGGATTTTTGCCCGTTTAATGCCAATAGGCTAACTCCCTATTACATGGGACCTAAACGTAACCGGGTGTACATTAGTACACCTCTGCCTAACCCTTTGGGGTATACAGGCGTGATGGTATGTTGTTATTTTTGGAAGGTAATTTATTCCCATCACTTTCATTAAAGTCAAAGTCAGTCAAAGTCAAAATGTTTTATTTCAATTAGACCAATAGTTAAGTACTTTTGAAAAGTCAAAATACTCATATTGATAGAAAAAATATTGTAAATGTCAATTACCCATTTTAAAAGTATGTAAGTATTTTATTTTATTTTTTATTTTATTTTATTTTATTTGGGAAAATAAACGGTTACACATTACAGTATGGTTAAAAGCTTAAAAATAAAATGATAGTACAAATGTATAACCAACAACATTTTCCACATAATATAAAGAAAAGTTAAACTAACAAGAACATCGTGCGATGTAAAATAAATAAACTGTGGAGTATGATTAAATGTTAAGATAGAATAGAACTGAAAATACTACACCAAAAAAAAAGTAAATTATATGTAAAAAGATCAGTAAAGGAGACAACAATAATGAGAAGAGAAAATAGAGTTATGATTTTAAATTGTTATGTACTTAATTCTGCTATGGTTTTAAGAGCAATACTTCTAAATTTCCCAGCTGAAACAGCGAAGAACTCAATATCCTGAAGTATGGAGTTAAATCATAACATCAGGGGAACTGGCGATTAAGCGTAAGCCTATTATGTATAAAAAAAAAGTTTCTTGCGCCTCTTCTCCATAGGTCCTACTATTTGGAACCGTGCAAATCGTTTTTGACATTTCAAGAGTAATTCTAATTAAAATAAAATATTTGAGTCTGAGTATAGGTATTGAAACTCAAATATTTTACTCAGTCTCATATTAGATACGCCTAATATACACACACACACCTCAATTGTTTAGTCTAGAGTTAGATAACAATGCACTAGACACTGGTGTTGTTGGCGTCTTGCCGCTTACCATCAGAGATATCAGACGGCCAGCATGCTTATTTGTCCTCTTATGAAAAAAAAAATAAGGTAATCCCTATAGGACACACACAATAAACACTCATAATGCATGACGCATATCCCATTCAATTTCGTTTTTATTTTTTTTATAAGGCAAAGGATGTACGCACCGCAAGTATGAGTCAGACCAGACGATGAGTCGGTGAACAATTTTGTTATTTACGGGGACAAACTCCGAATTATTCATCCAATCAAATTTTAACTTATAAGTGAATATTTCCTTATAAAAAGCAGGTCGGAGTTAGGATTGATGACAGTTTAAAGGCAAGTCTCCTATTATGGACTAAACGTACCGGAGAACTGTGGATGTACATTAAAATAGAGAGAGAGAAAATTTTTATTCCGACGAATGAACAGACAAATACGTCAAATACTAATAAACATTTAAAATTATTTAGGTTAAATAAAGTAAGTATATAGGAAACAAACTTGTTGTTATATCCGTACCGAATGGGTTTCCAACTCAGCATGTCGCACCTTTGGGAACAAAGCGTCACTTCTGCATGTTTCCCAACTTTACAGGAAGAGCATATTTAAGATTTTTTTCACGTATATTTTTAATAACTTTGCACTGTTTTAGAGTATTAAAGCGATTTTTAAGACTGTGAAAATCGCCTTTTTACTCTATACATATACAAATAAAATATAGGTACTTACGTCAAAAAATCTTAAATATACTCTTCCTGTAAAGTTGGAAAAGTTGCAGAAGTGACCCTTTGTTCCCAAAGGTGCGATGTGTTGGGTACTATTACACCTCGGAGAATATTGCGTATCACAACCTCTGTACACATGAATGCCTGCTTACATATGCACCACATAAACTCACGTTTCGTCACATAGACTTATATGTAAACGAAATGGTGACCAATTTTCAAGGTCAAATAGGTCTTTGTGGTACTCTTTTTGGTCACCAATACATTCCTGGCGCCATGCATAATAATGATCAGCGACTGACTGCCAGTTGGCTATTCGATTGATTATTTCTATGGCTTCACGAAAATGTTTAGGTACCATAAATAGAGCTCATCAACGTAAACAAAGTTATTTTAGTGAAGGAAAAATTCAATCGCGGGCAGGGTTCAAACCTGCGTCTTCTGGTTGGGTACACCAGACGCTCTGACCTCTAAGCCACCGCGAACACCACCCGCCTGATTGAAATTTGCCTTCACATTCTAAATTTACGTCATAAGGTGACGTTGACAACATCTAGTGAAAAGCAAATTACTTTGCTTCTCAACCGACACGACTTACTTTACAGTTATTTTAATGTCGTACGATGCCATATGGAAAATGCAAAAAAATCACAAAAAGATAACACAAATAAAATTAAAATCGGTTCAAAAATAAGGAAGTTATAAGCATTTTAATTTTATGCTCTTCAGAGAACGTATGCAATACCCGTTTATCCTGGTATGGGCATGCAATGCGCAGGAGTGAAGAGCATGTTACAACATTTTGAGCATGAACGTGAATGGATATAAGGGTACGGGGAGACCAAAAAAGAGATAGATGGACTGTGTGAGGGATGATATGGTTACGAAGAAAGCGAATGAGGAGATGATGGCTGATAGAGATAGGTAGGTATATGGAAGAAAAAGACAAACTGCGCCGACCCCAAGTACTTATCCCACTTGGGATAAGGGTAGGAGGACGATGCTCGACACAGAACGTTTTGTTACATTGGAGAGCCACGCTTCGGCACGAATAGACCGGCTCGACCGGAATGATACCACGGCCTCACAGAAAACCGGCGTAAAATAACGCTTACGTTGTGTTTCGCCGAGTGAGTGAGGTTACCGAAGGCCCAATACCCTTTTAAAAGGCCGACAACACACTTATGACTCCTCTGGTGTTGCGGGTGTCCATGGGCGGCGGTAATCGCTTACCATCAGGCGATACGTCTACTCGTTTGCCCCCCTATCCTATAAAAACAAACGCACTGTAGCGACATCTATCGCGCTACATACATAAATCCTGAATCGCGCAAGTGAAGTTTGCTATGCAACTTGCATATACCTATAGAAACCCCGGACATCAACCGTCGGGCTGTGGCCCGCCAAATAAAACACCCACTTGGTCGGAGGGGCAACACACTTCGCCTCTCCACAGTACTATACCTAGAGAATTGTGACGTCACAACGCACTAAGCCATACAAATCCTATACTAACAGTCGTTTTGTTGAAAAGCGACAAAGCTTCCCCTCTCAATCCCCACCAAAAAATTAAAATGCTTAATGCTTTAGTACCAAATTTAGCAGCGTCTAGTGAGACTGGGGGTTTAGTCCGTTTGGGGAAAGGCTAGGTCAATGACCCATATCTGGCAATCGTTTCGCATCACCGCGTTCGTTGAAACATCTCGAGGGCAACAAGATCTTCCATTTTCTCTTAAGAGATGTTGCAGCATTTATTAATCTTTATAAATATATCTTTCTGTACGTTTTTATGTTTTGGACGACACGTTTGGCGTAGCGGCTGAGCGATCGGTTTCTGCGCCACGTGTTGTGGGTTCGATCCCCGCACGGAACATATTATATTTGTATGACTTATAAGTAGTTGTTCCGGGTTTGGGTGTTTGTGTTATGTATATAATTAGTGTTTGTAAAGGCACCCACGATACAGAAGAAAATTCTAGCGTGGCTTGTTATATATATAAAATACTGATGGTCGTTGGATAGATGGTAGTCGCTTCGTGTACCTAAAATACGTAGACGCATCAGATTAGATCGGAAAAAGCCTGGATAATTATTAACTTAACAATAATGTGCACCATACGATTCGTTCCATTGTTGAGTCGTGGGGAATTTTGCAAGCGCTAGCTACTTTCTCCGCATAGCTGCTGGCTAGACGTTGGCAATACGTATTAACAGGTAAGTGTATCGTTTATGCATTTACAACGAGTATATTTTATCATACCATCACGAGAGTTCACTGAGAGTTAGGCAGAGGCGTACTAAATCGCCAGTACGTTAAAGACTCATGTAAGCGGCCAATTTACACTAAACGAGCGCACTCCGAACTTCTACTGAGAACTTTATAGAAAAACCCCATAAAACTGCTGGACCTGGGCATCAAACCCAGGACCTCTATTTTTTTTATACCACTACGGTGCCAAACAAGCATACGGAACGCCTGATGGTTACCGCAGCCTATGGATGCTTGCAACACCAAGGGTATCACGTTGCCGAACCTCTAAGTCAAGGAGGAATAGTTGGGCAGACAGCATAGCCCCTAGCGTAGCAGACACTCTTACAGACTTAAATATAAATAAGGCATCCACGATAAATATGTTTTTATTGTGTAGCAGCGTTTCTTCATCCCGTGTCTCTTCAATCACTGAAGGATCGCCATCAAGTTCTAATATTTCTCCTTAAACTGCGTCATTAAGTACTGCTACGCTAGAGGTCAATTCCCAAGTCATGCAGTGTTATTACTTTATAAGGTCTTTCTAAAATTCTTATCAGTAACTCGACGTGTGGATTTGTGCCCGGGTAATGGCAATAAGCTCGTCCTCATCACTTAGGACCTAAACATACCGGTGAACAGTTGTACATTAGCACACCTCTGCCTAATCCTTAACAAAAATGCGGGCGAGGTGCTATGTTCTCCCGTGCACAAAGATCCAAACACGGAACTGTCTACCTACAAACAAATAATTGTTCCGTGCGGGAATTGAACCCGAGATCCCTTCTGCAGCCGATTACCCAACAACTGCGCCAATTAAATCCCTAAGTTAAGTAGGTAGGTACCTACGTTTCCGCTTATATCTCTCGGAGTCTAGGCTCTGGAAAAACCATTTTATTTTTCAATGTAAATGGACCTGTATTTGAAAAGTAGAGAAGGCTAAAATATCAAAAACTGATGAAACCGTTAAAATTTTACTTAAGTTCGTTATAAACTACACTATTTTACGGATTTTATCGCGTTATATTTACATACTTTTACATAATTATTATGTTATATTTATATTATTAAATAATGTAAATTAATCGCGATGATATTCATAAGAAAGGTTTTAGTTCAAATAAGCAATATTCGCGTTAGTGTCAAGAACCCACGGGTAAATCCGTTTATTGGAGTTTTCTTAACTTATAAACATTACATTATTGTTTAAATCACTAAAATGGTTATGTCAGGTAATACCGGAAAAAATGTCGGTGTAAATATAGAGACAAAAACACAATATGGCGGCCAAAACGTGTTTTCTTAAATTTAAAAACACCTTTCACTTACCGGCCAAGGTTTGACCGCAAACTGATGCAGCCATCGTCACAAAGATTGTTAAACACAAAACTTTCATTTTAAACTGTTTTTACACTTTAAATAATCACAAAACGAAACTTTTAAATCAACTCTAACTATAAACTTTTAATTCTAATCTTTGCAAAAAGTTTTTACACCGATTCTTTTTTTTAACTTTTAAATTGTCACAGTAGTGGCGCGACGCATGCGCGCTCGCGGTTTCGAGTGAGTGGGGCGTCCGGTGTTGCCATATTCGAGTATCGTGTTTCCACGAATGTTTAATAATAATTGTTCAACTGTTGTTGACATTAATTTTATTGTTTGTCCTGTTTGAAATACAAGGTTCTGTTTTTAGTGGAAATGTTTCGTAGACTGTAGGTTGGTAGATATAATTAAAGTATTACATGATGCAAAGATTAACAATATAGTAATTACGTACATACCATCACTCCTGCATTTCCGACGGCTTATCAAAAACCTTAAGCTTATGTACATAATTAACTGATATGTTTTAGGTCTCATATTATATTAGAGAGTGACGCTAATGCCATTTACAAAGCACAAATCTAGACTCAACCTAATAACATTCTGTAAATTGGACCCCTAACATTGGGCAGCCGCGTTTGTAACCACAAGACCAATGAGCCAGTACTGGTGAAACGTAGATGTGTAGTACACCTCTGTCTAACCCTTCGGGGAATACAGACATGATGGTATGTATGTTTTACGCACAATATAATTTTTAATTATATGAACAAATTACCAAATTCGTGGGAAAATATTATAACTTGGCAACTCTGTTCCTTGTGGAACTCCGTCACGACGAGTAAACACCACCACGTTTGTCGACATTCAAATTTAAAGCGTACTGCTCCGATATAAGTCTTAATTTCAATATATTTCCAACAGCAGTACATTCACATTGCCATTAGATAAGTAATTACAGAGTAGTTTGACTGCATAGTCAACATTTATAATTAATAATTACGATACCTACCTGTTAAAATCATTATAATTACATAAGTTATTAGAATAAATACCTTAATATAAATAACGTAGCTCCATGATATGTTGTGTTCCTAACGGTGAGTAAGGTCGCCAGAGCTCCGCGAGGAAGCGTTGTGTTGGCAGTTAGGATAAGCTTCACGCTATTGTCTCCTATGCTGCCAGCCCAACTATTCCTCCTTAATTTACAGGCAACGCGCGAGTTTTATCCTTGGTGTTGCCAGCGTCAATAGGCTACGGTAACCGCTTACCATCAGGTGGGCCGTATGCTTGTTTGCCACCTTAGTAACTAGTATAAAAAAATATACTTACATTATTTTTGAAATCTTCTGTTTGATGTAAATAAAAATCATTACTATGTAGATACACAATTATTATCTGACAGGAGTTAAAATAAATCATAATTACGATAAATCATACAAAAAATCCGATAAAAATTGCAATTCCCAAATTTCAACAACTCTCCCAATGTTCCCCAAAAACCTTACCTATTAGGTACTTACGAACATTAAAAACAAAAAAGAATCTAAATTCAGTTTTAAATTCACAAATGAATTATTTATCATACGTAGTATCTATATCATAAGTTAGTACACAGTTAGTTTAAGTTAACGAATCTTTTTTTCTATATTATCACAGGGGGAGAAGGCCTTTACTCCGGAGTGGAACAGTACAGGCTAATAAAAAAATATGAACAAATTATATCACAAATGAATGTGGAAGAAGCAAAAGAAGTACGCAAGAACCGTAAAAAAAATAGCAAGTGGCGGTCTATAGTTTCTTCCTACCCCTGTAGGGGGAAGGCGTAAGTGTAATGAATGCATGTAGGTACCTATGTAAAAAATATTACTTACATGATCTAAAATATAAAATTATTAAAATTCAATAGCAGTGCCTTAAATGTTAGTTTTCTGTACATATATCTGTACTGTGGTCTCCAACTGACCGTTACCTTCATTGAATGTCAAAATCCTTAAACGGGAAACACGCCTGACTGATACTTTTGGGGCTCTTTTTACTTTAATTTTACGCTGTGAATGCTATAAATGGACAAGAATATACAAAGTAGGACTACGATGCTAGACTTCGAGTAAATACTACCATCAAGCCTATATTTTTTTCATGGGATAATGGTATGGATGATGGTAAGCGATTACCGACGCCCGCAACACCAGAGGAGTGACAAGTGCGTTGCCGGCCTTTTAAATGGAGATTAGGCCTCCGGTAACCTCACTCACTCAGCGAAACACAACGTAAGCGTTGTTTCACGCCGGTTTTCTGTGATGCCGTGGTGACACTCTGTGACACTCCGGTTGAACCGGCCCATTCGTGCCGAAGCATAGCTCTCCCACGATAAAATAGACTGTATTCCCTAAGCCTATTGCCATTAACGGGGCACAAATCCAAACTCCGAGCTGCTACTGAGAATTTCATAGAAATTCATAGAACACTTTGCTCGACCTGGGAATCGAACCCAGAACCTCTAGTATAGCAGTCGCACTTGGAATCACTAGACTAATAAGGCAGCTAATTATTATTTACGCGTGACAGCCAATTCCCCCTCGGTTGCTGCGGCTCTGGCAATCTGCAGTCCGTAGGAACTCTTAAAGCTAGGCAACACTTCAACAACTCCTTTGGTGTTGCAAGTATGGGCGACGATGACTACCTACTTACTTACCGTCAGGTGGCTCGTCTGCTCGTTTGCTGACATAATCAATACTTAAATAAATAATAATTATTAAATTAAAAATTTAAAGAAACACCCGACGCAAAAATCTCTAAAAAGAAAAAAGTAATTGTTACTTTACGTTTAATATAAGTAGCATATTTTAATCCAAGCGTCGTTATGTCGTGGGACTTAAGACCCTACCCAGTTTGTATCTATTAGATATCATCTGCTCATCAAATCGCATCGTATGAGCCCAAACACAAGGTAGATGCCGTAAACCGTTGAGGAGTTCTTTTGGCGGGTTAGGCATTCTACAGGATTTTGTAATATCATTGACAAGTGACAGCATTTCAAATTTCGAATCGATCAGACCTGTGGAAGTTTTTTATATCCCTTCATCAAGAAAAGAGGCGATTATCTTCAAACGGCTGAGCAGATTTTCTTGAAATATAGCTAAGAACACTCTCGATTAACACACCTTTTAAGCAAAAAATCAAAATTGGTGAGCCATGCTTCAGCACGAATGGGCCGGCTCGACCGGAGTGATAATCTGACTGAAAACGGGCGTTAAACAACGCTTACGTTGTGTTTCGCCGAGTGAGTGAGGTTACCGGACGCCCAATCCCCTTTTAAAATGTCGGCAACGCACTTGTGACTCCTATGGTATTACGTTTGCCCTCTTACCCCATAAAAAAAACCGATCAAGCGCTACGATGCAACAGACAGACACACAGATACACAGACACACAGACACACACCGGATAAAAAATACATCGTCTACATTTTATGTAGTACCTATGTATTCGCAAATAAGTTGAGTTGCAAATATAAAATACCTTCCATTCTTGTGAAATGAATAAATTCCAGCAGGATGTACCTATGTTGGAATTTAATATTATAATTCATAATAATTTATGCAAGATTCCAAGCGTATCCACACTTCAATACTAATATTATAAATGCGTTTTCACATTTGTCTGTTACATTTTAACGCATAAACTGCTGAACGAATTTCGATAAAAAATTTCAAAGAGATAGATTGCTTTATGAGGAATGACATGGACTACATTTTTTCGGGTTCTAGTCCAAGTTTGGACAGTATTATTAGATATTCCTATGAAATTCTCAATAGTTTTATCGACATAGAGTTAGGCAGAGATGTAGGTAAGTAAAGGTACTGATATAAAATAACGACAGTTCACCAGATTGTTTTAGGAGTCAAGCCTATTGCCATTATCCGGATAGGTAATTTTTTTTTTGAGAAATGTATCTTTATACACCTAATGTGCCCTATACGCCCGAGCCCCCCGTAAGAGAATGGAAAAGTAGATATTATGCAGTCGCCAACTAGCCATAATTCTGAGAGTGAGAATGCTCCAATGTTATGTCTGGCCTGGTGGTGTTGTACGGTAGTGAAGCCTGGACTCTGAAGGCTAATACTCAGAAATTTCTCGAAGCTTTCCCAGGGCCTGATTTACCCATAGGCTAATAAGGCTAGAGCCTAGGGCGCAGGGACCTAGGGGGCGGCGGGCGCGGCGCTGAGCTGAGACTTAATTTTTTTTTTATTCGTGGTAGGTTTACGCTTGACCGCCAGTTTGCCTGATATTAAGCGATACAGCGATCTACAATGGAGCGCGTTTGCCTAGAACATAATATTATTTGGTAACCTTGGGAAATCCTGCGTGCGCTCTCACACTAAACGGCACGTAAACCCGCCGCGCCACGCGCTGCGTTCATTGCACAGCAAGTTAAAACAGTTTTTTTTGGCTGTTTGTTATTTTTTCTTTCATTTCGTTTGACACTCAGGTGAGAGTGGAATAGGTGGATTGAGTGAAAAAAGAGAAGTAATTAGGTTAGTGAGGAGTTATTTATTTTGATTGCATAATAATCAAGTAATCAAGACGAGCCAAGTGGGGCGCAAGGGCACTACTTATCTACCTTTTCTCGAAGTGCTTCGTCGTTTTTTTGAACCCTCACAACTTTGGTTTGGATTATAATCCAAATCAATGTTGTGAGGGTGGAGATAACCAAAATCCTCGGGATATAATATCTATAGTAGACTTATTAAACATATAAAGTTTCAATTGCATAGCTCTTATACTTTAGATTTTATTTATATCTAAAAACCCCGACTTCGTCACTGACTCACTTACACTGATGATCATCAAAAATCATAAGGTATTTGCTGTAGTCGAAATTTGCTATAAAAGGTAGTATTAGTACACAAGCAACAAAAAAATTATAAAACTTTTACCCCCAACCCCTTAAACTTGGCGATGGAACTTGGCGATGGAACTTTGTATGAGACTTTTGACGCTAGAGGTTTGAAAATTAATATAGGAACTCCTTGTTATTAAATAATAAAATACTTATTTCAGGATTTTTAGTAAATCGGGGGTGATTTGACCCTTTGAATTAGGGGATGGAAGTTTGTATATGTTTTCCCATACAAACTTAATTTCATGCTGGAGATCTGAGAATAATACAAGTACACAGACTTCAAATTACAAATTAAAAAATGCTTCAGGTTTTTAAAATCATCCCTCAACCCCTTAAATTTGGGGATAAAAGTGTATAATTATGGGGCTTTCGTCAGGTGTCAGAATTACTATATTATTATACGATTACTACCTATACTATTATGATTATGATTATGATTAGCCTGGTGTGTCAGTGGGACACACGCTGGGCAAAGGCCTCCCCCTCATGTCTCCATATATCGCGATCTTTTGCTATTTGGACCCAATCTACATTAAAGGAATCAAAATAGTCACGCCATATCTTCTTTGGTCTGCCGCGACGCCGCCTATCGGTATTAGGGCTCCACTTAGTGATCATTTCATCCCACCGATCATCGGACATGCGACAGACATGGCCAGCCCAGCGCCACTTAAGCTTGGCGACCGTTGGGACTACATCAGCGATTTGGGTTTTGGAACGCAATGTAGTGTTTCGTATACGATCTGTTCATTTGTATGCTATGTTCCATGGCCCGCTGACAAACCCTGAGTTTGGACTTTTGAGTTCTCGTGAGTGACCAAGTCTGTGCTCCGTAAGTTAACATGGGGAGGATACACATATCCATGAGTTTCCTTTTTAATTAAATAGGAAGAGTACCCTTCAAGTCCTTCATAGACCAATAGCTCTTCCAGGCATTTTCAAAGATACTCATCAACGTATTGCGTATCTCTTTTAATATTGATGTGCCTTACAGGGTCCATCATGGTTCTTGTTTAAATTACACCACCTCATTGTACATTATGGTATGTTAATAAAAAATATGAATATGAATATTGTATATCCGCTGCATTAATAGCGATTGAGCGCTTAGTTGTGTTAGATATGATTTTGGCCTTGGTTATGTTCATTTAAAGTCCAATCTCTAGGCTTACGGTGTTTAGGTCTTCAAGCATGTTTTGAAGTTCTTGGGCGGAATATGCAAGTACAATGTCGTCGGCGAAACGGAGGTTAGATAACCTCGTTCCTCCGACCTCAATGCCCTTCCCAGCTATTAAATAATATTAGTAAGGATTCTCAAAGTAATAGAGCAAATGTCGCAAGGATTCAACATCTTTTTTAAATTTCTTCTTGTACATTTTTAGGACAAAATAAATGATTGTAAAAGTAAATCTTGGAATTATTTGGTTCCTATCGTTTACCTACTTACTGACAGTCTGACTCAAAAATGTTATAGGTAACGTAAGCTCTCTTCTGTACATAAGAATGAAAAGGTAGAACAGAGGACTGACAGGCTGGGGGCGCATATTCATAGTTAGCCTAGGGCGGTCAGAACTCTAAATCAGGCACTGAGCTTTCCAGATGTGGTGCTACCGTAGAATGCTACGTATAAGATGGACGCAAAAGATTTCCAATGCGACTCTACTCTGAGTACTCCAGCGCGTCGGTAAGAACCGCGAAGAGAAAGGTGGCGTATCTTGGCAATGTCCTACGCCATGAGAGATATGACCTTCTCCAATTGATCATGATGGGCAAAATCGAAGGCAAGCGACGTGCTGGACGGAGAAAGAAATCTTGGCTCCGAAACTGGACCAGTATCAGCGTCGAACATCTGTTTCACTTAGCATAAGATCGGGAGAAGTTCGCTGAGCTGACGGCCAACCTCCAGTAATGCAGAGGCACCCGAATAAGAAAATACATATAAGTACAGAAGAGCGGTTACTCCTGGAGTCCAGGCACAGGCTTCTTACATGCTTAAAAGGAGTCTCCAACGTCTCATGTGATAATATACTTGTATATACTTATAATAAATCTGTAGAGAGGTCAATTCTGTACATGAAATATATTTCCAAAATAACTATCAGCGGGTGATTAGTGATCGATACTGACGCCAAAAATGCAATCAGTAAAATTTTTGTCCGTCTGTCTGTCTGTCTGTCTGTCTGTCTGTCTGTCTGTCTGTATGTTCGTTATAGAAACAAAAACCACTCGACGGATTTCAACGAAACTTGGTACAATTGGTCTTCATACTCCTGGGCAGGTTATAGTATACTTTTCATCACGCTACAATCAATAGGAGCAGAGCAGTGAAGGGAAATGTTGGGAAAACAGGAGAACTTACTCCATTTTTTAAGCTTCCGTCGCGTGTGCAGCCTTAATGGTTAAAGCTACACAGAAATCATGTATGACGGAAATGTTCTCCTTAAAATTATATAAAAAATATTCCACGACAGCAAATGTCTATCTTTTATGGTTGACTCACAATAACACGTGTAACTACCGATAGCTTAGCAGTTCGGAGCTTTCTGATTATATTTGTCTACTCTTACGTTAGGTGACTGACTGACTGACATAGTGATCTATCAACGCACAGCCCAAACCACAGGATATAGTATACTTTTCATCACGCTACGATCAATAGGAGCAGAGCAGTGAAGGGAAATGTTGGGAAAATGAGTGATTCATGAGAAAGGTTTCAAGCTATAAAACATAACGCTACAACCCTTAGGAACGGGGCAACGCAGGTGAAACCGCTAGGGAACAAAGTAACTATTCCACGCGGACGAAGTCGCTGGCAAAAGCTAGTATGGAATAAAAACATTTTGTATTTTATTGTATTGTATAAATCCGAAATCTATTGCTGCTATAAACATTTAACTCAACCCGGGCATCTAACCAAGGACTACACACTTAGCTTATGCTTACGACCACTACTTCAGTAAGATAGCCTACAGAAATAAAACAGAAACATTTATCACAATAGTACCAATATAAACAAATTTAATCCTGTACTTACATATTAATTAAGCCGCGCTCGGCGCGGAGAACAAAGATTTATGACTAGTGCTGCCATAACCAGTGAGGGTAATTTCGGGACGACAAATAAACAATCGGGATTTCGGTTTGAAAACACGACATGTATACAGAAAATGTTTAGTATAATGTTCGCAAATGTTCCACTGATCTAGTATCGTCCTGCGACGGGTTGTCTAGCTCCCTAGATTATGGTCGAGCTATCCAATGACTAATGCATACGTGCCGTCAGCTGAGACTGGTCTACTTAAAGCCGCTGTGGCTCTTTCTTCAAAAGCCCATTTCAGACATTGTCTTATATTGAAACTCACATATTTGCTACTAAGTACTATATGTGGACTTTAAAAAAGGCCATGATTCTCTGGGTTTATTTCGGTGTTTCTTCTCAGACGTCGTCATTTAGGAAATGCCGGTATCATTTAGTTAGTTAAAAAAACAACATAGACTTGTAAAAATGTCCTTAAAAGATCTATTAACATAAATAAATTTACTGTTCTCGAAAAATTACTTCAAACTTACCCAAAAACAGGATTTTAAGTAATTTGAGATTGGTTTGGACAAATTCTAACGTCCTAGAGCAATTCTGTTGCTGTATTTAGATTTCGCGTCAAAAAATCTACAAGAAATGATGTCATCTCACCCTAGTGCAAAATTTTTGTTGACTAGTACGAGTATAGTCAACCGTTTCTGGATAAACCCCAAGGCGACCCCAACACACAACGCTATTATAATATGGTGATAGTAGCAGTTGACGCCAAATCGGGACAATCGGCGGCCCTTTCGGGACATGGCTATAAATCGGGACGTCCCGCGCGAATCGGGACAACTGGCAACACTATTTAAGATAAAAATAAAAGTGGGCAGTATTGCGTATTTGTTTCACAAATTAAAGGTGGGGGCTTCATTGTCTTGCTGGCGGGCAATTAATAAGCCGGTAGGGCCGCGTAAGGATCGTTATACGCCGACATCAATAAAAAGAGAGATGTTCTTTTATGGTGCAAAGAAAATGAAGAGATTCTCTATAGTGTATTTAATTGCTGCTAATTTAGGTAACACTATTTTATATGTCTGCCTCATTAGTCTAGTGGTCCCAAGTGCGACTGCTACACTAGAGGTCCTGGGTTCGATCCCCAGGTCGAGCAGCGTTATTGGGTTTTTCTATGAAATTCTCAGTATATGGGCTATATATAGGCTATAGGGTCGCCCCTTATAACATGGAACCTAAACATACCGGCGAACTGTGAGTGTACATTAAGTACGCCTCTGCCTAACCCTTCGGGGAATACAGGCGTGATGGTATGTTATGTTATATTATTTTATATGTACGACACAAATAAACAGGGGTGGGCAGCTGTGTATATTTGTAACACAAATTAAGATGGAGGGTGCTGTCTGACAGCGAACTATGGGTTTATCCTTATTGCTTTACTGAGATCGGACTGTGCTACACCGGGATTAATAGGCGATATTTTTTTTATTTGTTAAGCTTACTAGCAATGTGGGTCGCACATTACTAGTATTCTTGTTAACCCCTCGTGCTAAGCTAAATGCTTGTGTTACGAGTAGGTTCACGTCGGTAGTGTAATGGGTGGGGTTCGAACCCGCAACCACATGATCGCAAGTCCGACGCCCTAGCAATTAAGCTACCACCGCTTTTAAAATAATTTCACGCCTGATGGTATTTCCTGAAGAGCGGCGTTCTAATATATGCCCACAGTTCACCGGTATATTTAGGTCCCATGTAATAGGGGGCGAGCCCTATAACACTGCTCGACCTGGGAATCGAACCCAGGACCTATAGTGATATGTACATTGGACTCCCAAGTCAAAGGTCTCAAGTTCGAATCCAATACACGCACCTCTGTCTTTTCGGAGTCATGTGTTATTAAATAGAACATCACGCGCTTAAACGGTGAAGGACAACATCGTAAGGAAACCTGCATGCCTTTTTTATGAATATAGTCGACTCGTGGTAAGCAGTCAACGTCGCCTATGAACACCTGCAACATCAGAGGAGTTGCTGTTACTTTGCCGATCTTTAAGAGCCCCTACGGACTGCAGACTGCCAGAGCCGTAGCAACCGAAGGGAACTGGCTCTTACGTGCAAAAGACGAAACACACACCAAGGTGCTTTACGACAGACTCCGACGTAACGGTGGTCGCCAGCCAGTCAGACCCCAAGACGCACGCTGGTTAATCGAGCCTCTAGCAATACAACTGAAAATGAAAACCGCATCCAATTTCGTGCAGTACTTTTTGTGTGATGCGCGTACAAACTACAAACATATTATAGACAGACAAACAAAAAACTCTAAAGATAATTATTTTGGCTTGCTGTTATAAAGTGCTCCTACCTTATACCTACTATTTTTTCTTAATAATGTCCTATGTACGATACACATCGAATTATTATTATGGTATCCAAAACTGTCTTTCTTCAGTCGATTTTCCATTTAGTCTTCAAATAATAGAGTTTATTATACATTTGTAGTTTGTAGCAAAAACATGAGCTATCGACTGTACAGGCCAGATAGAATTTTATTATGTTCATTTATAGAACAAATGAAGATGAACTGGAAATCGCCTTGGGGTAAGATTTTATTGTCTTAATAAAGCTTGTCCTACTGTCCCACTGCGAAAGGTAAAATATAGTTAAAGCTTCTCTTTTCTATGCTTATTATTATTCCCATTAAGGCGGTTTTAGACTGACGAAGTGAGACGTAGATTTGATGAGCGAGATATGTACGGGCGGGAATTGAAATGTTTAATTGTACAATATTGTATTTTACTGCTGCAAAAATAGAGTATTTATTACTTAGTACAACGGATTATCTCTCTGCCTCGCGATGTCTCGCGTAAGCTCGAGCTAACACGCATCAGCGAGACATCTTTCGTAAAAGGGTCAACGTAATTTCAATAAACGCCTCGGCCTCGCCTTTTCGATTTTAAAAAGCACCTTTCTACTTATGAGGCAGTTCTTAAAGCCTTAACAAATTGACACTAATAAACAAATATTAATAATTCACGCAGGTCATCATAATTGGATATCCTACGTACGTACAAAATAATAAACGGTTCGTATGAATTGACATGAAGCGATAATTGATAGCTTCGCATCGCCCACGCGGTGTAGACATAGGCTTTCTGTGAAAGTGAATGAAAACTGTCAAGAGTGAGTTGTGATAAAAGAAACAGAATTCTACAATAACAGTTATTTTTAATCAAAGGCATTCTTGAGCAGTTTTTAATTTCTAATTAACAAGGTTAAGCTACACTTGTCAAGGTCAGTTTATGGATTTTTAACACATAAAAAAAAGCAGTAATATGACCATTCATTGCCAAGTCTCAAAGGTCGCGAGATCGAATCCAAGGTGCGATTTCAATCATTACCTTACATTGTACTGTTAGTAGATACTATGTCTGGAATTTAGATTTTACAGAAGTCATTAGTAAGGCAATGCCAGCGCCATCTAGTTAAAAAAAATCTTTTGTTTAGGTCCCACGTAATAAGGGGGCGAGCATATTAAACGGGCATAGTATCAAATCCCAAACTCCGAGCTACTACTGAGAATTTCATAGAAAAACCGAATAACAATTTGCTCGACCTAGGAATCGTACCCAGGACCTCAAACGCAGCAGTCCCGCCCAAGAACACTAGGCTAATGGGGTGGTAGAATTTTTTTTTTTTATTTATAAGGATTTCCAACGAAAAATACACATTACATACAATAAACATAATACAATTCAGATATAATTATTACATTGTGTTTCTTCATTTACAGGAAATCACAGCATGCATGAATACAATATAATCAAATTACAAATAAATCATGGTCAAATTACAAATGGCGTTTGCTTATTTTTTTTTTTAATTGAATTAAAATTATTGATATTCACATAATATGTAATAATTATTGTTTTAATATATATGTTTAATCAATCAACACATATTTATAAACAAATAAATATTATTTATCAAAAGGGTTTCTTTATCGCGCTTACGGATCTCTGACAATAATATACGCATGACTAGAGGTGTTGTGATTTCAGTCGCGTTTCGGATCGCTCTCCGGTATAAACGTCTACATTGAATCGAGATAAAGACAGATTTGTATAACGTATTTATTTATTTGTTTGTTGAAAATATATAATATAGTATAGTTATCTGAATCAATAGTCAGTTGCGTGCAGAACTATTGGTAAGTTATTGGTTCTATTTTTTATCTTGTGTGATAAACTCGTGGATAGGTAAAGCTGATCAACTGATAAGTTTAAGCTGTGTTTGCCATGGTCTGTGTGTGGATAGGTGACCATTTGAGACCCCTCCGTGCCCCAGAGAGCACGAAAAGCCGTCGAACCGGTTTACATACCAACATCTATGACAATTGTTAGTGATAGTCAAAAGCCCAAAAAGCTTGGCAGCTTGTTATTTTTCTCACCACAAAAATACGATTTACCTACATTTAGGTTTAACGTAAATTAACAGTTTAGATAATGTGGGGAGACGGATACCTAAGCTAGGCTCGAGGCCTGTATTTTAGGATACCAGGTCTCCACCCCTTATGCATAGCATTTTATTATGTACTTAATAGCGAAAGGCTGCAGTAAGAATAATCCTTACTAATATTATTACTAGCTTCTGCCCGCGACTTTGTCCGCGTGGACTTCAGAATGGGGTCCGAACTGGATAAAAAGTAGCCTATGTGTTATTCGAGGCTATATTATAATCTATCTGTGTGCCAAGTTTCATCCAGATCCGTTGAGCCGTTCTGGCGTGAAAGAGTAATTAGTAAGGATTATGAATATATGGATGTTAGTTACTCTTTCACGCCAGAACGGCTGAACGGATCTGGATAAAATTTGGCACACAGATAGATGGAATAACACATAGGTTACTTTTTATTCAGGTCGGACCCAATCCTGAAGTCCACGCAAACAAAGTCGCGGGCAGAAGCTAGTAATTAATAATTGCATTATTGGTATTGTCCAATACCTGGGTCTCTGGATCTCGTTAGACTTGAAGCTGAGCCCAAAACGTTTGGGAAAAGGCTCGGAAGATGACGGGAGATGATGTACAAAGCGCGTATAAGCCCAGAACAATAGATTTTGCATGATATCTGTAATTTTTGTTTCGATCGGAGTTTGGAATTTGTACCCGGTTAATGGCAAGAGGCTCGTCTCTACACGGGATCTAAATATATTAGTACGCCTCTGCCTATCCCTTCGGGGAACACATGCGTGATGATGCTTTATGTTACAATTAAAAATTTTATTATTATTTCATTACGTTTTTAAACACAGCGAACATAATAATTACGTTTTCTATTATTGTTTTAACATTTAGGAACGTTTGTAAAGTGTTTCCCCGTTTTAACTCCATTTAGCTTTTTCCGACTTTTTTATGGAATAGGGGGCAAACGAGCAGACGGATCGCCTGATGGTAAGCGATTACCGCCGCCCATGGACACCCGCAACACCAGAGGATTCCAAGTGCGTTGCCGGCCTTTTAAAAGAGAGTACGCTCTTTTGAGAGTACTTTGTTGAGGTCGGCTATATCACGCCCATACTCCCCGAAGGGTTAGGCAGAGGTGTGCTAACGTACAGCCACAGTTCCCCGGTATGTTCTAAACTTCAAGCGGGTACTGAGAATTTAAGCTGGTGCTGTGATACCTAATGGTTTATTTGCAAATAAAACATATGACGTTTAATTTGACGACACGTTTGGCGTAGCGGCTGAGCGATCGGCTTCTGCGTGTTACGGGTTCGATCCCCACACGGAGCAAATATTTGTATGATCTACAGGTAGTTGTTCCGGGTCTGTGCGTTTGTGTATGTGAGAATTTGTGTTTGTAAACGCACCCACGATACAGGAAAAAATCCTAGTGTGGGGCAACGTTTTTTTTAAGAAAAGAATTTTTTTTTTTATACCACTAAGGCGGCAAACAAGCATACGGCCCACCTGATGATAAGCGGTTACCGTAGCCTATGGATGCTTGCAACACCAGGGGTATCACTTGCGCGTTGCCGACCCTGTAAATTAAAGATGAAAAGTTTGGCTGGCAGCATAGGAGACATGTTGGTGTTTTGTTACCACCGGTCCCCCCATTGCCAACGCAACGCTTCCTCGCGGAGCTCTGGCGACCTTGCTCACCGTTAGGAACACAACATAGCACGGAGCTATGTTATTTGGCTACGATTTTCTGCAAGGTGGAGGTACTTCGCCAGTCGGGCGGTTCCAATTGTGAGTGGAATTATTCGATTCCATTATGCCCTATCTCTCAAAAATATAAATGAATCAAGCCTTTTCCCAATGATGTATGTTGGGGCGGCTTAATTGCGGCTAAATATCAATATTCTACACAAAGCGACTGCCATCAGACCTCCGAAACTAAATCTCTGGGCAATACCGATATCTGGAGGGTAGACGTTGTCAGGCTTTTTTGGGCTTCTAACTGCCACTAACAATTATCATAGATGTTCGTATGACAACCGGGACCGACGGTTTTACGTGCTCTCCGAGGCACGGAGGGGTATCGATGTTGTTAAGAATGGTTACCCATCCACAGACTGACCGCACCGTGCGCAGCTTAACATTGCACATCAATTGATCAGCTTAGTTATTAATTAGCCATAAGCCTCTCATAGAAAGACTAAAATCGTAGCCAAATAACATAGCGCCGTGCTATGTTGTGTTCCTAACGGTGAGCAAGGTCGCCAGAGCTCCGCAGGGTAGTGTTGTGTTCGCAGTGTGGGGGACCGGTGGTGTTTTGTTACCGCCGCTATCTGGTATGGCAGCATGTCTCCTATGCTGCCAGCCCAACTATTCTTCCTTAATTTACAGGGTCGGCATCGAGCGAGTCATACCCCTGGTATTGCAAGCGTCCATAGGCTACGGTAACCGCTTACCATCAGGCGGGCCGTATGCTTGATTGTCACCTTAGTAGTATAAAAAAACTTAAGGTTCTTTTGGACTTTCAATCACAAAATTCCCATTACTTATGACGCCGCGATTTCCGCAGATCCCCCCTCAAATAATATTGTAATCAGCACAAATTAAGTGTAATATCGGACGCTGATACCGCGGGTGGGTTATCTGCTGAAATCACGAGAGCTCTCGAGTGTTGATTAGATAAAGTAAAGCTTTTACCGATTACAATGTGAAAAGGAAGCTGACAGCAACGTGCTGATCGATCGATTTTCACGGTTAAGCTACACTTGTCGCGGTCAATGTATGGATGGGTGACCAACCCCGACATAGTTAGAAAAGAAACTAGAATATAATATTAAATAATATATAATCTAAAACAGTATCATGTTAGTGATTATCAAAATTAACCTGACATTACAATTATCTGAGTTGGTCTCGGTGTTTCTCCTCAGAGGTCATTAGTTAGGAAATACTGGCGTGGTACTATGCTAATAATATATATTTTTTTAAATCTTACTAGCAATGTGGGTTGCACATTACTAGTATTCTTGTTAACCCCTCGTGCTAAGCAAATGGCTGCTATGCATTTTGCTTAGCATGAGGCACCCGACGTAACGGTGGTCGCCAGCCAGTCAGATCCCAAGTGGTCCTACCACCGAGCAAGTCAGAAATTTTCTCGGCTCTTACGAGATGCCTATCTGAGTAGCAGTGAGGAACAGGTTTTTGAACCGCCCCACACGGGGAACTCTGTCTCTTTGCCTCTACTGTAACAGTCGCGCTTAGAACCACCACCACGACATTAATGACGCAGTTACATAATATAATTTATAAAATTTCATTTACAGATTCTCATTCCACTGATCACAATAGGTCTACAGAAAGCAGTCAGTCAAGCCACACAAAGAAACTTCAAGAATCCTTCAAACTTCATTTCAAATCCTCCTTACAATGTCAAACTGAACTAAAATGGGCAATATTACAATATTTTTCCTTCTTTTTCTCTTCAAGACATGTCTAACCCAGAACTTAGAGGAATATTTCATGAAAATCAATGAAGAAACTAGCAAGTTCAGCGCCACAGCTGCTAATTTAGCATGGGAGTCTTCTACAAATCCTGGCAACCCTAATCTCCCTGTAAAATCGATGATATATCAGAAAAATAGATTGGTATGGCAACACCGAACTTGTAATAATCTGGCAACACTATATAATCGTCACTCGCTGAACAGCACTCAACGAAGACAGTACTATTTGTTGTGCAGAGGACCGAAGTTTACTTTCGATGAAACCAGGTATTGTTCGTCTTTCGTCATAGTGCGGGTTGGCAGACTTCACATGCCATCGAGTTAATTATTATCATGTTTTGTGTCTGCATCACCCTAAGGTTGACTAGTAGAGAATGCTTATTGAGCTTAATAAGGGTCTCTCTGTCTATTCAACCTAATATCCAAACAGTTACATTATAAATATACTTATTTTCACAGACTTACAAGCAACCTTTACGAAGAATTGCAATCTATTTATTCCGATGCCGAGATATGCATTCCAAGTGACAAATACGCATCCACACATAACCTAACAGAGATTGAAGATGCCATCTTGAATTATCTGTCAAATGTCAAAGAATTTCTGGATTTTGAACACGAAGATTTTGTTCTTTTTGCCGCCAAAATCGCTGTCAATAGTGACAATAAAATACTTTGTTTGAGGGGAGAGGAAGATATTGAAAAGATGATGGCTTTTTCGAGAAAAGAAGAGGTTTTGAAATGGTTGTGGCTTGCTTGGAGGGAGAAAGTGGGTCCGCCAATGAAAGAACCGTATAGAACATTAGTGACAGTTGAAAATAAGGCCGCTAGGCGCAATGGTAAGTGTTGTCTTTTCCACATTGCTTGTGTGTGTTTTTTCGTACCAAATATATTTTATTTCATTCGTTCTTCTTTCCTTCTTTTGGGTGTCTGGTACTATCTACATGTGGATGGGGATCATAATTTATTCGCCAGCCATAAGTACAATTGCTCTTGGGTGTCTTGGGTGAACACTTGTTATAGGTACATATCTATCTATTATTAAATTCCCCATCCATCTAGCGGTTGGAAGCGCAGCTGCTGTAAGTGACATCCGTGATTCGACTCCTAGGTTCCACTCGTATCTTTCGTAAAGGATTTTTAGGGATATAAGATATTCTATGTCCTTCCCTATGATTCAATCTATCTCGGCAAAAATTATCGGTTTAGGCTAGAAAAAGTAACAAATAAACAGTCAGACCCTATTAGTAGGTACCTAGGCATGCATTTTTCCAAAAGGAAATTATCTATTGTAATTTGAAGTTTGGATTTACGCCGTATTGGCATTGTAAGTGCACATAAATACAATTCTTCCTAATCCTTCAGGGATAGAGTCGTTATTATAACTATCTATAAAAAAAATCCAGGGTACTCAAACATCGGTGCTTCCTGGCGAGATGAGTTAGAGATTCCAAGACTTCGCCAAGTCTGTCGCCAGCTGTATAACAGTGTGAAGCCACTGCATGCCTTGCTGCACGGAGTCGTCAGGTTTTATCTTCGAAAATATTATGGCAACGTTGTACCGGAGCGAGGACCCATTCCTGCACACTTGCTGGGTATGTGACTAAGCGATTTTTTTACTGTTATAAGATGATAATTAAATAAGCATACGGGCCTCCTACTGGTAACCGGCAAGCGCAGCCTATTAGGCTTGATTTCCTCCTACGCTGACATCGGTAGCTGACGTCGGTCCAGGGTATAGATAAATCAATGTTCTATGAGACACCGCAAAGCGACGCTGACATCCGCCATAAATTTACGCGCACTCATGATTTAAAGACATCCAGAGATCTATCGGGATAGATCGACTCGGGAAGCGCACTCCACATTTCAGCGGTAGGCATGATAAAAGTGAACTTAAGGTGTTTCGTTCGTTTAAATCTATCGATAGATTTGCTTACTATAGATAGAATTTTGATATTACTTTAATGGAACTTCTGTCAAAATCTTATCTTTAGTAAGCAAATCTATCGACTGATTTGTTATTGGGACCGCCGTAAAGGTCTAAGCAGAACGGTCTGCGTCTGGCCATCTGTAAGTCTGCTGGTAAAGTTAAGTTTGAATACAGTAGCAAACAGTCACTTAGCATTTAAATGACTACAGTCCAAATACAGACTGTCTAAGAAGACCCTTACATACTTATACATATAAGATCGTGTAGTCGATAAACAAAAAAATATCTATCTACCTAATATCATATTAAAATAGTTATCATCAATTGTTTTTAATTTCTTTTTTTTTTGCAGGTAATCTTTGGTCTCAAAACTGGGAGCCACTGGCAGATCTTTTGTTACCACAAACTATAGACTTAGACGAAAGTATCAAAAAGCTGAATTGGACTGTCATGCACATGGTTAGTATTTTTAAAAAAGACCAAATTCTAATTCGAAAATAAAGTTCAAGGAGCAGAAATATTTGTGAGGTTTTAACAGTTCTTTAACCTTTTGAAGCATGAGCCACAGTCATGTATTAAACGACAAACCAAAATGTGCCCAGCACCACGGTCGCAACTGGGTGACAGATTATTAAAGGATGAATTTGGAGCTTTGCGACGAGGCCGCGCTTGTTCTGTTTCGACATAGCGGTGAAAGGGTTAAAAACATACTGAAAATTGTTTTAGGCAAAAAGAGCGGAGGATTTTTACCAGTCACTTGGTTTGCCCGCCATGACAGATAAGTTTTGGCGCGAATCTATTTTTGCGCGGGAAAATAACAGTGACACGCGCTGTCATGGAACCGCGGCAGACATGTTTCAAGATGGCGATTTTCGGTAAGTGTTGTCAGCAAATAAAATGTTTTTCCTATAATATGTTCTTTATGTCTTTGTATTATAATATTCAGTTAGTCCCTTATTAGTCTAGTGGTTCCAAGCGCGACTGCTACGCTAGACTTGGTAAAAGGCGCCCCCTCTATTATATGGGACCTAAACATACTAGTGAACTCAGGGTTTTTTATTCGTGATAGGCGCCAGTTCGCCTGATGTTGAGCGATACTGCGATCTACGATGAAGCGCGCTTGCCTAGAAGAAACTAATTCACTCGTGATTTAAAAACACCCAGATTATATCTATCAGGGAAGACCCACTCGGGAAGCACATTCAACGCTTCGTTCGGGTTTTTGGAATGTCCACCATGAATCGATGTCGTGCTTCTGGTCGTCCGATAGTAGAAAGGGCTAGGGGGAATAAGATCTTGGAGATCTGATGCACGTGTACATAAAAACGGGGCATATATGCGTGATAGTCGATATATGTTGTGACAATTTTAGTAATTTTTCATATGTTCTTTCTTCTTGCACTCCCTATCGTTATCTTTAGGTCATTATAGCTAATACTTTTATCTACATTATTTCAGATTACTATATTGCTCAGGCACATCAAAGGAAGATTTTTATGTTTTGCATCATGAACTCGGTCACATTCAATATTACATGGCGTACGCGCATCAACCAGCTTTGTTTAGGGTAAGCTGATTGATTATCATCTTCCTGTCCATATCTTAATTTACTTGGAGACGGTACAGCATGTCTTTTTGTTAAGCACGTCTCTACCAGCCGTCATCTATTCAATTACATCCCTCGTTACCATATCATTTTCCACATAAGCCATTTCAGACCTTATTCTGTACTGTGACACTCACATATGTTACTAGCTCGACGTTTCTTCTCAGAGGTTGTCAGTTAGGAAATTCCATCTTGTTTAAAGAATATAGTAGTTACTTTGATTTGTGTCTTTAAAAGATTACAGTATTTTGTCATTTACAATTTATTTATCTTTAATTGTATTATTTATTTACTTTTTTGTAAAGGAAAAAATTCAATCGCAGGATTCGAACCTGCGTCTTCTGGTTTGATACACCAGACGCTCTGACCTCTAAGCCACCGCGAACCCTACCCGCATGATTGAAATTTTGCCTTCACATTCTGAATTTACGTCATAAGGTGACGTTTTTTTTGATAACTTTTTTCGATTTTAATTGTATTTCCTAAAATTCCAGCAAGCCAACACAGCTCTTCACGAAACTATAGGAGACACCATAATGTATGGGGTACTGACACCACAACATTTGAACAGACTTGGTCTTATCAATGATTCTCTATTATACATAACTAATACTGAAGAGTTAGACAATCCTAGCACTGAAAACTATACAAATGAGGATTCCAAGCAATCAAAAAATGAAAAAGATGATTATTTTAAGTCTAATGTTAATAAGTATGAAGATTCTGATATTAAGGAAGAAAATATATTTCTTAATGATCTGGTAAAAGCAAAGATTATTGAAAAATATGCTGATAATACTAAGTATAGAGATGAAAGTATACAGCAATATGAAATACCCAAACTATTTGAAGATAAGGATATAACAACAGATACAACTTTGTTACTAAAGCAAGCTTTAAACAAGATACCACAGATACCATTCTCCCTTCTGATTGATGAGTATAGATGGAGATATTTTGAGGGGAGTTTAAAAGAAGATAATAAAGAGTTCTGGGCTATGGCAGAAGAATTGCAGGGAGTGGCGCCACCTGGTGTAAGGGGAGAGGAATATTTTGATGTTGGAGCTAAATTCCACGTGCCAGATAATACTCCATATATCAGGTAAACCACGGGCATAGTCCTCGATAGCTTAGTTGACGAAAGTGATTAATATACCAGGCCGGAGGATGTAGATTTGAGTCCTGCCCGTGGTAATGTTTTCTCTCACATTTATAACAATGAATCCGATCCATTCAGAATCTGTTACCTTTTTCTTTGACTCATAACCATCCGATGGTCGTCTGTAAGAAATTGCGTTTTATGTTTAGACCTCCAATTAATACTCTTGTAACATTTACAATTTTAATTTTCACTCTTTCCTTTGGTGTGCAAAAAAAACTACTCTATGATCTATTTCTCTGTCTGTCCGTCTGTCAATATATCTATCTATCTCTTTCTCTATATGTCTGTCGGCCTGTGCGTTTGTATTCATGTTTTCATATCTACCTATCTATCTATCTTTGTGCATCTGTCTTTCTGTGTGTCTATTTCCCTATGTATATTTGTGTCTGTCTGTCGGTATATCTGTGTGTCTGTCTGTTTGTCAATATATCTATCTCTTTGTCAGTCTGTGCGTCCGTATTTCTGTCTACCTACCTTTCTGTATGTTTGTTTGTCTGGCTATCCACCTTTTTATATGTATGTCCGTATATTTATCAACTTGTCTTCTTTCAGATATTTTCTGAGCAGTTTCCTGCAGCACCAACTCTTCGAGAAACTTTGTAAAGTGGCGGTGTTCGGCCGTCGCAATGCTGACGGCCCCATTCCAGAAACCATCAGCCTGACCAGATGCGACATATACGGGTCCAAGGCTGTTGGAAAAGTTTTGAAGTATGCATCAAATATTTCTTATCAAATCACACAAATGTAGCGACATCTATTGCGCTACATACTAAACCCAATAGATAAATCCTGAATCGCGCTAGTAACATTCGCAACGCAGCTTCCATATTACATGCTCGAGATCAACAGAGTTTGGATTTATGCCCGGTTAATGGCAATAGGCTCACCCCGGATTCTACGAGACCGACGAACTGTGGGTGTATTTAAGTACACCTCTACCTAACCCTTCGGGGAATACAGACGTGATGATAGTTTATTCTATATATTCGCAGGGATTTGATGTCACGCGGACATTCACAACACTGGAGCGAAATTCTCCAAGCGACTATTGGTGAAGACAACATATCTGCCGAAGCTCTGAACCGATACTACCGACCGCTCTACGATTTGTTGCAGAAATTTGTGCGCGCGCACAACGTTCCTATTGGCTGGTGATTATTTTTAAAAATCGAATGACCGTTTTATTATAAATGCTTTAATTTCTTTTATCATCTAGTCAATCACGAGTGAAACTATTTTTTTTATTCTAGTCATAAATAACAAAACTGGAAAAAAATATATTTATAAAAAATAAAACAATCTTTAAAATAACAATAAATACAATTTATTAAATTAACATTAAATAATGTACTTTATCGACAACGATTCTTGTCTCCGTTATTAAAAAAAAACCTTAAAATTACTTTTTAACAAAAAATAGAAAAAAAACATGGTAAAAAATAAATTAAAAGCGGAATAACTTATTACGAGCGCTTTTTAATTTAAGACTTAATTTATTTATTTACATTAAAAATGGTAAAAAGATTTCAAAAAATAATAAGTATTTTTTGTTACGTATTTACACATTAGCAGGATATTTACAAAAGGGTTACATTTTTTAAAGCATTTCGTTTGAAGGTGGTAACTACTATATGTTTTGTTTAATTGAAAATTTAGACTATTTTCATGGAATGCAAGATTTGAGAGAAGGCAAGTTAAACCATATTTTATAACGTAACTCTGTGTTTACATTATAAAATATAGCTTATTACCAGCGGTTTCTAAAGTAGGATTGCTAACGCAAAACGCGTGCGAGACCAAAGCAGAACAGCACTTAGCATAACGTTATCCTGAAGGCGATAGCTAACCGGGCTGATAACCCGTTTGTGTGGACGTTAGCCAATCGAACCCAATCGGTTTTAGTTAAAAGGTACTAACATAGGCTAAGATTTTTGTTACTAACAATGTTGGACCTGAATAAGTTGTCTGAATAAATAAATAATAATCATAAATAATTAGCATAACCAGGAGTTTAGTAAGCAATAGACACTTAGGGAAAAATTCTGTTTTGCGATTTTAGTTCTTCATGTGAACGCTACAGAGCTTTGAATACCTTCGTAAAAATTGAATTAAAGTGATCGCATAAAATTGGACACATTCATGTTTACGCTATGTTGCTTCTTGTACGACATCTCGTATACATAGCTTGTTATATCAGAACTGACTACACATGCATTCTTTGTAACCCTTTAATCTAGCTTTGTTTTGGGGTATTTTATAAAAATATTCTCGAATTTACGAAATATCGTATGCAATTTGACGCAAACGTGACTCATCTTCTTGATATGCAAAATTTCGCTTACGAATGCGGACAAAACTTCTCAGTTAACACGAATTTCTTAATATTTGCACATATTTTGTTGAAACCACCTTCAACTTTCCACGCTTTAACCAAGGCACTAATAAATAATTCCATATTAATAATATTGCAATTTAAGCGAGTATATATGCAGAAATATTGTTCAATGAATTTAATATTTTATCACAATAAAAACCTTAAAAAATATACGAGTCTAACAATGGTGACTTTTTGGATATGTTCTTTTTCGGAAATTCGTAAATTATTATAAAAAAGTACGGTAATTCTATTGACTATTTGGTGGAATAGGGTTAAAAGCTATAAGTCGTTGGTAATATACAAATATTTACGTAAAATCGTATGTCGTATACGACGGTTGTAATACGACAGTTGGTATCTTTCATTATTTTGTTACTGCTCTTCCTTATTGTTTCATCGTGTATTTTTATACATTACGATTTATGATATATAGATATACTATGTTGCAATATTACAACAAAATCTTTCAAATCTTTGTTATTTAAGCACTGAAATATGAAATTATTGCATTTAAATCTACTTAATGTATTTGAGAAATTAATTTCAACATTTTTATTGTAGGTATGGTTTTCCTTATCGTGTACTTTATCCTTTTTTATCCGCTGATCTATCCCTGTCATGCAACAAAATACCGATTTGTTTTACGACAATTGATTTCCAAAATACTAAATGTCGTATTCCATTAAAAACAATTTTACCACACAGCAACCTTGCGTAGAAGTTGTACCGGCTGTATATTACAATTTTACTATCAAATTCGTTGAAGCCTCTCCGTGTTTTATAGGTACCTAACCACACTACCGCTACTCGGTACTCAAGAGTTTTTAACACTTCACTTCTTTCGATGCTATGATAGAGTCGTGGCGTGGGATATCCAGTCAACCGTGTGGGCCACTCGGTGGTAGATCCCCGGCTGTCCCCTGCTGGCGCAGGAGTATCCTGCTGACACTACGCCAATGAGGTACCAGCGTCCTGCTCTTTCGAGCATGAGCGGGCCCCCGCTGTCCCCTTGGCAGGAGTCCTTTCCACCGCCTCGGTAACCCGCGCACAGCATCTCAGGATAGATTACTACGTTTATACCTGGAATTTAAGAAAAATATTTTAAGTAAACTGCGTCATTAGTCTAGTAGATGTAAGTGCGCCTGCTAGCTACGCTAAAGGTCCTGGCTTCCTGGATTATTCTATGAAATTCTCAGTAGCAGCTCGGAGTCCAAGATTCGTACCTAGTAATGAGAATTCTATACATAGAAAGTTGTACCTAATACGGGGCAATACCTACCGTCGAACAATGGGTGTAAATCTATGCTTGTGCCTAACTTTTCGTGGACCACAGGCGTGATGGTATGACATTTAAAAAAAACACTGTCCAACCCTTTTCCTCTGTATCGTGAGTGCGTTCATTTTCATATACACAAATATCTAAGGAAACACCAAGCCGATTCGAAGCCGAAGAAACTTTGTTGATCAAATAATGCCGATTAGAAACCTACCATTAGCCCGGTGCCACCTCTCGCAGACCCTGTTGTCCAGTACGGGCACGTCCACCGCCTGCAATGTGCGTGGCCGCAGCCTGGAGCCAGGGCTCAAAGCTCCCCAGCCCGCTGCCCAGCCGTACTGCCCCAGGAAGTCGGAGCCCCGCTCCGGCAAGCAAATTGGTGCTGAAATAAGAAAGTAATAGATAATTTATTTTAATGTCCTGATCAGTTCTATGTGGTGTTCCTGGATACATAATCAGTAAGTAATCGTAACAAATACACACAGATTTACTTTCTCATTTATAATAGGTATTAGCATGGTTATACAGACTAATGTTATACGATTTTTATGATTCAATAAATTTTCGGAAATGGATCAGTTAAACTTGATGACAAAGACATTGCTCGGTGGTCTGACTGGGGTGTTACCACTTAGGGTTTGGCCGGCTGGCGACTACCCTTACGTCGTCCTATCGTAAAGCAACTTGTTGTGTGTTTAAACTTCGCGTGAGAGCCAGTTCCCCATCGGTTGCTGCAACTCTAGCAGTCTACAGTCTCTTAAGGCTCGGGAACACATCAGCAACTGCTTTAGTGTTGCAGATGTCCATGGGCAACGATCACAAAATAATAGAAGCTCGCAACGGACGTATAAAAAGCTCGTTATGGCACCCGTATATCCACTATAGCATATTTGACCATCATTTAGTTCATATAACGAAGTAAGTGCGATAGCAAAGACCGTCAGGTGCAGCAAGGAACATTTCTGCTGAAGCTGGGGTAGGTTTATTGATGAAATAACACGGAGCGTCAAGAGATGTTGTTTATTCAGCGTTTCAGAACCAAAAGAGAAGCCTAAATACAGTTAAATGTTATTTAATAGAAATCAGGGTTGCCAGTATAAGAAAATTAACTTCCCACTACTTGAAAACATATAGGTAAATTACTGATAATTATTGTCAATGACAATGATAATTTGTTTCTTGGCTGACTGATGCTTGAGTTTGTAACATTACACTCTTTGCGCTGTAGCATGGTGCGGGTGACAATTGCCTGTATGACGTTCTTATGGCATTCTACGAGTAGTTGGGTTTAATTTACTACAGTTAATAATGATTTAATATATTACCAATGTGGTACAGCTAAAATACTAAGTCATAATTTATAAATTGCGGCAACCTTCAAGAGTGAAACGCAAAGAGTGTAGGTAGCTTACAGCAGATATACTCACCTATATGCGGCATATAATGCACATTTCGGTCCAGCGTCAGCACAGCCACGTCAAACCTATCTGCTTGAGGCGTAAACTTGAACAGAGGATGCACTTTGATGGTCCGCACGCCGAATGTATACGCTGGTAGTGGTTCCGCAGCCGAATTGATGACGTAATCGCCGAGCGTGACGCGGACGTGACGAGGCTGCGCGCGCGCAACGCAGTGGCCGGCCGTCACAACATGGCGGCGAGAGATTAGAGAGCCTCCGCATCTGGAAGTTCAGGGTTGTCGGTTACGTTTAAAAAGTTTAGCTGCACTTTTGAAGTAGGCGAAGACATTTTTATATAAACCACTATTTCCCACTTGAAAACAATCAATCGCTCTATCTCTGTCAAATGTCAGCTCTGACATATGACAGCTCTGACAAAGAAAGAAAAAAAAATAAAAAAATTATGAATAAAAAAAAATCCGCTGCTGCTGGCACGAATGGTCACTGTGCCATTCGTGCCTAAGCTTGTTTGTGCACTACTGCCATGGGCTCGATTCCCGAACGAAAAAAATATTGGGATGTCCTACAGATAGATGTTCCCGTACTGGGTGTTTGTGTCTGTAGAATTCGGGAAACACCCACCATAGGAAAAAATCTGACAGTAGGATTTTCTTTTAAAAAAAGTCAGCTGTCTGCAAGTTCGTTTACAGTAAATAATTATTGTAAACTAGTAAATTTATATAATTATTGTAGACTGCCTCATTAGTCTAGTGGTCCCAAGCGCGAGTGCTACGCTAGAGGTCCTGGGTTCGATCCCCAGGTCGAGCAAAGTGTTATTGGGGTTTTTTATGAAATTCTCAGTAGCAGCTCGGAGTCTGGTTAATGGCAATTGGCTCACCCCCTATTACATGGGACCTAAACATACCGGCGAACTGTGGGTGTACATTCGTACACCTCTGCTTAACGCTTCGAGGAATACAGGCGTTATGGTATGTGTTATTGTAAAATAAGAAGTTTATAAAATCTAATGTCAATATTTACCAACATTACGTCTTATTTTCAGATCTAAATGTAATAATAATTAAATAATATTTTCCTAAGACTGATTTAGGACGGCAGTAAGCTGTCCAAATATACTAGAATAGAAACTTTACGAACAGCTTCAAAATATAATTTCTACACAATTCAATAACTACATAGAAACATGCAAAGCATACGATCATGCCTAAATTTATAATCTAAATCATGAATAAAACGCTTACCTCTGCTATTATAAAAGAACATTTTAAAAAGTTAATCTGTTATTCGGTTAATTTATGTTAGAAAAAACACATAACTTTGGATAACAAAAGAGGAATGTGCGAAAAAGTTGGAGAAACTAAAAAAATGCGTTCTATTTAAATACTTATAACTTTGCTACATAGGATAGAAAAAAATATTCATAAGAATAACTATAAAAGAAGATTCGAATTATCAATATAAAAAGTTTTGGATCCAATACCCCTAATACATTAAAAAAATAACTCAAAGTTGACTAAAACTTCTCAAAATAGAATAATCAAATTAGGGTCTCAAAAAAAATTAATAACTTTGATTCCTGTAAAACTTCAAGAAAAAAATTGAGAATCCGAATCCTTGAAAATTTTATTGATAACTAAAATACCCTCATTCTACCTCAAGATAGCAGACATGCTAAAGTTACGTTACGCCATAAAACGTCCCAAAGTTTTGGCCATCAAGACGTCATTATAACTAAATATCCCGTTCAAATTTAATATTATTTATAATTTTTAGTATTTAAAATGATACAATTTGGTGAAGACAACCCAACATTTTGCAATTAAGTTGATAATAACTATTCAATTAGCCCTCACTTCACTTTACTTACCAACTAAATGTAAAACGTTTAAACTTAAAAAATATAAGATGTAACTGTTATCTCGGTTTCTCGTCGCATATCATCAACCAAATATTTTTGGAAGACGAAATAAAAAATATAGAGCATACAAAGACCAGCTTAATTTAAAATAGTAAACATTCTCGTGACGTCATATAACACAGGCACAACGTAACTTAAACATGTCGTCAAAACCCACTACACATTAAAAAGTAGGAGTTGCTGAACATCATGCTATCTCTTTCGCACATTTACCTCTCTATCCAACACTGCTTCCAACCGATAAGCTCGAATATCGACATAAGCATGTTGCATCTGTAAAATTAATTATTAATTCATGTTAATACATTAATTGGGATTAGCTACACACGATGAGTGGAAATAAAAATTAATAATAAATTATTTGAGTACTGAAGTAGTAATTATTTAAAAAATATTGCCTTAATTTAGTTAGCTTTCATTTTAAAACTACCAAAAAAGTTACTGAAACATAAAACTAACTTTTTGGAAACTTGAACACATTGGCATTTGTCCTGATATGTGGTTTAAAGTCTTCAAATCAATAGTGTCCTTACTGAACTCCAAAATCTCTAAATATAACCACCTAACAAGTATGTTTTTTCAACAATTCCAAATAGTTTTAATACAGATAATTACTATTAAATTCTAATATAATAATGTAACACAGTACAGACCATTATTATTTCCACTCAAATAATTAGAATTATTTACATGAAATTTGGGTGATTTTAGTTCACGCAAATATGAGTCGGTAACGTTGGTTTTAAAATGATTTACGTCATTTGAACCCATACACGTAAAAACCGAACAAAAATTTAATAGGCTTTGAGAATTCAAGTGACATGTGTATTTAATAGTTCACATCAAGTTACTATAAACTGTCAAATTTCCCCAATCGATAATAATCTCTAATAGTTGGAGATTAAATTGAAAATCGATTAAAGAAATTTGAAAGTTTTGTATATGATGATAAGCTGGTGACCGTGCAAAGATCTGAAGGTTGATTTAAAATCGCATCAATTTAAGATAAGTGTACGTTCTTCAAAATGTCGCGGCACTTCGTGAATTGCCTGTATTTTATAAATAAGCGCAATATATTTGCGTGAACTTTGCAGCTGCATGAAAATTCAGTTAAGTCTTATCTTAGAGATATTATGATTCATAATTTGACAGTTTTTCTTAATTTGCCAACCAAAAAAAATATCGATCAGATAAAACTTACTCAACAGTTGTGAAACAGAACTCTACCTAAATATTTGAGAATGAAATTAGTAATAACAATTTAGTTAATTAGTGCGTTAATGTACAATGAAAAATATACACTAAAATATGTATATTTTAACAGCTATTCCTCTATACTCGTAGAAACCCACAAATTCTATAAATCTTAACACTATGGCCTAAGGCAGGAACTATATGCAGGAATGAATCTAAGTGCAAACTAACTCTTCAATGTAAAAAAAATATATAATAAATGTTTTACCGGGTAAATGTCAGTTTTAGCGTTTATTAAAATTAAAAACATAATTGTTTATGATTTAAACATTTTGTGGAAGTCAATAAATACTGTGTCCTATCTGTCAGTGATTGTGTCACAAATACAAGCCATGAAACAAAATGGGTCTACAAACAACTGCGTGTACAGAACTGTATAACCTTGAAGATCCTATCCTGATGTACGCTTGCCAGGGGAAAGTGCCGAAGCCAGCGTCGTCGCCGCCAACTATCCGCCGCTGTGCCGTCTGCTTGCTGACCGCGATGCCACAGCCTGGAAACAAGAGAAGAGGAATAAAGTTAGACATTTTTTTTAAATTTTAGGCACATATCATGTAAATCACGCTTGAGTCTATCATCAGGAAAAGAGAGAGTACCTATTGATTTATCGCAAATAATCAAAATAAATGTGTGTGTTTAAAATAAACTATTAAAAACATGCAAGTTTCATTTCATGTACACCTGAATATTAAAGAAAAGGCCTTCACTCAGCATTGAGTGTATAGATGGGTAATAGACCATAATAATAGGACTTTTAAAGCGTCAAATCAAGATTCCGCATCGGAGATCCTTTGTTGTTAGAAACTTTGTGTTAAAAACGTACGTAAATATGGTTTCTTTTTTTTATGTGATAGGAGGGCAAACGAGCAGACGGATCACCTGATGATAAGCGATTACCGCCGCTCATGGACACCCGCAACACCAGAGGAGGCATGAGTGCGTTGCCGACCTTTTAAAAGGGGATTGGGCCTCCGGTAAGCTCACTCACTCGGCGAAACACAACGTAAGCGTTATTTGACGCCGGTTTTCTGTGAGGCCGTGGTATCACTCCGGTCGAGCCGGCCCATTCGTGCCGAAGCAAGGCTCTCCCACGTAAAATCTTAGCATTTACATGGCTTATGCTTCAAAATGAAAAAATAATATGGTGGTGTTGGACCATAACAGAATTGTTTTAAAGCGCATTATTGACTTTATTAAAAAAAATATATTTTAAAACATTTTTCATTCCACGTTCAGAATTAAACCATACCTCCATAGGTCCAGTTAGCCGACTTTATTGTGATTTTTTCTTTAATTTTCTTGGTTTTACTCGGTTTTTTCTTCTCAAAAGTTAACGTTATAAGTAAACTTAATACCAACAATGTCAAAATAAACTTCATTATAATTGCACAGTGATTAGCTAGTTACACTTTTTTATTTTAATGCAACTTGCATTTAGATAATATTATTTATCACAAAATCAGTCAAATAGCACAGTGTATTGAAAAATCACTTAAATTATAATAATTATTATATATGATTTAATAATGTAAGATGTAAAAAAGATTATACCAAAATAATTTCACATTTACTAAACACCACATAATTAACTATATACGAGAATACATGTCACGCTCTCAAAAAAAATCTCTGTCAAAAAATTACACCAATTTTCTCAAATAAAATTTCTCAAAATTGCACGTCAATTTTTTTAAATTGTTCAGAATGACAGAACATAATATTTTAACCACTTTAACGGACAATTTAACGCGTGTTACAGTAAATAACAAAAGAACGACTGACGATTGAACAATTTTTTCTTTACATAATGTACGCACATCATATTAGCGAGGAGTTTCCTTCAAGGAAACTGCATTACCGGTATGTATCGACTTTACGAGGGAATGTATGCAGTATTAATTTAACGAGTATGTATATTGCCTCAATGGTCAGAAGTGTACCAGCTTATCGTAAGATCCTGGGTTCCATTTCCAGGTCGAGCAGTGTTATTGAGTTTTTCTTGAAAATTCGTCCTATTACATGGTACTAAAAACGAGGTATCCATCACTACAACTCTGCTAATTATTGGTAATTATTGGTAAATAATTTTTTTTATGGGTTTGGAGGGCAAACTAGCAGACGGACCGCCCATGGATACCCGCAACACCAGAGGAGTCACGAGTGCGTTGCCGACCTTTTAAAAGGGGATTGGGCCTCCGGTAACCTCACTCATTCCGCGAAACACAACGTAAGCGTTTTTTAATGCCGGTTTTCTATGAGGCCGTGGTATACCTCCGGTCGAGCCGGCCCATTCGTGCCGAAGCATGGCTCTCCCACGAAAAGATATGGAGTTTCTTGCCGGTTATTCTTCATAAGATCAAGTTTTTGAAACCGTGCAATAAATTAACTTTTTAAAAGCACTTATTTTAGTTGTTTACTAGAGTTCCCGTGCGCGCAGCTTCGCCCGCGTACTTAGATAATTTTCGTTTCTAAATAAACTGAGCCCACTGTACCTATACCATGGAGGTTTCATATCATAAAATGTGTTAAATCTAATTTATAAGGAAGAAAACAATTGTCAAAATATCACAACGAATGACACCTGTACTCAAAAGTCCTTATACAGGCTAAGGATTACATTACTATGAACAGTAGCCTTAGCACGAACAACTTGCGAAAAAGTATTCGTATCGTCACGATAGTGGCGCTGGTCCATATCTCATACAAATTGGTCTCCATGACGATACGAATACTTTTTCGTAAGTTGTTCGTGCTCACCGCTGTATCAAATCTTTACCATGTTCTTTCAATATCATTGAGGTAACAGGATACCAAGTTTCAAATCGATCAGACCTGTGGAAGTTGCTCACAGCCCTTCATAAACCTGAAGAGCTGATTATTTTCAAACGGCTGGCCAGATTTTCTTAAATCATAGCTAAGAACACTCGCAATCAAGTCACCTTTCAAACTAAAAAAACGTTATCAAAATCGGTCCATTCATTTGGGAGCTACGATGCAACAGACAGACACACAGATTCACACGTTAAACTTATAGCAACCCGTTTTTGGCGTCGATTGACAATTAAAAAAAAATGTATACAAAGGGTAACTTTGCTTCTGCCCCCGACTTTGTCTGCGTGGACTTCAGAATTGGGTCCGACCTGAATAAAAAGTAACATATGTGTTATCCAGACTATAATCTATCCCTGTGCCGAATTTCATCCAGATCCGTTCAGCCGTTCTGGCGTGAAAGAGTAATAAACATCCATTCATATAACAAACTTTCACATCTATCTATACTTATAATAAATCTGTAGAGAGGTCAATTCTGTACATGAAATATATTTCCAAAATAACTATCAGCGGGTGATTAGTGATTGATACTGATGCCAAAAATGCAATCAGTAAAATTTTTGTCTGTCTGTCTGTCTGTCTGTCTGTCTGTCTGTCTGTCTGTATGTTCTTTATAGAAACAAAAACCACTCAACGGATTTCAACGAAACTTGGTACAATTGTTCTTCATACTCCTGGGCAGGTTATAGTATACTTTTCATCACGCTACGATCAATAGGAGCAGAGCAGTGAAGGGAAATGTTGGGAAAACTGGAGAACTTACTCCATTTTTTAAGCTTTCGTCGCGTGTGCAGCCTTAATGGTTAAAGCTACACAGAAATCATGTATGACGGAAATGTTCTCCTTAAAATTATATAAAAAATATTCCACGACAGCAAATGTCTATCTTTTATGGTTGACTCACAATAACACGTGTAACTCCCGATAGCTTAGCAGTTCGGAGCTTTCTGATTATATTTGTCTACTCTTACGTTAGGTGACTGACTGACTGACATAGTGATCTATCAACGCACAGCCCAAACCACAGGTTATAGTGTACTTTTCATCACGCTACGATCAATAGGAGCAGAGCAGTGAAGGGAAATGTTGGGAAAATGAGTGATTCATGGGAAAGGTTTCAAACTATCAATGTATATATCATCACGCTACAACCCTTAGGAACGGGGCAACGCAGGTGAAACCACGGGCGAAGAACTAGGGAACAAAGTAACTATTCCACGCGGACGAAGTCGCTGGCAAAAGCTAGTTTATAATATTAGTAAGGATACGGACTAGTGATCCGCCCCGGGTGCGCACGATTGAAATTCTCGGTTTTTGTCAACCATAATAATAATAATATGCATGTAATATATATACAAACCTTCCGGAAAGAGATATCTAAATGATGGAAAAACCTTATCAAAATCCCATGCGTTTAGAAAAGTTATCGGAAAAACAGACAGACATCAACAGCGAATTTCCTTTGTACTATTTAGAGAAGAGATCTGTAACAGAAGACTAATTGACAATACCTATATGGAGACAGAAAGAAAAAATATATGTTACTAGCCTCTGTCTGCGATTTGTCCGCAGAAATAGGTTATTTAAAAGATAAATTCAGGTCCAACGGTCATACCACTAGTCTATCACAGCCAATAAATAAATAGCCCAATATTTATTATTAGTAGCGCGACTGCATCGCAACAATTGCGCCACAATTACAGATACACAGAATACGACACTTCCACATAAATAAAATCTAAGTGGATATCAACTTGAACTTTCGCGTACTGCGGTTACGACTGCGGTTAGAAGTCATTTCGATTATATTTCCTGATATTCTCGCCTCGACTTTGAGAGATAATTGAGATTATAACCTTAGGTATAAGAATTATATATTCTTCTAGTTATTAACGATAACGGGGGCGGAGCTTCAATTGCCGACAAAAACGTAATACCGAAATAAATCTTAATCCACACAATATTTTATCAAATTATGTTATTATTCGGATTTGGATACTGTGAATCTAGGTTTCTACGGTAATATATTTCGTCTACTACTACTTCACTAGAAATAAAAAACCGGAAAATCGTTCCGAAAAAAACTTAAAAAGTTATCAAAAATGCATTCGCTTACATTTTTTTCCAGTGAAGTATTTTGGACGAAATAGTAACGCAGAAACCTAGATTAACGGTATCGGAATCCGAATAATAACAGAATTTGATTAAATTGTGTTTGAATTACGATATTATATTTCGGTATTACGTTTGTAAGAAAAATCCGGTCCGCTTATTACCGCAAGCTTATTTAATGCTACCGTAATATTAAACTACCACTTTTTACTCTATCCATTATTATGTATAACCTATGTATCACTATTTGTTTGGTTAATAAACTATTATTATTAAAGTTGGCTAGTTATCGCTTTTTTTAAACATTGCCACACTCTAGAATTTTCTCGTGTGTTAGGTATACATAGATATATTTATTTTAATTCATGATAGGGTTAGCGTGACCGCTAGTTCGCCTGATGTTAAGCTATACTGCGATAATGATGAAATGAAAAATGAGGAAAAAAAATGAAATAAAAAAATCAGCTCTATCTGTCTGATTGTAACGTTATCACGCTTAAACTGCTCAACCAACTTTGATGAATTTGTACATAGAGAAAGATGGACCTCGAAGAAGCTTATAGGCTACCTTTTATTCAAAAAAGTCCTTTCAAACTGTGGACAACAGCTAATGAGAACACTAATAATATTAGGTCTACTGCCACATTAGTCCAGTGGGCCCAGGCGCGACTGCTACGCTAGATAAAGGGTTCGATTCCTAGGTCGAGAAAAGTGTTACTTGGTTTTTTTATGAAATTCTCGAAATTTGGAATGTGTGCTCGGTTAATGGCAATAGGCTCGCCCCCTATTACATGCGACCTGCGAACATTAGTACATCTCTGCCTAACCCTTCGGGGAATACAGGCGTGATGGTTGATGTTTAATAAGAATAGTATAATCTACATAACATTACAGGCTGCGGACACCCATCCAAGGTTCATCCGCGTCTATGCTTAACCTCGTCAAAGACATCAATTATACATTCCAAGTTTTTCTTCCATCATATCACCATACAATTGTCTGTCCGTCTGTCATTGTGCCCAATGTGTATCTAGCGTATAATGTCAGTATGCGCTTGCGCAAGATCCTTTAGCAATATACAATTTACCCAATCTTGCTTCACACTACTTCCAACCATGGCAGAACAAGATTTCCTTACGCCCCGAGTATTCTATTCCTGAAAATGGCACGCAGTGACGTCACGAATCTCATGAATTCCATGATCAGTGTTGCCGTTGATTGACAGCTTCGATACAAATATGGAATTTTTTAATTCATGAATATAAAATAAATTGCTTACTAGCCCAATTGTCTCGTGTTATTCGTCTACGAGTATTTAGATAAAAAAGGAAACTGTATAAAATTACTAATTAAAAATTCCCCTAATTTTTTTTATGTGATAGGAGGGCAAACGAGCAGACGGATCGCCTGATGGTAAGCGATTATCGCGCGCTCGATACACGAGCGCGTTGCCGACCTTTTAAAAGGGAATTGGGCCGCCGGTAACCTCACTCATTCGGCGAAACACAACGTAAGCGTTGTTTAACGCCGGTTTTCTGTGAGGCCGTGGTATCACTCCGGTCGAGCCGGCCCATTCATGCCGAAGCATGGCTCTCCCACGTAATTCCTATTAGCTACTGAGAATTTGAATAAGAAAACCCAATTACACTTTGCTTGACTGCTTATAAGCAAATCAACCCTTGTGGGTTCGATTCCCTCTAGCGTAGCAGTCGCTTGGGACCACTAGACTAACAAGGCAGTCAATGATAGTTAATTTATATCTGTAAATACCTTTTTACTACAAGAGATTGTTTCTTTCATAATATAATACTCGTATATATAGGTACCAATCATGTTCTTTCTTCGTAGATACATAGATTATACGGAAATCTATGACATCGCCGGTTAAAAGGAAAGGTGTGGTTAGTTTCACTAGGAAAATAAATCACGCACCGAGAGATATCGGCTTACGACACATAAATCATTGCTGATTACCATTCGATTACAAATGTTTGGGATAAAGTTAATCATATTCAAAGAATTTTTGTTTATCCAGAATAATGCAAACCCAAGTTATGAGGGTTCAAAAAAACGACAAAGCCCTTTTTATATACCCCTAAGGTAGCAAGAAAAGCATACGGCCCACCTGATGGTAAGCGGTTACCGTAGCCTATGGACGCTTGCAACACCATATCACGTGTTTTTCAGGGTATCAGTCGCGCGTTGCCGACCCTGTAAATTAAGGAGGAATAGTTGGGCTGGTAGCATAGGAGACATGCTGCCATGCATGACAGTGGCGATAACAAAACACCACTGGAGCCCTCCACTGCCAACGCAACGCTTCCTCGCGGAGCTCTGGCGACCTAGCTCAACGTTAGGAACACAACATAGCACGGCGCTATGTTATTTGGCTACGATTTTCAGCAAGGTGGAGGTACTTCCCCAGTCGGGCAGCTCCAATTGCTAGTGGAATTTTATTCGATTCCACTATGCCCTATACCTATACTTCTCTCGAAAAAAGAAAAGGCTTTACTCACACTTTGGGAAAAGGTAGGTAACCTTGCGCTTCCGGTTGACTCATCTTGGCGGGAGCACTACCGTACCCCCAGATTTAGCCTAAGATAGTTGAGCTCCCTAAATAATGGTTGAGCTACACGATGACTGATGTATGCGTGCCGTCAGTTAGGACATGCCAACTCAGAACTACTGTGGTCCTTTTTCTTAAGTCGACTAAGTGTTATTGGGTTTTTATTTATGCCTGGTTAATGGCAATAAGGTCCCCAACATAGGTACTGGTAAACTGTGGTGGTCCAAACTCCGAGCTGCTGCTGAGAATTTAATAGAAAACCCAATAACACTTTGCTCGACCTTGAATCGAACCCAGAACCTCTAGCGTACTTGGGACCACTAGACTAATTAGACAAGCTAATTCATGAATCAAATTAAGTATAGCAATTTCTGAGAAAGCACAAACGTAATCCCATTAATATTGCTAAGTAAAAGTGTTCACCACGAGCAGACCCAAATAAACAACTTATATTACGTAACGGACATATAAACATACATACGCACTACACATATTGAATTTGAATCGTATATCAATGTAGGTTGACATACATAAATCATTATTTATGTATTCAACTAGTGCTGTCATGAACAGACCTTGAAATAGCCTGGAGACATTGAAAATTATTCAGTTATGGTAGAACTGTGCCGCGAAGTTTTGGTACCACCCCATTCCCAAATATCCCGCCGATAAGCAATAGTTAAATGTAAAATAAATAAATACATATTCAACCCATTATACTGTCCCACTGCTGGGCACGGGTCTTCTCTCAGAATGAGAGGGATTTAGGCTATAGTCCACCACGGTGACCTAGTGCGGGTTGGCAGACTTCACACGCCATCGAGAAAATCTCTCAGGCATGCAGGTTTCCTCACGATGTTTTCCTTTACCGTTTAAGCGCGTGATAATTAACTATTTAATACGCACATGACTTCGAAAAGTCAGAGGTGCGTGCCTTGGGTTCGAACTCGAGACCTTTGACTCGGCAGTCCAACGATCATACCAATAGGCTATCACTGCATAACTAAATAATTAGACAGAATTAGATTTGACAGAAATAAAACACACACAAATGAACATAACGTTGTTTTCTGTGAGGTTTTCTGTTTCGGTAAGGCCAGTAGATGGCGTTCTGTGCATTGTCCGAACTCGTAATCTGCTGGTGTGATTTTGATTATTTTTTGTGTATGTTTAAATGGGTCCCTGCATGGATTAGACTCACAATTTGAGCCGGTAGGTGACACCGCAATCAGGTTCTACGATTTTTTATATACAGGGCAAGACATGGGAAAGGGAGTGGAGTGGAGACGGCTGATAGAAATGAATGGAAGAAAAGGACACGCTGCACTGACCACAAATAAATCGGGACAGGGCAAGATAACGTTTGCCGGGCCCGCTAGTATTTAATAATATTTATTTTCTATTCGGAACGGATACCACTCTTTAAATAATAAAATTTTATGTGCGAAATAATACTTACCAACAACTTGAATTTATCAATTTTTTTTGGGATATTTTTATGTGTAGTATTTAGGTATTTATGTTACTTTATAAAAGACTTTGTGTTCGTTATTTTTATATCAGTAAGGTCGTCTTTTGAATAGCAAAAAGAGGAAAAATATTGAACTCATGTCATTCGTCTTCATATTTTTTTAAATTTCTTTATTTTTTTTGTTAAAATACGAGCATCTGATTGTAAAAATATAGTTATCGAGAGGGAGAATTATCTCTCACATGCAAAACTCGGAACACAACCAAGGTGCTTCACGACAGACTTCGATGGCGACGTAAGGTTGGTCGCCAGCCAATCAGACCCCAATAGCTCGTACCGACCGAGTAAGACATTTCCTCGGTTCTTACGAGATGCTGATCTTCATGGCAATGAGGAACTGTATTGTAACCCGTCCCCACACAACTCTAAAAGCATGAATATCTCAAGTAGACTATCTACAAACATTCCCAAATCAATCTCCATTTTAAGAGAGGTAGGGCATAGTGGAATCGAATAATTCCATTCACAATTGGAGCTGCCCGACTCGGGAAGTACCTCCACCTTGCAGAAAATCGTAGCCAAATAACATAGCTCCGTGCTATGTTGTGTTCCTAATGGTGAGCAAGGTCGCCAGAGCTCCTCAAGTAACCGTTATGTTGGCAGATAGGATAAGCATGACGCTATTCTTTCCAATGCTGCCAGCCGAACTATTCCTCCTTGATTTACAGAGTCAGCAACGCGCGAGTGATACCCTTGGTGTTGCAAGCGTCCATAGGCTACGGTAACCGCTTACCATCAGGCATCATCGTATGCTTGTTTGCCACCTTAGTGGTATAAAAAAAATCAAAATCAACAACAGAACACCTTAAATGAATACCGGTAAAAATATAGCCACCGAAATTACATCATTTGACGTAACTGAACACAAGTCGGTCAGGCGTCCAACTTTCCCCATGATATAATATGTTACCATGGGTTACTTAACTATTCAGAAGTCGGACCACGTTTGTAAACATACTGGTGTTGATTATTTGCATTATGTCAGTGTGCCTGGGGCTTTGTGTATTATACATCTATACGATGTATAATAACACGACGTTGACTGATATTTGTAATGGTCTAGTTACAAAGCTGCCCACAAGAGCCGAAAAACAAAAACAAAATCAAAATCGGTTCAAAAATAAGGAAGTTATAAGCATTTTAATTTTATGCTAGACAGAGAACGCACTATAGCACGTTGTGACGTCAAACCGTGCATGCGCCTTACAAATTCTGTACTGATCTTCGTTTTGCGGGAAAGGGACAGAGGATTCTCATTCAATCCCCACCAAATGTTTGTTGTTTGTTTGTTTGTTTTTTTTTAAAAACGTTGCCCCACACTAGGATTTTCTCCTGTATCGTGGGTGCGTTTACAAACACAAATTCTCACAAACACAAACACCCAGACCCGGAACAACTACCTGCAGATCATACAAATATTTGCTCCGTGTGGGGATCGAACCCACAACACGTTGCGCAGAAGCCGATCGCTCAGCCGCTACGCCAAACGTGTCGTCAAAAATACTTCAAAAGCTTGTATCTTAAACCTTTTGACTCGATTTCAATTATATTTTTCAATCTAGAGAAGAGAAGATGTATGAATGTGGAAGAAGCAAAAGAAGTATGCAAGAATCGTAGCAAGTGGCAGTCTATAGTTTCTGCCTACCCCTGTGGGAGAAAGGCGTGAGTGTATGTATGTTTTCAATCTAGGAATTATTTTTAATAACATTTTTAATAGGATCATTATTTTTAATTAATCAAAGACTACTCTATTAACACACAACCTGAAAGTAGTTTGTTCAGAATCAGTTACTAAATCGATTTCGGTCATTATTATTATAGGTAATTTTTTATCCTAAAAAATATTTTTTATTATTTTTAGGATAAAAAAAAAAATGAAAATTATAGTCACCCTTTGACAGTTAACTGAACAGTCGAAAAAAAACGATCATGTAAAGAAAAATCGTAAAATAACAATATTGTACCAGTGAAGAATTTAACACCATTTATTTTAAAAGAGTGTCCATGGAGTGTCTTTCCAGATTCTTCTTCATAAGATCAATCTTCTGGAACCGTGTAACTAGAAAATTAACGTTTCATAAACGCTTGTAAAAGCTTATTTGGAATAAAATAAATTAAATAAATTAAAATTTGAATTTGAATTTGATCAATGGGGCAGTTAGGTTTGGGATTGGTAGTGGTAGGATAACAATTACCCAAGAGGGTTGCCACCTGTGGAAAAAAGTCTGTCTTTCGACTACCTACATATTAGCATCTTAATCACTTCTTCAAAGTATTCCAATTCAAAGTAATTCCAATCCCAATTTAAACGCAAGACCACACTTTACGTGTTACACCATGACATAATTATACTTGTCAACACTGCTGTTAGTTACTCAACACATAAAAAATCTCAACACGTGCGTGCACATTCTAGTGCCTACTCATCGTAAGATTAGTGTGGGTCTAGACCTAGGTTTTAAGGGGGTCAAACCTCCGGCCTCTATGAGCTGTGGCCTGTGACTTGGGGAGCCCGTCGCCAGACAATGACCCCAGTAGGTGGCGCACGTGTTCGGTACGCGTGCTTTAGATGGGATACCAAGCGAAGCTTCGGTCTTTGAATCCCCTCTAAAAACTTTAAAACCTTAGAAACCTAACCTAGAAAATTGGAATGGAAAAATCCACACTAGGCTTTTTTCCTGTATCGTATGTGCGTTTACAAATACAAATTCTCACATACACAAACGCCCAGACCCGGAACAACTACCTGTAGGTCATACAAATATTTGGTCCGTGTGCGGATCAAACAGAAAACACGTAGAACAGAAGCCAATTGCTCGGCCGCTACGCCAAACGTGTCGACTTTATTATTTACTTTCGTTTTGAGACGCAATTCATTTTGTTGGAAGACATACAAACATGTTTATAAGCCTAATGTAATCATTACCCATTCTTATGTAACAAAAGGATGGTAATTAATTAAAATTCAAATGAGAAAAGAAAGTAAAATATATGTAAATTGATCTCATTTCATCCTACGCTACTTAAAACCTAAAATGGTATTTACGGGACGTTTAGTTGTTGAGACACATACGGATCCGGCTGAGCTTGAATTGCCCACAAAAAAGTAATACCAAAATTAATTGTAATCCAGACAATATTCTATCAAATTGTGTTATTATTCGGATACCGTCAATCTAGATTCCTCTGTACTATTTCGTCTACTACTACTTCACTGGAAATAAAAGACCGGAAAATCGTTCCAAACTTGGTAAAGTTATCAAGAATTGTATTATGTTTTTGTGGGCAATTCAAACTACGCCGAACCCATAATATTATCTACCATTAACACTTTGTCAAAACAGAAAAATCGTGCCCTCAGCGCCAAGCTTCCGAATTTCCTATAGAAATCTGTCACCCAGTCGTGACCGTGGCGTGCTGGGCTCATTTTGGTTTATCGTCTATACATGACTGTGGCGTCCAAAAGGTTAAAGAAACAAGCGTGATGATACGGTATGTTTATTGAGATTAAAGAATGTCATTCCATCTTGAGTGTGCTTTATTTACATTATTCTAAAATCGGGTGTTTTTGTAGGGAAAAAAACGCAAATTCACAACTTTATTTTGTCGATCAGCTAAAAACGACTCAATACTTGTTTTCTGTACCCCCCATAGTGGATGCACTATGACAGTATCTAGGGAAATTAAGAAAGAAAGAAATTACTTTTATTCACTTTGACATGACTGTGCAGCAGTGTATTAGTGTGATGGTGGGTGCTGATGAGGTGCTGGTACATGGTGCAGGAGATTGTGTATTGGACCACTGTCACAGTTGGAAGGGAATTTAGTTAATGTAGGTGTTGCAATTATAGAATTAAAATATCCAACAATGACGCACGGAAAACTAAAATTACAACAAAATAGAACTTAAAATGAATCTATAGAAGACATACGTCATCCCCACGCAAGAAAAAATCCCACAAAATTGAGCAAAGTGAACAAACTTTAATCAGACGATCTCGAAAAAATTAGGCTCGCGAAGTATTCACTTTCCATTTCAAATTAAGTTAAGAATATTCAAGATACTTCTGCGAGACATATAAATTAGTATTTCGTTAGCTTCCATTGTGTTGATATCACAATACCATCTACCATTGTCGAAAGACATAGAAAGTGTATATGAAATATGGACCGAGATTTGGTTTGTTGTTAGGTATCACTGCAGCAGCGAAGCGAAGCGAAGGCAAGATGGAGGCGAAGCAAAAAAGAAGAGTAACGGGAAGAATACTCTAGCCTGAGGGTTCCCAAAGTGTGCCAGCCAACTAGATAGGCTAGGACGCCGACAAACTGCTGGGTTCGCGAAGGAATGAATCTGGCTCCCGTAACTCCAGCAAAAAGTGGTGAGGCGAAACACCATTGTGGTTTTAGTGGATAGGTCACCCACTCTGGTTGGAGTCCGACACGCCCCGTCGTCTTCCCCGGGCGGCGGAAAGCCATGAGGATTTCGAACACACAAAAAAAAGGCGCCGAGACAAAGTAGTAAACAAGTATCATCAAAAAAAAGTTTTGTTTTTATGGGTTTAGGGGGGAAACGAGCAGACGGATCGCCTGATGGTAAGCGATTCCCGCCACCCATGGGCACCCGCAACACCAGAGGAATCGTGCGTTACCGACCTTTTAAAAGGGGATTGGGCCTCCGGTAACCTCAATCACTCGGCGAAACACAACGTAAGTGTTGTTTAACGCCGGTTTTCTGTGAGGCCGTGGAGATGTATTCTTTATTTATAGGGACTTTCACGCATATTTATTTTTTTATTTAGCCATTTATTTTCTGGCATCTATGGCCTATAGATATATACCTTACAAGCTAACATATTATATAAAATATATACCTACAAAATAGTACGCATAGCGTGACATCATCGTATCCTAAACAAGACTCTCACTAGACGTGGGTCATGAATTTGAACGAACCCTTTGCATCGTCCCCGTTTAGTTGGGATAGAATTGTATGGAACATGCCAACATCAGTTCTGTTCAAATTCAGGGACCTTACTAAGTTATTTCTACGGGACTCATAATGGACACATTCCATCAATAAATGATATAGGTCCTCGATGACTCCACATTCCTCATAATTGGATGAAGCTGGAAATGATTAGGGACCCCTGCTCTAGCTGTAGCTCTAGCTTAAACCTAGAAGTAAACCGTCATCTTCTCTTCTTGTTTACGCGTTTGATAAAAAGGTATCATCTGTGTTTATACAGGATGTTTGGTAGAACGTTGAACACACGAAAATGGTGGTTAGTTGGGGTCATCTGCTACCCACTGGGCCCAAATTATATTATTTAACCTTGGCCGCACCGTTTTTTTTTTACTTTTTTTTTAATTTCATAAAAAATTATCAGTTTTTTATCAATTTAAAGTCAAAGTTATGCATCTATGTAATTTTTTTACATCTTTTTGTACCTTTAAAGACTCATAACTTTTTTTCCCATTAAAATCTGTACCAAACAATAATTTTATGAGAGTCTGCTACAATTAGACATTAATACAAAACAACATCCTGCCTGTTCTACCCGTCCCGTGAAATTAAAAAAAGTAAAAAAAAAAACGGTGCAGCCAAGGTCAAATAATTTGGGCCAAGTGGGTAGCAGATGACCCCAACTAACCACCATTTTCGTATGTTCAACGTTCTACCAAACACCCTGTATAACTATATAAAAAAATAACAATAATTACCCATAATTAGTCTTAAAATGCCTCATTAGTCTAGAGGTCTTAAGCGCGACTGCTACACTAGAGGTCCTGGTTTCGATTCCTAGGTCGAGTCAAAGTGGTATTGGATTTTTCTATTCAATTCTCAGTAGCTTAGTCAAAAAGCGTGTACATTAGTACATCTCTGCTTAACCCTTCGGGGAATACAGGCGTTATGGTATGTTATGTTTCTTTTTAGGTCACCCTTGCAGCATTTCTATTTATATTTTTTATTTAGGTATTTTTTTTAAACGTCTTGTATTCCTTTTAACAACATATAAATGTTGTGTATACCTGTAATTGGCATATGTATCAGACCTTTTCTATGTACCTTTTCTATCGATTGTAAAATATGTATGCTGTTGGTGTACCTAATTAAATAAATAAATAAATAAATATAAACTTCTCAACATATTACAAAGCAAAGCATATTTTGTACAAAACAAAATTAAGTCTTCCATATTGAACGCGTATTTATGAAAATCCTGTTTTTCACAAGCCTATTATCATTTATCTATCTTCAGATAATCGGCCGGAAGTAGTCCGCCCTTGATTGCAGCGCGCCGGAAGTGATGGTTGACCGCGCACGCGCAGCTTTGACGTATGGTACAAGTTATAAGCGGGAACGACAATTTTATCAATTTTATTTTAACCGGCCCGTTAGCCTAGTGGTTCTGAGCGCGACTGCTACGCTAGAGTGTCCTGGGTTCGATTCCCAGGTCGAGCAGTATTATAGGGTTTTTTTATGAAATACTCAGTAGCAACTTTGAGTTTGGGATTTATACTCGGTTAGTAGCAATAGGCTCGTCCCGTATTACATGGGACCTAATTACCTACAGTATCCAACTCTGGAACCCTAGCGTAGCAGTCGCGCTTGGGACCACTAGACTGATGAAGTAGTCACCACGAGGACTAGCTAAATAAAAAAATATCTTATTATTATAAATGTGTAGTCATCGCACTATCTTCAGATAATCGCCAGGAAACAGACGACCCTTGATTATCATGCTGAACCGACGGAAGAAACCACGCTTCACCGCACGCGCCGCTTTTGTAGTGTCGTACAAGTCTCAAGAGGGAACGAGAGATATCCATCTCGTTTCCTCGCTAACGTTTGACTAAAGGGTAAGAATCTGTAGTGATAATGATTCGAATAATTACACATCTTTTTTTGTTATTTTATCGCTCACCAGTTTACTAGTTGCAAGAGAAATAAATAGTTGCAACCGCTGATGGTAACTGATTGGTGTTAGAAGCTTTGTGTCTTCTTCAGTTTCGGCTTCAGATAGGGTTGCCATCCGTCCGGGTTTCCCGGGATTTGTCCTAGTTTTGAGAGTGTCCGGGGAGCGTCCGGGTGGGGTTTCATTTGTAGTTAGAATTTAAATGTTTTTAAGTCACCTCTTTCAAGTAAAGCGCGCCGAGCCACGCGTCCACCGGGTCGTTACGCGTCCCGCCCATCTCCGGGTTCGAAGTACCAAAATCCGGGGCTTTCACGCTTCTTATCCTAGTTACCAGATTTTAGTGATGGCAACTCTAGCTTCAGATCACTGAAAACAAGCTGAAAACTGAAAATTCGCTAGCTCAAAAAACTGGTTTGCAGTTTCACTACGTATCTTTCCCGTTACATCTTATCACTTGTACCACACACAATCGGCTCGTAATCAGGCGCGGCGACGCGTTGTTTCCGCAGTTCACCGCTGCACGCGGTGTGCGCCACCTTTCACCGTATTTACATTCGCGAATGACAGTTATTATGTCTGTGTATGGATGGATGGATGAATGGACATATACCTTTGCCTTTGCTCTCTATAGAAACTCCATAGAAACGCTCGGATTCCAGTACCTACTACTACATAAACGAGATGACGTACGTACACGCGCAGATGTGATTGTGCACACATCAGAGTTATCCCCGTGTGGGGACGGGTTAGAATACTATTCCTCACTGCCTTTCAGATAGGCATACCGTAAGAGGTGTGAAAATATCTGACTACACTCTTTGCGGTGTAGCATGGTGCGGGTGACAGTTTCAGTAACATTTCGTTTCACTCTTGAAGGTTGCCGCGATTTACAAATTATGAATTAGTATTTTAGCTGTACCACATTCGTAATATTTTAAATCATTAATAACTGTAGTAAATTAAATTAAACCCAACCAGAATACCATGAACGTCATACAGGCAACTGTCACCCGCATCATTCTACAGCGCAAAGAGTGTAGCTCGGTGGTAGGACCTCTTCGGGTATGACTAGCTGGCGACCACCCTTGCGTCGGAGTCTGTCATAAAGCACCTTAGTGTGTGTTTCGACTTTTGTACGTAAGAGGCAGTTCCCCTCGGTTGCTCTCGGTGGCTCTGGCAGTCTGTAGTCCGTAGGGGCACAACGCATCAGCAAGTCTGGTGTTGCAGGTGTCCATGGGCGACGATGACTACTTACCACCAGGTGGCTCGGCAGCTCGTTTGCCGACTTAATCTAGAAAAAAAAATTGCGCTGACCTGGTTTCACAGACAACAAAAGCTACAACGAAGTGCGGAGGGCAGTGAGGTATCGTATCGTGCGGTAGGTAATGTAGGGAGGGGCGAAGAATAACCGTTCTATAGTACTACCTACTAATTATTCTGTGGTAAAGTGCTTACGCTTAAGTTCACTTTTATCATGTGTACCGCTGAAATGTGGAATGCGCTTCCTGAGTGGGTCTTCACCGATAGATATAGGAATCTAGGTGTCTTTAACAGCCAGTCAACGTTACTTGTATGGACTTTATGTCAAAATCCTATCTCTAGTAAGCAAATCTATCGGCGGATTTGTTATTGGGTCTGGCCGTAAATCACGAGCGAATCGGTTTCTTCGTAAGCCTATGAAGAATTAAAAAACGTGAGATTCTTTAATAATTACAATGATCATCTCATCATCTGCCCCAATGGTCTAGTGGTTGCTAACGCGTTTCCTAAGCGTGAGATCGTAGGCTCAATTCCCACATCAAGCAAAGTGTTATTGGATTTTTTCTATGAAATTTTCAGTAGCAACTGATAATACGCTCGCCCCCTTTTAGTAAGACCTAATGGGATCACGAAATTTCCTCCGTTTATCAAGGCTAAGACGAACACGACACGTTCGATGTAGCGGCTGAGTGATCGGTTACTGCGTCACGTGTTGTGTGTTTGATCCCCACACAAAACAAATATTCGTATGACCTACAGTTGTTCCTTGTCTGGACGCTTGTGTATGTGAGAATTCTGTTTGTAAAAACACCCACGATACAGGAGAAAATCCTAGTGTGGGGTAATATTAAAAAAAAGAAAAGAAAGATGTTCGATGGCCGCATAAAAAAGTCTGGGCGTTTGTGTATGTGGGAATTTGTGTTTGTAAAAGCACCCACGATACAGGAGAAAATCCTAGTGTGGGGCAATATTAAAAAAAAGAAAGGAAAGAAGTGCGATGGCCGCATAAAAAAGATAAGCACTACTTTAGTAGGTAATTCATTATTCGACTGCAAATGTCAAATATAACAATTGTCCTCTTTTTAAATCAAATTACACAATTTATGTACTCCATTATATTACTCATCTATACTATAATGAAATTCGTCTCAAATTGGCCGAGTTTCACGCAAACTGACGTCATTCAGTTATCTCGAGTGCACTTGCCAAATATTACTAAACCATTCTCCTTATTCATAATATCCGTGTCTTCAGTCCTACGTGAGCAACCAAAGCGATAAAATGGGATGCTACTCACAGATACATTTATAGTTATAGTTTTTATTATGTTTCAGTCTGATAATTATTTAAATCTAATTCAATTTAATTCCATCTTATCTAATTTGAGAAGAACATAAGTTCATGATATTATTATCCTTCTTTAAAGTAATTAATATTGTATAATATATTAGACGTAGGGAGATCTAAAGAAAATGCTGTGCTGACCTTTAATTTAGATGCATGCAATGCTATTATATTTAAAAAAGATATTTATTAATGTTTTTGTGTGTATTTAGTTGGTTTGCCTTAATAAATAAATAAATAAATAGTTTATAAAGACATATTGTCATTTTTTTTTTATAGAAAAGGGACGCAAACGACAAAATCGACATTGACACCCACAAAAGTTATATACCTACAAAAGTTTATACGGCTTATAAAAAAATTACAAAAGCCATATTGAGCGTAATTATTTATGGCATAAATACATTTTATTAAAGCTGAATACTAAAATAAAAACAAAATTAATATAATAACTTGCATAAGGTAACTTGCTTTTCAATAGATGTCGCCAACGTCACCTTATGACGTAAATTCAGAATGTGAAGGCAAATTTCGATCTAGCGGGTGGGACTCGCGGTGGCTTAGAGGTCAGAGCGTCTGGTGTATCTAACCAGAAAACGCAGGTTCGAATCCTGCCCGCGATTGAATTTTTCCTTCACTAAAATAACTTATTAATCTTAGCATGGAAAATGCAAAAAAAAAAGAAAATTAAAATTGTTTCAAAAACAAGGAACGTAATTATTTTTATTTTTTTATTTAGATATGGCGTCTTCCCCCTTATGCAAATTGTATACTAAAATTTATTTTGCGGGAAAGGAACAGAGAATCCCCTTTTAATCCCCACTAAAAACTTTAAACCTTTATATCTTAGCTCTTCATTAGTCAGTTAAAAATATTTTTTTAATTATACAAATATATTTCACTATTTTTTTTTATGGGATAGGGGGACAAACGAGCGTCTGCTCGTTTGTTTTATTTCGGTAATGGTGGTTCGCTTAATGGTAAGCGATTACCGCCGCCCATGGACACCCGCAACACCAGAGGAGTCACGAGTGCGTTGCCGGCCTTTTAAAAAGGAACCTTTTATGCCTGATATATTTATAAATCCTAACACCAATCAACCGAAGTTGAAATATCTCCCTTTTATCGAAAAATAAAAAAAATACAATTTTGCAACTGCGAATGAAATTCTACAATATAATTAAGAAAATTTACCAAACCATGTGGTTTGGTAAATTTTACAGTAAATCAGTAAATTAGTCTGAGGATTAGCAATCACAATAGTTTTTCCTTTCCGTTACCGTAGTCAAAATTTTTTTTAATAGTATATTTATTCCCTTTTTGTGTAATGATTTCATTTTTCATCGCATCGCTTAGCATTTTCTCGCATCGCATTTGCAGCACACATAGGACGCTGGACTTGCCTACTTATTTTCACTCTCTGTATCCGGTATTGCCATAATATTTAGTGTCTTACCCAATTGTAGTACATAATTTATCATAAATGGAAAATACGTCGTGTTACTTAATTTTAACTACACAATTTTTTTAAAAAAAAAAGCTTACTAGCTATGTGGGTTGCAAATTACTAGTATTCTTGTTAACCCCTCGTGCTTAGCCAAATGCTTGTGTTACGAGTGGGTTCACGTGTCGGTAGTGCAAAGGGTAGGGTTCGAACCGACCACATGATCGCAAGTCCGACGCACTAGCCATTAGGCTACCGCCGCTTGAGTATGTTTTTAATTTCAGTATACAAGTACACACAGCGACACATCAATAAACACAACCTTTGGACGGCCTGTATTCCGTCATAATAGCGGTGATTTTTAAATGTAGCTGTTTTTTTTGTAAGTTTCAAATACGACGACCAAGTTGACATAGAAAGGGAACATAGGGCATTGGCGGTCAGAAGTAATATGCTGGCCCGCAGGTTTGCGCGTTGTAGTGACCAAGTTAAAGTCACAATATTTAGAGCCTACTGTCAGACTTTCTACACGTGCGGCCTGTAGTACAGGTATACGCAGAGGATGATGAACAATGGATTTAGGATGTTGTTGGGGCTACCCCGCTTTTGTAGTGCCTCTGGTATGTTTGCGGAGGCCAGGGTAGACGGCTTCCATGCCATCATGCGCAAGCGGCTCGCATCCTTACTAAGCAGAGTCCGGGCTAGCACTAACAGCATCCTACAGGTCATTGTAAGTAAACAGGACTCAAATATCCTGAAAACATTTATTCGGACACAAATTTTATGAATTTTAATCGTTTTGTTAATCTTTTAATGTCTTTGTTTTCTTTAAGTATGGACTTGTAACTTGGTCTGAAATAAAGATATATTATTATTATATATTATATAAACAAGATTTCTAGCTTTTATATACACGTTGTCTGTCAGGCTTTTAGGCAATAGTCTCGTCCCCCATTATATGAACCTAAACATAACAGTGAATTATGGTTATACGTTAATACATCTCTACCTTACCCTTCGAGAAATAAGTTGCAATGATAAGTTTTATTACAAAACGCAAGAAAGGTTTCTGTCTAATAAAAAATATATTTATAAAACATTTATGAGTAGAAATTGTGTCAATCAATTGATTTTTATTTCCGCCAACGAATAAATACAACAAACGCTTCAAATCAATATTCTTGTAATTACATCCCGGCCCAGTCCAATTAAACGTTTTATATAATAACTAGAGATGTAACTCAACTGCCAATTTATCGTTAGTGGGTTACATCTCTAAAATTCGATTCAGTTATGGTTGAATCGATTCACCTCAATAACTGTTTTGGTGAATGATAAACTAATAATCGAATTGAGAACCTCTTCCTTTTTAAAGTCGGTTGAAAATAGTCAGTAGGTTTCCGTTTTTTGGTGGTAGAAATAATAATTTATTATTAACGTATTTGTATGCTCGATAATAGCTCGGTAATTGCCTTGTTAGTCTAGTGATCCCAATAGCAACTGTTACGCTAGAGGGCCAGATTTCCAGGTCGAGCAAAGTGTTACAAAAGTATAAAAAAATAAAGAAATAACTTGGCTCCGTGCTATATTGTGTTCCTAACGGTGAGCAAGGTCGCCAGAGCTCCGCGAGGAAGCGTTGTGTTGGCAGTTAGGATAAGCATCATGCATTGCCTCCTGTGCTGCCAGCCCAACTATTCCTCCTTGATTTAAACGGTCGGCAACGCGCGAGTGATACTCTTGCTGTTGCACGCGTCCATAAGCTACGGTAACGGATCACCATCAGGCGAGCCGTACCTATGGTTTTTTTAGTGCACCTTAGTGGTATAAAAAAAACTATCTTTATATATAAAAGAAGAACCTGACTGACTGACTGACCTACTGGCTGACTGACGTATCAACGCACAGCTGAAACTACAGGAGATAGATCCCAGAAAGTTTGCATGCTAGCACTATAGACGAGCACTAAAAAAGGATTTTTGAGAATTCAACCCCTAAGCTGGTGAAAAGGGGGGTGAAAGTTTGTATGAAAGTCCACACACACTACCAGGCGTTTGACATACATACTCACACTTAAATAATAAACGATGACATCGTCAAGATTAAGCTGTCATTCGCTGTTGACATTTTGACAAAGGTTTTCTTCCTTAAAAATTAGACATAACCCATTTTATAATATGAAACCTCCTTAGTGTAGGTACAATGGGCACAGTATGTTTTAAAATGACAATGACATAAGTACGCAGGGCAAGCTGCGCAAGGGAAGTCTAGTTTTTAATAAATCTAACTCCAGTGAAGTACCCAATTATAGTTATTATCTTTTTGTGATTTTTTTTTTCATTTTCCATGCTAAGATTATAAAGTTATTTTAGTGAAGGAAAAATTCAATCGCGGGCAGGATTCGAACCTGCGTCTTCTGGTTAGATACACCAGACGCTCTGACCGCTAAAACACCGCGAGTCACACCCGCTTGATCGAAATTTGCCTTCACATTCTGAATTTGCGTCAGAAATCCTGAACGCGATTACATTTTTCCTCCACTAAAATAAATTTATAGTTATTATTGTTAGATATACTTCAAAAATCCCAAAATGGAAATACCAATTTCGTTAGAGCAATCGTAGAGTCACTAGGCTTATTTTGAAATATCTCTTAATGCGTATGAGCATGACATATTGCCAAAAATCTTTTATAATATCTTTTGTAATCGTTGAGTCGTTAATGAATTGGCCTTGTCGGTTTACCGCAAAGGAAATCTGTACCATTATTTCCTCTTAAAAGAAACGCCGAAACAAACTCAGAGAATCATGCTTTTTATAAAGTGTTCATACCATAACGCCTATATTTTCCGACAGGTTAGGCAGAGGCGTACTAATGTACCTATACACCAAAAGTCTGCCGGTCTCTTAAGATCCCATGTACCTAATATGGGGCCACCCACAGTTCGCCGGTATGTTTAGGTCCCATGTAATAAGGGGCGAGCCTATTGTCATTAACCGCACACAAATCCCAAACTCCAAGCTGCTACTCAGAATTTCATAAAAAAACCCCAATAACAGCTCGCTCGACCTGGGGACTGTAACGTCTGCCAACTCGCAGTAGGCTAGCGTGGTGGACTATACCTATATATTTTTTTTATTCGTGATAGGCTTACGCTTGACCGGCAGTTCACCTGATGTTAAGCGACACTGCGATCTACGATGGAGCGCTTTTGCCTAGAAGAAACCGATTCACTCGTGATTTAAAGACACACATCTATCGGAGAAGACACACTCGGGAACCGCATTCCACATTTCAGCGGTAAGCATGATAAAAGTGGACTTAAAACGTTTCGTTCGGGTTTTTGGAATCTCCACCATGAAGCGATGTCGCTTTTTCGTGCTTTTGGACTATAGCTCTCTCACTCTGAGAGAGACCCAAAGTCAAAGTCAAATCTGTGGCGACGACACGATTGGCGTAGCGGTTGAGCGATCGGCTTCTGCGCCACGTGTTGTGGGTTCGATCCCCACACGGAGCAAATATTTGTATAATCTACAGGTAGTTGTTCCGGGTCTGGGCGTTTGTATGTGAGAATTTGTGTTTGTAAACGCACCCACGATACAGGAGAAAAGCCTAGTGAGGGGAAACGTTTAAAAAAAAACCTTTATTTAAAATAAACCAATATTACAGGTATTTTTAAATTAAATTGCCAAAGCTAGGTTCACGAGCCGATTATTAGCACAATATATGGATTGTGACTATAGCAAGCATGTTGTAACATCCGCGAACATAGTCACTGCATCCTGCATCAAATATTTCATAATACAGTGAATCATTTCGAACATAAGAATTTCGAAAGTACAGCCAACAGCCCATCAAGTTACCACGAAATGTCAAATTTCCCCAATGGATAATAAACTCTATTATTGGCACATTAAATTTAAAATCGGTTGAAGAAATTTGACAGTTTTAGATACCATGCTGTTGACTGTACAATGTATTATAATATTAAAATGGCTTTATAATGTTGTGGATTCTTTGTGTGAACATCGTCTAGTCGAAAGAGGATAACTATGTGAAGGTAAGGTAGGTATTCACTATGTTAAAAAAAGTCCTGTCCGATCTGAAAGGAGCTACCGGACACCGCGCGACACACGACGCCGACTCTTCGTGTGAATTAGTGTTTAAGGTTTTTATTGTGTATTTATATATATGGTATTTTTATTATTTTAAGTTATATTGTATTGTATTATAGTATTTTATATGATATGGGCCTTGTAGCCTGATATAAATAAATAAATAAATAAAAATAAATAAATATTATTATAGGTAACCCAATCACATCACCAAATAAATTTAATTTCCGGCGTCTCCTAATTGATGACCTCTGAGAAGAAACACCGAAACAAACTCAGAGAATCATGGTCTCTTTGAAAGTACAGATATAGTAGAACACTTATATGTGAGTTGCACGATGTAGGGCAATGTCTGAAATCGTCTTTTGAGGAAAGAACCATAGCGGCTTTGAGTAGACCAGTCCCAACTGACGGCATGCATGCATCAGTCATCGTGTAGCTCGACCATTATTTAAGGAGCTCAACGTGTCGCAAGACGATACCAGATAGATACCAACAGGGTATTTGTGATAAGTATCTTTTGATACCACAATCTGACTATTAAGTTATTTAATAGTAAAGGAAAAAATTCAATCGCGGGCAGGATTCGAACCTTCGTCTTCTGGTTTGATATACCAGACGCTCTGACCTCTAAGCCACCGCGAACCCTACCCGCATGATTGAAATTTTGCCTTCACATTCTGAATTTACGTCATAAGGTGACGTTTGGTGACATCTATGAGAGGCAAGTTACCTTACCTCTCAACCGACACGACTTACTTTACAGTCAGTTCAGTGTCGTACGATGCCACCCTACCTTTTAACTATCTTATTATTAAGTTATTCAATAGTAAAGGAAAAAATTACTTACTTACTTTTCCTTTACTATTAAATAACTTAATAATCTTAGCATGGAAAATGCAAAAAAATCACAAAAAGACATTCTGACTATGTTTTAAAAGTGATAAATACTTTAATAAAAAGGTCAGGTGCGTAGTACTCGCAACCGGCGCGTATGTATGACAAGACTAGAGTTTTCATGCGCAGCTGCGCCTGCGCACTTAGGTAATTTTCATTTCTGAAATATACTGTGCCCACTGTACCTACACCATGGAGGTTTCATATCATAAAATGTCATCATCATCAGCCTATAGCAGTCCACTGTTGGACATAGGCCTCCCCCAATGTGCGCCATTTCACCCTGTCCTCGGCTTGTCGCATCCAGCTTCCGCCCGCAACCTTTCGCAAATCATCACTCCATCTTGCCGGAGGGCGTCCTACGCTACGTTTGCCGAGTCGCGGTCTCCACTCAAGAACACGTCTACCCCAGCGGTTATCGGTTCTTCGACAGATATGACCAGCCCACTGCCACTTCAGCTTGCTAATTCGGTGCGCTATGTCGGTAATTTTGGTTCTCTGTCGGATAACCTCGTTGCGGATTTTATCCTTCAGAGAAAAGTTAAGTCTAAATTATAAGGAAGAAAACAATTGTCAAAATGTCAACAGCGAATGACAGCTGTACATAATCGTAGCAAGTGGCGGTCTATAGTTTCTGTCTACCCCTGTGGGAGAAAGGCGTGAGTATGTAAATTAATAAATCCATGTAATATACTCATATACTGTTCAAATATTACATAATAGTAGTATTTACAGTAAATGGTGCATGTAAAAGTGTTTAACTGTTTTAGTTAAATACATATTTAACTGTCTCATTAGTTTAATGGTTATTAGCGCGACTGCTACACTAGAAGGTGTAGTGGATTCGAGTCCAATGTCGAGCAAAGTTTTATTGGGTATTTCTATGAAACTTTCAGATTACATGCGATCTAAACATACCAGCGAACTGGACATCTGCAACACATGGAGTTGCTGTGTTGCTGGCCCTTAAGAGCCTTCGTTATGCGCTGTTTGACAAGAAGAAAGAACCCCATGACATAGCGCAATGCTAAATCCAGAAAAAAAATTAAACGAAATTTAAAACAATCCTCTTTTAACATGGTCACCCATCCCTAGACTGGCCGCAGCTAGCGCCGTTCAACCTTGCAAATAAATTAATAAGCGTAGTTATTACTTAACCACGAGTCCCTCATTGAAACACATGACCCTCCTTCTGGCACAATCGGGTTAAAAGAGACGTATCGAAAATCCGAAACCCAAAAATTCGCACATCCTACCACACAAGTTATTCTCAAAATAACACGTGAAATAATAACAGCATGACGCCAGCTTGAGTGTGCGTCTGTATGCGCCGGCGCCGAAGAGAAAGCGCGCTTGCGTAAGAATCAGCTGTGCGGTACATTCGCGGTGGTAAGTGATGGGTCGTTTACAAGGCTTTTTGTATAACATGTAGTATTTTTTGTGTGTGTTTTGGTGTGTATATGTGTGCCAGATCCGCGTGCCATGCGCTTTCTTGCATGTATGCAATGATAAGTTAAAAAATTATGAATAGGACTGGGCTTAGCATATATTTAAGTCATTTTATTGATAAACTAGCTTCCGCCAGCGGCTACGCCCGCTTTATTAACGACCCATGTCACTTCCCAGAACAAAATAATCAAATAATTTTCCCGTTTTTGCAACATTTTTTAATTATGCTCCGCTCCTATTGATCGTAGCGTGATGAAAAGTATACTATAACCTGCCCAGGAGTATGAAGAACAATTGTACCAAGTTTCGTTGAAATCCGTCGAGTGGTTTTTGTTTCTATAACGAACATACAGACAGACAGACAGACAAAAATTTTACTGATTGCATTTTTGGCGTCAGTATCGATCACTAATCACCCGCTGATAGTTATTTTGGAAATATATTTCATGTACAGAATTGACCTCTCTACAGATTTATTATAAGTATAGAAGATAGAAGAAGAAGATGATATTTATTTCTGTCAATAGATATTGAAAGATACTTTTACAAGTATTTTTTTTTACTACTAGATGGCTCTGGCGTTTCCTACCGGATGACATCTGAGAAGAAATGCCGAAACAAACAGAGAATCATGGTCTATTTAATTATTATTTGTATTATTGTTAATTTAAAATCCAGCCATAATAAGCCTTGAATGTCTTTGAATATCTAGCTAGAAAAAAACCAAACCATTGACTTGTAATAGTAGGTATCTCTAAAGATTTACTTGCAGAATAAAAATATCATTTATCATTTAATAGACCAGTCCCAGCTCATTGTGCAGCTCGGCCATATTACAGAGAACAAAATCATTCTAAATATTCGTCTTTACAAAGTAGCAATTAAAGCGGTCACCCTAGCCACTGCCTGCCTTTCTTTTGATACCTATCCCCTTTTACAGTAATAACTGACCCAATGCCGTACTTTCCTTCTCTTGTCCTATGATCGGGGTCCTGGAATCTTTATTATATTCATCACGGCTGCCGCCAGCAACCGCTGGACCCCCCCTCTGGGGGCGAAACCTTGCCCTCCATCTTACTCAAAGCCGCGCACGTGTGTAACATGAGCGGCGTTTCAAGGTCAATCTAAGCTTTCATATGTATACCTTATTATGTTTCGCTTAACATTGATCTTTCTTAGCCTTAAGGGTCCGGCGGAGCTTGAATTGCTCACAAAAATGTAATACCCAAATAATTCGTAATCCATTCAATATTCTAAAAAATTATGTTATTATTCGGATTTGGATACCGTTAATCTAGGTTCCTACTGTACTATTTCGTCTATTACTACTTCACTGGACATAAAAGATTGGAACATTGTTCAAAACTTGGTAATTTTATCAAAAATTGCATTCGCTTACATTTATTTCCAGTTAAGTATTTTGGATGAAATGGAAGGAACGAACGGAAAGGAACCCTGATTAACGGTATCGGAATCCGATTAATAACAGAATTTGATTAAATTATGTTTGAATTACTTACGATTTATTTCGGTATTACGTTTGTGAGAGAAGTTCGGTCCGCCGAACTCTTAAAATAAGAATATTAAAGGCATTACATCGCTCAAATCCAAAAAACACCCTAGCTTTAAAGAGGTTTCTAGTGGAATCCATATGTGCGTTTGCCATATAAAAAATATATGTAAATGTATGTACTTAAGGTCATCATAAACAAATTGTATTGTTTAAAATTTGTATAAATTTGTCCCAATTTTGAAAAAAAAATTGTAATGACTTAATTAATATTTTGAAATAATAAAGAAATACTCGAAACCCCACTAGCACCCCGCGTGAAGCCCCCTCGCAATGCCTGTGACTAACAAATAGTAGCACAAAGACTAAATCCTCAAGGTCATTGGGCAATGTTTTTCAACAATTTTCAATTTTTTTGTAAAATTTTGCACAATATTTTAATGCAATTAATTCAGTTAGGTATTTGACCTACGCGGGTGTTCGCAACGGGTAACTTCAGATGTGCACATTTATTTTGCGCGTCGACTGTATCAATTATGGAAGGTTAATAACAAGAAATGCATAATTATGTAATGACCAGCAGTTTGCCAAAGCCGCAGTTTAACAATTTTAATATTTTTTGATAACTAGGTATAATTTACACTACGCTAATTTCCAAAATGCAGTCGATGACAAAAATTTTACTTATTTGTTTTAAATAAATTTTTGTTTAATGTTATTGATTTATTTTATTGTATTTTGCCCTACGATAACTTGAAATATTTTTATTTATATCATTAGGTGCCTTTAAAATTGATGTATTATCACAGATCAACAAAATAATAGACAGGGCGTAGTCAATAATATAATAAAAAATGTTGACTCTAAAAAAATATTTATACACACATTTTTCCAAATCCATAAGAAGAAATGAGACGGAAGCACTTACCTTGTTAGAAGCTAGAGCAAAAAACAACATATATACATTACTTTATTTTAGTGTGTTAGTATAATAATGGTAAAAATATATACAAAATCAGTATGTATAGTGAGAAAGCAAGACATAGTTAGAAAGAGGCTTATTTAGAAAAAAAAAGAATATACAACAGATCAAAAATATATCACATTATGTACAATATGTTTCAATACCTGATGACGTCACCGGATCCGGAAGTGAATGATAAAATTGGCTAAATCTAGCTATGTCTTGCCGAACGACCACATCCGAGCTCTGTTAGTACGTTTTATTGACGGTAGGCAGCGCTGCTCTGATGTTTGTCACACCGAAGCGTAATATTAAATTAAATTGTAAAAGTATTTTATTTTTATGACATATTGTTTCTAGAAAACTTTTGCAAATAAAAATGCCTAAACCTATAGTAAAAATGAAAAAATCTATAAAAAATAATTTATTAAAGAAAAATTATATTCTATTTTGCTTTCTACAAAACACAATACTTACGTGTTTTTTTTAAAAAATATTTTTTCATGCACAAATGATCTAATCTATACTAGGTAACTACAAAAAAACAGACATGCCACTGCAAACACTAGGCAAAAACCGCAAATACTAAACCTTTCTCGACAAAACTTTGTAAGTAAACGTGCTTTAAAAAGCGTGCAAAAATTATCTAGAAACACTAAATCCTTCAAATTACGCTTTGGCGTGCCATCAGATTCACTTACTTTCATCATTGACCACAGGTCCATAGCTTAAGCCTTCACTGCCAATCTCAAGGCTGTTCGAGTCTTGCACGCCCAAGATCCCTGCTTTGGCGACTCTATGACAGCAGCCTTTCAATACGCTTCCACAAGACCCTTCTAACAAGCCACCGACCATCCAACAGTAGAAAAAAAATTCACACGTGCCTCCCTGAGGACATCGCTTGACGTCCTGTCTGTCATTCGATTCTATGGTCTTTTCTGTCGTCACTAAGTTCTGTACACTTAACACATCAGGCGTATTGAGTACTCGTCCTTTTCGCGTCGGTAATCTCGATGGTAAACTGTCAAGTATCTCATTGATTTTCAGCATTTGCTCGTCAGAAATCGGTCTGAATTTTGGCAGGTCAGCCAATCTGTTCGTTACATTCGGGAAGTCGTAAACATCGACCCGTTTCAAAGGGGTCCGCCCTCCAGTTTGTATAAACATAGGTTTTTCTAGGACGCGTTTCTTTCTATTTATTTTATAGTCTGTGGATTCGTATCGAGCTCGAAGTGGTGCGTTGGCATCTGTTTAAATTAAAAAAAATAAGGTCATTTCGGATACGGTGAATGGATGAAGCTGAATGGAATTATTTGCATTGAATAAATGAGTGAATGGGAGATTTTGTTTTAGAAATATTACATTAAATATATTTGTTATAGAGAAAGATAAATATAAAATAATAGTTTAATCAGATAATATTAAACTTTAATTTACATTTCATTTACAGTTCTTACCTAAGTTTTGTAAATTAATTTTTTTTTAAATAATTATTTGTATTTTTAGTTCTAACTATTAACAAGCCAAAAAAAATATTCTGGTGCTACGAGTCGCTGGGGTATGTCTAGGGAAATTACTGAGCATATGTACCTATGAGATAACTGAGGCCTCTATGCCTTGAGGCCCTATATCCCAGGAATTCAGATTTGTGGTCGAACTAAAAATAAAAATTGTTGAATCAAAATGTGAATCATAATATCCGGCTAAAAATCTGAATTGTTTGTTGTTCCAAATTTAAATCAAAATTAATTATCATTCACATCATAATTAATTTTAAATTTGTATGTTTAGCCGGGCCGTTGCAACTGAGAATGTTATTAAAAAAAAAGCAATTGCCTCAACTTAAGACTGACCATTGGGCAAAACCCAGCTCAGATTTAACTCACACGCACGCATTCACAAAGAATGTCGAAATCATAAAAATATGATGACAATACGCGGATGAAAGCGTCCAAAGAGTTTTGCTTTCGTTTCGCCGCGTATGGTCGTAATGGGGGAAACGTGTAATGACGTAACCTAGGTTTGTTTTGTTCGCGGTGAGCGGACCACTGGCCTAGATCATTGCTTTGGGTGTTTTGGTGATGTTTTTTTATTGTCGAATTGAATGAATTGCCTGATTTGTGTGCGTAAGCGCGACTGCTGCGTTAGAGCTCCTGACTTCGATTCCCGATGTGTTATTGAGATTATTTATAAAAATTTCAGTAGCAGCTCAGTAATTTTCATTACATTTCTTTACGCCTGTATTCCCCGAAGGGTTAGGCAGATGTGTACTAATCTAAACCTAATGTTTGCGGGTATCTTTAGGTCCGCATGGTAGTCAGGCCACGAGAGGTCCTACCACCGAGCAAATTAATACACACATGATAACGAAAAATCAAATGTGCCTTGGATTCGAACCCAAGACCTATATGGTTTTGCAAGTTATCTAACGGCCAATCCCAATGACAAATCCGTCGATAGATTTGCTTACTAGAGATAGATTTTTGACATTACTTTTATGCACCTTATGTTTTTTTTTATGGGATAGGAGGGCAAACGAGCAGACGGGACGCCTGATGGTAAGCGATTACCGCCGCCCATGGACACCAGAGGAGTCACGAGTGCGTTGCCGACCTTTTAAAAGGGGATTGGGCCTCCGGTAACCTCACTCACTCAGCGAAACACAACGTAATCGTTGTTTAACAACGGTTTTCTGTGAGGCCGTGGTATCACTCCGGTCGAGCCGGCCCATTCGTGCCGAAGCATGGCTCTCCCACGTAGGTAATGTCAAAATCCTATCACTAATAAGCAAATCTACTGACTGTTTTGATATTGTGACTGGCCGTAATGGAAACTGCTTACCCTTCCATTACATACATACATACATATTTTCACGCCTGTCTCCCATTGGGGTAGGCAGAGACTATAGATTTCCACTTGCTACGATCCTGGCACACCACTTTCGCTTTATCTACGTTCATGCAATAGGAGGTTACTCCTATTGCATGATCGTCGATTTAGGGTGCTCTTAACCTGACCTTTTTTAGGAACGTACGCTATTTGGTTGTTCGGTTAGAGAGAGATGGCGGGAGACAAAAAAAAAACTGAGACGAATAAGAATTTGGTTGTGGTACGGTCGCCGAGGACCCTTTCAACTCTTCCATCGGTTCTGGCCATGTATACTCGTTTCGTCAATCTTCGTTCATCCATCCTCTCTACATGCCCGAACAATTCCATTACATGTATAATCCTTACTAATATTAAAAACGTGAAAGTTTGTGAGTATGGATGTATGGATGTTTGTTACTCTTTCACGCCAGAACGGCTGAACGGATCTGGATGAAAATTGGCACAGAGATAGATTATAGTCTGGAATAACACATAGGCTCCTTTTTATCCAGGTCGGGCCCAATTCTGTAGTCCACGCAAAGTCGCGGGCAGAAGCTAGTAGTCTCGCTTCAAGGCTACCGCACATAATAACTCTGTACTTATAATAACTGTTACATGTGCTCTGTTCTTTATACGGAAGTATTACAGTACTGCGCGTGAGTGGAGCATTAATAGGTACTAACCCATTTCCTACCCTATGGTTAAGTCATTGATCTTGCCCTGAATAGCTTGGTAATATGTCTAATAGCGAATTACTTTCTTACTGCCTCATTAGTCTAGTGGTCCCAAGCGCGACTGCTACGCTAGAGGTCCTGTGTTCGATCCACAGGTCGAGCAAAATGTTATTGGGTTTTCTATGAAATTCTCAGTAGCAGCTCAGAGTCTGGTTAATGGCAATAGGCTCGCCCCCTATTACATGGGACCTAAACATACCGGCGAACTGTGGGTGTAAATTAGTACGCCTCTTCCTAACCCTTCGAGGAATACAGGCGGGATGGTATGTTATGTTATTACTTTTTTTTTTAATTCGTGATAGGCTTACGCTTGACCGCTAGTTCGCCTGATGTGAAGCGACAATGCGATCTACGATTGTGACATGGTCCGCGCTCGCCGCTCCTTCCACACACGATGGAGCGTGGTTGCCTAGAAGATACACTTTTGAGCTATTTCTTGAGAAGCATCTAGTATAGAAGAGTCATTCTCACGAAAACTAGTAACTTGACTTAGCTTAAACTGGGGTAATTCTGGTACCTACTTAATTAAATATGTTCAAAATAAACATACCTACATATAAATACCATCCCGCATCTATTCCGCGAAGGGTTAGGCAGAGGCGTACTTATGCAAACCCATAGTTCACTGGTATGTTTAGGCCCCATGTAATAAGGAGCGAGTCTGCACAAATCCAAAATTTCATAGAGAAACCCTATAACACTGCTCTGGGAATCATTAAATTTTTATTACATTACGTTGGTCATTAACCTCTCCCTAGATTTTATCTTTAGAGTATAATTCAATACATTGACAACAGAATCCGTAGCAGTCAGCTTCTACAAAACGAATCGTAACTAGCTATCCGAATCGATAAACCGCGCCGTAAATATCGATATCAATCGGTAAAGACATCTTTATCGGTAAGCGGTTGCGCAAACGCACCATTTTAGTCTGACACTAAGTGGAACGTACGGTCAACAGAAAAATAATGTTATGCTGATTAATTTAAATGTATTTTATTTTTGTTTAAAATATTATGTAATTTATTGAGAATTTAATTGGAAAGAGAACAGGCCAAATTGCATTTTAAATACTTAAGAACAAATTCAAGAATTTACCTGATAACGTTGTAAACCACATTCGCTGGTATTCATTAGGTCCCATGTAATAATGGGCGAGTCTATTGCCATTAAACGGGCACAAATACCAAATTCCGAGCTGCTACTAAGAATTTCATAAAAGACCCCAATAAAAGTTTGCTAGAACTGGGAATCGAACTCAGGACCTCTAGCATAGCAGTCGTGCTTAGGACTACTAGACTGATAACGAGGCAGTTCGAGACGAGTATTCTTGTATATTATTTTTGTTTAAATAATATATTGTTTAATTTAATCTATTGAAAATACTAAATAAGAATAGGCTAATAAATAATTTTAGGTTAAATATATTTATGCTTTAAATCGTATTCTAGTTGAATTATGCTGTAAATAATAAAGTTAACTATATAGATACAAACTACCAAGTGGGTCCCACATAACGGTAGACGACAACGCGGCAGACCTAGACGGAGATGGCGGGATGAGCTTAACTTCTTTAGGAAGGATTGGCCCAAAATAGCCTTGAGTCGTGAGGAGTGGAAAGAGGGTAGGGAGGCCTTTGCCCTGCAGTGGAACGACAACGGCTGAATAATAATAATAATATAGATAAGAATAGGCCAAATCAAATGTTACTTCTTTAATGTCTCACTTTCATTGGTATACATTAATTGGGGGCAAACCATTTTTTTTTATGGGATAGGAGGGCAAACGAGCAGACGGATCACCTGATAGTAAGCGATTACCGCCGCCCATGGACACCCGCAACACCAGAGGAGTCACAAATGCGTTGCCGACCTTTTAAAAGAGGATTGGGCCTCCGGTAACCTCACTCACTCGGCGAAACACAACGTAAGCGTTGTTTGACGCCGGTTTTCTGTGAGACCGTGGTATCACTCCGGTCGAGCCGGCCCATTCGTGCCGAAGCATGGCTCTCCCACGTAAAAAAACCTATTGCCATAAACCGGGCACAAATTCAAACTCCGAGCTGCTACTAATAATTTCACATAAAAAGCCAATAACACTTTGCTCAAACTGAGAAACGATCCTAGGACCTCTAGTTCAGTGCCAGCTCTTGTCAGTGTCCGTGACCTTACTGCGTGACCTTGACAGAATATCAGTATTGCATTCAAAACTAGTGCAGCAAAATTACGAAACCATGGACTATTATCTATTTATTGTAACATAACATAACATACCATCACACCTGTATTCCCCGAAGGGTTAGGCAGAGGCGTACTAATGTACACCCACAGTTCGCCGGTATGTTTAGGTCCCATGTAATAGGGGGCGAGCCTATTGCCATTAACCGGGCACAAATCCAGACTCCGAGCTGCTACTGAGAATTTCATAGAAAAACCCAATAACACTTTGCTCGACCTGGGGATCGAACCCAGGACCTCTAGAGTAGCAGTCGCGTTTGGGACCACTAGACTAATGAGGCAGTCTATCTATTTATTGTATTCTTTGTTTTTTAAACATACCATCACGCCTGTATTCCCCGAAGGGCCAGGGTGTACTAATGTACAATTATAATACGTATAGTTAGAATGTTTAGGTCCCATGTAATAGAGGGCAACACGTACATATAAGAAATATAGGAGGGTTCTTTTTTTTAATTTTTATATCTCTATAAAAATCTGACTTATCCGACGACACGATTGGCGTAGCGGTTGAGCGATCGGCTTCTGCGCCACGTGTTGTGGGTTCGATCCCCACACGGAGCAAATATTTGTATGATCTACAGGTAGTTGTTCCGGATCTGGGCGTTTGTGTATGTGAGAATTTGTGTTTGTAAACGCACGCACGACACAGGAGAAAATCCTAGTGTGGGGCAACGTTTTTTTTAAAAGAAAAAAAAAATATTTAGTAGTTGTTTACATTACTATATTTTAGATCAAAAAGTATAGTATCACTATCATCTAGAGAAGGAAAGAAAGGAGTAGTATTTGCATACCTAAATATAATTTCATAATAATAATATTCAGTTATTATTACGAAATAATAATTTAATATAAAAATAATAATAAAATAAATAAAGATTGAATTGACTACACATAAATTATTGCTATTAACTATTAATTAAATAAAAATATATTATAACCCTACATATTGACATATGATTAAAAATAAATAAGAATAGAAAAAGACTGCCTCATTAGTCTAGTGGTCCCGAGCACGACTGCTACACTAGAGGTCCTGGGTTCGATCCCCAGGTCGAGCAAAGTGTTATTGGGTTTTTCTATGAAATTCTCAGTAGCAGCTCGGAGTCTGGATTTGTGCCCGGTAAATGGCTATAGGCTCGCCCCCTATAACATGGGACCTAAACATACCGGCGAACTGTGGGTGTACATTAAGTACACCTCTGCCTAACCCTTCGGGGTATACAGGCGTGATGGTATGTTATTATTAAAAATAAATATGTTTATTTAAATGTACCTATTATAAAAATGTAATGTTATAAATCTCCATTAGTGCAAAAAAATCAATATTTAATCGAAACTAAATGTATACTATTGTACTATTTATTAAGGAAATAAAGAAACTTTAATAATAATAATATATTATAAATATATTCCATGAAAAAAAACAATAGATCAATATTATGTATAAAAAAATTCTAACCAATTCATTTCACAACTATATTTGCTGACGCTACTCGGTATCGCTTTCACAAATCCCTGTGCGTTACGCGACACGTAATGTTATTCAACCACTGATATTATTTTATTTATTTACTTATTGTAGTAATCCTATTACTATCTACAACTGTTTCTTCCAGCGGCTTCGTTCACGTAGGATACCTAATGGTTAAAAAGATAAAAAGTGCTTATTGACCAGGAATATAATCTAGAGCCCTAAATATTTAAGCGGCGGTAGCTTAATGGCTAGGATGTCGGACTTGCGATCATGCCAATTCAAAACCCACCCATTGCAATACCGACGTGAACAAGTAACACAAGCATTTTTAGGTTAGCACGAGGGGTTAACAAAAATACTAGTAATGTGCGACCCACATTGCTAGTAAGGTTTTAAAAAGAAAAAAACTCCCTGTACATCTGATTTATTGCAGAAGGATTATTGCACCTTTTTTAAGCAACGACCTATCTAAGTACGCATTGATTAATGTACTTACATATTATTTGCAATACCCAATCCAGGAAATGAATATCAAAGTGTCAAGATTATATTTTCAAACGTTTCCTTCAAATTACTGCACGTTTGGAAAACCCTATCTCGTTATTACGCCGAGTCAATGACATAGAAATGCAGGAAAGGGACGCATAGTGCGTTAATGATACGTGTGAAAGAGACGAATATATTTTTATGTGTGCCGTCATGAGCTGGCGAGCGTGGCAGTGAAATCTTTTTATTAAGGCGACGACCTATTTTTTTTGCTGAGTAATTAGTGATAAACAGTATGAACTCGTGGTAAAGTAGGTAATAACTCCGGAGATCAATCAATTTGCAAGGTTAAGCTCCGTTTGTCGCGGCCAGTCTATGAATGGGTTCCATTCTTAATACAGAGTTTCCTCTTTAACACGTGGAGCACACGTGGAATTATAAGTCCCAATTGAATGGGTTCATTCACTCGCATAAACTCCACAAAATAACTTCGCCTTAAGTTGCAGCATGCACGCATTGACCAATAAAAACCGTTATAATATGCACACACACATGCGCCTACGCACACTCGTTATGGAAACCAATAAATACATTATCGAAACAGATTATGCAATGTGTAAATAAGGAAATAAATTATTTGAATATGCATTTTAATGATTATGTGATTGCCTCATCCGAATAGCGCAGGCGCAACCGGTTTTTTCTATTCCCAGGTTGAGAAAAGCTGGTGAATTTCTAGGAAATCGATCGATAGGCAAACACACGATGAAACATAGTATTATTCATTGGCACTGTCCATTCCACGACATTCCAGTACTCCGTCACGTAAATAAATAAAGAAACAACATTTATGTCAAAATAACGACGACACGATTGGCGTAGCGGTTGAGCGATCGGCTTCTGCGCCACGGCCACGTGTTGTTGGTTCGATCCCCACACGGAGCAAATATTTGTATGATCTACAGGTAGTTGTTCCGGGTCTGGGTGTTTGTGTATGTGAGAATTTGTGTTTGTAAACGCACCCACGATACAGGAGAAAATCCTAATGTGAGGCAACGTTTTTATAAAAAAAAAAAATTAAACATGCCTGTATATCATAATCAACCCATTATATTGTCCCACTGCTGGGCACGGGTCTCCTCTCAGAATGAGAGGGATTAGGCTATAGTCCACCACGCTGGCCTAGTGCGGGTTGGCAGCCTTCCCACGTTATCGAGAAAATCTCTCAGGCATGCAGGTTTCCTCACGATGTTTTCCTTCACCGTTTAAGCGCGTGATAATTAACTATTTAATACGCACATGACTTCGAAAAGTCCTTGGGTTCGAACTCGAGACCTTTGACTTGACAGTCCAACGGTCATATCACTAGGCTATCACTGCTTAGTGTATAGGTACTTATAAATTTTGATATGATTTTGGTGATGGTAAACGGTTACCGTAGCCTATGGATGCTTGCAACACCGGGGGTATTACTCGCACGTTACCGACCTTGTAAATTAAAGTAAAATAATCTTTTGTCTTTATAATATTATAGTTTATGTAGATATAGATTATCAAGTCCTGACTTTTCGGACCCGAAACATCCCTTCCATCCTTATAAAGTGTCATTGAACACAACGAAAGGATAACGCTGTGAAGGATTGTTTTATTTCTATCATCATCATCAACAGCCTTAAATTCGGCCGTCCTCGGACATAGGCCTCCTCCATCTCCTTCCACTCCTTTTAATCCTGGGCTATCATCATCCACTTGACACCAGCCTGTCTTCGTATTTCATTCCCCCATCTTTTCGGCGGACGACCTCTGCCCCGTTTCGTTTCTCGTGGCCTCCATTCCAGCGTTCGTCTGGTCCACCTGGCCACGTCCATACGCGTAATGTGTGCTGCCCATCTCCATTTCTGTGCTCGTATTACTTCCACTTTGACTTTTGTCTTTGTTTGAATATCCATATTTATTATTCGGTCCATTATGGAAATGCCGAGCATTGCTCTTACTCGCTGTGCAATTCGCAGCTTTTCTGCGGATTTCTCAGTCAAAGATGTGGTTTCCATACCATAAGTTAATACCTACTGACAGAACACATTGCAAACACGTTTATTTCTATACAGGGCGAAATGGAATAGGAAAGATAACGAAGGAAATTTAGAACATGTGATTAAGGGTCCGACGGAACTTGAATTGCCCACAAAAACGTAATTCCGAAATAAATCGTAATCCAGACAATATTCTATCAAATTATGTTATTATTCGGATTTGGATACGGTACGATTTCGTCTACTACTAGTTCACTGGATATAAAAGACCGAAAAATAGTTCCAAACTTGGTAAAGTTATGAAAAATTGCATTCGCTTACATTTATTTTCAGTGAAGTATTTTGGACAAAATGGTAACGTGGGAACCTAGATTAATGGTATCCGAATCCGAATAATAACAGAATTTGATTAAATTGCGTTTGAATTACAATTTATTTCGGAATTATGTTTGTAAGAGAAATTAACTCGTCCGCCGGACCAGCGGACTCTTAAGGAAAATAATTATACTTTTTTAGTATGTATGTGTTTAGAGTTTGACAATGTCTCGTGCGCCTCTATTGCTACTTTTGTCGTGAATAGAAAAAAAATAGAGAAATGATAAAAAGTGCAAAGCGTTAATACTTCATGTAGATGTATCTCGGACGCGCCGCGCAAATATTTTAGTAATTACTCGAAATTATTTGGTTGTTTTTTTTTTAAGTTAAAAACCGATAATTCATTCCGACTTGAAGACAATAGCTTAGTTTGCACCATGTAAGATAGAAAAATATGTTTTTTTACAATTTATATCATTTTGAATTAATTCCTGAACCCCCAATATCGATTTCTCGCATGTTTTCAAAGTCACCCTGTATACCAAATATTCGCGTAAGTCAGAATCGTCATATTAATCAAAATGAAGTACTAACTAATAAACTTGCTTCCTCATTGAGAGCTTAGATCATCTAACCGTATATGATCAATTTAAGATTTCTCATCACTTCCCCATCACTTCCCGATCGTGGCGTAATAGATTAACCGTTATTATCTAAAATGGATAGCATTCACCTATGTTATAGCAAGCTGCAATCTACAAGGAACGGGTGAGCCTTATTTATTAATAACTAGTTTTTAATCTGTCTTTACATACATACTATCACGCATAAATGTATTCCCCGAAGGGTTAGGCAGAGGTGTACCATTTTACTACCAATGTGGGTCGCACATTATCTACTAGTATTCTTGTTAACCCCTCGTGCTAGGGTATAAGGCTTGTGTTACGAGTGGGTTCACGTCGGTAGTGCAATGGGTGGGTTTCGAACCGGCAACCACATAATCGCAAGTCCGAAGCCCTAGCCATTAGGGTACCTATTGGGTTTTTCTATGAAATTCTCAGTAGCAGCACGGAGTTTGGGATTTGTGCCCGGTTAATGATAATAGGCTCGCCCCCTTTTACTTCTTTTCGCAAGGCCAGTAGATGGCGTTCTGTGCATTGTCCGAACTCCTCATAAGCTGCTGGTGTGATTTTGACTAATTTTTTTGGGTATGTATAAATGGGTCCCTGGATGGTTTAGGTTCACAATTTGAGCAGGTAGGTGGCACCGCAATCAGGTTCTACGATTTTGTTTATATAGAGGGCAAGACATGGGAAAGGGAGTGAATGATTGAGGTAATGGCTGATAGGAATGAATGGAAGAAAAGGACCACAAATAAATTGGGACAGGGGCAGGAAGATGATAATACAGGGCAAGACAACGTTTGCCGGGCCCGCTAGTATAGAATAATTAATAGCAAATAATTAATCATGTAAGAGTGTTATAATTACCAATATAATTCAATTCAAATTGTCCCATATTTGCATGCCGCCAGAGTGGCGAAACATGTTGACATTATTGTACCAACTTCTGACATGATTGTACCAACTATCGTCTACCATGTTTCTAGCAAATAAATGATTTATTATCAGTGTGATTTCTGTGGGAAGTGTAACGCAAAAGTCAACAGTTAAAGTTCAAAATAAACTAGGTAAGGCCGATCCATCAATTCCGAGTTCACATAACCGGAAGTTATTTCCTTAACCACACAATAACATTTAATTATTACACAACAGTTAAACTCTTTGACATTTCTACCAAACATGTGATAACGCGGCCATTTTGTTTCATAACCACTCTTGCGCAACTGAGGGGCCTACTACGAAAATCGAACGACGGAGCTTCGGGTCGAAAGGAAACAACGTTAATGATCATGATCGATGATGATTTAAGCGGCGGTAGCCTAATGCCTAGAGCGCCGGACTTGCGATCATGTGGTTGCCAGTTCGAAACCGACCCATTGCACTACCGACGTGGACCCACTCGTAACACAAGCTTAGCTCGAAGGGTTAAGAAGAGTAATAGTAATGTGCGACCCACAATGCTAATAAAGTATTTATAAAAAAAACTTAAGATTTAACTTCGTATTTATTTTCAGATAAGAAAATTGTCAGTCTTAACGTCAAATTATTTTAGGAAGTACATAAATGAAAGGTCGTGGTAGAAAATACCTAATGCATTAAGATCGCCTTTGTGCATAAATTCTGACTGATTAATCTGATTTTCTGACTTGCTCAGTCTGACCTCTTGGGGTCTGACTGACTGGCGACCAACCTTAAGTCGGAGTCTGTGGTAAAGCACCTTGGTGTGTGTTTCGACATTTCCACGTAAGAGCCAGTTCCCCTCGATTGCTGCGGGTCTGGCAGTCTGCAGTCCGTAGGGGCTCTTAGAGATCGGCAACGCATTAGCAACTCCTCTGGTGTTGTAGGTGTCCATGGGTGAAATTGACTACTTATCACTAGGTGGCTCATCAGCTCATTTGCCGACTCAATACATAAAAAAATCACGAACATCAAATCGATCGTCGAGTCCGAAATACGTTCGTGATAAAAACATGCGACGCCGCCGCCGTCCGTCGAAACTTCGTAATTCTATTTCTATAGTAGGCCCCCTGAAACTGGTTAGCGGACGCAAACCGGCACAGTGATAAAACTATTGTAACCTTTGTAGAAGTTAAATATACGGTTCTTGGGATTAATAAACTTGTTCTTCTTACAAGTTACACAATCATAACCATAGTCAACAGATTACAGAGAACTGCTACTGTCATTAGTCTAGTGGTCCTAAGCATGACTGCTATGCTAGAGGTTCGATTCTCATTTCGAACAGGATTATTGAGTTTTTCTATAAAATTTCCAGTAGCAGCTCGAAGTTTGGATTTGTGCCCGGCTAATGACAATAAGCTCGTCCTCTACTACATGGGACCTAAATATATAGGTTTTTTTTGTGTCATTAGTACATCTCAGCCTAACCCTCCGAGAAATACAGCCGTGATGGTATGTTAATAGAAACCAGTACATCATTGATGATGATCCGGTTGGACTCTCCATCATTCTTCTATAAAATACTAGTAACTGACTGATGGTCCTTGGGTACGTAAACTGGTCCTTATGGTCTTCGAAACAGAAGAAACTATTTTTTTTTTTAAAACGTTGCCCCTGTAGTGTGTGACGCGCCTCCACCCTATATATTGTTTAACTTAGCTTGTAAGAGACGGACTATTATACTAATAATCAAAGCATCCACACGTGTTTCATTTGACACCCGGGCCACGTCATTACATGGCGACCCTGCCAGTGCTGCCTTACGGGCAGCGCTGCGCAGATACACCAGTACAAAAGTAATTTTTTTGGTGATTCGATTATATGAAAATAAGACAATTCAATTTTGAGAACATAACAAACAATTTTGGACTAAATTAATTTCACAAATGAAGAAGGCAAGGGCGAAACTATGGTGTTCAGCGGCAAGCCCAGGTGCCACGGCAATTGGCGATATGGTTGCTGCGTCCTCCTGCGGCCTGTGAGCAGGCAAGCTGCTGGTGATCCAACTTAAGTTCAGGTGACACCACATCAGCCGCTTAGCTTGAGCCAAAGTGAAAGTGATGATTTCGTGTGTTAAGTGTGGTGAACCATTTTAAATGAACTGAGATATCCTTTAAAATGTAATGCCGCGGACATTTTTATTTCATAAGTGCTTAAAGTTAAGTATGTAGGTAATATTTTTTTAATGTAACTGTATTTTTAGATGTAGAGTAGGCCTGTTGACAAAAATATTTAGATGAGTACTCAAGTGATTACCAACTACCTGATATTACCTGATTTATATTCGAAGTTCATGCATAAACTCTGTTTTTGTTTATAAAAAAAAAATTACTAGATTCTTGTATCAGAGCTCTTTTACAGCTCAAATTTCATGTTTAAGTAATGGCTAACTAATATTTCAAATACTAAATTTCGCTCACAACTATGCCTAAACAATTTTTGAAATTATATCGGTGTTTATAATTTGTTTTGAGTTTTTATAGAATCAGATCATCTATTTTTTTTTTCTATAAATTAAGTAGTTTTATAATAAATTTTGATTTAGTTTTAATACGCATCCATATTTACATACTTACTTCTTTGTAATATCATGACAATATGTAATTAAATTTGTTAATTATATCAGTAATCTAAAGATATTAGTAGAATGTTACGTAATATATTGTTCTCACGACAGCCAGGTGTACCGGCTCATATTACGTTAATGCATGCTCTGCATTCTTAGGTGTCAAAATCAGTATCGCATGATATTCTTTGTTTAAAATTATGTTCTTTCTATGGGAATGATTTGATAATCGGTATAATAAAATAATGTAATGTTTTAGATATGATGAAATATGAATTGTATTAAAATCTTTTGTCACTTTACTAAAGAGTGTCATTAGGTACTTTCGTATCTAAAAGTTGTAAGAAAAGAATAGGCTTGTTTAAGGATTTTGATGAATGAAAATAAGAATAAGATGGTTTGGTTTGTTAATAGATTTTATAACAGTAGGGAATCGTTTGGTACATAAGGCTCTAGCATAGGTACCATCGGACTGATCACCCGAAAAATGACGGAGAACTTTTATACCAAATTATTCATATGAATGTGTGTTGCAAGATTATTGTGATTGGATTGATGGATATGTAGGTATAATAAATATGGTACACAGTTGAGAGGTACTAAGGTCCAGTTCCTTCGGTTTGATCATGGTAGTGAACGAGCTTTCCTCCGTGAAAATTGTTGGAGTCTATAATGTCTTAAATCTGGGTCCTTATAATTATAAAAAGAAAGATAAATATGATAAAAAGTCGACTTAATAAATGAAATGTACCTCATTATAATTAATAATAATATTATATTAATATAAAATGACCGGCCGGTCCGAATTTAATATGTGTGTGCCATATAATAAAATAAAGTTGATAAGCGAGGTTATGAAAGCAGTGTTAAAGAAAGCAAAATGGGAAAAAATAATGAATGTTTTATGAAGGAAAAAAAAAGAGATGAGTTTTAATTATCGAATAACAAAAGTTGTTTACAAAGTGTAATAAATATTAATTGATTATTATTTTTATAAATATGAATAAATAAATTAATGTTAATTGAATGATTAATGAAACGAAGAATATAAAAAAAAAAGATTATCAAGTACAGTCCTCATTAAATAATTAAATTTTTGACAATCAATGTATTATTATTAAAAAAAAAAAATATTGTCAACAGTGCTTAAAGCATAGATTATAATTATGTAGGTATTAACTTCTTGATAGTCGATAAGTTTCTAATTACTTATGTAAAAGAAATATTTTCAGTAGAAACTAGATTTTGTCTTACGTAATTAATTGATATTTTTATGGAAGTATACTTTTACAGTTTACACACAGTTACCAGAAATACGAATATATTGATATTTTGTTTACGAATGCAAGTAACTATCTATCTGTAAATGTATTTTTATTATTTTGAATTTGATTACGTTTAAAAAATTTACTGATTAGGTTTCGTCCAGTGTATCTGTTAACATGTACTAGAAGAAAATAGAAGTGGTTTATTGTTTTCAATATTACAGCAATCATTGTAGCAATTACTTAGGTGTTTACAAAATAACTGTAATACCGAAAGCAAAAGTTTACTAAAATTATATAAGTATAAAAAAATATATATTACTAACAATTTTTTTTTTCTAAAAAACGGGGGAGGTGTAGTGTGTGACGCGCCTCCACCCTATATATTGTTTAACTTAGCTTGTAAGAGACGGACTATTATACTAATAATCAAAGCATCCACACGTGTTTCATTTGACACCCGGGCCACGTCATTACACCCCACACTAGGATTTTCTCCTGTATCGTGGGTGCGTTTACAAACACAAATTTTCACATACACAAACGCCCAGACTCGGAACAACTACTTGTAGATCATACAAATATTTGCTTCGTGTGGGGATCGAACCCACAACACGTGGCGCCGAAGCCGATCGCTCAACCGCTACGCCAATCGTGTATAGAAGAAATAGAAGACCATAAAACCAGTTCAAAATATAACCAGCTGACTCATCGTCACACTGTCCACTGCAATCGTAAATACTAACATACTAAAACTCTCAAGTAATATTAAATATAAACAGTCTTATACAAAAAGGTACATAAACAATAAGTAATTTCTACATCTCAAGATCGTGGGAGCAAACGAAGCCAGGTGAAAATGTTAGTTTCACTGATGGATAACAAAAAACGCCAGATAACGTCTGGGAACTATGTATTGTGCCTAAGAAAGTGTTAGTACATACGATATTAATTACAATTAGTGAATTGTACAAGAATTTTACAATATAAATTGCCTTCATTCCCCGAAAGATAAGGTAAAGTTACTAGCCAAAGTTTGGTCTTCTTCTGAATTCATGTAATAACATTTCTATATATTTTTTTAGGTTTATGATTTCTTATATCTGTCTCCGGAACTAAGGATCCAATTCTCAAAATTATTTCACTGATAGCTACACTGTCGTGACGGGAGGCGAGTGCTAGTATTTTGTAACATAAAAAGTATATTTGTATTCGACCTATACTCCAGGCTGCGAGGTTTTTTTCAAATTCGAACTCAAAATGGTTTATTATAGATCAGAGAAAATATTCAATGAAAATTAGTAAGATTAGCTGGGTCCCGTCTGACAGGTATATATTTTATACTTCGTAAGAGAGATCAAATACTTTACTCTAAACTTTTTAATCGGTCTAGTGGTCAAGCACGACTCCTGCATCCGATTTCCGTATAAAGTCTGATAAAAAATATAAAATGTACGCCTGTGAGGTGAGACATTGTTAATTTTATTCGTTTTGCAAGAATTATTATCATTAAATAGTTGTGTGAAGTTGTAGCGTTATCAGAGTGTGAAGAATTTATAGTTACATAATAAAGAATTTCGTCACAAAGAACGAATGAGAAAATAAATACAAAGGACCAACTCAGCCGGATAAATACGACTGAATAAAAGTCAAGCACGATAATCTTTAATTTTTTCTATGAGATCGTTCTGTTGGACTTTTGTTATAGGAAAATAAAAGATGACATTACCAGATATTAAAGGTCCGGTGGAACTTGAATTGCCCTCAAAAACGTAATACCGAAATAAATCGTAATGACAATATTATATCAAATTATGTCATTATTCTGATTTGGATACCGTTAATCTAGGTTCCCACGATAATATTTCATCTACTGCTACTTACAATGGAAATAAAATCTGGAAATAAAATCGCTCCAAACTTGGTAAAGTTATCAAAAATTGCATTCAATGCAATGTAGGAACCTAGATTAACGGTATCGCAATAATTGGGTTTAAATTACGATTAATTTCGGTATTACGTTTGTAAGAGAAATTCGGTCCGCCGGACTCTTAAGTTTTTTTGTTAGTCACGGAAGATCTAAAAATTGTTCGTGAGACCGTGGCTATATTCAGTTTATGACAAATATTGACCAATGTAGGTCAGGGTAAGTTAAGGTAATAGCGAAGATAAGATAATATATTTATTTGCGTAAAACATGATATACAAAGGTGTTATATTGTAATATAACAAATGATGTATGTTCCTATATTGTAATATAGGAACATACATCTTTGATACTGTTTAGCTAAGTTCAAAAAAGTGATTATTAGAATAGAAATTATTTTCATTAAGCCATTCGTAAAATTTAATTTTAAATAGTTTGCAATTTAGTCTTTTTAATGTGGTAACTTATTAAATATTTGTATACACTTAGCCAGACAGCTTCTGTTATATTTTGTCAACCAAGAAATTAAATGAAATGAAATTGTGTATTCTGCAAGTAGATCTTCAGAGATACTTTTACATGTCAATGGTTTGGGTTTTTTTAGCTAGATGGCTTCGGCATTTCCTAACTGCTGACCTCTGAGAAGAAACACCGAAACAAACTCAGAGAATCATGGTCTCTTTTAAAGTCCAGACATGGAAGAACACTTATAAGTGAGTGGCACGATGTAGGGTAATGTCTGAAATAGCCTTTTGAGGAAAGAACCATATCAGCTTTGAGTAGACCAGTCCCAACTGACGGCATGCATGCATCAGTCATCGTGTAGCTCAACCATAATTTAGGGAGCACAACGACCTGTCGCACGACCATACCAGATCAGCAGGCTAGGACAGGCTCAGGACTTGTAGTCCAGACTACAAGTCTCATCTAATATAACTCTGAATTCGAGAACTTATATCCTCCGCTGTCTTAAACAGTTGTATGTTTACGTACAAACATACACGCTACATATAAATATATTTAAGCTAATGGTAGCAAACCAAGCTTTTTGAATATTGGTTGGCATAATTCGTCAGATGGAATCACGTATATAGCTCGTACTGATTTCTTCTGGGTGATATATGCTCTATTACAGTCAGTACTATTTCCCCACATAATTGTACATATATCTATAATAATATTTTGAGTACCACAAATAAAGAAAGTAATTTATTAAAATCCCTAAAAATAAATTAAGTACGTAAGTTTAGCTTTTTATTACGAACGCATTCGTAACAACATATTATTTGCAGAACGCGTCTTTAACGTTTCTTATTGAAAATTTATTAATTATTAACTTATTGAAAATTTGAATGTATTAAAAAAGCGAACGGTCATAAGAAGAACATGGAACCTTTAAGACGCTATTCCAAGTATTAAAATATTCTATCGTATCAGCACCTTTTTTATTATAATACAACTAACTACAACATCCAAGAATATACACTTTGTATAATGAACAAAAAAATTATCGAAAATGCCTTATGGCGGATCGAAGGACCAGATTAATAATCCCTTTTTTTTTAAGATTTGTAACAAAAATGTCATGTATTTTATGTATAATATAATAGTAATGTATTTTATTAATAATTCGATTAAAACGTGTATTAATCAATTTAAAATTAACTAATAATTTAGATAGAATAAACAGAACGAGTGTAAGGAGGAAGTAGCTCGTAACTTAGAATTAAACTGAATAACTTAAATTAAATCTCTTCCAGAGTAAAACAATACTAATATTTAATCACTCTTTATAAATAATAACTAGAATATCCTGTAGCTAGAATGCCAAAATTACTTCATCAACTTGGCCTACGAAAGTTTTGCTTTACCCGTCCTAAAAACCTAGCTAATTACCATTTATCCGGACCCAAAGGCCGCTGATTCAGACCAAACGCTCGTTCAGTACTTTCTACCGCTTTCGAGGTTGCGCAAGCGATGGCTTCCTTGACAGAGCGCTCATGTAATCAGTGATGTAATCGGCACCAATCCGAACTGAGATGTGTTAGGTCACATCACTATTCTATCGATGAAGTTTGAGGTCGTTTGTTATCGTTTTGGAATATTTAAAAATGGAACTTGATAATACAAAAATGTATTACTTGATGGAATTATAAATGCATTAAATATAGCAATATACATAACATAACAAACATACAGTCGAATTGAAAACGTCCTCCTTTTTGAAGTCGGTTAAAAAAGTTATTTATTTACATCTTAATATGTAAACCTTTAAACGTGTTCTATTATACAGCTTACGAAAAAGCAAAGATTGAAGTTTCAAATCGAGGCCATTAGAACTCTTGACCCCAATTTCTCTAAATTTTTGTTTTAAACATACATTTTACTACAACAGTTTCCGAGATATTTTATTTACAGCTCATAAATAAAGGTAGGTTAACATCTATTACACCATTAGATTAATCAGAGATACTGTAAGGACTACAGTATCAGTTTTGTAACATAATACTTACAACAATATTTATCTAAAATAAGAACTAAAAATATAACATATAAAGATAACGTCTAGGCGTCAAAAGACTCCTCCACATCGCTGTCATCTGGTAACGTACCCAGAATACTTGCAGCATTGCCACATGGAATGGCATTGTTTGACCCAAGAATAAACCAGCCCCATGATCTCGCGAAGAGTCGACAAGTCTCTTAGAATTTTCTTTAAAAAGATAGCGCGCATTCAGACTGCATGACCCGAGCGTTTCCATCCCAAACGACTCAAAATTATAGATTGAGGTTGCCATATTTGCGCCGTTTGAGGATCTCTACGGCTGCAGCGGCAGTGCTAGCACAACCCACCGAGCTTGGAAGATGGGATGGAGCAAGGGTGTCGACGCAAGTTGCATCCCACACCAAAGGCCTACCCAACTTCCATGGCAACAACGACATACCGTTTACCCTATATCGTGACAAGCCATTAGGCTCCAATACAGCTGGCACACCGACGGTGACAAGAGCACGACGAATAATGTCATTAATATTGCATTTGAAATGTCACGTTACAGTTAGGGTATAGTGGAATCGAATAATTCCACTCAAAATAGGAGCTGCCCGACTTTGGAACCTCCACCTTGCAGAAAATCGTAGCCAAATAATATCATAGCTCCCTGCTATGTTATGTTCGTAACGGTGAGCAAGGTCGCCAGAGCTCCGCGAGGAAGCGTTGTGTTAGCAGATATGGTAAGCATCACGCATTGTCTCCTATGCTGCCAGCCCAACTATTCCTATTCCTTCATTTAGAGGGTCGGCAACGCGCGAGTGTTGCAAGCGTCCATATGTTACGGTAACTGCTTACCATCAGGCGGGCCGTATGCTTGTTTGCCACCTTAGTGGTATAAAAAATATATATATCCAGGTAGTCACACTAGCTATACTATTTCATTTCCAATAGAACCACGCATCGTAGATTGATTAACAGTAAAAGTACGACACCATTTTATTCCCTCCCTACATTTAAATATAAACACGCCACATTTCAACACGCAATGAAAACCGAGAGTGGCAATCAAATACAAGCACAAATATACTCTGTTATACATTCTTTTAAAGTGTAAAACACATTACAATAACGCAATTTAGATCGTTCCGATACGCAAAATTTACAACGGCTTTTTAACGCAAAAAGTTCCGTACTAAAATTTTTCATATAGGCACCACTGAGCGTTTATATTTTATAGCTGGCAACATTGCGGAAAGAAATCCAACGTTTACCATTGCAAATTTATTTGTGAATTGTAAATTAAAAAAATGTTTATAGTTAGTTTCTTGGAATTAAGATTAGTCATGGCCATGTGGAGTAATAGATTGTAAATAAATAAGACCCATTTGGTAAAATATTGTCGTGAAGACTAGTCCACTGGCACTAGACCAGCTTGATAGACTATGATTCCACTGACTCTGGGAGAAAGCCAAGCAGTACAACAGTAAAGGACAATTTTATTAATTAAAATAGTCTCTCTAGTAGTAATCACGCCTGTATTCCCCTGTTAGGTAAAGGCATACCAAATGTATACGTTAAGATAATTAAGGTCCCATGTAATAGGGGGTGAGCATAGGCTTGTTAATGAAAATAGTTTCATTAACCGGATACAAATCCCAAACTCTGAGCTGCTACTGTGAATTTCATAGAAAACCCTAATAACACATTACTTAACCTGGGAATCGAATTCAAGACCTCTAACGTAGCGGTCGCTCTTAGGACCAGTAGGCTATTGAGGCAGTTCCTTCACATTTCTTGGCTGTAATCCAAAGAGCGAGTAGTTCGATTTCTCCTAAGTAATACTGGCAAACAGTAGGTAAAAAGGTTTCAGTTGATTTAAAAACTTATCATTTTGGCAAAAATTGACATTATAATTACATGTTCAAATTGGATCAAAGGACCATTTTATTAACCATTCGGGGAATGCAGATATGATGCTGTATTATGTTAAATGTGGAGGAAATCCAGACAGAACACAAAAATTATGCAAATAAGTATACGGATTTTCTAAAAATCGTGATAAACGAAGTAAAAGTGTAGAAAAAACATCATATTCTTTGTAATTAAATCGTGAATGTCAAGAGAGGCGAAAGGTTATAGCACTCTACGACGGGCGGGAAGTCACGACGTGGTTCTTCGTTGTTAACTATAATCTTTAGATCGTATGTTTCTAAATATACACTCGTAAACAGCAGCGTCATGCCAATACGAAAAGAGTTTTTTTATGTTTCACTAGAAGCTAGTTTCCCCGACTTCGATAAAGGGTCCGACCTGGATAAAGTGTTATTCCAGCCTATAATCTATCTCTGTACCAAATTTTATCCAGATCCGATTAGACATTTTGGCGTGTAAGTAATACATACATCCTCACAAACTTTCACGTTTATAATATTAAGTAGGGATTCTGAAAAAGGTAAAAATGCACGTAGTGAACCGACTCTTTACCTCTTTATCCCCCAGATTCTTAGTAGCAGCTCAGAATTTAGATTTATACCAAGTTAGTGGCTTTAGTCTCGCTGGAACTGTACGTGAATTTTTTTTAAAGTATACTAGTAATTTGGGTCGCACATTACTAGTATTCTTGTTAGCCTTTCGTGCTAAGCTAAATGCTTGTGTTACGAGTGGGTTCACGTCGGTAGTGCAATGGTTGTGTTTTGAACCGGCAACGACACGATCGCAAGTCCGACGCCCTAGTCATTAGGCTACCGCCGCTTATATATATTAGTGCAACTCCGTCTAAACCTTTGGGGAATGAACTACCACTGCACTTCACAATATATTCACTTAATTACATTACAACCTATAGCTTTTTTGATACATTTTGAGCAATGTATCGACGACTGTGCTCGTTACGCTGACGTATAAAAATATAGTTCTACTGGATGAGATAATAATTATCAAATAATTGTGATGGGCAAAAGATTTTGTTAAGATCTTGGCATCGAATGCCTACGGACATTCAGTTCACACTCTCCGAATCTACCTAAGTGCATCAGAAATTTATTATCAGAGTGCAGAGCATAGTAATGATATCTTTTTTATTGGCGGAAGTCCTCATAGATCGTTTACCCTAATAAAATGCCTACACAGAAGTAACGTAAGCCTATCAGAAATAAAAAAGAACACATCTAAAGTAATCTACTACAGTACATGAAGTCTACCAACCATATAACATTGTGCGGGTTAGTAGACTCCAGCGTGCTTAACAATAACTTATGTAGACCTTAACTTAATCTCTGTCAAAGTCAAAATGTTTTATTTCAATTACACCATTAAAAAGGTACTTTTGAAAAGTCAAACTAATTGCACGATTCCAAAACGTGGGTCTTGTGGAGAAGAGCTGCCAAGAAACTCCATATATACTCTTTTAAAAAAAAACATTATTACAATTTTTAATCTTTAGAACTTTGTTTTAAATAGTTTGACAATTATGCAGTTTGATGTGTAAGATTTATTCATTATAAGTAGGTGTTATATTTAGAAAGAAAGGGATTGCCACAACCAGTAAGATCCGACGATCGATCAGTCTCGACAGACAGCAACCGTTCACGAGCATGACGTGTGTATCTGAGGACCTAGGGTCTAGGGAATAGTCCGCTGCTGGAACATACAATGCTACCATGACTTCCAAGGGTAGGAAAGTATTTTTAACCAGTAATGCTGAGGAGGAGAGTTGAGGAATTTCTGCGATATAAAAAAAGTTCTAAAGTGTATCCAAGACAAAATAAAAAAATCAAAGCTAAGTCTAATTGGATGTTCCATATCATTTTAGTAACTGTTTAACTTAATCCAAACAGGCCAACAACTAACTAATTAAGCACATAAATGATGTTAAGTAACCACGCTTTAATCGATTCCATTTGAAATCAACTCACTGTTACCACAATGAAACTTTTACCGATTGTGTGATAATACTGAACTTAAAAACATCGCACGCGCAGCTATTTTGTGATTTCCCAGTATTATAGCTAGTTTATGTATCGCTAGCAGTGATAGCCTAGTGGTAGGACCGTTGGACTGCCAAGTCTCGAGTTCGAACCCAAGGCACGCACCTCTGACTTTCGAAGTCATGTGCGTATTAATAGTTAATTATCACGCGCTTAAACGGTGAAGGAAAACATCGTGAGGAAACCTGCATGCTTGAGAGATTTTCTTGATGGCGTGTGAAGTTTGCCAATCCGCACTAGGCCAGCGTGGTGGACTATAGCCTAATCCCTCTCATTCTGAGAGGAGACCCGTACCCAGCAGTGAAAAAATGGGAATATATGGGTTGATGATGAATGAATTGCAGGTAAATATATATACGTAAGATAAGTTTATATCATCATAAGAGTATATATACGTATCCTCTTTCTAGATACGAATACTATTATCCTTTCCCATTTATCTGTAATATATTAGTTGTCACCACATTATTTACTTTTATTCACCAAAATTATAAAATTTTTTTTTTAACGATTAAAAGTTAAGCATACCTTTCTATATTAATCGATTCTTGCGGTAATTATATAAATGTAATAAAATAGAATACTGAGTATTTAAAAAACCACATTATTTACCCCCCTTTTAAAGACAATTCATCCATCACCAATTTTCTTTGGTCTCCACATACATATATTATTATATCATCACTCTTTTAGTCAAATCGTTTCATCCCTCCTCATCGTACTCATACGAAGACAAAGACAAACAGTTCCCTTTCAAACTTCCTAGCCTGGCGATGGCATCACTTTCAGACTTCCTCTAATAATACTTATTTTGTCCATTCTAGTTACTAGCTCTACACATCTTCTTGACTTTTTTTATTAATACAGTAGAATTGTAAATAAAATGGATTTATTTACAATTCTGTAAATAATTGCAGGCCTGAACAACGCTAGACGTATTCATGTCTAATTAACTATTCTCTGTTATAACTCCGTAATTATAATTCACGGAAATATCGTAACTTAATTACGTGTATGTATGTACAATTGTAAATAATAAATTAACCGATAAGCATACACGTATCAACACATAATTCTTTGCAATGGCAAATTATTGTAAACAAGTCGTTCTATTTTCTGTAAAACAAACAAAATATTTTTAACCCTTAAAAACATTGACCCAGACTTGGATTTTCTCCTGTATCGCGGGTACCTTTTATTTACACAAATAAAACACCCAAACCTGTGAAATCTACCTGTTGGCCATTCAAATATGTGTGCGAATCCAACTTGTGATCCACGGCGCAGAAGTGAATTGTTCAGCCACTACACCATTGATCATTATAATATTATATATCTTATTTATTTTATCGGGTATAAAAATGAAAGAAACCATTTTTAGTATCGAAGGACCATTTCTAGTTTAAAATATTTCTTATTTCATTTTATTCCACGAGAAATAAATCAATTAGAGGCAAAGAATTCGTATAAAGACCTGCATTTACATGTGGTAATTGCATGTTCACACATAGTTACATATTGTGTGCATGCCATACTGTAACTAATTATAATGGGTTCGCGTGTATGGGTAAAACACGCACACTATGAACTCATTCTGAAGTCCTAGGCACTAATATTGGTCATGCTTTCATTGTATTCGGGTTAAGATAGTTAATTTTTGATAAGTGAAAATGGTTGCTTCGGCACTATTTATGTGATCAGATAATAATAGTTTCTGTTAATTCATAAAAATATAGGTTTTACTTTCTGCAGATATATGTAGATCTTTTAAAGACACTCTTACAAGACCATGTTATAATATATATTTGATACTAGATTGCACCAGCAAAATCATATAATCAAGGTCTCTTTTTAATTCCAGACATAGCTGTATCAAATAATATCAGAGTCACAATATAGGACAATATCTGTAATGACCTTTTGCATAGTAATCTAGTCAATCCTATTAACTAACAAAACATCAAAATACAAGCCTCATTAATAGGTAAGTTTAATTTAAGAGGTTACTAGAAATAATAGTTATGTATAATCATCATTTCCAGCAATCTGATTTCTAGTCATAATAAATAGCCCTTTAATATACCTTGCGGAACTTAGGACCACAGATAAAAGCCTAGGAAAGTCTCACTGCAATGATGTTTCCAACCGGGGTGGACATCAATATTCTCCTCAGTAGGCTAACAATCCGCTATTTGAACGTTTGTGTGTCAAAATTTTAAGAGTATTGCAAATAAACATTAAAATTAATATAATAATTATATTAACTATGAATGACAACAAAAAAATTAGCTTGCCTTCCTAATCCTATAGTTGGAATAGAGATTCGTGAACACACCATGTTTTACCATCAACCACGAACGATCCTGACAGTGCAGAGAAAATTCTACCATTCTACTTACCTTTAAAAATTCAAAACAAAAATCTTCAAAGAATCTAGAAGGTTACACATGAATAGAATAAACAGAGCCTTACATAATATTACTTTCCAAAGCGTAGATGCGGACATCCTTTCATAGTTTAATAATATATCAGAATTGTGTGACATAGGTTAGTTTCACCGCATTGTGTATACGGCATAATAAGTACATTTTCTTTAACTACTACCTGACTTTGACTGGTTCATCATCATTGCATATGGCATTCATCCTGCGTAGAAATATAAGTTATTTAAATTAAATTATTAATTTAAATATAGCTACATCTTCCTCTCTCGTACTGAGCTGTGCTGTGCCCAACAGGGTCCATAATTGAACCTTAGTTTTAAGCTTACCATCTGTTTTAATTTATATGTACATTATGTAATGCAATAAACAATGGAATTGAATTGGATCAAATTTCAATATCCAAGTTTTTTAGCCAGCTTGCGGCAGCAGATGTATATTGATGGACTTCTGACATTCCACCGGGAAAACAGCGAAGTGGGCATTCGTTTACCACATGGGAACTCTGGTCAGGTACCCCGCATCGCACTGTGGTGACTCTCTTAATCCCCATTTATGGAGGTGGTCGTCAGTTGTTCCGTAGTTGAAAGGCGAAAATAATCGAAGACTTTACAGAAACTATACAGAAACTTCTACTTCAAAAATAAGCGTACTCTTTTTCGTAATTTTCCCAAACTTTTGTTTATAATAAATTGTTTATTTTCAGTGTAGGAATTAGGACCTCGAGGCCAAAAATATATATGTTTAATCTGTAATTAGTCACCCAGTAGTTACAAAATTATGCTACAGTTTTTTCGATTTCTTTGTGGCATGTATATTTGTAATGAAGAGATTAGTTAGATTACTATTTTTAAGTGAATATTTCGTAACTATACAAACTATATGTGTTAAACCACAAACACGATTCACAAATCTTCATCTTCCTACGCTAAGAATAAACAGGTTGTCAGAAATCCGTTATCAAAATATTTTACAAATCATTCATTCAAATTAACATAATTACAGTAGTGGTGGTCGTTGTCTAGCGCGACTGCTACGCTAGAGGTCTTGGGTTCGAATTCCAGGTCGAGCAAAGCGTTATTGGGTTTTTCTCTAAAATTCTCAGTAGCACCTCGGAGTCTGGTTTAATGCACGGTTAATGGCAATAGGCTCGGCCCCTATTACATGGGAACAAAACATAACGGCGAACTGTGGGTTTCCATTTGTACGCCTTTGCCTAACCTTTCGAGGAATACAGGCGTGATCGTATGTTAATTATTGATTTAATTTTACACTTATTTTTGAGATTCAGGACCAATTACAGTGATTAAAGATACAAATTTCATGTATCTGTCTCACAGAACTTCAGATATACCTACAAGATCTTCGACCACTCATCCGCAAACAGATCATGAGTTGGATTACAATCCAAGAAAGCGTTAAGCGCATACTACAGTATAATATTCTATCATACCTGTCTTCGCTGAAGGGTAAGGTTGAGATGTACTGTATCCGTACTACAGCCGCGATTACTCTATTTTGACTGTTTTTGATCCCATTTAAAAAGGAGGCATGTCATTTTCAGTTAACTGGGCATTTTTTCCGCCCTTTTGCTACTGTAATCTCTTTAATCGAAAGTCGAACTTGAGACTGAGGTACCGAGGCAGTGCGAAATTTTTTCAAATAATCTGAAAGTTCGCGTAGTTTGCGCAGTAGATCACGCATTCTTAATTGAGCACATGGAGTATTAATATTAATATGGCGATCCAAAGACCAAATTAGATGGTGATTAGGACCAACACTTTAAGGTAAACAGAGGCTACGAATTTACAAATTTAAAAAACACATTTTAAAGAACTGCCCAGAATGTCAAATTCCATTTTTTTTTTACTCTGTATTGGAAACGTTTTTGATCAATAATAAGAACATGACCTACTCTGAAATTCGTTTTTGATATTGTAGAATATTTATTGCTATTTAAGATTCTGCGAAAGCGTAGGCTTCTTTAAAAAATATATCTAAGAAATTCCGATTAGTTAATATATACGAAAAGCCACGGGGTGCCCCCGACATTAACATGATTCTTCTGAATAAAATTACTATCCATTATCATTTTAATGTTTTTACACAGGTACTTAAACACACACTAATTTTGTGCGCGAAAAAACAAATTTAAATTAGTCATAGTCTTCTGCAGATTGCGAAACTTTTACCGTGTAAGCCATATTTGTTTCTGTTCTACATCATAAAATTTCTATGATTTCGTTCAAAAGCTCAAATAAATTTCACTCAAGTGTGTGAGACGTGTTTACTCCACACCCAGAAATGTTCACCAAAATCTTTCTCCATTTTAAACACCCGATACCACCTCATACACCGAATCACCAAGATATCACTCACCTCGTTCAGCAAATCCATCACCAGATCCCGTGCCAATATCCTGCAAGGCCTGCTCATCACCAACGTCATTCAAACCGAAATTTTGATCACGAAACACAACATTATCATTGAATCCACCAGGTCCCGCGTGAGAATTCGTCTGCACTGAATTTACACTCTCGGAGGCGTGCGGAAAGACTACACGAGGACTCCTTGGCTTCCAGCCAGGGTAGTACCCATTCCGAACTGAAGGAGCAAAAGGAGCGACGGGGAAAGGATCAAAGGCGTAATTTGGAGCGTATGTACGTCCAAAACGCCCTTGGTAATAGTGAGGATGGCTTTGGTAAGGTCGGAATCGAGGCAATGGTTCATAAAACCTTTCATTCCCCGAAGGATGATCTTCCATCAACTTTTTTGGCACTTCCACTCCATCATCTGGCGATGTGAATTCGTAATCCGTTTGGTCATCGAACTTGATTTTGGAGTAGTTTTTGTCCTGAGTCAGATCAATCTCACCCTCTCCGAACGGTTGGTGGTTTTCGTCTTCATCCAAAAACAATACTCTGGACTGCCTCGCCCTGGTCCTTCGGTACAAATTCCTGGGCACAAACATGACGTTTTTGTATGGCTTCTGGTAGACTAAGCTGAGCGCCCGGCTCGGCTCGACAGCGGCAACGGACGCCACCACAAGCAAAATAACTTTCCATCTATTTTCGCTTAACATGTTGCGTCGGTCAGTGCACTGTTGTTTTCACTTTCATTTCTTTTATTATATAGGGTAAAATTGTTTGGTTATTATATAAAGGATGTTTTAGTACATATTTCGGGGGGCGCGGCAGTTATTTTTGATTGTTTTGGTCGAGTTTCATTTCGTTGTGGCGTGACGTGTGTCGCGGACGGCTGTTGGCGGGGAACTGGCGCGGCTTACAGCTTCGGGCTGGCGTGCCAGTGGCGTTATATAAAAATGCATGATTGTGACGTTGGGTTTATGTAATGCTGGTGATTAGTGATAGTACGTTGCCTGGCAACTCTGAGGATACCTGAAAGTGTTACTTTCAGATTTGTAGGTGTTTGTTGGTGGTTTTTGTGTTGCGGGTGGCACATTTTCAAGGTGTTACGTGATATAATATCTAATTCAATTCTATGGATAAAGGTTTTCAGTGGTCTCCACTAAAGTAAGGGCTTGAGAATTTCACAGTTATTGTTTTTATATTAGACAAATATTTTTTTTTATAATTTATCTTTTTTCTATCTCATTCTCAATTTCTCAAGAAGTAAATTGTCATTGAGGAATTTGAATTAATATATGTTTATTTGTGCAAAGATTGAGTGGCGTATGCAAGGACCACAGCACGTGGTCTTCTGTAATTTTTAACTATCAAGATGTCTCTAAGAATGAGTCCACCATTCTTGGAGGTATCTTGTTAGGCTTAAGGTAAATATTACGAAAAATGATATCGCGAAAAAACCTGTTTTCATACATTTATCCATATTAATGTTATAAACGCGAAAGTAACTGTGTCTTTTTACCTGTTATCTTTTCACTCCTAAACTGCTGAACGGATATTGACAAAATTTGGTAAGAAGATAGCTTTCATTCTGAGAGAGAATCTATTTAAATAGTAAATAATACCTATTCAAGTTTATATATAGATAGATTTTTTTATTATTTCCATAATTTGTTAATTTTCATTCATTTTTACTCTCAAGAAGTCCTTTGGGATGCGAATAAAACTGCGGGCAACAGGTAACGTTCATATGTCTTGACAATATGTGTGGAACAGTAAGCTAAAAGTAATAGGTAAAAATATCAAAAAATCAAATTTTATTAATGTTGGTCTTTTTTTACATTTTTGGTCCTTTGGACTTTTTCATTTGCCGCTAGCAATAAATCCAACAAAAAATCTCAAGAAACGTTTTCGCATTCAATATCGTATTGTAGCCGTTGATATTTACATAACCCCTTATGTCATATACTGACATAAATACACCGATGAGATCATCAATTTGTATGTAAGAAAGTTTGTTTGTTTTTATAAATCATCATATTAGCCAATAGAAGTCCACTGCTGAACAAAGGCCTCCCCTAAAGCCTTCCACAAGGACAGGTTATATGCCACCTGCGTCCAACGACTCCCAGCCAACTTTACGAGGTCGTCCGTCCACCTCGCTGCAGGTCGTCCCACGCTGCGCTTTCCGGTGCGTAGTCTCCACTTGAGAACCTTTCTGCCCCACGACCGTCATTTCTACGAGCTATGTGCCCCGCCCACTGCCACTTTAGCTTGCTAATCTTAAACTTCAGTTTTTCTACGATTGTTTTTTTTTTATACCACTAAGGTGGCAAACAAGCATACGGCCCGCCTGATACGGTAAGCGGTTACCGTAGTCTATGGACGCTTGCAAAACCAGGGATATCATTTCTGATTTGATCGCGCAAAGAAATGCCAAACGTAGCTCGCTGAGTGACCTAGATTAACGGTACCCAAATCTGAATAATAATATAATTTGATAGAATATTGGCTGGATTACTATTTATTTCGCTATTACGTTTTTGTGGGCAACTCAAGCTCCACAGGACCCTTAAGGCACTGCGGTATTATACTGCAGAACGCTGCCCAGCCGAGTCCGAGTTTCCATAGATATCATCATCATTATTATTCAAATCTTTCTGCCTTTATCCCAAGTTACTTGGGAGCGGCGCAGTAAGTCTTTTTTAACCCCCGAAGCAAAAAAAGGGGTGTTTTAAGTTTAACGTGTTTATTGTGTGTCTGTCTGTTGCATTGTAGCGTCCAAAAGAATGGGACGATTTTGATTCATTGTTTTTTTTTTTTAAAAAACGTTGCCCCACACTAGGATTTTCTCCTCTGTCGTGGGTGCGTTTACAAACACAAATTCTCACATACACAAACGCCCAGACCCGGAACAACTACCTGTAGATCATACAAATATTTGCTCCGTGTGGGGATCGAACCCACAACACGTGGCGCAGAAGCCGATCGCTCAACCGCTACGCCAATCGTGTCGTCATGTTTGAAAGGGGACTTGATTAAGATTGTTCTTAACTATGATTTAATCTTTCAAGCTCAAAGTTCAAAATGTTTTTATTTCAAATAAGCTTTTACAAGCGTTTATGAAACGTTAATGAGTCTAGTTGCACGGTTCCAAAAAAGTTGATCCTATGGAGAAGAATCCGGCAAGAAACTCCATGTTTGAAGATTATCAGCTCTTTTCTGGTTCATGAAGGGATGTAAGCAATTTCTTTATCCTGTTATTTCAATGATATTGCAAGAATATGATAACCATGTCTAGATGTTACGGCGGTTTTTTTAAATTTAATGTTATTTAACATAACATACCATCACGCCTTTATTCCCCGAAGGGTTAGGCAGAGGCGTACTTAATGTACACCCACAGTTCGCCGGTATGTTTAAGTCCCATGTTATAGGGGGCGAGCCTATAGCCATTAACCGGGCACAAATCCAGACTCCGAGCTGCTACTGAGAATTTCATAGAAAAACCCAATAACACTTTGCTCGACCTGGGGATCGAACCCAGGACCTCTAGTGTAGCAGTCGCACTTGGGACCACTAGACTAATGAGGCAGCATCAGTTTAATGTTATTTATCCTTACTGATATTACAAACGCAAATGTCTGTATGTATGGATGTTTGTTACTCTTTCACGCCAGAACGGCTGACCGGTAATAACACATAGGCTACTTTTTATCCACGTCGATCCCAATTCTGAAGTCCACGCAAAGTCGCGGACAGAAGCTAGTCTTCCATATATCTCTATCAGCCGTCATCTCATCATTCTTTTTTAAAAAAAAAGCTTACTAGCAATGTGGGTCGCACATTACTAGTATTCTTGTTAACCCCTCGTGCTAAGCTAAATGCTTGTGTTACGAGTGGGTTCACGTCGGTAGTGCAATGAGTGAGGTTCGAACCCGCAACCACATGATCGCCGACGCCCTAGCTATTAAGCTACCGCCGCTTTTCTGCTTTCTTGGTAGACATATCATCTCTCACACACTCCATCCATCTTTTCTTTTATCTCCCTCTGCCTTTATACGCATCTACATTCCTACTCAAAACGATAAAAATATTTCCATAAAAATGACATAAATACGCCTAAAATGGCTTATTCATATAAACCACTCGCCGTCTTAGCTTTTGACCTTTTAATTAACAGATTTTTTATTACCTTATTTATTGCTTTCTCTACCGGTCAGAGATCAAATCAGAGGCTGCCTTTGACTTTAGAACTCATGCGCAGATGTAAAATGGATTTATAATTTTGTGGACAAAACATATTTTAACCGTTTTCAAAAAAGGAGGTTGTCAATTCGACCCATATTTATGTATGTAATATTGTCTGAATTTTTGTATCTAATATTGTCAGAATGGTTAAATCTATAGATTCTCGAATATATTTTTTATTTAACATACAAAAAACTGCCTCATAAGTCTAGTGGTCCCAAGCGCGACTGCTACGCTAGAGGTCCTGGGTTCGATCCCCAGGTCGAGCAAAATGTTATTGGGATTTTCTATGAAATTCTCAGTAGCAGCTAGGAATCTGGATTTGTGCTCGGTTAATGGCGATCAGCTTGCCCCCTATTACATGGACCTAAACATCCCGGCGAACTATGGGTGTACATTAGTACACCTCTGGCTAACACTTCGGGGAATACAGGCGTGATGGTATGTTATGTTTAAAAAACGGTTCAAGAATTTAGATACCTTATTACAAAAATATATCTTATAGGATCACTAGCCCATAAATTATGACCCACGTTGTCTATTGACCCACTTTTATGGTTTGTCGTGAACATAAAAGTTTAACATTCTTAACTTTTATGGAATGGACATATGGACATACTTTCAGAATGTCATTTGTATAGATTTCTTTGTAATTTTCTAATGTGATCGTTTTTGGAGAGAGAGTTACACACCATCACGACTATATTCGCCGAAGGATTAGGCAGAGGCGTACTAATGTACACTCACAGTTCGCCGGTATGTTTAGATCACATGTACTGCGAGCCTATTGCCGGGCACAAATCCAGCCTACGAGCTGCTACTGAGAATTTCATAGAAAAACCCAATAACTCTTAACTTAACTATAAACTTTACTCGACCTGGGAACGCTAGACCTCTAGCGTAGCAGTCGCGCTTGGAACCACTAGACTAATGAGGCAGTCTAGATATTATAAATCTTAAATAAAAACTAATGTGGCTTTTTATTAGAGCAACAGAAGCCAAAACATCTATCTGTATGTTTGTAAGCGCATCACGCAAAAACTACTGCATGAAATTGGACGCGAGGTCTAACCTAAAATCTGGTGCATATTTTATCTTGATACGCGGTCTAGAAGTCAAGTTTAAAGTAAATTAATTTGGGAACACAGTGAAACCACAGAAAGCAACTAGTTCTACATACAAAAAATAATTGAAAGTTTTGGACAACAGTCATCAATCAATTGATTGACATCAATTGCCTGTCACTCATGGACGCTAACTCAATGCCTTCCTATTTGTGTTAATTTTAATAACACTTTTTGTTGTTCTACATTGTTAAGCGGTGGTAGCCTAATGGCTAGGGCGTCGGACTTGCGATCATGTAGTTGCCGGTACGAACCCCACCCATTGCATTTATCACGTGAACCCACTCGTAACACAAGCATTTAGCTTAGCACGAGGTGTTAACAAAAATACAATTATTTGCAAGAATGAAGACGAGAACAATAATGTGCGACCCGTATTGCTTGTAAGCTTTTAAGAAAAAAAAAGCTAATAAAATATTCCCGTTCAAAGTAACTAAACAAAAATTTAAAAAAAAAAAATTTTTTTTGCTTATCACATCGTCACGTCTATGTTCAACTCCCATATAAGGGTATAATATGAGACTCAACACACCAGCGAGCCATTTTTTTTTTAAATTTGAATAGAAACTACTTTCAAACACACAAAGTGGCGCCATCTATCTTCATACGTGCGTAATTAAACAAAGCCTTTCTCTACGTGTATGGAGGCATTCGTGTTGATCGATATAACGTACAGTTCAGAGATGTCTCTTGTTTAGATATTTGAATGTTTATTCAATAGTGGTGTGTTAAAATGGTTACCCATCTGTAGAGATACCGCGGTAAACGCAGCTTAACTTTTTGATTAATTTATCAGCGTAGTAGCTTCTTTATACGACTAAATGTTTTTTTTTATGGGATAGTGCAGCCGGATCGCCTGATGGTAAGCGATTACCGCCGCCCATGGACACCCGCAACTCGGCGAAACACAACGGCCGACCTTTTAAGAGGGAATTGGACCTCCGGTAACCTCACTCACTCGGCGAAACACAACGTAAGCGTTGTTTGACACCAGTTTTCTGTGAGGCCGTGTTATCACTCCGGTCGAGCCAGCCCAGTCGTGCCGAAGTATGGCTCTCCCACGAAATATATGAATTCAATTAGAAAAAAAATTAC